>CM072511.1:7583838-7968838 GCA_036898135.1 Oncomelania hupensis | reverse complement strand
GCGGATATAATCCAGGGTACAGAACTGACCATTCCATCATTACATTAACTCTTCAGTTTAGCACCCCGCAGAAAATAAATCTCTTTTGGAAATTTAATTTTTCTCTTCTAAAAGATTAAAAGTTTGCTGAAACTGTTAACGATATAATGAACATTGTGATAGAATATGCTGCAACCCCTTGCGACGGGCAAGCCCTTTTGCAAATGTCTCGAAGCCAGTTACAGTTCATGATTCAAGACCTGTTGTTTTTAGAAGTACTTGTAATGAAAATAAGACATAGGACAATGTCATACCCTGTTGTTGTTGTTGGTTGTTGTTTTAAGCGAACAGCTTGAGTTGGAGTCATTGATGGAGCAGCGTATTAGTGCATTAGAGATAAAGGAAGCGTTGACTTAGGAACAGAGAGAGGAACTAGATAATTGTAAGGACGATTTGGAAAAAAATAAAAGAAAAAAATGGAATGGATACTGTTGAAATAACATGCAAGTTGGATAGCTGAAGGTGGGAAAGTATTTAAGCATTTTTGCAGTTTAGAAAAACGCAATTATGTTAAAATGATCGGTCAAAAATGACAGATCAAAAGGCTATTATTGATGAAGTTGCATCTCTGTATGAACAGTTATATGATACTAGTGGGTTTTGTACCCTGGCAAGCCAGGGTACACAGGTTGCTGTTTAAAATGTAGACAGAGAGACAACTGTTGTCTGCGAGTTTCATTTGGACGATGATACCTCCCCATATCCCCCTTGATACCTCACCATACCCCACCCCACCCCCCCTGATATCTCCCCGCCCCCCCCCCCCGCCCCAATGATGCCTCACCATACCTCCTTGATACCTCCCTGAACCCACTTGATACCTCCCTATACCCCCTTGATACCTTCCGTACCCCCCCTTGTAACCTACCTGTACCCTCCTTGATACTTTCCAGTTGATCGTTTCGCAGGTATGGATGAAAGGAATCGACCATCACCATACCCCCTTATATATACCCGTATCCCCGTTATGCCTATTCATGCCCCTTTAAACCTACGCGTAACCCCCTTTTACCTACACGTACCACCCCATCCCAATCCTTGGTAATAATAATAATAATAATAATAATAATAATAATAATAATAATAATAATAATAATAATAATAATAATAATAATAATATTGAATATAGAATAATACAAATAGAAATAATAAAAAACCACCAAGGTTTTAAAATAAAATTTGATATAAGATATAATAATAATAATAATAATAATAATAATAATAATAATAATAATAATAATAATAATAATAATAATAATAATAATAATAATAAATAAGTTAAAAGTAAAAAGCCTAAATTAAAAAGAAAAATATCCATATTGTAGTGTAAAAAAAAACATTAAAAAATATGGCCCGCGAGAGATTTGAACTTGTGTCGCCTGCACGGTAGGCGAATGTCTTAATAATAATAATAATAATAATAATAATAATAATAATAATAATAATAATAATAATAATAATAATAATAATAAAAATAATAATAATAATAATAATAATAATAATAATAATAATAATAATAATAATAATAATAATAATAATAATATCGAATATAGAATAATACAAATAGAAATCATAAAAAACACCCAGGTTTTAAAATAAAATTCGATATAAGATATAATAATAATAATAATAATAATAATAATAATAATAATAATAATAATTATTATTATTATTATTATTATTATTATTAGTTTATAAATAATAATAATAATAATAATAATAATAATAATAATAATAATAATAATAATAATAATAATAATAAATAAGTTAAAATTAAAAAGCCTAAATTAAAAAGAAAACTATCCATATTGTAGTGTAAAAAAAAAAAGGACCGCGGGAGGTTTGGACGATGATACCTCCCCATATCCCCCTTGATACCTCGAGCTGTGCACGGTAGGTGAATGTCTTACTAATTTAACTATCAAGGATTCGTATAAAGATCGTCAATATTTTGGTCTATATGGGAAAACATGCTGAAACCTCGATTCGATTTTTAATTAATCAAATGTAATTAGTTAAACACAAAAATTTTGTAAGATTGGTGACCAGAGTGCAAAAGTGTTTTGAATGGAAATAAAACAAAATTTGCGGTATTACGAAACGGCACGTTCTTGACACGGGTTGAATGGAAACCGCGCGCGGAATGAGGCTATTGCAGTTTGTGGACATTTTGTTTATTTATTTATCTCAGAAACGGTTAAACGTTCGGTAAGGAAATGTCGGCTATAACGATTTCGTGGGTTTTGAGCACACAACAGGCCGATCCGTAGCACCCAGCACCTGCCCAGATCAGCGTCCATACCGGACAAACTTTATAGTAGAGGCGAAGAAGGACTTCCGGCTAAGCAATTTATATATATATATAGAAGAAAGACGAAGAACAATGTAACATTGGTGACTCAGTGACAGAACTAAACAAGATAACAGAAGAAGAAATTAATGAACTAGAAGGAGAGATATCACTAGAAGGAGAGATATCACTAGAAGAAGCGGGTTATGCATTGAAAATTTGGCATCATATCAGATGCCCTTGCAGATCACGAAGGCACAGCCAGCATAGGGGGTAGAGTAATCTCCAACGTCAGTTTTGCAGATGACACTAATGGATTGGCTGGAGAGTAACAAGAACTGGAACAGCTGGTACAGGGGCTTGACACCACTACAGAACCTTTGGAATGGAAACAAGTGCAAAGAAGACCAAAATGATGACCACCAACAACAAGGGCATCAACACAGATATCAAAGTCCAAGGCCAAACAATCCCTCAACACGTTGCATAGTTTCAAATATTTAGGAGCCATTGTATCAGACAATGGGTCAGGGCAGCAGTCGCTTGCACTATCCTGGAGAGGACTTCCTGTAGGGACCCATTGTCTGATACAATGGCTCCTAAATATTTGAAACTATGCAACGTGTTGAGGGACGTCCTTCTCATGATCGTACAAACAACTTCTTTGACAAGGTTGATGCCAATTTGGAAAGACGTGACCATCAGTCTACACTCCAAGGTGAGGCTGCTGTGCTGCCTTGACATCTCTATCTTCATATACGCTTGCGAAACATGGACCCTCAAAGCAGCTGTACAACGAAGAATACAAAGCTTGGAGATGATGTGCTACATAAGACGTCTGGATATTTTTTATACCCAGCACATCATCAACAACGAAGTCCGACAGACCATCACACAAGCCATTGGATAACACGATGACATGCTCGCAGTGGTGAAGAAACGGAAACTCCGATGGTATGGCCTCGTCACAAGAGCAACAGTCCTTTCAAAGGCCATCCTGCAAGCCACGGTGCAAGGAGGCAGAAGAAGAGGGAGACAGAAAAAAGGTGGGAGGACAACATTCGAGAATGGACTGGCTTGACACTGAGCGAAGCCATGAGGCTTGTTTAGGAGAGAGAAAGATGGATGGAGTACGCTGGTTAAACGATCATCTGTGGTGCACCAAGGACTTTCAAGTTACGGGATAAGATAGGATAGGATAGGATAAATGTCTTAATCAAGCCTGAAAGTGGAGTTGGATAAGAAAACTTAAGTATGGTTCATCCAACTGGAGAGATATTGTGCTTTCTTGTTATTCAGTTTTGTTTGAAATCGACAAGCTTGATTCAAGTTTTCCCAGAAGGAAAGTAGAAAGTAACGACTTCAGACGTGTGTGACGACACGGGTTTTTCAACACGTGCTAGATACGGTTATATATTGTGCATAGTTGCACAACTCTAATATACAGTGTACATAGATATCAGCAGTTTTCTTTTACTGCGTATGGAAGTTGAAAGTATATGTGGTTTCACGTGCATAACACAGATAGGGCATATGCTCGACTCGAGGCTGTTTTGTGTGCTGGTATGTGATTTAGTTAGCAGAGTCATTTTGGTTGCTTATGCATGCAGTCGGACTTTTGACAGAAGTAGCGTTGTGACTGTGTGTCAGGTTAGCGTAACGTCTTCTGGAAGGGTCTTTATTCGAAGTGTTTCGAACCACCCAAGGTCTTGTTGCCCTCGTCGGGACAAGGATGTTAAAAAGTCTGTAGTGGGAGGACTGTGACTGCCATCTATTGTGTAATATAGGTGTAGAGTTCTGTTCTAAAGCTGTGTTGCCCTCTATTGGGCACCTACTAATGCTCAAGTACTTCGCCAGTATTGAGATGTCCCAGCCATAGCTAGCATTAGCCAGAAACGGATTTGAACTCTCAGACTAACCAGTGTGCTGTGCTGTGTTGTATAGTGTTGTGTTGTGCAGTGTACGTGCATCTGTGTGCCACAAGCCGAGGACCTAAGGGTAGGTGTAAATCCTGCAATTCTTTTCCTTAGTGGCTGTGCTCCGAGTCTGCGTACGTGAATGAATGATGGTGAATGAGGGGGAAAGGGATGTATTTTGGTAAATATTTGTTTATTGATTTTATATGATTTTCTTATGATTTTCTTGGTTTAACCTTGTATAAATAATGTCGTTGCGGTTGTTGCCAAGTGGGTCAAAGGGCAACAATGGAGCATGCATGATTATAGAGAGAGAGAGAGAGAGGGGTGATGAATGTGAAGGAAGGGAGACAATGTATTGCGTTGAAGAGGGGTGATGAAGGTGATGAATATGAGGGAAGCGCGGTTGTATTATAGCGTGATAGAAACAATTGTGAATGAGAAAAGATAATGTATTATAGCGTAGAGAGGGGAGATGAAGATGGAGGTGTGGTTGAGATGAATCGCTATGGTGTGAATGGGATTGCAGTTGTAATAATTATGTATATTTATATAAACCACCATGTATCACGAAGAGATGGAATTATAGAATTAAGGAATGCATTGTGTTTTGAGATGCATGTATGAACAGGTCAAGATGGCGGACGGCGAAAGGCTTATTCTGTTATGAAGTGTTTAAGTTGTTGTGGACAAACTAGTGAGACTCTTTATTTGTCCACAGGATTAGGCTTCGATTCTGCGATTGTTCGAATTTAGTTCTCTCCTGTCTTATCGACTGTTACGCCCTACTACTGGTGTAATTCAGCGGCCCCTACGTGGCTCTGCAGTATCACTGTGACGAGTGACGTCAGCGTTGAGACCTCTACCCTTGCCGCTGAGGGGTGTGGATGTTGCTTTGACTCACCGCCACCACCGTCACGTCCACTTTTGTTGTCGGCGCCTCTGCTGGGGAGTGACCTCCATCACCGCCGGACCTACCATTGCTTCGGACGAGACGTTCCTTCAGCTACAGGACCCCAACTACACCGCATCCACACACATACAGACTCGCATTCGCACACCTAAAAACATATCTAGTGTAAATTACTTTCTTCACTTGAGTATTTAACCGCGGTATTACGTTGAGCTCAATTAATCGATAATTAGGTTTCGAACATTGACTTTGAACTATAAAGTTAGCTTCTATACGATTGAATTTCAAGATTTTTTTTTCTAATTGTGGATTTAATGTTGAATTGTGGTTATTTGAAATTTAACTGATTATCATTGTTGTTGCATACTGTTGTGGGCACTCTGTTGTGTATAGTTCTGGGGTTTTCAGTTAGACAAGGGAGGTAATTGTTTAGTAAATACTGGGTTGGGGGTCTTGATAGGGGTTGAGGGTGGTTTAGTATCCCATATCCTGTGTGTGTGTGTGTGTGTGTGTGACATTGGTGAATAAAAGTGTGTGATTGTCCATCTGGCATTTTGTGTTAGTTTTGTTTGTTTGAGTTTCTAGCCCTACACTCGTTGCTTAGAGCTGAACGTCGCTGAACCCGCTCGGGTGACGCGACAACGTGTTTGTTGCGTATAATGATTTCTGTCAGCAAGTCAGGATTCAGTTTCCAACTGTTAGAGCGTTTGTTTTAATGAAAAGGTGTTAAATGGATACAATGTAATATTTTAATAAGATTGCTCTGAAAAAGGTATATATAACCTTGGTCATTTTCATAAGAAAAATGGATCCATGAAGTATTCTTCACTTTTGACGAGTTTGTTGAAAAGCATAACGTGAATATTGACTGTTTATCTTTTATTGGTTGTGTAATATCTATTAAGGAATATGTGCGTAATAATACATTTGGTTTGGAAAATCGCAGTTTTGATTTACTGAGTAAGAACTGGAAAATTATACAATCCGTACACAAAAGAGCTCGAACATACTATGATTGTCTTTTGACAAACATACAATAAAATTGGTGTAATAGATTGAATATAAAATTAAGAAAAGAACTAGTGTGGAAAATGATTTTTTTCAGAAAATTAGACAGATTCATGATGTAAAACTAAAATTGTTTCAAATTAGATTTGTGCGCAGAATTTTAGCTACAAATGATACGCTACAAGATACGAATATTTTGACTGATTCTGCATGCTCGTTTCGTTAAAAAAAAAAAAAAAAATATATATATATATATATATATATATATATATATATATATATATATATATATATATATATATATACAGCATTTGTTCTGGGAAAACGTACTTACGTTTTGGAATCACTTTCAAACTGCAGTTAATAATAGGTATTTCAATACTATGAATGTAATGTTAAAGGAATCATTTGCACTTCTTGGATATTATAGTAGCATTAGAACCGACACAACATTTTATTGGTGGCAAAAAAATATACTGTATTTACACATGCAGAATCAAGAACTCAATACCAGAGTATAAAGCTTTGGAAAATTATCAGTGAAAACGCTATGAAATTGAAAAACATATTGCATAAATAAAGATGAATGTAGCACAGTTCAAAGCAGAGTGGTCTGCGTATCAAACACTTCTTCAGTCAATATTAGCCTCTTGTAATAGAAAACTGTACAGATTTTGGTTAGAAATGGAAGGGTTAATTACTCCTTACACTGTTCTATAAATATCAATGCGATATGTATTGGTGTTTACTAGACGTGTAGTTTTGCCCCCTCCCTACTTTCGATGGTGATTGTTTTTCCTCCCACCCCCACCTCTTACCCACTACCCTCATTTCTTTCCTTTGGATCATTGGTTAAGGATTTATTACTATCCTCATTCATCTCTTATCTTTGTTAATTCCATTTCTTTCTTTTTTTTAAAATAGAAATGTGTGGAAAACATTATTTTGTTTTCGTGTGTATTTTCAGCAAATAATTTACTAACATTGTGATATTACCAAATTGAAATTCCTTTTGTGTGTCCTTTATGATTTCCTGTGCTCTTTTGGGGAAAATAGCTTGTTTAATAGAATCATGTATGATGATGATGATGATGATGATGATGATGATGATGATGATGATGATGATGATGATGATGATGATGATGATGATACAGTCTTGTATAGAGGGGATACCACGTCAAGTGACACACTCAATGCGCATGCAGGGGGAGAGATTGTCAGATAATAAGTTTGTTTGTTTGTTTATTTTACGTCTTTTCACTTAAAAGTGATTTTAGACAACATTAACAACAGTAAATTAAAATACAACTAAAACATAAATAAAGGAGATAGGAAACAATCACTTATACTATTCATAATATTCAAAGCATAGAGACTACATACAAAAAAGGCAAAAAAGGCGAGATAAAACAATCCTCCGTGAAGAGGTATAGTTAGATTTCTCTCCATTCTCCCACGGATAACTGCCTCTCCCACCCCTCCTACCATCTTGAATGCAGTCCCTATTTACATATTATCCAATATTTATTATTCCATTCATCATCCATAAGGAAAAGTATAGCACATTCCCGGATCATAAGATAATAAGTAGGCTATCAGAGTATGCACATATTCACAGTTTTGCAATGTGTCTATTGATGTTTAGAGAGACTGTTGAGACAGATGGGTCTTGAGCAACTTTTTCAAACTCGCGAGACTGTCTTTCTGTTTCAGCTGAAGTGGCAGTGAATTCCAGAGGTAAGGTGCAGAGTTTGTAACGGCCCTGTATCCCATTGTATTTTTGTTTGTATTGTCTTCTCTAACACTTGGCAACTTGAGACGACACTGGCCTGCAGAACCATGTCGTCATCACCATGTCGTCTTCCGGACTTTGTGTGTGTGGGTGCAATGGTACAGGAGGAGTTGGAGTGCGAGGGAAGGGGGTGGTGGGGGGATTGAAAGGGAGGGTGGTGAGCGGGGAGTGGAGAGAATGGCAGAAACTATTTACAAATAATTGTTTTAAAAACACGAACTGTTTAGTATGCATTGGATCTAGACAGCACTAACCGTATACTTTGGTGTCCGTGGCGTTTATAATTAAAGACATTTCTAACGTACTTGGTGGTGTGAAAGACGTGTCGACGTTCAAACCCATATATCAGGAGTGTCCCCTTTTGTGTCTTAGCCAAGCTAGTTTTAACGGGAAAAGCTGTAAATAGTATACATGTATACTTATAAGAGGCACATGTACAGACCACATCTTTTGAAAATGTTGCGTAATCTTTTGACGTATTTTGAATATTATGATTTATTTTTTTTAAATCGCTGCAAATTTTTTTTTTACATGTTATTGTTATTTAATGCTTATTATATTATTAAGTGTAGGCTGCATTGTAAATTGTGTATGATTGCTTAATGTTTGCTGAAAATAGAATGTGTATACGAATGACTTACTATGAATGTGTGAGTGAATTAGTTAGTCATTGTTTATAAGGTCCATCGGTCTGCAAACAACCGATTTAGGACCACCATTGGGTGTGAGTGAACGACGACGCAAGGACAGATTGTAACATTAGGCTTTGCAGTCTAAAATCTCCTTCCTTGTGATTTATTTATTTTCTTTTGGTTACGTATTTTTTCGGCAGCTGCTGGCACTGTGCTGCTTTTGCCGTGTTAATGGTTAAAAACGTTTTATATTCGTGTAAGCACGTAGAGCGATGAAATGGATTTCATACCTCAGTGGACTTGTAACTCTCGTCGAAGCGTTTTAGCGAAAAAGAGTTGCGGATAATACACAATTTCTATTTGGGATGCCCGTGGTTTGGGTCATTTTTATAACTGATTCTTCTTTCTTGTTAGTTATACATTTTGATGTGCATGTGCAGTTCGTGCCGTTTTTCGTATGAATCTGAGGAGATATTTTCCACAGGCGCCTGTAATATTTTCATGCTGTTTAGACAATAATACTTTCTCATGCTGCTGTATTTGTTTCACCTGCATAATATGCCCTGGATTACTCAGATCGAGTGGCAATAAATCAAGCAGAACCGGGCGATGATGATGATTGTGATTATGACGCTACTGATGCTGATAATTCATTGGATGATGTTGGTGATGACACTGTGGTTCATGTTGATGGTACTGGCGCTGATGTTGGTGATGATGTGATTGATGAGGCTGGAGGTGGTGATGAGGGTGATGATGTTGGTGGTGGTGATGAGTGTGATGATGATGCTACTAATATAAACTCCGAAGATGCTATTGCAAATGCCTTTGATGATGATGATGATGATGATGATGATGATGATGATGATGATGATGATGATGATGATGATGATGATGATGATGATTATTATTATTATTATTATTATTATTATTATTATTATTATTATTATTATTTTGGTGATGTTCGTGATGAAATTGTGGTTCATGTCGATGGTGTGTGCGCTGATCGTGGTGATGATGTGATTGATGAGGCTGGTGGTGTTGATGAGGAAGATGATGATGTTAATAATAGAAACTCCGGTGCTGGCGCTGATGGTGATGATGATGTGATTGGTGAGGCTGGTGGTGGCATAGATAAATATGAACCTGAAAACTTCCTGTCTTTTCTAGCCTTAAACGTTTGTGGTGTTCGAAGTAAGTTGCTGTCCCCCGATTTTGTGCAGTTTGTTGTAGGTTATGATATTGTGCTTTTATCTGAAACAAAACTTGACGACTCTGATCATATCCGCATCCCTGGGTATTCAGTATTTTACAAAAACAGAAGTAAATTTAAGAGGAAGTCTGGGGGGTCTAGTTCTCTGTGTAAAAGACAACACTTCCCAGTATGTTAGCGTGATTGAATCTAATAATAGACAGGATAAAGTAGATACGTCGGTATTACCATATTATAAATTTGTTGATTATGAAATGAGTCACGATGTTTTATTTTTCCAGCTAAATAAGGGTTTTATAGGATCAGACCTATTATTTGGTGGTGTCTATTTTCCTCCTGAGAAATCTGGTTACTTTGATCGCTGTGCTTTCACAAATCTAGAAAACTCAATCGCTTGCTTAAATGCAGACAGATTTTGTTTACTAGCAGATTTTAATGCTAGGACAGGTTGTTTATTTGATTTTGATGTGAATTGCGTGAGTGTTAAAGCTGATAAAAATAATGTAGATCATCATGGTAATGATGATGGCGATGTTGATGGTAATGATCATGACAATGATGATTTTGATGTTGACGAGTTAAGCCAGAAGAATGAGCTCATTTTTTATGCCAGTAATTTTGTCTTGCCAGAACGTCTCTCTGATGATAAATTTGAAAACGTAATGGGTCATAATGTAATTAATTTTTGCAAAATCATGAATGCCTGTATAGTTAATGGCCGAATAGGTCTACCCGATAATAGTAAACAGCTCACTTGTAAAGATGCCAGTGTTGTAGATTATTGTATTATTTCAAATAGAAATGTCAATGACGAATTTACCGCAGAAACAAATAACAGCAGACCTAACTGTAAAACTGAAGCTATTATTAAACCAAAATGGTATCCAGATAGCAAACAAAGGTTTTTCAAAAACCTTAACATGGCGGAAGTTACCTCACTAAATTCTTCTCTTGACAATATCTTAAATAATAATCCGGTTGTTCTCCATCAAAGTGATATTGATGATATTTGCAATAAAATATGTAATGTCATGAGGCAAGCGGCGGACTTGATAGGTTTATTTAAAATAAAGAAAAAAACGCAGAAAACGAGTAGAACAAATGAAAACTGTCCGTGGTTTGATAGTGAATGTGAAAAGAGTAGGAAAGAATTTCTTAAATCTAAAAATGCTTGTAGAAAAAATACAAACTCATTCCTTAAGGAAGTTAAGCACAAAGCAAGCAATAATTATAAACGACAGCTAAGAATGTCGTTTACAAAATATCAATCGAATTTAATTAAGAAAATTAGAAAATTGAAAAGTTATGATCCAAAATGCTTTTGGAAGCTTATAAATGGTACACACACTGAAAAAAGAGACACATATGGTAAAATAACATGTGAAACTTTTTTTGAACATTTTAAGGAAATTTCTGATTCCGATGTTGAGAATGACACTCTTGACCAGAATACATGCATTCACTACACCAAAACACATTTTCTTCTTGATCAACCCTTCAAGGAGGAGGAGGTTAAAGAAGCTATACGTACTTTAAAAAATAGCAAAGCTTGTGGTATAGATTATATAACTAATGAATTTCTGAAGTCAGTCCCTTATGAAGTCATTAAGTTGATAACTAAAAACTTTAATATTTTACTACAATCTGGTAAAGTGCCCGAGGATTGGACTATATGAATTATTAAGCCTCTTTATAAGCAGAAGGGAGACAAATACAATGCAGATAATTATCGTGAAATATCTATTTTGAACTGTTTTGGTAAATTGTTTACAAGCTTAATTAATAAAAGACTAGGTTCTTTCTTGGAGACTAATAATGTTTTGGGTGAAGAACAGGCCGGATTTAGGGGTGGATATTCTGTTTCTGATCATATATTTACTTTACACTCTCTTGTAGAATTCTTCCTATCAAAGAAAAAGCGTTTGTACTGTGTCTTTATTGATTATGAAAAGGCATTTGACTTTGTTAATCGTTCTTTGTTATGGCAGAAATTATTAAATTCTAATGTAAACGGAAATATACAGTATATAATAAAAAGACTTGTATAATAAAGCAAGATACAGGTACAGTGGAATGATACTCTCTCTGATTATTTTTCTTGTAAAACAGGTGTAACAATTTGTTACAGACCCTACTTTCCTTCGCTCCGATCACATCATCGACTGGGTAATTGCTAGACAGTCCGACAACATTCTTTCTAAAGTCATTGTTTCACAAGATCTTGAATCTGACCACTACGCTGTCCTCTGCTCTCTCTCTGCCTCTCACCTCCTCAAAGGAAAAAACGCTCAGTCACACTCCGTAACCTAAAAGCCATTGACAAGAAAAACTTCTCCTCTGAGGCTATCCTCTTCCTTTTGCACCTCTTGATTCTGAACCTGCTTCTTTCTTTAACGCTACTCAGCCATCTTCTTAACAAACACGCTCCTGCTTCATCTCGTCTCATCTCTGACCCTCCATCTGCGCCGTGGTTTTCTCCCGAGATCGGCATGGCCCAACGAGAGCGGCGTAGGGCCGAGCGCAGGTGGCTGTCTTCCAAACTCACAGTCCACAAACAGACCTATCAGAAGCACAAGCATGACGTACGCAAAGCTATCTCTGCAGCCAAAATACGTTACTATAACAATAAAATAGAAACCGCTGCTTCCTCCAAAGAACTGTTTTCCAATATGAACGAACTTCTGGGGAACACCCACACTTCCCCTTTTCCATCCAAAATTCCACTACCAGAACTGCCCTCTTTCTTTTCAGACTTCTTTCCTTCAAAAATCGCATCCATTCGCAAAATTCTCGACGACACTCCCTGTCAGTCTTGTCCTCCTGAACCACATTTCACTGGCGTACCATTTCTCTCTTTTCAATCTGTCTCTGAGCCCGAGGTTGCTGAGATCCTCAGCACCATGTTGTTCAAACGTGCGAGCTTGATCCCATCACTACCTCCCTTTTCAAAGACTGTATAACCGACCTCCTTCCTGCCATCACTAACATAGTCAATTCCTCTTTGCAATCTGGTTCTGTTCCCGCCTGTTTTAAGTCCGCCATCGTGCGGCCACTACTGAAAAAAATCAAACCTCGACCCAGAAGATTTGAAAAACTACCGCCCTGTCTCTAATCTTCCTTTCCTATCCAAACTTCTTGAGAAGGTTGTCCTGAAACAGCTCACCATCATCTGTCTTCCAACAATTTGTTCTGCCCGTTCCAGTCTGCCTATCGTCCTGACCACTCCACTGAATGAGCTCTTCTTCACATCGTGACTTTGGTAAAATCTCTTTGTTGACCTTTCTCGATCTCTCAACCGCTTTTGACACAATCGATCACTCCATCCTCCTTCAGCGTCTCCAGAACTCTTTTGGAATAAAAGACAGTGCCCTCAGCTGGTTCCGCTCTTACCTAACTGATCGCTTTCAATCTGTCTGCATCAACAACCACCTCTCTGAACCGTCCAGACTTTTCGGTGTTCCTCAGGGGTCAGTTCTAGGCCCTGTTCTTTTCACCCTTTACACATCTCCTCTGTCTCACATCATCCAAAACCCCTTGGGGTCATGAGCAATCTTGCCACTGTAGATTGTTCTAACCTATAAAGGGAAAAGTGAAAGCCCCAGTTTAAAACCTGTCTTTCCTTTATAGGCATGACCGATTCACTGCGGCAACAGTACCCCCGTTGGAGTGCCGGGGGTTTCAGTATAAATAGTATCCCCACTTTCTGGAAATTTAGTGCTTTAAATTCCCACTGTCGCTGTCTTCCTCATTTGCTCTTTCCCATTCCTGCTCTGTCCTATCACTCTGCTATACTATCTTCTTCTTCGCTAGATCAATGACCTACCTTTTTTCTTAAAAACTCTTCCTGGACAAGACTCCTTGTTTGTGTATGAGGTCTGTTGGATCAGCTTGGGAGTATTGGACGCTTTCTGCCGGGTGGTCACTAGGGCTTCCTATGATGTTATTATTTAGCAATATAGGCATTTTATATGTATGTGTTTTGTGATGATGTTTGTATCGGGGGTTGTCCGGTCCTGATTTGGCTCGGAAGAGTCCGCTGGACCTAAAGCAACAATCAATCAATCAATCAATCAACATCATCCAAAACCACGACACTTTCCACCATTTCTACGCAGATGATACACAGCTAAAAAAAAACAGTCACACTCCTCAAAACCTTCCATCCATTCTGACCAAAACTTCTGAATGCTTTGAAGACATTTCTAACTGGATGACAGTCAACAAGCTCCAACTCAATGCAAACAAAACTGAAGTCATGCTCACAGGTACCAAACACAACCTGTCTTCTTCCTCTGTAGACACTGTCACTCTTGGCCAGACCACTCTTCCTATGTCATCTTCTGTCAAAAACCTTGGTGTCGTTCTTGACAACACCCTCTCCATGTCAGAATTCATACGCAAAAACTGTCAAACATGCAACTTTCATCTCCGTAGAATAGGCCTTGTCCGCAAAACATCTGACCACTGACGCTACTGTCAAACTCATTTCCTCTCTCGTTTTGTCACGCTTAGACTACTGTAACTCTCTCCTGGCTGGACTTCCTTCTTCTTCTGTGTATCTGTTCCAACGTGTTCAGAACTCAGCTGCGCGTCTGGTTCTCCAAAGACAAAAATAATCTGATCATATCACTCCCCTTCTACATTCACTCCACTGGCTTCCAGTGTCTCATAGAATTATCTACAAAATTGCTATTTTCTGTTACAAGTGCGTCCATGGCTTAGCCCCTTCTTACCTCACCCAGAACATTCAATTCTATAAGCCTTCTAGAAATCTTCGTTCTTCCTCTGACACGCTCATGCTTCACATACCCCGCTACAATATCTCCTCTGCTGGTCGTCGATTTTTTTCAGTGCTTGGCTCTTTAACTTGGAACTCTCTTCCCCTCTCTCTTCGTAGCTCTCCAAACATAGCTACTTTCAAATCCAACTTGAAAACTCATCTCTTCCTTAAATGTTTCTGATCTTGCCTCCCATCATCATCGTCGTCATTCCTCCATTTGTTTTGTTTTGTTTTTTGTTTTGATTCAGACCACCGCCACCACACACCCCATCACCCATCATTAGCTCTCCCCTCCTCCTTCGTCTCTTATTCGTTAGCAAGTGTCTGATTTTATTTTGTATGAAGCCGGATGTTTAGAATGAATGCGTGAGTAGTATACTGCGCTTTGAACTGATATTGTTCATTGGGAAAAAGCGCTATATAAATATCTCTATTATTATTATTATTATTATTATTATTATTATTATTATTATTATTATTATTATTATTATTATTATTATTATTATTATTATTGTAAGACAAGGTGAAAATCTGTCTCCGTTAGAGTTTGCTGTATTTTGGAATGATTTAAAAACTTTTCTTGGTAAACAACTATTGTCTAAGAACTGTTAAGCTTGCAGCATCGGATATTTTTATCGATGAAGACTATATTGAGACTCTGTATAAAATGTTTATTTTGCTATATGCCATGACACCGTACTCTTTTGTGAATCTTCTGCTGAATTACAGTCTTTTTAGATGCTATGAATCAATATTGCACTAAATACAAATTAAAAGTCAACGCTGCTAAAACTAAAGTCGTTGTTTTTTCAAAAGGCACGGTCAGAAATCTACCTAATGTATTTTACAATGGTGTTAAATTGGACGTGGTATATGATTTACATATCTCGGAATTAAAATTAACTATAATGGTAGCTTTAAACCAGCCCAGAAAAATTTATATGATCGTGCCTCTAAAGCTATGTTTTCTCTTTTAAGAAAAGTTAAAAAGCTTATGTTACCACTAGAAATTCTAATTGATCTGTTTGTGAAAACTATCGTTCCTATTTTTGTTATATGGTTCAGAGATATGGTACCCTCAAATAAGTGACCATGCCACTAAACTGCACTGCGTTTTTATAAACTAATTTTAAAGCTAGGTAAGTCTACTCCTTCTCAAATGATTTTTGGTGAATTAGGGCAGGTTCCTCTGGAGTTACAGGCAAAGCAAAGAATGTTAAATTTTTGGTAGAAGCTTGTCCACCCTGATAACAGTAACAAAGTGTCCAGTTTCATATTGATTTGCATAAAGGTTATAAATCTTCATTCCTCGATTCTGTGCGGAAAGAGTTAAATAATTAATCTAGGACTTGGTAATTTTTGGTTAAATCAGGGGCTATCCAATATTTGGCCTTCTGCTTCAGTTTTTACGTGTACAATTAAACAACGCCTACATGATCAGTATATTCAAGGCTGGTTCGAGGAAATAAACAATAATGAATTTTACTATAATTATCGAATGTTTAAGCTACATTTTGAATTTGAAAACTATTTGCATGTTCTACCAACAAATATTGCCATATCTGTTCTAAAGTTTAGGACACTTAACCACAGAATGCCAGCGCAGAGAGGCAAAAATTTTAACATTCCTAGACACGAACGTGTAAGTCAAAAATGTGATAGTGGCGATCTTGGTGACGAGTTTCATTATTTATTTTTGTGTTCACATTTTTGTAACTCGAGAAGAGAATTATTAAAATCATATTATTATAGATATCCCAATGCCATCAAATTTCAAAAATTATTGTCATCTAATAAAAAGTCAGTATTATTAAAGCTTGTAAATGTAAGTCTAATGAAATTCATTATTAAACAATTGTAACGGTGTTATCCCATGTCAAAAATTAATCTAGTTCTGGGGCCCTATTCATAGAGGGACTACATGTTATAGGGACTGCAAACCCTGAAAGGACTTTAGATTTCGTCCGATAAATGCGGCATCTGAACTGGCATTCATGAAGGGCTCACAGCCGGGATTGTGGCTATAGCGCTGTTGCAAAACTAGTGCAGATAGAGTTATCCGGCCCTGCCTTCACCTATGCCACGGACACCGGCTAGTTCCGGTTGAGTATTAAGCATGGCCGAACGTAAACGGAAGACTTGTGGCGGAGGAAAACAGTATTGCGGTTGCTGCCCTAATTTCGCAGGAAAAGTAATTGAAGGGCGCATTGTCAAGTTACACACATTACCAGCTAACAAAACACTGAAACCACTGTGGGAACAACGTTTGCGACTGATTCGGAAAGATTACAACAATGTAAAATAAGATTCAAGATTCAAGATTCTTTATTGTCCAAACACAAGGCATGGATATTTGTTTAGCAGTGCAATAAGGAAGGAAATAACAACATCAAAATTATTACAAACATGGACATACAATATTGATACATTTGATATACTATCAAAAACAACTTCCATACCAAAATACAAATCTATAAACACTAACACACATGCATAAACAGATAACCAGCCACATACCCATGCGTACACATTTAACACACAGATAATTATTCCACAGTATATGTATACACAACTACAACACTCACCCATTCTTCCATGCCTTAGATCCATCCTAGATCATAATAATAATAATAATAATCATTATAATAATAAGAGTAATAATACAAAATAATCATCATAATATTAATAATAATCGTAATCATTAGAGTAATTAATAATTATAAAAATAATAATAATAACAATGCAACTACAACTAATAATAATAATACAACAGCAGCACCAACAGACAACTAATAATTAATATATGGTAATAATGATAATAATAATAATAACAATACTACTACAACTAATAATAATAACAACTGAAAGACTGAAAATAATAAGACATAATTGCAGTTGCTTCACTGAATTAAAAACAAAAATTATTCTACTGTATAATAATGTTATCTTCTAGATAAACTGCAAAATTAAAATTTCTCAATTAAAAAATTAAAGCAAAGAAAAAGAAAGAGACTTCGAATTTCTCGTGAATGTAGGTCACTGACAAACGAATCAGACCTACTGAACAAACAAATCAGCAATCAACGGTGTCCGGGGACGTTAAATGTATCTAAAGTAAAGTAAAGTAAGGCTGTTCTCGTTGTCCCTTATATGCTTTTGGTTTAAACAAATATTTTTATTCAAGGAAAAAAACATATAATTTCAAACAATGATTTACAGTATAGGCAACAAGCAAGCTTATATAAGCCCACCTTGTATGACAAAATTCGACATAATAATTTAAGTGACAGGCAACTGATAGTTGCATATAAATAAAGAAGAATACAACAATTGCAATTATATTTTAAAAAAAAAACATTAATTAAAGATAATAAGGTTTAGTAAATAATTACACGGACATACACGCACACACCTATATACATAAATAACTAAAAGAAACAAATAAAAACAATGAATCAAATAATTAGCTAGAAATCAAATGCGTATATTAATAAGAAATTGACACTTTTAAACCAATAATTGACAAAGGAGACGTGTGTGTGTGTTTGTGTGTGTGTGTGTGTGAGTGAGAGAGAGAGAGAGAAAGAGAGAGAGAGAGCGAGAGAGAGAGAGATGGTTTGAGCTGAACACCGGGACGTTTGTGCGGTGAAGCGGAGAATTTCACTTAACGAAAACGCTTTGACTGTTTGATAAACTCTTGAGTGGTACTGAAAAGAAGTTGATTGTCAGATAGAGAAAAGGTTTGGTTTCCGTGCAGTAAGTTATTTAACGTTACTTGTTCTTGCTTGAGGGTAGTGATAGTAGTTATTCTGATGTTAGTATAGAGGGGACAGTGAAAGAGAAAATGTTCGACAGTTTCATTTTGAAAACCACATGAGCATGAGGGGTTGTTAGTTAAATGCCGAGTGAACAGATCGTGATTGAGATCACTCATATTTCGTCTGAGTCGACAGTGTATTATTTGGTCTTGCCTTTTTCCAATGTAAAAATGCGGAGGATTGCAAGGGTAGTCTTTGTGAAGGTAACGTTTAAATGCTCCTATTGATGTGGTTTGCTGTATGCTGTCTGGTAGAGAATTCCACAGCACAGTGGTTGATGGAAAGAAGGAGGTGTGGAAAATTTCAGTTTTATGACGAGGGATATTCCTATCAAGCAGTCTACGTCGGTGGTACGGATTGGTACTGGCAACAAGAGGTGAAAGAAGATTATGCAAGTATGGAGGTACATAATGATTTACTATTTTGTGGTACATTATTAGTTTATGTCTTTCTCGACGAGCTTTTAAAGAACAAAAACCAGATTCCATATAGAGAGTTTCGTGGCTAGTGCCCCTCACTAAACCAGTTATTGTTCGTAACCCTTCAAGATGCAGATTTTCTAAAACGTTTGCTTGGGCTTGTGTACAATTATCATATAAGATGTCGGCATAGTCAAAAGTGGGCAGGATAAATGATTTGTACATAATTTCAAGTGATTTTCTATTTAGGGAATACTTAAATGATTTTAGACAATTCAGTAGTAGTTTTACTTTACTTCCTATGTTTGCAATATGTTCATCCCATTTACAGTTGTTTTGTAACATTACACCTAAATGTTTGTGATGCGCTGATTCTGATAATAATGTGTTATCAAAGAATAAAGGGGGTATTATGTTTTTGTCACGTCGGATTGTGAGAAGTTCGGTTATTGTTTGGTTAAATTGAACTTTCCAAGTAAGCGACCAATTCTCAATTTTTCTTAAATCTGACTGTAAATTCCGGCTCGTCTGTTCGGATTTGTATCGCTGTGCGACATGCTTGTGTCGTCTGCGAACAGCTTCATAATAGATGTAATATTTTCAACTATGTCGTTTATGTAAATTAGAAAAAGCAATGGTCTTAATACCGACCCTTGAGGAACCCCAGCTGAAACAAGTCTGGGCTGCGACTTTTCATTTTTAAGGACAACCACTTGGTGTCTGTTACTGAGGTAGTTTTCAAGAAATGTAAGGAGGTTTCCTCGGATCCCTATAGTGTTCAATTTGTGAATTAGGCCTTTATGCCAGACGCGATCAAAGGCCTTGGATATGTCAAAGAAAACTGATTGCGTCGTTGTGCCCTGGTCAAAGTCTGTGCACATATTGTTGTATATACTAAGCAGTTGGTTTATTGTAGAGTCACCGGTTTGGAAGCCAGATTGTGCTGCTGAAATAAGGTTGTTGGACTTAAGGAAATCGTAAATATACTTGTGAATGCATCGTTCGAGAACTTTTCCGACGCAGCTGAGCAGCGAAATCGGACGGTAATTGGCACACGAATCGCGGTCTCCTTTCTTGTAAAGCGGGGTCACATGTGCTAGTTTCCAGTTAGTAGGGAAGGTATTTTCTATTAGGCATCTATTGAAAAAAGAGGATAATGGTTTCGAAAGAATATGAACAGCAGATATTAGGAGTTTGTTGTTAATCATATCAGGGCCAGTAGCTTTATTTTTCTTTAGATTTAATATAGTGTTAGATACATCCTGTGGTGTTATATATAAATCTGTCAGTTCTTGCTCATTTTGAAAAAAGCGGAGGAAGCGGGTCGTCGGGGTCTGTAACGGTAGACTGTTCAGCAAAATATTCGTTTAGGATATCAGCTTTTTGGTTGTTTTTGTCGTACAAGATGCCATTTTGCAGTATAGGAGGAATATCATCTGAGTGTAGGCCTTTCTTCTGCATAAACAAGTTGACTAGTTGCCACCATTGTTTAGTACCACATTTGTCTGGATTAGAAACGTCCTCATTTAGCTGGTTATGATATTCGGTTTTCCGTGTCTAATTTTAACGATTACGTTATTTCTTGCAATTCTAAAGTTAGACCAGTCATCGGGATTGTTTGTGCGTTTTGCTTTCTTATGGAGCTTATTACGTTCCTTCAAGAGATTTTTAATATCATTATTGAGCCATGGCGCGTCGTGTGGGCGTATTGTGACAGTTTTTACAGGCATGCAAAGTTTGGCTATTTCAAAGAATGTTTTAGTAAATATTTCGCAACTTTCGTCCACAGTAAAATCTGAAAATATTTTGTTCCAATCTTCCTGATTCAGTAGTGCATGGAATTTGTCTGTGTCTATTTTATCATAGTTGTAAAGAGTGCGCTTAAATCTGATGTTTTTAATAGATTTTTGGTTAAGAGTAACGTAAGGAACACTATGATCACTACAGAAAGGAGGAGAAACATCGACGGCTTTGATTAGACTAGGACTTTGTGTTAAGATATGATCAAGACAAGAGCTGGTGGTGGCGGTAATACGTGTGGGTGATTGGACTAACTGATGGAGCTGGAAGAGATTTATAATATCAAGGTAGTGGTGTGATGGGTTGTTAAGCCAGTCTGTATTAAAGTCGCCTAATACAATATATTTCTTCATATCGTCGTTTGCTTTATTTATGCTCTCACTAATTAAATTCCAGTATTGTATGTTAGCGCTCGGTGGGCGATAGAAGGAACCAACTAACAGGGCTTCATGATTGCTTAGTTTTGTTTCAATCCACACGGCTTCTAGGTCAGGGATGGCTAGGTCAAGTCTAGGTTTGCAGTAAAGATTGTTTCTAACATAGAGAGCTACGCCACCATAGGCGCTTCCTGATCTGTCTAATCTAACAGGAGGATAAAAGTTCGAGAGAAGTAACGAGTTGTTGTCGTGTTGGTTAGAAAGCCATGTTTCTGATACTGCAATAATATCAAACTTGTTGCATTCTGCTTCAAAGAGAGGAATTTTGTTTCGAAGACTGCATGCGTTTACGTGAGCTATGAAGATGTTGCCACAATCGTTAGTGTTTGGGCCCGGGTTAGTTTCAATGTCACATGACTTGAGTAATAAGAGGAATTTGTAGAAGGTATATGAACTGAGACATAAAAAGTTAAAAAAATGTCAGGGAAGTTATCTTGAAAGACAGTGTTGTTTCTTTCTTTAATACAGGAATGTGTCAAGGTAAACAGTAGAAGTGATACACAGAGTCCATTATTTCCTAGCTGTAGAATAATAAAGAACGGGAGTATAGAATACAGGGTTAGGAATGACAACAAGCGTCCCAGTGTCCTAGCAACATTGCAGAAAAGGCCTACCACACATCTGTAATGATTTATTTCGATACTCATTATTTTAGGTTATTGCACTGATTAGAATGTAGAATGTGAAGGTAGGCATGATACGGTTGATTTTGCTCTCTCTCAAAAGGTTTAAAAAAGACAGAAAGAATTGGTATATGAACTTAAGTTGAAGAAAAAGATAATACATGCAACAAATGACGAACATGTGCGTTTTTCAAAGCTTGTCTGAGGGACACAGCAGCATTGCCGTCAGGGGATCTCAACAAACCCATTGCGACACAAAATAAGATAGGTATGTGTTTGTGTGTGTATGCGTATGTATCCCGAGCGTTTGTTGTACTGGAGTGTGTCTAGTGCCTCTGTGATTTATGTGATATGGTAGTATTAGTGGTGATCAGCAGTGCGTAAAGCATACGTCGTGCTTCAGTTGTGTGTGAATGTTTAATGTTTCGGAGTTTCTTCATCGAAGAAATTTGACATTTGGTTTGTGTTTTACTAAAAGCTCCAAATTGATATTTGTAATGAAATCTGTGTAATGTTACATGATCAGGAGTGTGGAGTGGGCAGAGGGAGGGAGGGAGGCCGAGGGAAGACCGTATGTTGCAACAACAGTCACCAGTAAACCTTACGGCGCTAGCAGTATGTCTAGTACTAACAATACTGCATAATTCTAAGATACATTGATGCAACTAATGTTAAGTGCAATTTACATTCCGCTAAATAAACATTTTCAACAACAGCAGCAAAAAAATAAATTTATATGCATACATATATACATAAATACACATATACACATACACATATATATACATACATACACATATATGTATGAGCAAGGTACAGCACAATGATCTTGTGATGTGGTAATACAACCGGTAATTATGTATGCATTTGGATGCTAGAAAATGCTAGTATGCAGAGCAAAAAGATAGATCATGTAGAAGTAGTAATAAAATAACAATACTACTGAACAATACTACTGAAGCAATAATAGTGATAAAGGTAAAAACAACGATAAAGCAATAATTATTATTATCATCATCACGATCATCATCGCCAGCATCCCGACTACCTTCGCCAAGATATGGTCACGGCAAAGACATCACTCCTCCACCGTCGCTGCCACCAGCATTTTTGGTACATTCTTAAACCTATTTACAATTAGCTTCTATAATCACGATAATGATAGCAATGACAAAAACAATGTTTACCATGCATCAATACTTGAGAATACAAAACGTGAGAGTAGGCCTACATGAAGTTATGTTGATGCTGGGTATGATAATTATGAGCATGAGTAGGTCCTATCATTTGGTCACTGAGGAGGAAATAAGAAATAATTGTAAAATATATATATATATATATCATAATAAATAATCTAAATGTTAAACAACACAGCTCTGAGAGGTAGAAACAGGCGAGTCTAACATTTATTGAGCGAGATAGTCAAGATGAGATATTCCCCAGTATTCAATACTTCGTACAGTTATATTTAAGCAATTTCACTAAATGATAACTTCTTTTCCGAGGAGTTTAGCGATTATAAGTTCTTGATTTCGAGGAGTTAAGTAATAGTGAGTTCTTGATAGCTTCATACATAGAACGAATATATCTTTTCATATATATGCGTGGTAGGCCGAGTCATAATTAGTTAAAAAGGTAAAAGGTAAAGGTAGTCCCATAGCCTTGTGGCCGTAGGGGAGCGTGATGTTGGAGATCACACTTATCTTGGGCCAGCGTAATGAGGGTGATGCCCAACTCTCTCCCTCGCTGCTTTACCTTCCCCACCCTCAAGAGAGTAGGTACTCAATCACAGTTGAGTCAACTGGGGGCGTTGTTGTTTGTCGCTTCACACCTTAGCGGTCACCCATCCAAGTGCTAACCGCACCGGACGGTGCTTCACTTTCGACACAGTAGCGAGTGCTCCAACCACTGCACTATCCGACACCCCAAAATATAATATAATATAATATATATAATATAATATAATATTATAATATAATATAAATATAATATAATATAATATAAAAATAATTAGTTGGGATTTTAAAAAATAATGGTAATTATTAGAATTAATTCTATAGAAAGGCTTTGTTTGAATGTTATCCTCTTCCCATTACCCATCCCACAATCCCACACCAGTGGCGCATCGCTTACTATTTGACGATAGGTAGGGTTTAGGCCTTTACTGCAGGACGTGTGGCGACACACTGACAATTGCTTTTAAAATAAATAAGTAGATAAGGAAATAAGTATATATATAAAAAAAACAGACAAATAATACTGATTATTACACCTTAAAAATGAAAGAGAAAAAATAACATAGTGACAATTTTGTAAATCAGTTAGTCGCACAGGTAATAGCAGCTAAGGCGACTGCCTATTTGAATCACTGTTTAGTCAAACCCTAGTGATCACCAACTTCTAATTTTTACTGTGGTGATTCTGGATTCTGTTCATGACAGACACGGTAATTTGAATATTTATAGTTTGTGATTTACATGTTGAAAATATAATAGTGAAAGTTAGTTTGTAAATGCATACAATGTTTTTATAATTTTATAAACATAAGGCCAGCGCCTTGAGTCACCAAAAACGGCGAAATATGTGCGCTATACAAATACCCAATAATAATAATAATAATAATAATAATAATAATAATAATAATAATAATAATAATAATAATAATAATAATAATAATAAAATAATTGTCTGTCAGACCGGAACGGGACTGTTTCAGATAGATAAATTCATTTTATAGTTCAGCTACTTATTATTTTATTATTCTAAAACTTATAGTTTTATTGAATATAGTATTGAATTCAGTTTTAATTATTATTCTATGATCTTATGTGAGGAAGAAGAGAACCATAAAATTAGCAAAACGTAAATTAGTGTTGTGTTCCAACTGTTGTGTATTTTACGTCTTCATTGTTTCTAGTTTATCTCCCTGTCTCAACTTGTGTAATTGTATAAGAACGGCCTTTTGATGAATGCGTATATACGTGAAATTGGAACATTAAAAACTGTTTACAAACTAATATCTTTGTAGGAATCTTCTGAGAGTAAAGATAATATTCTATAACACGCAAGAAGAAGAACTTTATGACAGTTTTGATGGGGGAGGGGTATCAAAAGTCATTCGGCAATCATCTGTTTTGATGTCAAATTCCGCAGCCCATTTGCAAAGAATCTATAAGCTCTTCGTTGCACAGGCAATTCTAGCCTTTTCCTGATCCGAGTTTGTTGTAATCAATACAGGAGTTATGAGTGATACAAATTCTTGTTTTGAAACAAGTCTTTCATTGTTCCGCTTTGTCTTCGACGTCACCGGAACTCTACGACATGTCTTATAAATGACGTATAACAGCAGACGCAGATATGACGCTCATTATATAGCGTCACTGTAAAATTAAAGTTTATGACAACAATGTCATTTTTACTTGTTGTGATTACTTTCGTTGGAGCGAGCGTAAAATAACCTCACTTGAAACCTTGCTACAGTTGGGTCACAAAGTACTCTGGACCACCGTAGCTACATATTCATCTTGCAGATGTTGAATTTGCGCACACAGCATTGCAAACAAGTCTTCTAGCTCTAACACTGTAATTGTGTCTTTCGTCCGATCGCGTCATCTTCAACGCAGTCTTACAGAAACGAGCCTTTTTCGACACAAAGTTGAACATAGGTAAGTCTTCTCCTTAAATGATTCCTTGTTTGGCTTCAGTGAGAGCTAGTTCCACCACAGGCTGTGAAGTCTCGTCTTTCGTAGACCTCAATTACATACTATACAAACTATGTATAGTATGTAGGAGGCCTACTAGTTTACAAATTACATACTATACATACTACTGTATGTATAGTCTGTAGGAGGCCTACTAGATTACAAAGACGAAAGAATAGACTTCAGAGCCTGTGGTTTTACTGGCAGTCTTACAGCAGACTGTGCAGAATTTCGAATTCAGTGGAACTCGGCTGCAGCATTCACCGAAGATCAAAAGCAATCCCCGAGCCGCCTTGGTTGTCCCCAACTAATTTTCACGTTTGGCACTTTCCACCAGCTGTGCCACACTTAGACTACTACGTACATTATAGTTCCTCTGGGATGTCATTTCAGTATTTCCGAACTCTCTTCATTCACTTGAGCCTACATTCTTCACAAAAGTAATCAGATTGGTAACCGTTGGTGGCTTTCCGTGTTTCCTGTGCCAGGAATGACGCAGTAGTCAAAATGACGTACTGCAGGGAGTGCGTATTGTAGATTTATTTCTGGTGATTTCTATGATGGCAGGAAAAACGATGAAGTACAGAGTGTTTTTTTTGTTTGTTTTTAACGAAGATTAATTTACGCAAGTAGCTATCACCATAATGTCACGATAAAGATAATTCACACGCTAAAGCAAGAAAGCATATAAACATTTTGTTGCTAGATGCATTGCAACAATGTCGGATCTAAAGCTGCAGTCATGGTCTGAAAGCAATCGATCGTTTGGAGGAAAAAAAAAAGAGTCACATTTTTACAAGTCTTGCCCCGAGTTGCCTAGGCAGAGGGCTGCGTAAGAATACGTAATTATTTTGGCGGAAAGTCTGGGCAACCCTATGTCCGCGGAGAGCGCTACAGAGCGCTCTGTAGCGGTCTCGAAAGATTGTTTGCGAAGAGAAAAAAGATGGCGGCCAGAGTGGTGGGCTTTCGCAGACCTGCCTACTCTCCCGCTTTTGGCGGGAGACTCACGCTTATGACATGCATCCTGTTGCTTTTGTTGTTTTACTGTTATACTTGAAAACTGTTGTTGAAATGGGTGGTTATCTTTTTGATCCCCTGTCTCCCGCTTTTACTCTGAGGGGGGTAGGCAGGTCTGCTTTCGATTTACGAATGGCGATGTGCTCAACAGCAAAATAGCAAAGGAGGACTTTTTGTCATTTACGGTCTGGTAAGATTTGTGTATTTGTTATTTGACGGAAGAATTATGTTTATGTGCAATTGGTATGAATTAGTATTTATCTATATATATAAATTGCTTAGCCGGAAGTCCTTCTTCGCCTCTACTATAAAGTTTGTCCCCTATGGACGCTGATCTGGGCAGGTGCTGGAGGCCGCGGATTGGCCTGCTGTGTGCTCAAAACCCACGAAATCGTTATAGCACATTACCGAACATGTAACCGTTTCTGAGATAAATAAATAAACAAAATGTCCACAAACTGCAATAGCCTCATTCCGCGCGCTTCCATTAAACATCAAATTGAGGTTTCAGCATGTTTTCCCATATAGACCAAAAAATTTATTGTTTTTGTACGAAGCACTAATAGCTCAGTTGGTAACACTTCCGCCTACCGTTTAGGGCGACCCAAGTTCGAATCCGACGCGAGCGATATTTTTTTTATGTTTTTTTTTTTCCCACTACAATATGGATATTTTTCTTTTTAATTTAGGCTTTTTACCTTTATTATTATTATTATTATTATTATTATTATTATTATTATTATTATTATTATTATTATTATCATTATTATTAGTATTGTTATTATTATTATTTATAATATTATATCTTATATCAAATTTTCTTTTAAAACCTTGGTGTTTATGATTTCTATTTGTATTATTCTATATTCAATATTATTACTATTATTATTATTATTATTATTATTATTATTATTATTATTATTATTATTATTATTATTATTATTATTATTACCAAGGATCGGGATGGGGTGGTACGTTATTATTATTATTTTTATTATTATTATTATTATTATTATTATTATTATTATTATTATTATTATTATTATTATTATTATTATTTTTATTATTATTATTATTTATAAACTAATAATAATAATTATTATTATTATCATTATAATATCTTATATGAAATTTTATTTTAAAACCTTGGTGTTTTTTATGATTTCTATTTGTATTATTTAATATTATTATTATTATTATTATTATTATTATTATTATTATTATTATTATTATTATTATTATTATTATAATTATCAAGGATCGTGATGGGGTGGTACGTGTAGGTAAAAGGGGGCTACGGGTAGGTTTAAAGGGGCATGGGTAGGCATAACGGGGATACGGGTATATATAACGGGGTATGGTGATGGTCAATTCCTTTCATCCATACCTGCGAAACGATCAACGGGGAAGTATCAAGGAGGGTACAGGTAGGTTACAAGGGGGGTACGAAAGGTATCAAGGGGTTATGGGGAGGTATCAAGTGGGTTCGGGGAGGTATCAAGGGGGTATGATGAGGCATCATGGGGGGGGGGACGGGGAGATATCAGAGGGGGGGGTATGGTGAGGTATCAAGGGGGATATGGGGAGGTATCATCGTCCAAATGAAACTCGCAGACAACAGTTGTCTCTCTGTCTACATTTTAAACAGCAACCTGTGTACCCTGGCTTGCCAGGGTACAAAAACCACTAGTATTTGATAATATTGTTGTGTCGTCAGTGCGATTGACAGTAACTTTAACTTTTACTTTGATTGGCTGTTGTGCAGTCAACATGTGCTGCGCTATTATAAAAGCGTTCGCTTATGCAAAATCAGGGCTAGAAATTAACTTTTTCCTTTGGGGGCCACCGGGCCCCTTGATTGAAAAATTTGAGGGCCCAAAAGCAACTTTCGGGGCCCAACTTGAAAAATAATGCAAACAGAAAACAAAAGAATTATTGACAATAAAATAAGTAGAAAGTACAATTTGTCTGATAATCTAAAATAAAAACAATTGAATTTCCAATTTTGCTGAGTGATGTCATTTTTATTTGCCTTTTCTTTCACTTTCAAACATTACCAACAAAAAGGGGTAAAAAACAACACACACACATTCAGTGACACACATATTCCAGTGACTAGTGAGCCTGAAATGGCCATTCAACAAAATAGAAAAAAATCAAGTGAGTCTCTTGTATAATACTTTTCAGTTGTGTGACTTGTTTTAGCAACTGTATGGCGACGATATGTAGCCATACTTTCGTACTTGCAAAGATGGACAGTTTGCGCTTATGTTGTGCCATAGCCTTTTGTTTATTATATTAAAAAGATATTGAAGTGTATATTAAACTTTTGAGTGCAAAATTAAAGGGTTTCCGCTTCTTTTCTCTGTGTTTTTTTTTTCTGTCCAAATTTAGGGCACCGGTGTGGGTTGCTTCCCTTGGCCCAAATACAAAACTGCAGAGTAGAGTTAGCTGTAGCAGACGAATTATTTTGCGGGCCAAGCGGGCCCTTCGTTTTTCAACTTTCCGAGCCCGAAATCAACTTTGCGGGTTTTTGGCCCCGGGCCCCCGCTAATTTCGAGCCCTGAAAATGAAGGTAGTGGGGCCGGGTAGCTCAGTTGGTAAGAGCGTCTTGCTAGTAACCGAAAGGTCGCTGGTTCGAATCCCGGATTGGTCAACGTGTGATCATATTATTTTCCCCTTTACCAACAACTGGCCCGCTGGTGTCAGTATAAATCGGTCCAGTAGTCACCTGTATGCGAAAGTGTCGTGTGACTATAATCTACAAACAACAACAACAACAACAACAACAACAACAAAATGAAGGTCACAAGCAAAAATAGTTCGTTTAGAGCAATCCCAAGAGCTCTGTGGCGCCTTTATTCTAGGCAACTCGGGGTGGGATATACCAAATGTTTCTAATATATATATATATATATATATATATATATATATATATATATATATATATATATATATATATATATATATATATATATATGAGATTATTTTCATCTGGCACTAGACAAACTAACAGAGGCCCCGCGTTTATAATCTTCTTACGTTAATTTTATCATCTGGTCCTATGAATGTGCAAGGGTTTTGACACTTAAATTTAATAAGCCAATCTTTTTCGGCATCCAGGGGCGTTAAAGACAAAATATTTTCACGTTTCCTGACTGCATATTTTAAATCAGAATCAAGTTCGCCAGCATTAAAGTCATTTAGCTGATCGATAGAAGGCTTTGTTTCTTGTGTCTGTTCGATTTCCTTATATTCCCAGCCAGATAGTTTATATTAGAAAGATTTTGTTTGAGAAATGACATTTACCAAATCAGCATTAATATTCATTATTACTAAATGTACACTATTAAGTGCAGCAACTATTATTACATATTATTCCTATTAATTGATTTTAAAAAGTGCAACAATTGCCAGAATGAAGCACGATCACGTAAAAATTGTCATTATCAAGTGAAAATTATTGTTAATATTATGTAATAATTACAATTTTCGGTTGGGGCGCATTTCTATGAGGACTGCTAGAGCCAAAACTGAAAATTAAACATGATCACGGGAAGATATTTGTAATTTTGCAATGATAATTGTAATTATTCCTTTAATAATTTTAATTATCCCACGATACTTGTAATTACCTCATGATATTTGTAATTATCAGGTTTTGGCGCTAGTAGGCCGTCATACATCTCCATCAAAATCTTCTTCACCGCTATCGCTATCTCGCAATATTTCAACAAGAACATCTTCGAGAGGTACACGGTGTCGAACAGCCATGTTGCATGAGCAAACATGTGAAGCTCTTTCCTCTCTGAAAGCGCTGGAAGCTAACTAAATTACTCTCTTTTCCTTGATCTTCTGCTATGAAAACCGAAATTAACATGACGATGCGTCCCATAAGCATCGTACGTCCTCAGCGCATGGAAAAGATTAAAAGAAATTATACTGGACCTATATTATCCTATCCTATCCCGTAACTCGAATGTCGTAGGGGCACCAGCGTACTCCATCTTTCTCTGTCCTCAGCAATCGTCATGGCTTGGCTCAGTGTCAAGCCAGTCCATTCTCGAATGTTGTCCTCCCACCTCTTTGTCGGTCTTCCTCTTCTCCTGCCTCCTTGCACCGTGCCTTGCAGGATGGTCTTTGCAAGGCCTGATGCTCTGGTGATGTGGCCATACCATCGGAGTTTCCGTTTCTTCACCACTGTGAGCATGTCATCGTGTTGTCCAATGGCTTGTGTGATTGTCTGTCGGATTTCGTTGTTGGTGATGTACGGCTGGGTATAGGAAATGCCCTGCACCAACAACGAAATCCGACTGGAAATGAATTGATTTATGATTGGAAATTGTTAGTGGAAGACTAGAAGAGAATGAAGCAACAACAAAATGAGGACACAACCACCAGAAAGCGGACATCACAATCAACATTTTCCACACTAGATTTAAGTCATATACTGTCATTGCTTTATTATTAAAATTGTGTTTGTTCATCATTCAAGTTACTAGTGACACGACTAACTGTACTTAGCCAGGATTAATAATAATAATAATAATAATTTATTTTGTATAGCGCAATTCAAACATAAAATGCTTCACAAAGCGCTTGATCACACGCAGCCACACACAGATACACACGCATAATAAATCTATTCTGCATTCAAAAACAAGACAACATGTAAACCTAGTAAAGGTAACAAACCAACAAATAAAAGTATAAAATCAGTCAATCTATCAATCAACTTATAAAATAAATGAATAACTTCACAGAAAAAAAAATTTAAGAGAGGGACGTTAATACCAAAAGAGGCAGATCAACAATGCCTCATCTAAGATGTAAAGTGTAAATGGTGGTGAAATACAGCAGTTTTAAAAGTAGAATAATCGTTGAATAACTAAACATCGTTACAATGTATGACAGGCCAGATGAAGAGAATAAAAGCTTGTGTAATGACATTAATCTGGTTTAAAAGGAAAACATATTTGTGATTCACATAATAATAGTAACAACACCAATAACAATAATAATAATAATAATAATAATAATAATAATAATAATAATAATAATAAATAATAATAATAATAATAATAATAATAATAATAATAATAATAATAATAATAATAAGAAGAAGAAGAAGAAGAAGAAGAAGAATAAAAATAATAATAATAGTTCTAATTTCATTTACAGTGAAAACAAGTTAAGAGGGATAAAATGTCATTTAAAAAGCAAAACAATGTTAAGACAAGTACACGCATACGCACTTGCATCCACATACACACGCATTCACCCACACATTCACACACACACACATTCACACCCACACACCTTTGTCTTTGGGCACATGTGCTGACGCACAGTCCTACACCTGATTCTGGTGACTTCTTTATTTTAAGGTTTAGGTGTGAAATGACAACATCACTGTAATCAGTTTTTTCTCCTGATTCTAACTGTGTACTGTTTTTCATCCTGTAATCAAAACTGACAAAGTGAAACTTTACGAACATACTGAAGACCACGTGAGTGTTCTTCTGGTGACCATTCAAGAGGACATGTGAAGACCACAGGCCAATAGTTTTTATATTCAAACTGAAGACACCAGAGTGTTTCAGTTCCCGCCAAATTTTAGGCGACCACACAATATTGATTTAAATAGTAAATCTGACGACAGTTCTGTGTGTAGGTTCCCGCCTAATTTTAGGCGACCATACATATTGACTTACATAGCAAATCTGACGACAGTGCTGTGTTAAGTTTCCAGCCTAATTTGTGAAGATTATACATAATATTGATTTACACAGTAAATCTGTAGACAGTGGTGTGTTTAGTTTATCCTAACCCCACACCCCTTATTTTTTTGGCGACCACCTGTACGGACTTAGTAGATCTGTTGACTGTTTGTGTTTGACTTCCTGCAAAATGTTTGATGACCACACAGATTCAAGATTCAAGATTCAAGATTTAATCCCATTAATCGCCCCTTTTGGGGTGTGGAGGATACAAAAACATAAGCATAACAATCATAAAGCGGTTGTTAAAAAAAAATAAAAATAAAATAAAAATAACAGCAACATTACTAACATTCCACTTTAACATTTACAACAATAACATTTTGCTAATATTGTTAATATTATTAGTATACGACCTTTCCTAATTTTATAAATTTACTCAATTTTAGTAACACATGTTTTCTTTCCCGAAACAAATGACACAAGTTAAACATTGACTTGCACGATAAAATTTACTACATATAAACATTTGTCGAATATGTTTGTGTTTTGGACACTCAAAAATAAAGTGAAATTCATCCCCAATTGAACCCATATTGCAGTCCTTACAAAATCTTTCTTTCCTTGTTACACCTTCCCGCCTTCCTAATTCTATTTGTAACTTATGATCTGAACAACGAAATTTAATCAAAGTATGAATATAAATATCAGGTAATTGAGATATATACTTTTCACGACCAAACTGTAATTTAACACTTTTGTAGAAAAAACATTTGCTGCTTTCGTCAAGAGACTGTTTCCATGTCAGTATAAAGTTATTCTTTAAAGAGATGGCTACATTTTTGCATAACGAATCTGATCACACATGGATCTATTTACTAAATCTGTCGACAAATGTACGCTTACGTTCCCGCGTAATTTGTGGCGAACGCACATATAGACTTACGTAGTAAATCTGTTTACATGACATGTGTTTACATTCTCACTATGGCTTTCGTTACCACACGTTGGTTTATGCATTAATAAATTTGTTTTAGTGGTATCAACGCGTGGATGCCGTTGTTTGCTATTTCACTTTTTTAAATTCTATAATACGAAGAGTATAACAATGTTCTGCATGTAGTTTGTTGCTTCCATTTTCACTATTTTCATCCTAAAGAAGAACCATTCGTGGAAGGAGAAGAAAAAGAAGAGGAACAAGAAGGAAAACAAAAAAGAGGAACAATAACAAAAACAAGAAGAACAAGAAGAAGAAGAGAGCAACAAAAACAACTTTAAAGGAGGTTGTATGACAGCAATGACAGTATGTTTGTATGTGCACAGGATCTAGGACAGAGGCCACAACAGAAAGAGTGGAATCATCAAAACTGAGCAAGACAAGTCTTAATACAAATAGGGCGTTTATTACACAAATAGGGCGTTTATTACAACTGCACCGAAAAATGAGTTTTACATACATTTATTGATTAAAAGTCTTAAAATGAACAAACTTGATGCCAAAATGTGCTGTTATATATAACCAACAAGCCTCTTTTGATGGGAAAAAGGTTTAACATACACTGCATGTATTACATCTTGTGACGGTTTTAGACATTGTTTGAACAGGTTCTATTTTTAAAAACATTCCCAATTGAAAAAAATAGTATTAAAAAAAACAACGCGTACGCTGTCTACACATCAGTACAGTATTCAATAAAATAGAGTACGCTGGTTAAACGATCGTCTGTGGTGCTCCAACAACTTTCGAGCTACAGGATAGGATAGGATAGGATTGGATTCAATAACGCCTTGTAAACAGTATATAAACATCAGCGTTCAATAACACTGTATACATATTAGTGATCAATAACACCTTGTAGTTAGTTAGTTAGTTATTCATTGCTTACAGGCTCCAGCGGACTGCAAAGAGTCGAATCAGGACCACAAAATAAAGCCCACAACTTGGCTGAAAGAGGACTCAACCCTGATCTGCATAAAAGATCTGCCGAAACAACCCTAGTGATAAAACTGAAGGCACTCCACCAGCCGGTCACTTTACAATAAAGGCATCCCACGCATGGGACGCTGAGGCTATGCTCTAATTTATCGAACCCCCCTTTACAAAAACAAAATAGAATATAAACATCATTATAAAATATCAACAAAACACATACATATAAAATGCCTACATTGCCAAATAATAACATCGTAGGAAGCCCCAGTGACCACCTGGCAGAAAGCGTCCAATATTTCCAAGCTGATCCAACAGACCTCACACACAAATGAGGAGTTTTGTCCCGGAAGAGTTTTGAAGAAAAAAGGTAGGTGACTGATCTAGCGAAGAAGAAGATAGTATAATAGATTGAAAGAACATAATAGGAATGAGAAAGAACAAAGAAGAAAGACAGCGACAGTGGGAATTTAAAGCTCTAAATTTCCAGAAAGTGGGGATACTATTTATACTGAAACCCCCGGCACTCCCAAGAAGGGGGGGGGGACAGGTGGGGGGGGGAGAGGGAGGAGGAGAGAAAGAGAGAGAGAGAGAGATGTCTCAATGTCTAACCAGCTTCAACACTGTAACTGTAGTTTCTGACAAATTAACAAACAAACAAACTATAAAATGTATATGGGCAAAGCCCACTAACTCGCATACTCCTTATGGAACTCGCAATATTTAACATGAAAATGAGTGCCCAGAAAGAGAAAAAAAAATGAAATGGTGGCATTAAAATGCAAAGATTTCGATCTTTCTATGCTCTTGACCTTGACCTTCGGCTCGAAGAAGAAAAAGAAGAAGAAAAAAGTAATTAAAATAAAATAAAAATTAAAATACCAAAGGCCAAACAAATAAAAATTAAAGGATTCTTTTTTTTCCCTTTTGCGGGAATTATTTTTCAATTCAGAATAGTATGTATAACTTCAAAAGGAAGGGAGACAAGCAAATACAAACGAAAAATTTTAAAAAAAATGAAGTGGTGGCATTAAAATGCAAAGATTTCGATCTTTCTATGCTCTTGACCTTGAGATTACCTTGACCTTCGGCTCGAAATACATTCATGTAATATCAAATAAACTAAAACAAAAGTTGTATTATGCCAAAAATAATATGTTTTTGCAAAGCCTAAAATGACCTTGATCTTCAAGATCAGCGCAAAACGGAACATATGAAAGATCAATCTCTCATCCCTAAGTGCAATTTTGGACTCTCATAGTTTAGGGTCAAAGTACCTAAATTAACCGACTTTGGACATCACCAGTGACCTTGGACCTTGGAGTGAGGTTGACCAAATTTGTATTGTACGTGTATCTCATTGATATTTATCATGCTTCAAAAAATCGGAAGTTCAATATTATTAACCAAGAAAAAAAAAAGTGAAATTTTCTTTTTAAAAAAAAAGTCATTTTCTTACTAACATTATTTTGTTGACCCTGTGACCTTGACCTTGAAGTGAAGTCATTCATTCGCTGATCATTTATAATGTCTCATGGGTATACACCATAACTTACCCTGTTTGAGTTTGGTAGCTGAAATAGGTTCTGAGATATTAATCCACTTGCACGTTTTGCACAGACAGACGGCGGACAGCGGACGGACATTTTTTTAAATGTCATTTTTGAACTATGTAGGATTCATCTCGCACAGATTTGCAAAATATGTATTTTTTGTTTTGTTTTGGGGTGAGTACATAGACTCACATTGCTATGCATGCAAGTAAAAAATTGGCTAATAACTTTCCGCTCTTACCACCTTGGACCTTCACCTGAAAAATGTAACCACCACTGATTTTACAGACCCTAGAAGTAATACCATCGTGTATAGTTTGGTAGGAATTCATAAGACAGTTTATAAGGGGAAAAAAAGCCCAAGTTCATATTTTTAACAGTTGGTCTGACAGACAAATGGGCACAGTGGAAGAAGACACCGAAAACTGACATGACTTTTATTCCTGCACGGATGACAATTGAATGCATGTACTGCCAAATAAAACTAAAAGCAACAGTTCCAACGCTTCACTAGACAAGTAATAACCAGTTTCTCTCAACTGAAAAAATAAACAATAACAAAATAAATCAAATCAAGCCATGACGGTTTCAACAAGGTATTCAAATGTACAAAAATTAGATTGTAAAATAAAAATAAAATAAAAAGCATTTTAAAACCTCTCTCAGTTTTACCAAAAACTACTAAAAACCACAGGCTATATATTTTACCTATGCCAGTTTTACTCAAACCAATAAGAACACATAAGCTATCTTCTGGCCATAAATTGCAACAGATGAGTACTATCGTCAATCAAAGCTTCACGCCCAAGTTAATAACAACAGCAACAAATCTTAGTGTTCCCGCAGTGAGCAAACAAAATGTATTAAACAACAAAATGCCTCACACCTACAATACAGTGCAATTCATTGACTATATATAGATTAGGCCTAGCCTTGGCATACCGCTTAGACCCTATCACTATTTCAACACAAACAACTCTACCAAATAACTACACGTCTCAGTAAAGAAGCAGGATTTGGTGCATTTAGTAAGAAAATGACCCATCAAAAACCTCCTTAGTAGATCAAATGATGCTCTGTTAGACCCTACCTGTGCGCCACACATTGTTTGATGTACTTGAGCCGCTAAGCTTCTGCAAACTAGATATAAACGGATGTCTTAACGGTAATTTAGCTAGTAGTGTAGGACAATACATTTGACTCGTCTATTTAAAGCATTCGATCAATCATTCACTGAATCAGTCAATAACATTGTTTCGACATTAAGCAGCCCGTGGACTGATTCAGCGGCTCAAAATAATCTGCCTAACATGATCTTTGACATTCTTCCATGATCTCTTTGAAAGCACTGCCACTTGCTTTTGTACTTTCTCAATGTCTGCTTTACCCGGGAGTCGTCCCCTGAGCAGGAACATTGAAAAGTGGACTTTCACCGCTTCATTTTCTTCAGGTGTCCATTTCCTTCTGACGGCAATCCTCCTCCGCTTTGATGTGTGACCTAAAACAGCAGTGAAAAATAAAAATGCAAAGTGGATAATCCCATTACATCCGATATAAATCTGCAAAATGCCATTACATTAGAAATAAAAGGTACCGGAGCACAAACTCCAGTTCAGAGAAATCCATAGGGCCCATCACACAACCCAAAAATAATTGAAACTATACAAGGCATGCTCATATGACTTACATGCAGAGTCTCACAACATTATTAATGACTCCCAATACCTGTGACCGTTACCAAGAAGGTTCAAATTTACATCATTATACCTAATAAGGTACATGCAACAATGAGATTAAAAAAAGTAAAAGCGGTATCTTTCTAGACAACAGTTTCTAAAACTGTGACCTTGACCTTAATTTGTTCGCCAAATGACACGACCACATCAAGTTTAGCTGCAATACATGTAATACCTCCCACACTGCATTACAAGCAATACTACGATTATCAGTGGGTGTACTGAATGGCAGGGTGCCTATCCGTAATAGTCAGCTCCATAAGCATAGCACAAACCAACCACTGCATCCTCGCCCCATAAGTCAAGGATACGATACGAATAGCTCTGAATCCCTCAACTCTGGGCAGGCAAAAAATGCAAGAAATCCTCATCCTCATCTTCATCATCCTCATCATCATCCTCATCATCATCATCCTCCTCCTCCTCCTCATCATCATCATCATCATCATAAAACAGTCAATGGTTGACGCTGAATATTAACCTGAGGTGGATGCTGAACAGGAAACCCTGGCCTGAGCTACGGCTGGTGACTTTTCCAAACAGTCTTCAGCTTCTGCTTCAAACTGTTCATCGTCCACAACTAAAAACAAAATGAAGAATAGAAAACAGTGACAGGCTGTACCCTTTCTTCTCTATTACTCAGAACGAAATAGGTTTGTTTTACTCAAGTAGTCTTTCTTTTTCCTGTGACAATGATGCAGAAAACGTACAATAGAGTGGGTGGATGGGGTTGGGTTGAGGGTGGGTGGTAAAACATTCTGGTTGGAAATCACGTCATTAAAATTGTCAGTGACGGTATAACTATAAGCATGTACATGATTGACACTGAAGGGGTATGGAAACGTACTGAATTTTTGTTAAAGATGTATAGTTACGTAAAGGTTTGGCACCAGTGTTTGAAGTGTAATTACTTGCTGAATTAGACCAACTACCAAGTCAAAGTGCAGCGTTCTCCTTGTCCCTCCCCAATCCCACCCTTTTGCCTTTATCTCTCCATCTCTGTGTATCGTAGTCTTTGGTGACCAATAATTACTCACAACGAAACTGCAAATTTAAAATACCACGCAAAAAGTCGCCATAACACTGCAAAGCTGCTTGAAGTCGTTTACACAGGCTGCTGTCTTCACAGAGGGTGTACAAACTCTGTTTTTTGGAATTGGGGACATGAAAACTCCAACAACATTTTTCGACTCTTTCCTTACAAAAATGTGTATGTCATAACAAAACAAAACAAACAAACAAACCCCCCCAAAAAAAAAAAAATTAAGGATAAATCTAATTACCAACAACAACAACAACAACAACAACAACAACAACAACAACAACAACGCTAACCATGTGTAGTACTTGTGTACGCGCGTCTAGGGCCACGTGGGTTCGAATCCTGACTTCAGCAAACTATTTTTGATTGCTGGATAGTAGTGGCCAGCGCTTTGAGAAGCTCTCTGAGCTTATAAGTGCGCTATATAAGAGAAATTTCTTTCTTTTTCTTTGCAACAACCGAAATTATACAAAAGATCGGGTTTGTTTGTTTGTTTTTAAATCGGCAAACTGAAAATTAACCTGAGGTGGTAGTGAACACGAAGTCGTGGCTTCAGCTACAGCCGGTGACATCTCCATACTGTCTACATCTTCTGCTTCAGGCTGTTCATCGTCCAGAACTAAAATCAAAGTCAAGAGAGAAATAAAAAACAAACATTTTAGTATTTTACTACAGTACCCTTTAATTATCTATCTCACTCTCTCTCCCTCATATTCCTCATTTTCTACTCCCTCCCTCTATTTGTTTCTCTTTGTCCCTAGGAGGGCACTCCATTATAGATTTTTTTTATAAAGCTCTGTCTCAGCGACTGCCGACATATATATATATATATATATATATATATATATATATATATATTATATATATATATATATATATATATATATATATATATATAACTATTATATTATATAGTAAGATGGCCAATGCTTACAGCCAAAGTTTATGTCCGGGACACCGGGAGTCGAACCCGCAACCTTTGTAACACGAGCTCGCCGCTCTATCAACTGAGCTATCCCGGATATATATAAAACACATTATTATTATTTTATTTTTATTTTTATTTTATTGTATTTTTTGTAATTATTATTAAGATGATGGTGATAACCATTTGTAACGTCTCTATCACCTTCCAAGAATAGTGTTGGTGATATCTCAATACAAAGTACAAATAAAAAAAATATAAATAAATTGGTTATACATACCATCATCTACAGTGACGTTGACGTCGTCCAAACTCTTTCCACGAAAGGAAGCAAGCTCTCCTTTCTCAACGGCCAGCAACAACTTTGCAATCTTGGCTGCTTGAAAGGTCTGCTCCGGAAGCCGATAGAATTGTCTATGAACACGTACGTCGTGGCCCATAAAATCTGCCAGTATGTCAAGCTCATGATCCTTCAAATTCACAATTTGGGAAATGGTGGCAATCTGCTTCCTCAACTTTGTTGATGTCAGGGTTTCTGGATGCTTCACACATGCGTCAGCTGCTGCTTCACGGATGCTATCACTGCCTCGAATGTGACCAAGAGAACAAGTTTAACCTGGCAAATAAATACGGGTTATCCGGACTGACGCCCGCTTTATCTCTAAAATCGACCAGCGTTGTCAGGGATTTCTTCATTGATTCAGTCAAAAGGATGGGCACTGTTCTGCCCCTTTTTCCAGTGACTTCAATCCTGGTAAGGCTTTTGCACAACTTTTGTTCAAATATTGTGAAAGCAGATTTCAAAATCTCATCATCATGATATTGGCTGTGCCCGGTGAAGTCAGCAACTTTCATCTTTGAAACCTCACCTTGTCGGCGACGATTGAACATGATAATTTGAGCAAGAGTTGCTGAACAGAGGTCCCGCCAGCTTTCAGTCAGTGCGTATGCAGACCCAGGATCTGATTTTAAAATGTTTATGCATCTTTTCACGGCATCATCCAGATGATTTGACAAAGATACAACGTCTGCAGTGACCGGTAACAAGGCTGGCGAATTCATTTTCTTCTTTGTGAGTGTTCTAATAGCATGGTGTGTGATTTTCTGATTCCATGACAGCTCCATGACTTTGATAAACTGACTGGCTTTGTGTTCTTCAACTGTGTCTAGCTTTTGTACTGACTCTGACTGCTGCAGCAAAGCACACTTCTTCATGCATATGCCGACATTTTTGGCCAAAGATGGCTTCACATATTCCTGGCTACATTTATCGTACCCACATAGCACTCTTGTTGCGCATACAAACGCATCAAATTTTTCTGGAGAAATGCACTCAGCCAAAGACGCATTTTCATTGCCAAGAATGTGACGCATTTCAATCAGAACCTTTGCAACATTTCTCATTTGTGACCGAATGTAGTTGTGCAAATCTTTATCATGCCCATTTCTCTCAAATTCCATTTGAGCAAACTTCAAAATTAGCTTATCTGAACGAACCACACGAGAGACAGCATCACCGCTGAATGACATGAGAAACTTTGCAAACATGGAATCTTCTGGCTGATTGGGGAGCAGACACTGGCCACTCCTCACTCTTGAGCTTGCTTTGGTTTTGCGTTCACTATTGGAACTAGAAAATTGACATGCATGCCTGTACAACAATGTCTTCCTGTAATATCCATAGCAATCCGGGCATGGCACATAGTCAGAGTGATGAGCACTTTCTTTTTGTGAGGAAGGCCTGTGTACCACCAACAAAGATCCTTGGCCATCCTTTAAGACCTTCACATTATGAATGTGATTTCCTATATTTCTCATTTTTATCAGCAGTTTGTCTTTCTCTTTTGTATCTTTACTGTGTGCATACTCCCTGACACGTTCCTCGCCTGAATGCATTGTCAGCAAATGTCTTGGAAGACGTTTCTGTGGTTTTTCGCAGTATGCACAAATCCAACTCTTTTTGTCTTCAGATGACTGAACAGTTATTGTAGAACTTACACTGGCACCTTCGCGAGTATGCTCACTAGCAGAACTCTTCTGCAGTTTGTCTGACTGCTCTTTTGTACAAGCTGTGCCTGCTTTTGCTATGTGGAATTCGGATGACTGAACACAGCATTCTTTGCCACCTTTGTTATCATACACAGGAACAGCAGTAGTCACAGTGGAACTCATCGGTAATTTGACTGGCTGCTCTTTTCCTGGGAAGTCGTCATTTTCACTTTCAGGGTCTGTAGGTGGGATTACATTTTCAGAATTAGCAGTAGAACCAGAAGAGTCACTCTCTGTATCACTATCAGGAACAAAAATAGGATCAACATCGCTATCTGCATCCTCCAATTCGTCTGATGACCCAGAACTGAAGAGTGATTCACTGTGAAAACCGCTGGAGCAATCCTGTTTAAAAACAAAAGAAAACAAACGAATAAAAATCCTAATGAAACGAATGAGAGAACGAAAGAAACGACGAAAAGGGCATCAACTATGTATGACTGACCTATACACATTAAACAAAACTAATGGTTATTTTAAGGGTGTTGGGGACGTTGAAATCAAAGTGGATAGAATTTCCTTAAATGAGGTTTATTTTAAAGCACACATCCTGAGAATACATAAAATGCAAAACAAAACAATAAAAGCAGTGGTGTAGCTAGGGATTTGGGGGCCCGGGGGGGCTTGGCCTCTTTGGGGGCCCCTGCATTTTAACATTCGACATCATGACATGAGATAATGTACTTAATAAATATATGTCTAAATTCACTAACTTATACAACAACGTGAATACCAAGATTACATGGCGGTGGCGTAATATTTGATATTTAAGTAAAAAAAAATTTAGCACTCTCTTTTGGGGGCCCGTTTCAAGTGGGGGCCCGGGGGTATTTTGAATTTGGACACCCCCTCTCCCCCCCCCCCCATCCCCTAGCTACGCCACTGAATAAAAGTATATCATGCCGTGCTATTTTTCAAGTTGGAACATAATTTCTGAACTGAAGGGTGGCAACCTTGAGAGAAAAGTAGTATACTAGTTATCAACTGCACGGATAGAATTAAAATGACGATCTGAGCATGACAATCTCCAGCAAGGTAAGAAGTATGCTTTGTAAGTAATTCAAACATTTTTGTGATAGAAAATTAAATTTCAGTGAGAACAATGCAATTTTGAACCTATCTGAAATTAAAGCTAGGCACAATCATTATTATCATGTTATTCACACAAAACTAAAACACAGGTCGCCAAGCTAAATTTTGACCTATAGAGAGGTTATACTTAATACACCCCTTAGCGATCTAGCAGTTTTGGGCCCAGACCAGAGTTTACAATAAAAGTGTAATCAGAATGTTTTGAAACTTTACAGATATATTAGTTTCATTATCATCTTGTTACAATCCCTCTTTAAAGGTTAGAGTGCTTAGTTTGCATTATGTCTGTATCTGTGTCTGCTTGAATCACAGGCGCTTGTATCTGGACACGCGAGCGCCTATGCCTGTGACGCGTCTCCCTTTGGTTATCTGTGCTAGCCTGTTTGTTTCTTGATCTCCGGTGTTAACGGTCCAATTGAGCTGAAAATTGCTTTATTCAATGCTAGGTAGATGCTCACTGAGAAGGGAATTCCTGTTTTCCCCTCAAGCGACGCGGCCGCAATGCAGCGCCACAAATCAAAGTCGGATATCAGCGGCGTTTATTGTCCGTGGGAAATGAACTTTGGGAAACAGATTTTGTAGGGTACCAGGTCAGTGACCACCAAAAATAGCAATGACATACTCCAAATGCGGCAATATGTATCAATCTCACGCTTACGCGCACATATTATTGTTAATACATTCAGGGAACAGTGTTTTCTTTCTTGTCATTTCTACTTCGAAAGCGCACCTTGCTTTCGACCAACCGATTTTTCTATTCATGATCTTTCCATCGTGATAATATTTGGTAATTATATATGTTATCATATACCTCCATATAAAAATATCTGGATCTGCTCGGAGAATGAGCATAAAGGGCTGGAAACAAGCACAGGCCTTTTGGTATGTCGTCAGCGCATATCTGACGTCATCCCTTGCAGGCTGACATTGTTAAAAAAAAAAAAAAAAAAAATGTTCTGCACAGCACTCTATGTCTAGATTCATTTCTAGTCCCAACGCTGTGATTGCCTATACAGTTTAGTTTCTGCTGATGTAAAATGGAAACAACACTGCTCGTCGTGCAGGCACCTAGATCTAAATGAACACATGTCAACATCAAACGGCAACATTCTCACACTAACGAAAGGAATTCACTTACTATTGGTTAACCTCACCCGGGAACAAACGAGTAAAAAAATACACAGTTTTTGCATTTTTACATCCTCATTTACACTGATCGGGTAAACAAAATCTTTTTTGGCAATTCACGCTTTGTTTCTTTACAAGCAAATGCCGTCACATCATCACCGAACTGAGTGATTTCATTTGAGTACTCTTAGCATGTGTGCAACGAAAATAATTCGATCTAGAAGGGCAAAGCCAATATGACTCACATGCTCCTTATGGAACTTGCAATATTTAACATGAAAATGAGTGCCACTCTAGCCCTAATCCTAACCCAAATTCTAACTGTAATCCTAACGCTAAATATCAACATTTGCCGTAAAAATTGTATTCCGTATCTTTGCGTAATAATACAATTATGAATGAGCAAAACGATGACCAAATCGACGTACATGCTCCTAATATGACCACAAGAATTTGGGCTTTTATCTGTACAACTTCGCCTTGTGGGTTCGGGCACTGAATAGAATAGACCCAACGTTCTCCGGCGTGTTGTAAGAGGCGGATAACAGGGGTGATGTCAGCACGGCATCACTGGGCGAAAGTCTTCTATACAGAAGTCACCGGCCAGGACGGAGGAACCTCATGTTACTACAGGTTCAACGACCACGTGCTCGGGGCCAAGGCGAGCCACACCGTATTCGTGGAAATCGGCTGTGGCCAACAGCCTGAAGAGGATTTGGCCCTGCCAGGCAGGTCTTTCTTGCCCAAGACACACTGCATGATCAATAGAACCATTCACTCCATACCAGATCGGTCATCGCCCGTGTCACCATGGCCCTCGCCTTCCGTTGGCCACCAGGACGGATGTGATAAGTGTGCTACTGATGGACAAATTAGCAAGATCCGCACGAGATACAACATCGTCATAGGAACCTGGAATATCAAGACCCTAAATGCGGAAGGACAATTAGAAGAACTGGCCCACGAGCTGGATTACTATCGACGGAACGTTTTAGGTATCAGCAAACTGCGCTGGAAAGACCTAGGTCAAACAACGACAAAGGCCACAAGCTTTATTTCAGCGGTAGAGATGACAAGCACGAACACGGCGTTGGATTCTTGGTCCACAAGAACATTCTACTTCTAGCCACTGTCATGGGTTGCCGCCCAGTCTCCAGTAGACTCATTACCATCCGTCTGAGAGCAGCCCCTTTCAACATCACTATCATCCAGACCTATGCCCCAACATTAGACTATGACGACAGCGAAGTGGAGGATTTCTATGAAAATCTACAGGCTGTCCTTGACCATGTGCCGAAAAAGGACATAGTCATAGTGCAAGGCGACTGGAATGCCAATGTTGGCCAAGATGCGCACAACAACTGGGGAGACACATGATTGTGGACCCCACTGCAACAATGAGACAAATAACAGGGGTCTGAGACTGTTGGTGTTTGCCAGATACAACAATTTGATACTGGCAAACACGCTTGGTCTCCACAAAAAAATCCAGACGACGGACTAGGCACAGCTCTGGCGGGGAGCATCACAAGCAGATCGACTACATCATGGTCAAGAAACGCTTCAGATCAAGCGTCAAAATTGGCAGGACACGCACTTTTCCAGGAGCAGACATCGGAAGTGACCACGATCTCGTGATCATGTCTTTCCTGCTCCACTTGAAGAGAGTAAACACAGCAAAGTGCACTAGACTGAAGTTCGACCTGGACAAACTGCAATACCCGGAGGTGGTAGAAATATTTCAGGCCACAATTGGAGGGAAATTTTCACCACTGCTCATTTTGGGAGCTGGTGAAGTAGATTCAACACCATGACCACCACCTTCAACTCAGCTGTGAAAGATGCCGCCACTGAGATCTTTGGCAAGCACCGGCCAAAGAAGAAGCCGTGGATCACACCTGAACGTTCGGACCTGTGTGATAAACGAAGAGAGATGAAGAAGAAAAAGTACACCTCACAGCGAGCTGATGTCTACCGAAAATTCAACAATGACATCCGAAAAGGCATGCGCACAGCAAAGGAGAACTGGATAGAAGATCAATGCCAGACAATAGAGAACAGTCTGAACAAGAACAACTGCAAGAAGGCCTACCAGATTGTGAAGCGTCTGAAAAGTATTAAACAGCTCAATGTCTCCACGATCCAAAGCAAACAACATCTATATCATGTGTTCGTAGACTTCAAGAAGGCGTTTGACCGAGTCTGGCATTCGTCTCTGTGGGCAACCATGAGAGTGTACAACATCAGCCATAAAATGATTGAAGTCATCAAACGCCTGTATGACAAGGCTACCAGTGCAGTCCTCCATAACAGCACCATCGGAAACTGGTTCAGAACAACAGTTGGTGTGCGTCAAGGATGCCTACTCTCTCCAACACTCTTCAACATCTTCCTAGAGCGCATCATGTCAGATGCCCTTGCAGATCACGAAGACACAGTCAGCATAGCGGGTAGATCAATCTCCAACCTTCGTTTTGCGGATGTCATTGATGGATTGGCTGGAGAGGAACAAGAACTTGAACAACTGGTACAGAGGCTTGACACCACCTCTAGAGTCTATGGAATGGAAATAAGTGCAGTGAAGACCAGCAACATCTATGATGACCAACAACACCAATGGCATCAACACGGAGATCAAAGTCCAAGGCCAATCCCTCAACACAGTGCATAGCTTCAAATATTTAGGAGGCATTGTATCAGACAATGGGTCCCGACAAGAAGTCCTCTCCAGGAGCGCACAGGCAACTGCTGCCCTGGCAAGGTTGAAACCCATTTGGAAAGACATTCAGTCTACATTCTAAGGTAAGACTGCTGCGCTCCCTTGTCATCTCCATCTTCCTATATGCTTGCGAAGCATTGACCCTCACAGCAGATCTACAGCGAAGAATACAAAGCATGGAGATGAGGTGCTACAGAAGACTTTTGGGCATTTCCTATACCCAGCAAATCACCAAAGACGAAGTCCGACAGACCATCACGCAAACCATTGGACAACACGATGACATGCTCACAGTGGTGAAGAAACGGAAACTCGGATGGTATGGCCACGTCACCAGATCATCAGGCCTTGCAAAGACCATTCTGCAAGGCACAGCGCAAGTAGGTAGAAGAAGAGGGAGACCGAAAAAGAGGTGGGAGACAACATTCGAGAATGGACTGGTTTGACACTCAGCGATGTCATCAGGGTTGTTGAGGACAGAGAAAGATGGAGTACGCTGGTTAAATTATCATCTGTGGTGCCCCTACGACCTCTGAGTTACGGGATGAGATAGGATAGGATTAAACTAGGAGATTGTGTGGGTACTTAAACTGACAGTGCAATGCGGTGGCCTTGCCCGGGGTTTTCCGATTAGGATGCAGCTGACCTGATCGTGGCTGCGTGTACATTTGTATTAATACTTCAGTTTCGTTCATTATCGATCAATGACGTATTTCTAGTCATAAACTTTGCATGTTGCGCTTTGTTGTTATGTTTTGATAAGAAAATTAATGTGATCGTAAATCAGCGTACACAAATCTACATCTTTATTTATACTGGTGTCTGGTACATCGTAAGAACCACTTTCTGCTGGCTACAACATTGTCCTTCAGTAAAGAAGTCGGATATTTTAGCTTCCATTGATTGTTTTGATCCAGACGAAACGATGGGTAAGCAGGGCAGGGGTGGAAAGAGGGGGAAGAGGAGGGGAATAGGAGGGTAAGGTACATGACATGGTTCCTAATTTATTTTAAAGGAAACCAGCAGGCCTATTTTTTGTAAGTTGTTCATTTTGAAGCAATAATGGTATTGGATGCAGTCAATCTAACTTTCAAATATAATTAGAAGGGGCAAAGCCTATTGGCTCACACGCTGCTTACAGAACTTGCAATATTTAACATGAACATTACTGCCCAGAAAAAAATGAAACAGTGTGGCAATAAAATGCACAGTAATACCATACCGACTTTGAATTTGATCTTTGATCTTCCTCTGCTCTTGACCTTAAAATGACCTTGACCTCCGGATCCAAACACGTATGTAATATCAAATGTACTACAGCAAAAGGTGTATTCCTATCCCGTAACTCGAAGGTCGTAGGGGCACCACAGATGATCATTTCACCAGCTGTTGTATTATGCCAAAAAAACAACAACAAACAAACAAACAAAAAGTGACCTTGGGATGACCTTCACCTTTATGCGACCTGTCATGCTCATGTATGATCAAATAACCCAATGTTGTTGCATACTATGGGTTAAATAGAGCTATTTCACTGTACGATGACATTTGTGTATGTTTTTGCAAGGCCTAAAATGGCCTTGACCTTCAAGATCAACGCAAAAACGGAACATGTATGAAAAAGATCAATCTATTATTCCTAAATACAACAAGTTTGAAATTTATATCTTTGATAGTTTAGGGTCAAGATCACTTCAAAGTACCTATACTAGCCTTTGAACAGCTCCAGTGATCTTCACTTGGGAGAGAGGTTGAACAAATGTGCATAAGATGTGTGCCTCATTGATATCTATCATGCACCCAAAAATCATAAGTTCAATATTAATAACTTGGGGGAAAAAAGTTTTTATTTTTTGACTAACATTATTTTGGCGACCCTATGACCTTGATCTTGAAGTGACGTAATTCATTCACTTATCATTAATTTATGACGTCTCATGTCTGGTCAAGTTTGGTTGTGATAGTCAAAATAGATTCTGAGATAGTAATCCACTTGCAAATTTTGCACGCTTAGACGGCGGACGGAAGACAGAAAGACCGACGGACATTCCCCCCCCCCACCCCCCACCCCCCCCCCCAAAAAAAAAGAAAAAAAAAGAAGTAATTTGTGGACTATTTAGCTCATCTCGCACATATTTGCAAACACCTGGAAACATTTTGTTTGTTTGGGGAGAGGGGAGGAGAGAGGAGAAGGGGCGAGGTTAGTGGTGAGTATGCATGTGAGCCAAACATTGATTTCTTTGCCTTCTATAATAGCGATTTTTTCAGATAGCCCCGTATTATTATTATTATTATTATTATTATTATTATTATTATTATTATTATTATTATTAAAGCAACTAAAATAAAGAGTTTATTTATGTTAAAAAGCACATCCTTGCAGATTTACCTCTAGTAATCAATAGTATTTCTTGAGGGTCGGCGTTCAACACAGAGAGAGAGAGAGAGAGAGAGAGAGAGAGAGAGAGAGAGAGAGAGAGAGAGAGAGAGAGAGAGAGAGAGAGAGAGAGAGAGAGAGAGAGAGACGATAGCAGAGAAAACAAAGAGCGCTGCCTCGAAGAGATTAACATGGGATAACCTGCAGACGAGCCACAGCAGGTGCTGCACTTCTACCACAGACACAGCAGCCAAACACACTTGTTTTGATTTGGATGCATATATAATCTTTTCTCTTTATGATGATCACATGGCATCAACAGAAATAATGTACTTACCATTTCAAGTTCTGCCACTTCTCCTTCTTCTTCTTCTCCTTCACCCTCTGGCTTGTCCTATATTACAGATGATGCAAACAACAATTGTGATTTCATTATGCATTTAGTGACTGTGTTCTGTAAAGCCCCAACACAACATGTAATCACCCACCCCCACGTCCTTCTTTTTTTTTTGCTTTGGTAAAAATATTGGAGTGGGGGTGGTTTTGGGGATAAATGTTCCTCTTCCTTCCCTCCCCCCACACTCACACATCTCCCCGAGTGCGACGTTCTGGGTTCCCCTTCACTCTTCTGGCTTTTAATCAAGGCAGGCGTAATGACCAAAGCCTCTCAAGAATTGGGAGGTTTTTCAGGTGAGGCAACAAACTATTTTCACATTCCCAAAATCCTCTGATAAAAAAAACAACGGTAGCCATTGAAAACTGTTCTTTGTCCACTCCTTTACATTTGTAATATCTCAAGAAAACTGAGAATTCAACCTGTTTCCAGTTTGTTTTGCATTATTTTCTTTTTGACGCTATGTCAGTTATTCTTCGAAAAAATATGACGTCAAAAATAGTCATCTAGGCCCATGACTTAAAAAACGATGCCTACAAAATGAAATCAAAATGCATGTTGTCAATATGCTGTGCTTCCTTCCACCATGCTAGCCCCAATATATATTCCTACTTACTGTAAAGAGGTTGGTTTTAAAATTGTTTATTAGTAATTCGTATATTATCACATTTGACAACAAATGATAAGCATGAGATATTAACAGATAGATATTCAATGTTTATATGGTCCAGCGGACTGCCAACAGCCGAATCAGGACCACGGTACTAAGAGAAATTTATTTTGTAATAACGTGTTGCTAAGGTAGCTCAGAATGTTCAAGCTCAATATTCTCAACTTACACCTTTGTACTAAGTTTGGTTGGGGTGTAGTACTAGTAGTGTCGGAAGAAAATCCAAGATGAAAATTTTTAAAATAAAGCCAGACGATTTGAGTGTGGATATGAAGGTGGAGAGGAAGTAAATTGAAAGGTAGAAAGAGGGGAGGGATAGGGGAGAGGGGTGGGGGTAATTTATGCACAAGTTTGAAGCTCAATATTCATATTTTAAAAAATAAACAGAACGTTTTGAATTGTGTTCCTTTGTTGTTGTTGTTGTTGTTTTAAAACTTGGCTGAGGGAGTTGGTGAGCATGAAGAAAAATCGGTTTGGGAGAAGGCATGGACAAACTGAGGTCTTTTTACCTGCTTATTTTCATTTTGGGTCTTGTGTTTCTTTTATCTTGGATGTTTTAATCATCATCCTCATCCACTCAACGCAGTTGAACACATTCTTGAAACCACCACGCACTGCCAAAGGATTCACTCATCACTTCAAGTTACTGGCAATATTTTGCTTCATTTTACTAGCAGGTAAACACACTTGGTTTGATTGGGATACATGTAATAGTCTTTCCTCTTTATGATGATCACATGGCATCAACAGAAATAATGTACTTACCATTTGAAGTCCAGTCACATCTCCTTCACTTCCCTTGTCCTTTATTAGACCTCTGCAAGAAACAAACAAACAAACAAAAACATTACAGTTACAGTTACACAGGCAGTATATACTGTTTAAAAGTCAGATTTTTCCAGACATGTATGTATGGAAGAAAACTTTAATGGAAACATCGAGTCCTTTTTCCATAACAGGCACTAGATTTCATCATAAACTGAAAAAAAAGTAAAGGGTCAAGAGAACTATATTGATCGTCAATGCAATCAGTTTTTATTTCCTTCTATAGCGATCAAGCAGTACTTAGAAAATCACCACTGGTGAGTAAATTATAAAATCATGTTCACTCACCGAACTTATGAATGAGTGAATATGAATCTAAGTTGAAATGTTGCAGAATCCACTGACTGGCTCACAGACTCAAAGAAGTAGCACTATTTAAAAAATATTTAAATAATGTTTATGCCTTATATATTAAAAAAAAAAATTTCAAGCCACTTACTCTTTTTTGAGAAGTGAAAAAACTTTAGAGAAGGTGACATTTGACGCCATCTTATCTTGATCTGTCTCAGTGTCTGAAATGAAGACAGGAAGCTGTTACTTGCATTGAAAGTCAAGAAGGACGAAGCCAGCCTAGATATTATTCATCAAATGAAACATGCATACATTGTCATACACAGGCCAGGTTAGCATAGATCTATTATATAGGCTATCTAAACACTGACTGTCATTATTTTAATTTTAATTTTTATTTTATGTAGGTAGGATACAATTTGCTGAGAATGAGAATGCGCTTGCCTGATATTTTGAAAAAGATAGTCTGATAGATACAGTCTCTTCAAGATTAATTGTATTCACTTAAAAATTATACATAGAACTAGAACTCAGCACATACATTAATAAATTAAACTATAATAATAAAATAAAACAAAAACGTACGTTTTCAAAACTGACAAAGAAAATCCTTCCTGCATGCAAATGGAAGATGGCGGACTCTTGAGGAAAAAAAAAGTCAACTGCGCGCGAATTTGACGTCACGATGATGCGAAGATTCGTCATGACAAGTAATGACGCGAGTGTATAGAGGGTCCCTCTCTCTCCATTTCAGGACAAGTGTCCAACACACATGTGTGTCGAGTTTTGCCGACTTTCAGAACTTTTTGCAAAAATGGTAAAAATAGCGATCCCTGATGTCGTCTGAGTGTTCATCTAGTTCTCGTGACGTCGGCGGAAATAGCGGGTCGGTGGTATGCGGGTGTGTTTTGTCATGTGTGTCAGCAAAAGTGCCCAAAGACACAGACATATTCACACACACACACACACACCCACACACACACACATTTCAGATATCAGCGCGACAGGGTGTCCGCAAGGGAGGATGTTCTACAGGTGTAAGCGGAAGAGATAGGTTTTCATTTGGGCTTTGAAAGAGTCAAGAGATGGAGATTGGCGAAGGCTGCATGGGAGTTTGTTCCACAGGGTAGGAGCATAGACGGAAAAAGCCCTTTTGCCAAATGTTCCAAGAGAGTAGCGAGGAACTGTCAGAAGAGAAGCGTCTTGAGAGCGAAGAGTGCGGGTTGGCTTGTACGGGTTGAGAAGTTCAGAGAGGTAGACAGGAAAATGTTGGTCATGAAGAGACTGATAGCAAATAGAGGCAAATGTTTTCAGCATATATATGCGCTGACATCCTAGGCACAATGAACACACATTAATTTGCTTCAAAAACGTTTCGGGACACTGCACAAATATTTCTAAACTTTTAAACATGCTTAAAATTATAATGTTAAGAAGAACAATGCGCATTGTAACCAGCAAATGCTGCAGCCACTTCTTGAAACAAGGAAACAAGGAATTTCTAAATTGTCATAGAAACTTTACAAGGAATTTTCTGAATTTTCCAAACCTCTTGAATAACGAATTACTTTCTTTTTTTTTTTAAATTGTAATTACAAGTTACATGATAATTTTATTATTTTCTTGATATTTTTTTTATTATTTATTTATTTAAAAACTTTTATTTAGCACTTTTCTAGTTCAAGAGCCGCTCAACTTTTGGGTACAATAAATGTCATAAAACTTCTCCATACAAAGAATTTCAATATCTTTCTTCAGAACAAGGAATTTTAAGAACTTGCTTGAAAACAATGATTTCAGGAACAGTATTTAATTTAAAAATAAAAATGTCACGACTTTTTAAACAAGGAATTTTCTTACGTTCTTATAACTTGAATTTGTTTAAATGAATGAATTGACTGTATTACTAGAAGTATGATGCTTGGCAAACACAATCAAATAATGGACAATAGAATGATCTCTGTAACAACAATGGCTGGGATGGGCGTTAACGGATTGCCGGTGTAACGTGCTGAAAGCGTCCCTGGCCTAGTTTAACTCCCGGGAGTAAAACCAGGCCGTCCCAGATTTACTCCCGGGAGTTATTCTGGTCCTGGACCAGATTGACCCCCAGCCTGTTCAGGAATGACTCCCGGGAGTAAAACTGGATCACAGGACCAAAACAGCCCCCCAACTTCTCTTGTCTTTTCAATGTATTCTTAGTTTTTAATATGGGAGTTAAAAACGGACAGGCCCAACATCGCCCCCTCAGCTAATCAACGTAAGTAGGGGAGTCAAACGGGGACAGGACCAAAACCAACCCCTACCGATCAGGTGCATCAAACACTGCACAAGGGAGTTAAAAGGGGACAGGACCAAAAACACCCCCCTTACACATCAGATGCAGAAAACACTGCATAGGGGAGTCAAACGTGGACAAGACCAAAACCGCCCACCCCCCCCCCCACCCCCCTTACACATCAGATGCAGAACACACTGCATAGGGGAGTCAAACAGGGACAGGACCCAAACCGCCCCTCCTACACAATTAGCTGTAACTACAAAACACTGCACAGGGGAGTCAAACGGGGACAGAACCAAAACCGACCTCTACCGATCAGGTGCATCAAACACTGCACAAGGGAGTTAAACGGGGACAGGACCAAAAACGCCCCCATTACACAACAGATGCAAAAAAACACTGCATAGGGGAGTCAAACGGAGACAGGACCAAAACCGCCCCCCTTACACATCAGATGCAGAAAACACTGCATAGGGGAGTCAAACGGGGACAGGACCAAAACCGCCCCCCCCCCCACCCTATTCATCAGAAGAAGCAAACACTGCACAGGGGAGTCAAACGGGGACAGGACCAAAACCGCCTCCCTTACACATCAGATACAGAAAACACAGCGTAGGGGAGTAAAACGGGGACAGGACCAAAACCGACCCCCCTTCCCCCCCTTACACATCAGATGCAGAAAACACAGCGTAGGGGAGTAAAACGGGGACAGGACCAAAACCGACCCCCCTTCCCCCCCTTACACATCAGATGCAGAAAACACAGCGTAGGGGAGTAAAACGGGGACAGGACCAAAACCGACCCCCCTTCCCCCCCTTACACATCAGATGCAGAAAACACTGCATAGGTGAGTCAAACGGGAGCAGGACCAAAACCGCCCCACCCACCCTATTCATCAGAAGAAGCAAACACTGCACAGGGGAGTCAAACGGGGACAGGACCAAAACCGCCCCACCTAAACAATTAGTTGTAACTACAAAACGCTGCACAGGGGAGTCAAACGGGAACAGGACCAAAACCGCCCCCCTTACACATCAGGTGCAGAAAACACTGCATAGGGGAGTCAAACGGAGACAGGACCAAAACCGCCCCCCCCCCCACCCCTTACACATCACATGCGAAAAACACTGCATAGGGGAGTCAAACGGGGACAGGACCAAAACCGCCCCCACCCAACCATATTCAACAGAAGAAGCAAACACTGCACAGGGGAGTCAAACGGGGACAAGACCAAAACCGCCCCTCCTACACAATTAGTTGTAACTACAAAACACTGCACATGGGAGTCAAACGGGGACAGAACCAAAACCGCCCCCCCTTACACATCAGATGCAGAAAACACTGCACAGGGGAGTCAAACGGGGTCAGAACCAAAACCGCGCCCCCCCCCCCCCCTCCTTCCCTTTACACATCAGATGCAGAAAACACTGCATAGGGGAGTCAAACGGGGACAGGACCAAAACCGCCCCCCTTACGCATCAGATGCAGAAAACACAGCATAGGGGAGTCAAACGGGGACAGGACCAAAACCGCCCCTCCCCCCTACTCATCAGAAGAAGCCCCTCCTACACATTTAGTTGTAACTACAAAACACTGCACAGGGGATTCAAACAGGGACAGGACCAAAACCGCCCCTCCCCCCCCCCCCCCAGCCCTTACACATCAGATGCAGAAAACTCTGCATAGGGGAGTCAAACGGGGACAGAACCAAAACCGCCCCCCCTCTCCCTTTACACATCAGATGCAGAAAACACTGCATAGGGGAGTCAAACGGGGACAGGACCAACCGCCCCCCTTACGTATCAGATGCAGAAAACACTGCATAGGGAGTCAAACGGGGACAGGACCAAAACCGCCCCCCCCCCCCCCTATTCATTAGAAGAAGCCCCTGCTACACATTTAGTTGTAACTACAAAACACTGCACAGGGGATTCAAACAGGGACAGGACCAAAACCGTCCCCCCCCCCCCCCCAGCCCTTACACATCAGATGCAGAAAACACTGCATAGGGGAGTCAAACGGGGACAGAACCAAAACCCGCGCCCCTTACACATCAGATGCAGAAATCACTGCATAGGGGAGTCAAACGGGGACAGGACCAAGACCGCCCCCCCCCCCTTCCTTACACATCAGATGCAGAAAACACTGCGTGGGGGAATCAAACGGGGACAGGACCAAAACCGCTTCCCCCCCTTCTTTGCACATCAGATGCAGAAAACACTGCATAGGGGAGCCAAACGGGGACAGGACCAAAACCGACCCCTACCCATCAGATGCATAAAACAGTGCACAGGGGAGTCAAACGGGGACAGGACAAAAAGCGCTTCCGTAACTAAATGAATACAAAATCTCGGCCCTTGACGTAAACGGTGACAAGGAAAAAAAACCGTCCTCCTACTTCTTCAGATGCAACAATGACTGTACAGGAAAGTTTAAATTGGCACAGGGCTGAAATCGTTCCCCTCACCTAACACACATACATAACACACTTCACATGAGAGTAAATCGACCCTTGCACACAGGATGTAATGGAAATATTTGTATTAGCTTTGCACTACATTTGTAAGTCCACTTTGAATATTACTGATGCTGTTGTACGGATACCTGTTGTACGCAAGGTCATGTTGATATTGTGTATGCATGACTATTTAAACTGTAGGCATATTGAGGCTCTTTATGCTATTCTGTGTGGGTGGGTGGGTGGAGAGGGGGTGCGTGTTGGTTGGTGTATGCGTACGAGTGTGTGTACGTGCGTATGTGTGTGTGTGTGCGTTTAATAAATTTAATTTTGTTCTGATGATAATAATACAGGATATTGATACGCGCAATTTCTCAAATTAATACTGACTCAAAGCGCGGCGCCCGTACAAAAATACACGCTCACAATACATCACAAACAATGAACACAGAAACAGAACAGACAAGCACGTGGTGGTGTTACGATGAAACGCGAAGGATAGTATGTCTGAAACGCGCATGATAGATCTAATCGTTTCGCTTTGCAAAGTATTCAATAATAGAGTGTATTTACCTTTGATTTGAGTTTGCATTGTTGTTAGGAGAGGCTTTGTATAATGTTGATAATTTTCGTTAGTCGATATTATTGGAGAATTCTCTAGATTTGTGTGTTTACGGTCGATCGAAAATTCCCGATAAATGTAAATATTTGAGAACATTCTTGGAATGTATAGAAAGATGTATGACGTAAGTCAGTGATGACGAACTTTATTTTGATTGGTGGTAAAGCGTCATCGGGAACATTCTGACGTTATCTCGATCGAGAGAAAAATTATAAAATGGATGCTCTGTGTGTGGGTTGAGGAAAGTGAAAAGGCGATTGTATGCAGTTGTTGATGTGTGCTGAATAAAAGTGGAAAACTTCATACGAAGACTTTGACTTGTTGCTGAGTGAGCAGGCTGCGTGGATAAATGAATCAGAGTTACACCTATCAGGATTTCAAGCATCGGGGCTGAATCAAATACTGATAGAAAAACACCAACATCGAATGAGTGTAACAGGTGGCAGTTCGCTATTGAGCGCCCATACACCAACACATTCTTACAATACATCACAAACAATGAACACGGAAACAGAACAGAATAGCACGTGGTGGCAGGTCGCTATTAAAATTTTTATGGAAAGGAAAATTGATTGTATTTTAAAAATTTGTTGGCTGTATCTATTTTGATGGGAGGGAGGAAAAACCGGAGTACTGTGACGAACGGACCAGTTTACCCTGCTTACCTTACTATTTAGCCTTGTTTAGTCAATGTAATCTTAGAATGTTAATGTTAGGCTGCAGCAGACGATGGAAGTAATCAGGCGTAGCAATGATATACTGCCGTTTACACACAGTGGTAGCTGACGGTAAGAGCGAAGGCAATGACATCATCGTAGCTACGTTAGGCGAGTCGATTACCCGCCAATGGGAACACAGTTTATAATGGAATCAACCAGGTCTGGCTGACTCAAATAGAGAGATGGAACGGCAGTCGAGTTGTGGGGCCGGGTAGCTCAGTTGGTAAGAGCGTCTTGCTAGTAACCGAAAGGTCGCTGGTTCGAATCCCGGATTGGTCAAACTGTGATCATATTATTTTCCCCTTTACCAACAACTGGCCCGCTGGTGTCAGTATAAATCGGTCCAGTAGTCTCCTATATGCGAAAGTGTCGTGTGACTATAATCTACAAACAACAGTCGAGTTGGAAACGAGGAGCAGAAACCAGCTACACAGTTAGCAGTAAAATCTCTCCACACATAGACCAGGAAGCAGGACTTGCGAATCTTAGAATTCAATCAAGTAGCCACGGGCCTGACTTTGTCAAAGAGGTAAATGAACATACTTCTGTTTCATTGTGATATATTTATATTATTGTTGAAAGTATGTTTGTGGAATTTGCTATGCATAGATTTGAAGTGTTAATCCGAATTTGCCTTACCACGTGGAGAAGCCGAACACATGTTAAGCACGACCGGTTTGGACGCCATGTTGTATACCTGACGGAACCACTGTTGTTTAACCTATATGTATGTTTGCTGACCAGTGGCTGTACCAGTGAATGTTTATAATATTATTAATTCTTTATGTGTATAATTAGCCACGAGTCATATTTATGTATGTATAGGAAATTAGAGTTGAGATTCCAGTGGACCACGGACGTTGCAGAATGTTCGTCGCTTATGTATAGAGATGTGGAGCTATCACTGAGGGCTACTTTGGCTTTCAGTGAGACGCTCTGCGCAAACCGATTATTCAGGGTTGTGCAGAATTCCGTCTCTTATGTTACAGAAGAACAGGCGAGATATACCTGCGCCCAACTCCACAGAAAAGACGAGTTGGCTGTTTAGCCTCTACAGCACAGGACTGAGAGAGCTCCCCTGGAAAACACTCTCCAAGACAACACAGCTTGTCAAGGAACCAAACTACACGACGACCCAGCGTGTACCAGAAGCTACCTCAACGAAGGGCTTCAAACCCGCTACACTACAGTTAAGTGCATAGGAAAAAGTGCACTAAAACTGATAGCAAAAGGACCACAGTAGTCCACTCTTCAGAAACTATAGTAAAGTGGACCACAGTAGTCCAATCTTCAAGAACGTTAGTAGCCAGTGCCCTATGAAGACATAACAGCTGCCTAGACTATCAGCGATCGAATCATTTGCATTGACTATGACTTTTTAAGGTAGATTAATTAGTACATCGAAGATATTGTATAGAGTAGAAGAAATAAATGTGTGATTTTAACTGTTACCAAGTGGCTGGCAAACATATGATTCATAGCCGTGTGAAAGCTAGTGTGACAGTGATCTTTTACCATTTTTCTATCTATCTCTGTATCCCAGCCTTAACACAGACCGAGCTAAACAAATAAATGTACTAAAGTAATCCCCAGGGTAACTCACTAGCGGTTCCCATAGGATAAAGCGTGAGGGTTACCGCATTCCATTGTGCAGAGCCCAGTAACAACTAAACCCCACGTTACACTTTAATTGGCGAGCCTAGTCAGGATCTGTGTATAATTGGAATTGGGTATAACCGGATCTAGGTACAATAGAATAAGATAACAGTTGTAGTAGTAGTAGAATAACTTAGAATAGTTGTAAGTGTAGGACAAGGATACAGTTTTGGTGCACTATTCTTTATTTAAAAACTTTTTTGCTTAAATTCTTTTTGTGCCTGTATGTTGCATTGTTCTTTTGCAGGTGTTGCCTAAATAACTGTTGTATGCCATTTGACTCTTGTTTTATTCTATTATTGATTACGAATTTTATGGTCTTTGCATTGTTTGTTATTGAAATGCAATATTGCTAGTGTTTTTGTATTCCACGGGATTCAGAGGTTGGTCATAGACACGTTTGACAATGTCGGACCCAGTGGCCTTGAGATTGTGCTTCAAGGAATTAGGAGAAGCTTTGCACTTAGCAGGAGGAGACCTAATTGCGTATATCAATGAAGAGGTAGAGAAGCAGGAAGCTAAGGCAGAGAGGGCAGCAGAGAGAGAACAGAAGAAACTCGAAGCGGCAGAGAGAGCAGCAGAGAGAGAACAGAAAAAGCAGAACTAGAAGCAGAGCAGAAGAAACTAGCATTAGAAGCAGAGCAGAAGAAACTAGCATTAGAAGCAGAGCATAAGAAAGCAGAATTAGAGGCAGAGCAGAAGAAACTAGCATTAGAAGCAAACCAGAACAAACTAGAGCTAGAAGCAGCGAGAGAACAGAAGAAAGTAGAAGTAGAACAGAAGAAGGCAGCAGTAGCAGCAGAGAGAGAGAGGCGGAAGTTAGGAGATGGGAGTATGAGAGGGCAGAAAAGGAAAAAGACAGACTGCATGAGTTAGAATTGAAAAGATTGGGATCAGGAGCTTCAAGTTCTTCCTCAACCCCTCCCCAATCAGATCAACTAGAGGTAGCATCCAACCCCGTACTAGAAATGTCATTTCCACTGGGGACATTCAACGAAAGAGAAGGTCTAGATCTCTATCTGACTAGGTTTGAGCGCCTAGCAACTGAGTATAAACTAGATCCCACCCATTGGTCTTTCAAGCTTAGTCAAGGGCTTAGAGGAAAGGCATATGACATCTACAGTAAGCTACCGACTGACAGAGTGACTGTGTTACACTCGGTTTGATGATGGAGTTTTCTATCAGTATCTGATTCAGCCCCAATGCTGAATTCCTGATAGGGTGTAACTCAGATTCGTTTATTCACGCAACCCGCTCAATCAGCATACAAGTCACAAAGTCGACGTATGAAGTTTTCCACTTTTATTCAGCATACATCAACAACTGCATACAATCGCTCAATCGTCTTTCCACTCTCAAATTTACTTTCCAATTCACTATCAACAACAATCAACATCTCTACTTTTTTAACAGTGCGGCGCTTATATAGTCTCTCTACATACACGGGAATAAACGAGAATAATCCTACATAAAACACCACAACCAATCAAAATGAATTTCATCATCACGTGACTTACGTCATACAACCTCATTTGGAATGGAAGCTTCCATGGTAACCAACGGAACAATCCACACGCTTCGATCGATAGTAAACAACTAATTCCCGAAAATTCTCAAACAATATCGACCAACTAAAAACACTAACATTACACAAAGCCTCTACTAATAACAACGCAAAATCAAATCAAAGATAAATACACTCTATTACTGCATGCGTTGCAAAATAAAACGAACAGATCTATCGCGCGCGTCACACACAAGCCTACCATTGCACGCGCTTCACACATAACATCATGCGCATTTCATACGCACCATTCGCGTTTCAACGTAACAGACTGACTATCACAAAGTAAAAGAGGCACTCCTAACGGGATTCGAACTAACAGGAGAATGCTACCGGCAAAAATTCCACACCAATCGGAGAGTGAAAGGAGAGAGCTATGCGCAGTTCGCGGATCGGTTGTCCACAATGCTAGATAAGTGGATTAGCCAGTCAGCCACGGCTAAGACATATGATGGACTGACAGAACTGTTAGTATGGGAACAGCTACGGGAAACCATGACCCCCGAGCTGAGAACATTCTCAGTAGAGCAGAGCGCGGAAAGACTGGAAGATCTGGTCAGTCAAGGTCGCAGATAGGTACGTGGCCGCCCACGGAGAAGCCAAGAGCTTCAGGCGAGACCTAAAGCCTAACGGGAAAGAGGCACAGAAACGAAGCTCTCACCGGGAAGAGCGCACCGCGAATAAGCCAAATCACCCCAGACCAGGGCAGAATAAAGGACCCAACACGGAATTCGGGAAAAGAGGTCCCACAGAACAGAAACGGTATTGCTCGTTCTGCAACAGAAATAATCACTTCACCGCAGAATGTTTCAAGTTGGCCGCACAACGTAGGGAAGAGCGCGAAAGCCGGCCAGCGCACAGAGTTCTAACTCAAAGCAGCGGTAACAAGCCACACACTATCGGAGATCACCCATCGGTGACAGACACGGTCAAGGTCAACGGTAAAGAAGCGAACTGTCTGTATGACACAGGTCTATCATACGACGCGATATTTAGTGAATCTCTTGTATCGCGCGCGGACTTGACGGACAAGACAGTCGAACTACAAGGAGCAGACTTGACGAAACCGACGACTACTTGCCCAATAGCTTGGATAGAGGTAGAGAGTAGGTACGTCACAGGACGAATCCAAGCAGCTGTTTTACAGAAACCCCTGTATGATCTAGTGCTAGGTTGTAGGTATGTGTTCTTAGGCACGCCCCCTAAAACTGAAGAGATAGCTGCAGTGCAAACCAGGGCCCAGGCTAAAACCCAACCACCCCAGCCCGAGTTAGCCCCGAATACAGGACTCGAAGAGATCAAAACAGCACAGAAAGCGGACGCCTCGATAGCGAAGTGCTTCCAGAAGCTACCCAAGGCGCACACACCCCCGCACAAAGGAGACTTCTATATGGAAGACGGAGTTCTACATCGACAAGGAGATGGAGATCGCACCCAACTAGTTCTACCAGCCACCCTTCGAGCCCAAGTACTAGAATTAGGCCACAGCATGCCACTTAGCGGACACATGAGAATTGGAGCCACAGTGCAGAGAATCAGCGCACACTACTATTGGCCAGGAATCACGGAGGATGTCAAGCGCTACGTGAAATCTTGTCACCAATGTCAACGATATTCCCCGCGACACCACACCGTACCAGTTACCTTAGGACCATCAGTAGTAGTCGGCGTGCCATTCCAGCAAGTCTCAGTAGACATAGTCGGACCACTGCCCATGACCAAGAAGCGGAACAGATTTCTACTCAAACTCGTCGACGCCTGTACGATGTGGTGCGAAGCAGTCCCGTTGCCAGCGATCGACACCAGGAAGATTGCAGATGCACTCATCGCCATCTTTACCAGAGTCGGATTCCCGGACAGCATTAGAACGGACAACGGATCTCAATTCACCGGCCGCCTGATGCAAGACGTGTTCGAGTTGATACAAGTTCATCACATTCGCACACCACCGTACCACCCAGCCAGCAACGGACAAGTAGAAAGACTGAATGGAACCCTTCTCACCATACTCAGGAAAGTCGCCGACGACAATCCAGAAGCGTGGGACACCTACGTGAATGCGGCACTGTTCGCATATAGAGAAACGCCCCATGCAGCCACAGGCTACACCCCGTCAACATTGCTATTCGGCAGACCTCTAGCAGGACCGCTAGAAGCCCTACGCAGAAGTTGGACGGAAGCCAAGATAGACGACACACCAAGAGGTGCCACCAAGTACGTCGCAGACCTGCAGGAAACCCTCAAAGCAACGTGGAAGATAGCTGGTGAAGCAGTGAAGAAGGCAAGAGCCCGTCAGGCGAAGTACTACAACCGCCACGCGAAGGACCGAGAACTGCAAGTCGGCGATCAAGTGCTACTCTTACTTCCAAGTGGAACCAACAAGCTGGACATCGCTTGGAGAGGACCGTACCGGGTGACTGCCAAGAAATCCAAGACAGTCTACCAAGTAGAGGTAAATGGGAGAGCCCGATACCACCATATCAATCTCCTGAAGAAATATACGGACCGACCAGCGACCCCCATCACTCACAACTTGCTAGCCATCGCCATCGCGGAAGAAGGAGAAAGCATGGAGACCAATGCAGTAGAGTATCCCATGCACTCCAAAGAAACCCACAAAGACGTGATACTCAACGGAGACCTAGCCGCCAAACAGCAACAGCAAGTACTACAGGTCATTCGACAACATCAGACTGTGCTAACAGACCGACCAGGGAGGACAGACCTCGTCGAAGTAACCTTAATGGTGACCGACCCAACACCCGTCCGCCAGAAGCTCTACCCGATGCCACTGTCGCAGCAGCGTGCCATCAAGGAAGAGATAGACACCTTACTGGCAGCCGGAATCATCTCAGAGTCTACTTCACCCTACAGCGCAGGCACGGTATTGTTGCGAAAATTCAACGGAGAGCATCGACTGTGCATCGACTTCAGACTCCTGAATGCGGTAACGCAGTTCCAGCCAGAGCCACTCCCGGACCAGACAGACCTATTTGCCAAGCTACAGCGAGCGAAGTACTTCTCACGCATCGACCTCAGCAAAGGATACTACCAGATACCAGTGCAACCGCAAGTCCGAAAGTACCTAGCGTTTAGCACTATGGAAGGACACTTCGAGTTCAACGTGCTTCCATTCGGACTCCACAACGCACCCAGCATCTTCAGCGCCATGATGCGGAAACTCCTGGCACCCCTGAGCAGCGAGCACCTACACTCTCGTTTATGGACGACATCCTCATCGCAACACCGACGTGGGAGGAACATGTCACGCTCCTACAACAACTTCTCGCCCGCCTCAGAGACACTGGATTGACAGCAAGACCCACCAAATGTCAGATTGGATTCACCGAACTAGAATTTCTGGGACACACCATCAGTCAAGGAAGCCTGCGACCGGTAGAAAAGACCGTGAAACGCCTACTCGACGCTCCTAGGCCCAAGACCAAAAAGGAAGTGCAGTCGTTTCTAGGACTCTGCGGCTTCTACCAGAAGTTCATCCCCAACTACAACAGCATCGCCGTGCCACTGACAAATGGAACCCGGTAAACAGCCCCGGACAAAGTAGTTTGGACAGCCGAATGCGAGACAGCATTTCAAACACTCAAGGACAAAATGACATCGGCGCCAGTACTTCACCTACCCGATTTGACTCAGCCCTTCGTTCTTCGCTCCGACGCCAGTGACTTAGGACTCGGAGCAGTACTGCTACAGCGCGAACCCAAGAATGCAGAGACGCTATTCCCTGTCGCCTACGCCAGCAGAAAATTGAGACCCGCCGAGACACACTACGCCACGTCGGAGAAAGAATGCCTAGGACTAGTCTGGGCCATACAGAAGTTTCAACTCTACCTGTATGGGACACACTTCACAGTTCAGGTGGACCACCAACCACTATCATTCCTGGCAGCCTCCAAATCCTTGAACTCTCGCCTGATGAGATGGGCACTAACCCTTCAGGCATACTCATTCCAAATCGAGTACATCCCCTTCAAAGACATTAGACTTTAGACTTTAAACGTTTATTGCAATTACAACATGTTACAAGGATAATAATTTTAAGCTAACAGCTTATTCTTACAATTAGTCCTTGTTTCAGGCACCCACTCAAGCATAATACATTTATACAATCAATTAAACCTGCCACATGTTACATATATAAAAGTAAAACTATAATAATGTCAAAACAAGAACTTTTAACATATCTAAACGTCATCTGAACAATATAATATTATACCATTATAATATGGTGACCTGTGGGCGGAAAAATGTTGAATGTAACATATGGTTAAAAATCATTAATTTAAATGATTTAATTGTTTTGTTTTGTTTAATGATCGGAGGAAGTTCCTTCTATAAAGACGGTGCTCTGAACCCAAAACTAGTCTTATATAGATCAATTCTTGGATTTGGTAAGAGATAATTTTGGGAATGGTATACATTTGATGATTTAGTTAACAATCGGGTTAGATAGTTTGGTGCAATATTGTTGTGAACTTTAAACATAAGCATGATCATATTTTATTAAAATTGTTATTTAGAGGTAAAATGTTTAATTTTATAAATTTTTCATCTGTTGAAATAGTTGTACAGTTTGAAATTAATTTTATTGCCCTTCGATGCAATGATTTTTTTTTTGTATTTGATTATGACTAGCAGCACTCCACACAGTGGAAGCATAGTTAATATGCGTAAGACTGTGCATGGAAGAACACTTTCCTGGCATATTCAGGAACAAAACATCGTAGTTTTGAAAGCAAAAACGTACTTTTGGGAAAGGCGTTTACATATTTGATTAATGTGTTTATCCCATTTGAATTCTGAATCAATAGTAACTCCAAGTACACGATGGTCTGTTACTTGGTGGACACAAGTGTTATCTATTGTAATATGTAATTGTAAAGGCTGTAATTGATGTTTTTGTCTTGTTGTGATTATCATGCACTCTGTTTTTTAGGATGAAGAACCATTTGATTAGTTAGACACCAGTTTATCACATCATTTAAACTATTTTGTAAAGATGTTTGTATGGACGTAATGTCTTTCCCAGAACAAAGTAATGTACTGTCATCTGCAAACAAATCACAGATTACATTATTATCTGATATTTGGAGGTGGAGATCGTTTATATAGATACAAAATAGAAGAGGGCCCAGTATCGAGCCTTGAGGAACGCCACATTTTACTGTACCTTTTGCTGAGTAATGGCCATTTACTAACACTGTCTGCTCTCTATCATTTAAGTAAGATTGGAAAAAATTTACAGTTGCAGAATTGTTCAGATACACAGATAATTTACTGATCAATACGGAATGATTAACCATATCAAAAGCTTTTGTAAAGTCTAAAAAAACGGCACCAGTAATTTCATTCTTATTAATTGCAGATAGCCACGTATCACATAATTTAACCAAAGCAGTATGGCACGAATGATTTTTACGAAAACCAGATTGGAATGGATGAAAAAGAGCATGTTTCTCCATGAAAGTATTTACATGTTTATACATATGTTGTTCAAGTGGTTTAGATAGAACATTTAATAATGAAATAGGTCTAAAGTTATTTGGATCCGAAGTGTCCTTTGCTTTTGGAATTGGAACAACTTTAGCCATTTTCCAAGCATCAGGAAATATTTCAGTTTTAATACACAAATTATAGATAAAAGTTAATGGTTCAATGATGTAAGGCAGTGCAAGAGAACCACGGAGCCGACTACCTCAGTCGCCATCTCGTGGAGGACACAGCAGCTGTCGCCCACCCAACACAACTAAGGGCCACAGCACCAGAATTCGTCCCCGTCCAGTAAAACCCTGTCACTAGTGTCCATAGCTACCTGGCATAGCATTGCAGCGCAGGTAGAGCAACTTAACTAGTTTGTAAATAGGACCCTAGGATAGTGCAGTGTTAAACTAGGCCCGGTAGTAGAAAAAGGTCGAATCCAGTAGTCATCGCCTTTTTTCAGTTGAGGGAGCCTGTGACGAACGGACCAGTTTACCCTGCTTATTTTACTATTTAGCCTTGTTTAGTCAATGTAATCTTAGAATGTTAATGTTAGGCTGCAGCAGACGATGGAAGTAATCAGGCGTAGCAATGATATACTGCCGTTTACACACAGTGGTAGCTGACGGTAAGAGCGAAGGCAATGATATCATCGTAGCTACGTTAGGCGAGTCGATTACCCGCCAATGGGAACACAGTTTATAATGGAATCAACCAGGTCTGGCTGATTCAAATAGAGAGATAGAACGGCAGTCGAGTTGGAAACGAGGAGCAGAAACCAGCTACACAGTTAGCAGTAAAATGTCTCCACATATAGACCAGGAAGCAGGACTTGCGAATCTTGAAATTCAATCAAGTAGCCACGGGCCTGACTTTGTCAAACAGGTAAATGAACATACTTCTGTTTCATAGTGATATATTTATATTATTGTTGAAAGTATGTTTGTGGAATTTGCTATGCATAGATTTGAAGTGTTAATCCGAATTTGCCTTACCACGTGGAGAAGCCGAACACGTGTTAAGCACGACCGGTTTGGATGCCATGTTGTATACCTGACGGAACCACTGTTGTTTAACCTATATGTATGTTTGCTGACCAGTGGCTGTACCAGTGAATGTTTATAATATTATTAATTCTTTATGTGTATAATTAGCCACGAGTCATATTTATGTATGTATAGGAAATTAGAGTTGAGATTCCAGTGGACCACGGACGTAGCAGAATGTTCGTCGCTTATGTATAGAGATGTGGAGCTATCACTGAGGGCTACTTTGGCTTTCAGTGAGACGCTCTGCACAAACCGATTATTCAGGGTTGTGCAGAATTCCATCTCTTATGTTACAGAAGAACAGGCGAGATATACCGTGCGCCCAACTCCACAGAAAAGACGAGTTGGCTGTTTAGCCTCTACAGCACAGGACTGAGAGAGCTCCCCTGATTGATTGATTGATTTATTGTTGCTTTAGGTCCAGCGGACTCTTCCGAGCCAAATCAGGACCGAGCTCCCCTGGAAAACACTCTCCAAGACAACACAGCTTGTCAAGGAACCAAACTACACGACGACCCAGTGTGTACCAGAAGCTTTCTCAACGAAGGGCTTCAAACCCGCTACACTACAGTTAAGTGCATAGGAAAAAGTGCACTAAAACTGATAGCAAAAGGACCACAGTAGTCCACTCTTCTAAAACTATAGTAAAGAGGACCACAGTAGTCCAATCTTCAAGAACGTTAGTAGCCAGTGCCCTATGAAGACATAACAGCTGCCTAGACTATCAGCGATCGAATCATTTGCATTGACTATGACTTTTTAAGGTAGATTAGTACATCGAAGATATTGTATAGAGTAGAAGAAATAAATGTGTGATTTTAACTGTTATCAAGTGGCTGGACTACATATGATTCATAGCCGTGTGAAAGCTAGTGTGACAGTGATCTTTTACCATTTTTCTATCTATCTCTGTATCCCAGCCTTAACACAGACCGAGCTAAACAAATAAATGTATTAAAGTAATCCCCAGGGTGACTCACTAGCGGTTCCCATAGGATAAAGCGTGAGGGTTACCGCATTCCATTGTGCAGAGCCCAGCAACAACTAAACCCCACGTTACAAGTACCCGGATGTTACGTTGAAACGCGTAGGATAGTTGTATGTCTGAAACGCGCATGATAGATCTAATCGTTTCTCTTTGCGAAGTATTCAATAACAGAGTGTATTTACCTTTGATTTGAGTTTGCATTGTGGTTAGAAGAAGCTTTGTATAACGTTGGTGTAATTTAGTTGGTTGATATTATTGGAGAATTCTCTAGATTTGCTTGTTTACTATCGATCGAAGCTTCGCGTTAGGTATAGACATTTGAGAACATTCTTGGACCGAAAAGAATGTTGTATGGCGTAAGACAGTGAAAACGAATTTATTTGTGATTGGTTATAATTGCGTCATGCTCGATCGTTCTAAAGTGTTGTGGAGAAGAAAAAAACTATATATTCGATGCTCTGTGTAACGTGAGGAAGAAAAAAAGGAAAAGTGAAAAGGCGAGTGAATGCAGTTGTTGATGTACGCTGAATAAAGTTTGAAAACTTCATACGACGACTCCGTGCCTTGTTGCTGATTGAACGGGTTGCGTGGATAAACGAATCCGAGTTACACTTATCAGGACTTCAACATTGGGGTTAAATCAACTACTGATAGTAAAACACCAATCGAATGTAACACCCGAGAAAACCCACGGTGGCCAGAAAAGTCTCGTACCTGAGTCACAAAGTTTTCGCCCCTTGCTTCCCTATGATAGGGACGGGGGCGGTTTTGGTTCTGTTCCCGTTTTACTCCCCTGGTCAGTGTTTGCTGCATGTGATGGGTAGGGGGGGGGGGGCGGTTTTGGTCCTGTCCCCGTTTGACTCCCCTGTGCAGTGTTTTGTAGTTACAACTAATTGTGTAGGAGGGGCGTTTGACTCCCCCTCACCTATGCAGTATTTGCTGCATCTGATGGGTTGGGGGGGGGAGGGCGGTTTTGTTCCTGTCCCCGTTTGACTCCCCTGTGCAGTGTAACACCGGAGAAAACTCTCGGTGGCCAGAAAAGTCTCGTACCTGAGTCACAAAGTTTTCGCCCCTTGCTTCTTGTGATAGGGTGGGGGGCGGTTTTGGTCCTGTCCCAGTTTGACTCCCCTGTGCAGTGTTTTCTGCATCTGATGAGTAAGGGAAGGGGGGGGGGGCGGTTCTGGTCCTGTCTCCGTTTGACTCCCCTGTTCAGTGTTTGCTGCATGTGGTGGGGGGGGGCGGTTTTGGTCCTGTCCCCGTTTTACTCCCCTGTGCAGTGTTTGCTGCATGTGATGGTTAGGGGGGCGGTTTTGGTCCTGTCCCCGTTTGACACCCTTATGCAGTATTTGCTGCATCTGATGGGTAAAAGGAGCGGAGGCGGTTTTAGTCCTTTTTCCGTTTGACTCTCCTGTTCAGTGTTTGCTGCATGTTGTGGGTAGGGGGGGCGGTTTAGGTCCGTGTCTCTGTTTGTTCCCCTGTGCAGTGTTTTGTAGTTACAACTAATTGTGTAGAAGGGGCGGTTTTGGTCCTGTCCCCGTTTAACTCCCCTGTGCAGTGTTTACTTCATCTCATGGAAAGGGGGGGGGGCGGTTTTGGTCCTGTCCCCGTTTGACTCCCCTATGCAGTATTTGCTGCATCTGATGGGTTGGGGGTGGGGCGGTATTGGTCCCGTCCCCATTTGATCCCCCTGTTCAGTGTTTGCTGCATGTGGTGGGTAGGGGGGCGGTTTTGGTTCCTGTCCCCGTTTGACTCCCCTGTGCAGTGTTTTGTAGTTACAATTGTGTAGGAGGGCGGTTTTGGTCCTGTCCCCGTTTGACTCCCCTGTGTAGTGTTTGCTTCTTGTGATAGGGGGGGGGGGGCGGTTTTGTTCCTGTCCCCTTTTTACTCCCCTGTGCAGTGTTTGCTACATGTGATGGGTAGGGGGAGGAAGGGGGTTTGGTCCTGTCCACGTTTTACTCCCTGTGCAGTGTTTGCTGCATGTAATGGGTAGGGGGGGGGCGGTTTTGGTCCTGTCCCCGTTTGACTCCCATGTGTAGTGTTTGCTGCATGTGATGGTTAGGGGGGGGGGGGCGGTTTTGGTCCTGTCCCCGTTTGACTCCCCTGTGCAGTGTTTGTTGCATGTGATGGTTAGGGGGGGCGGTTTTGGTCCTGTCCCCGTTTGACTCCCCTGTGCAGTGTTTTCTGCATCTGATGGGTAAGGGGGGGGGGCGGTTTTGGACCTGTCCCCTTTTGACTCCCTGTTCAGTGTTTGCTGCGTGTGGTGAGTAGGGGGGCGGTTTTGGTCCTGTCCCCGTTTGACTCCCTTGTGTAGTGTTTGCTGCATGTGATGTGTAGTGGGAGGGGGGCGGTTTTGGTCCTGTCCTCGTTTTACTCCCCTGTGCAGTGTTTGCTGCATGTGATGGTTGGGGGGGGGGGGGGGGGGGCGGTTTTGGTCCTGTCCTCGTTTGAATCCCCTGTGCAGTGTTTTCTGCATCTGATGGGTAAGGGGGGGGCGGTTTTGGTCCTGTCCCCGTTTGACTCCCCTGTGCAGTGTTTGTTGCATGTGATGGTTAGGGGGGGGGGGCGGTTTTGGTCCTGTCCTCGTTTGAATCCCCTGTGCAGTGTTTTCTGCATCTGATGGGTAAGGGGGGGGGGGCGGTTTTGGTCCTGTCCCCGTTTGACTCCCCTGTGCAGTGTTTTCTGCATCTGATGGGTAGGGGTGGGGCGGTTTTGGTCCTGTCCCCATTGACTCCCCTGTGTAGTGTTTGCTGCATGTGATGGGTAGTGGGATGGGGGCGGTTTTGGTCCTGTCCTCGTTTTACTCCCCTGTGCAGTGTTTGCTGCGTGTGATGATTAGGGGGGTGGGGCGGTTTTGGTCCTGTCCTCGTTTGAATCCCCTGTGCAGTGTTTTCTGCATTTGATTTGTAAGGGGGGGGGGGGGCGTTTTTGGTCCTGTCCCCGTTTGACTCCCTGTTCAGTGTTTGCTGCATGTGGTGGGTAGGGGGGCGGTTTTGGTCCTGTCCCCGTTTGACTCCCCTGTGCAGTGTTTTCTGCATCTGATCGGTAAGGGTGGGTCGGTTTTGGTTCTGTCCCCGTTTGACTCCCCTGTGCAGTGTTTTCTGCATCTGATGGGTAGGGGTGGGGCGGTTTTTGTCCTGTACTCGTTTGACTCCCCTGTGCAGTGTTTTCTGCATCTGATGGGTTGGAGGGGGGGCGGTTTTGGTCATGTCCCATTTTGACTACCGTATGCAGTATTTGCTGCATCTGGTGGGTTGGGGGGGGGGCGGTTTTGGTCCCGTCCCCGTTTGACTCCCCGGTTCAGTGTATGCTGCATGTGATGGGTAGGGGGCGGTTTTGGTCCTGTCCCCGCTTGACTTTCCTGTGCAGTGTTTTTTGCATCTGATGGATAGGGGGGCAGTTTTGGTACTGTCCCCATTTGACTTCCCTATGCAGTATTTGCTGCATCTGATGGGTTGGGGGGGGGGGCGGTTTTGGTCCCGTCCCCGTTTGACTCCCCGGTTCAGTGTATGCTGCATGTGATGGGTAGGGGGGCGGTTTTGGTCCTGTCCCCGTTTGACTCTCCTGTGCAGTGTTTTTTGCATCTGATGGATAGGGGGGCGGTTTTGGTCCTGTCCCCATTTGACTCCCTTTTCATTGTATTTTACATGCATTTTGTTAGGGGACCTGGTTTGGTCTTGTCCCCGTTTTACTCCCATGATTTCGTCTGATGAGATTACTGACGCAGTCTTCAATTGCTCCTTTTAATAGGCTAGAGGGGGCCAGTCTGGGCCGGACCCAATCTGACTCTCATCGGTTCTAGATTAGCCCCCCAGGGGCCGTTTTGGAACATCTAAAATTGTCCCAGAATGACTCCCGGGAGTGCATCTGGGCCAGTCCCAGATTTACTCTCTGTTACAAGGGGGGGGGGGGGCTGTTTTAGGACAGACCCACTTTAACTCCCGGGAGTCATTCTGGTACTGAAAAATGTGCGCCAAACTAACTCCCGGGAGGCTTATCTGGCACACAGTAGAGTGCATAACATCAATTGTTCCTATGTAATCTTCATTCCCCAGAGAGTGATTTTGGAACAGGCTGGGTGTCAATCTGGTCCAGGACCAGAATAACTCCCGGGAGTAAATCTGGGACGGCCTGGTTTTACTCTCGGGAGTTAAATTGGGCCAGGGACGCTTTCGGCACGTTACACCGGCATGTAGAGTTTGGCATTGCAATTCTTGTTTTGGGTTGTTGCAGCAAACGTGGGCTGAAAAAAAAACGGTGAAATAAAACAAACTACAATGAAAAAAAAACAAAATTAGACAAGATGGCAAGCCATTCAAATGTATTCTTAGACACTCATACAGACTTCAGACTTCAGAACTTTATTTTAAAAGGTTAAGATTTTAGGCATGAGCCTATTCTTACAATCAGACCTTTTGTAATAAGATAACAACGACAACATCAAAATGTACTAGACAATTTAAAAATAATGACATTAAAAAAAACAAAACTTTATTACAACAAATACAAAAAAATATTTAAAAAATTACGATACAAAAAACACAACCACCATTACTGCTACAACTATATATACCACCACTACTACTATAATAAACGGCTAGAAACATTAAAAGCAAATCTTATTTAGGAGACAATAGCAATGAAACAATCTTAGGAGGTTTAATTAGTTAAAAGCAAAGTACACAGCAACAAAAATTTTACATAGTTAGGAAACAAATTAATCGATATGAAGCAATACATTTCATTTTTACATGCGCATTAATGATATACATTACAACATGAATTTTACATTTGCAATTTTGATACAGTTTATATTACAAAATATTAGTTTTTTTTTAAAAATAAAACTTAATACATACGTTATGAAAATTAAGGCTGTGACATAATTACCAACTGAGCATTAATAATATTGGTTTATTTTATTTGATTGAATAAATGGTAGCCTAATTTTGTTTTGAAACCGCCAACTGTTGTCTGTTGTTGGATTTGTGTAGGGAGGAGGTTCCAGATTGAAGGTCCAGAAAAGGAAAAGCTGGATTTAAATTTATCATTGTGTGGTAAGGGCAATAAATACCTTTTAGATCTGATGGATCGACTGTTTGGGGCTGCAGAGAGAAGGACCTTTAGGTATTCAGGTGATTGATTTGTGTGAACTTTGTACATAAGCATTGCTTTGTTGTAAATAAATTGCTTATCCAAAGGTAATATTTGCAAAGTTTTCATTTTTTGTACAGTAGTCAAAGTCGGATCAGTGTGAATAAGCTTAACAGCTCGTCGGTGAAGAGAGTTCAAACTTTTTAAAGTGTTATCACTCGCCATACACCAGATCGATGATGCATAATTTATATGAGACAAACAGTGTGCATAGAAAAATATTTTTCTAGCTTCAAGTCCTACATATTGCTTTAGTTGCTTAAGTAGAAACAAATTTCTAGATAAAGTTTTGCTAACCTTATTTACATGGCAGTGCCAGTTTAATTCGTCATCAATAACTACACCAAGTAGTTTATGTTCACGGACTTGAGTAATTGGTTTAGAATCAATGTCCAGGTTTAAATTAAGAGGCTGTATTTGATGCTTCTGTCTTGTAGTTATTACCATTGATTTTGTTTTTATGGGGTTGAGTAACATTTTGTTTTCTTTGCACCAGTTTTGCACATCCAACAGACCTTGCTGAAGTGAAAGCTGGACTTTGGACAGATCTTTGTCAGAAGTATGTAGAGTATTGTCATCAGCAAATAATTCGCATGATATGTTTGAGTTTTCAAGAGATAAGGGTAAATCATTGATAAATAAACAAAAGAGAAGTGGACCCATAATTGAGCCTTGAGGAACGCCACATGTTAAAGTTTTATAGCTTGACGATTTACCATTTAAATGGACACATTGTGTTCTGTCTGAGAGGTACGATTTGAGGAACGAAGTGGTGTTATTGCTATTAACATAAAGGCTTAATTTTGTTAATAATATGTTATGGTCGACTAAATCGAAAGCCTTCTTGAAATCAAGAAAAACTGCTCCGGTAACTTTTGATCGATTTATAGCTGATAACCATGTGTCACATAATCTGGTTAGCGCTGTGTGACAAGAATGATGTTTACGAAATCCAGACTGCAAATTATGGAACAGTTTGTGGTTTTCTATATATTGCAAAAGATGTTTATGCATATGTTTTTCCAAGGGTTTGGACAAATTTGATAACAAAGAAATGGGTCTATAATCATTGAGACCATTCGGGGTTTTGATTTTTGGTAGTGGGATGACTTTGGCAATTTTGAGTGAAGTCGGAAATACACCTTTTTCAAGACTTAGATTAAGAACATAAGTTACAATTTCAACAATGTATGGCAGAGATATTTTTAGGATAAAAGAATTGATGTTATCTGGACCCGTCGAACGCTTGTTTTGTAGATCCATAATATATTTTCCTACTTCATTTACGGCCAGCGGGGGGAATGCGAAAGAGTTTGAAGATCTTCTTTGATTACAAAAGTCTTCTAGTCTACATGGGGTGGTGTATTCATGTTTACCTTTGAGACCAATGTTGGCTATGCTTAAGAAGTGGCTGTTGTATTCTTCTTCAGAGAAGGTAGCTTTACTCACATGGTTCTGATTACGTGATTTGTGTGTGATTTCATTCATTGCTTTCCAGAGTGAAGCGGTATCCCCCCCATTTTCAATTTTTTTCTGAAAATAATTCTTCTTGGACATTTTAACAAGAGTATTGACTTTGTTTCTTAGAATTTTATATTCATTAAACTGCTTATTCTTTTTGTATCTGTCTCGCTGTTTCATAGCTTCCATTATTTTGGGAGTTAGCCAGTTTGGAAGTGTTGGACTTTTTACTCTCTTCTTACACATAGGTGCATGTTTATTTATAACGGGAAGGAAGAGTGAATAGAATTCTTCAAGAGCTTCATTTGGATCCGTCTTGTTCAGAACATTCGCAAATGAAATCAAACTAAGCTCAAACAAAAATGCGTTTTTATCGAAGTTTTTAAAGGACCTGTATTGTATGTAATTATGCTCTGTTTTAGTAAACTTTTCACGCTCACATAGCCATGAGCAAATAGTAGGACAGTGGTCACTCATGCCACTTTGAATCACCAGTACTTTATCAACTCTATTCCTCTGATTGGTGTAAATATGATCCAGAAGAGTTGAGGAGTTCGGTGTTATTCGAGTTGATTCTTTTACAAGCTGATGGAGACCAAACAAGGATAACGTTGATTTCCAGGAATGTTGTGGTTTATGCAAGTCAATATTAAAATCACCGAGTAAAAGAATATCTCTATTTGTTGCACTGACATTGTCCATCATTTGAACAAAATGATCATACCAAATATATGCAGACGACGGATTTCTATACAAAATTCCTACAAGAAACGATTGAGATTTATACGCTTTTATTTCAAACCACATACACTCCAAATTTTTGGATTCTAAGTCAGAACGTCTTTTGATAGAATGTAAGATGTTCTCATGAATATAGACGCCAATTCCTGTTTGACCAGGATATTGAGCATCTTGACGAATGAAGGAATAATTAGGAATTGATAAAATGTCATTAGATTTGTTTTCATCAAGACGAGTCTCAGTGATACCAAGCATGTGGAGGTATGGAGTTTGACTGATCAGGTTGTTTACATCATGCAATTTATTGTACAGGTGATAGATATTCACGTGCCCAAAACGAAGGCCTTGCTTATGATTTAAATTTGTCGCCATAGTACATATAATTTTGAAATAAAAGATTGGACGAAAATATGCGAACGACACCAACAGAAGAATACAAACAGAATAAAAATCAGGAAAACTGATAAAATTAACAATAAGCAAGTAGCAAACTCAAGCTTCGAGATAATATGGATTCACAGAAACAATTAGAAGCAAGGTCTCTGTGCAAATAGGAGGTCGATGCAAGTTGATAACGGGTAATACTAACCGCAAAGAAAGTGGACAACAACCACTCGCTAAAACGAAAACCAACGGAATAATAGATTGTGGCAAGGGCAGACAAAACATTCATCATACAACACAACAAATTTTTTATTTCAATGTCATTCAAAAATATATGTGACAGACTACAAAACTACTACACTACAAACGAACTGTATTTATAATGCTTGAATTTGCTATAAATTCGTCGATGCGCCTGTTTTACGCCCATTTAGTTAGTGTTCAGTGCTAGTGTGCAATGAACTGAAAATGTCCATACAGAGAGAGAGAGAGAGAGAGAGAGAGAGAGAGAGAGAGAGAGAGAGAGAGAGAGAGAGAGAGAGAGAGAGAGAGGGTGGACAAACATGCCGACAAATCACAGTCTGTATCATTGCCGAACGTCGCAATACTCTTTAGGACGGGACTGTGAACCGATGGCTAGACTGTGCACGCATGCATTCCATCGCACGGACTTGACGATCCTGCAGGCTGAGTGCCAGATAGACACATTCAATCAGCAAGCACGATGTCCCATTCCTATTACATTACACAATTATAGTTCTGCAGCAGGATATGGCAAACTGTGTTGACTTCCCAAAACACCCCACCCACGCAGAGGGCATTGTTGTCGCATTCCGATTTGCAGTCGGATAGGGTTGACCGAGGACCAATAGGTAAGTCGTTTTGTGCGTTGAGATCAGGCTTGTTGTCGAGCCTGTCAATGTACGTGCACCCCGGTGGCCCTGCCCACACAAAAGACAATCAGGCAAATAATGGCAGGCCGATGACATCAGTAGACAATTTATGATACACTGTGGAATCTTCTTCTTGTCTAGAAACCTCAATCACCATGTCGATTATTCTGTCACTTTTGCCATGTAAATGGCAGTGATCAAACTGGCATGTAGAGGACAGACCAAATTGGCAATGTAGATAACAGCTACCAAACGGGGATGTAAAAGACAGTGACCAAAACTAGCCTTGTAGATGGTTGTAACCAAACTGGAATGTAAATGACGGTGGAAAAACTAGTAATGACAGTGACCAAACAGTGACCAAACTGCCATGTTTTTGTTTCTGTTTGAATAAGGGATCCATAAGTATTGGAGCACTTCTGTTGAGGTTTATAGTGAAACGTGCGCCTTTTTTTTATTTATATACATATAAAAAAACATTTTTTGCAACAAATATTTTCATGGTAGCACGTGAGTAGCACGTAAATATTTGTGTTTCAGGTTTTCAGAGCAAAGTAAAAAGGTGAAAGTTTTATAACCCCACAGTACTCAGGCATGTGAATCAATCTGTGCTATGTGTAGACTACATTTCACATCAAGATTATTTTTTTTACGCCGTTAATAATCTAAAACTATCATGTTTTGTTTAGAGAAGGCTTCTAGTTTTTGTCAGAATGTTTCTATTCCAAGCATTTACTTTTTTATTTTAAACTTTTTTTTCAAAAACTTTTTTTTAATGTTTAGGGCTATCATAAAACGGCGAACGTTTTACAGTAAAGGTGTTTTCATGTTAATGTGAGTAGGGCGGGCCTACCTCGGGGTGATGGTAGATCTCTTTGATTGAAATTTTTATTAATTTTATGGGCAAGACCATTGCCGATTTATCAGTGCCATCAGCGACTTGATTGTCCCTTTTTATCGGGAATTTCGTAGTCGCAGCCTGTAGTGCGCCCAAACCCAACCTACCTACTATCAATTGTGTTTTTGGAAATTTTGATAGTATGAAGATAGTGACCCGATGACATTCTTTTTGGACAAAGCGGAGGAATACCAGAGAGAGAGAGAATACCAGAGAGAGAGAGCTAGAGAGAGAGAGAGAAAAAGAGAGAGAGAGAGAGAGAGAGAGAGAGAGAGAGAGAGAGAGAGAGAGAGAGAGAGAGAGAGAGAGAGAGAGAGAGAGAGAGAGAGAGAGAGAGAGAATTGACAATTGGACAATTTGATTGATTGCGGAAACTGTACATGTTCATTGCTCATGGGGGTGAGAGTGATAGGGTAAAGCACCAAAACAAATCACATTACTAGTGTATACACTTGCTCACTCAATACACTCATTACATGTCAACTACATTTATGCATACATAAAACTTCAATATTACTCATATCAGTAAATGCCATGAGGCATTGCACACCGACCTATTTTAAATTTAAAACACGTTCACACACATAGACACCGACAAGTGTCCAGTCAGACACACTAAACTCCATCACTGACTATTTGTCATCAGCTACAATAGCCAGCGTCAAAGAATACAAATACCGAAACAGTTCTGTCACTGACTGCATGTCGTCGGCCGCCCTCGCTAGCGCCAACGCATTTGGTCCGAGCATTTTACAGCGATTTATGGTGTGTACGCTTTCTCTAATTCCAGCATACACTGTACAAGCATGCAAAACATGTTCTTCTGTTTTCACATCTTTACAAGATGGACACAGTAACTGCGTTTAGTTTTGATCATAACGGTGCTTGTGGACATTTATCGGAGATACTCCAAATCTAAATTGAACAAAGCAGTCTTTGAAGTATTTTTTGATATTGTATTGCATGTACTGTTACTTTTGCCCCCCCCTCCTCTCCCCCCCCCTGTGGGGTTGCCGGGGGTTTCAGTTTAAATAGTATCCCAACTTTCTGGAAATTTAGTGCTTTAAATTCCCACTGTCACTGTCGTTCTCCCTTGTTCTTTCTTATTCCTACTCTGTTCTATCAATCTACTACATTATCTTCTTCGCTAGATCAGTCAACTATCTTTTTTCTTGAAAACTCTTCCGGGACAAAACTGCTTATTTGTGTGTGAGGTCTGTTGGATCTGCTTGGAAATATTGGACGCTTTCTGCCAAATGGTCACTGGGGCTTCCTATGATGTTATTATTTAGCAATGTAGGCACTTTATATGTATGTGTTTTGTTGATATTTTATTATGATGTTTGTATTCTATTTTGTTTTTGTAAACTGGGTTTCGATTAATTATAATATAGCATCAGCGTCCCCTGCGTGGGATGTCTTTATTGTAAAGTGACGGCAAACCGTTTATCACATTGACGGGATGGAAATGTTGTACAGGTGCGCTTGTATGTTTTACGTATTGTATACAGCGGGCCCTTAAATAACAAGCTTTACATCATTCAGTCACAACAGTCAAGCTCCCTCTTCTGTTACATCAGACAAAAGGGAGTGGAAAGACTGAATGAATCTATTCGTACTTACGTGTGGTGTATTTTAGGATTGCAGGTTGAAACTCGCGTTAACATAATTGATGATGGTACCATCTTTTATGCCCCAGAATTGTATCTATTTGTTTATTTTCTTTAATTTTATTTTAATTTAATCACTTTTTATATAGCGTTTTACCAACTCAAGAGCCGCTCAAAGCGCTGGCCGATACAGGATCTAACTCAAACCGCCCGAGACGCCCACCCGCAGCCTTTGGGCGCATGGTCTGACGCCCGGACAACTAAGCACAATCCTGGGCATCCAGGGATGGGGGAGAAGGACCGAGTGCATGCTGGGTATGTTCTTGTCACCGGCACTCACCCGTCTTGCACATGAGCGTCAGGATCTTTAAAGTCCGTTATGATGGAATGTATGCGACACACAGACTAGACCTCGGTTTATACTCTCATCCGAAGGAGTAGGAAACGGGAGTAAAGTGTCTTTCCCAAGGACACAACACAATGGCCCGACCAGGGCTCGAACCCGGGACCTTCAGATCCGCAAGCCAAAGCTACCCATTTCTCTTAAGAATGCACCTTCAATTAACTCTTTCAAAAACCAGTTGGATGAGCTGCCTAAGTACAAAAAAATTGTTCTCTTACTTTGATGAACGGTAATGCGTTCAGGAAAATTGCATGCACTATCAGACCCATGTAAATCATATGAAAGATAGAACATTCAGAAAGGCCCGCGGGCCTGTTTTGTCCTCAACATACTACTACTACTAAAGCTTGATTAGACCACCGTGCCTTTTTGGTTTTAAAGGATAAAAAAACCTGAATGAATCTATTCGCACTTATTTGTGGTGTTTTTGTTTATTTGTTTGTTTTTGTTGTGTCGCTGGCTCCAACCCGCATTAACTGTTTTCAGCCAACCTTGAAGACTCTTATTATATCAGCAAGTTGGTCTGGCTGCAAGTATCCAACGTTAAGAAGGAAATATGCGAGGTCAAATCTTGATTTTGTAGTTGCCATTTCACTTTCTGTTTGGAACAGGAGCGATAACTTATAACAACAATACAGCGGTCACCTACCTACAATTTCAGCTCAGATACAATTTCTACTGTAATATACTTGTCACACAGTCACTTCAAACATCAGTCGTACAGAGTTATAACAGGGAAGAAGTTATTTAACAACGGTTAAGAGAACATCGATAATGTTTATGGTAATAATATAATTACATACACAATACGAATTCATTTCCTGTGATATTATAATTACGAAAATTCTTTGCCAATGATAACATCATAGCACAACAAGTTAAACAAAAGGCAAGAAAAACTATGAACATGTCGTAATGAACCAGTTAAAGGTTATTTGCACAGCGTTGACAGTCACACGATTGATGAACATGTTCTTGCTTCCACCATTGTTTTCGATACAAATGAAGCTTTCAGAGAAGGACGAAGTCGGTGCATGCTTGAACTTCTTGAATGATTGCCGGAAGCACCTGCGCGGTTTTGAATCGGTGTCGAGTCGGGGTAAAAATAACAGAGTTATAAGTGGGTTGTTGTTTTTTGTTTGCTTTAAAATTTTTTTTAATGTATTTACTTAATCATTCTTGTGTATCGATAGCGCTTTTCCAGCTCAAGAGCTGCTCAAGGCGCCGACCCCCAGTCCAGGATCTAACTCAAAGCTGCCCGATCCGGGTCTAAGTGATATTATGTGGCCCTGGCTCGTGCCGCAGTGGGTTAGTCGCCGGCTTCCTATGCCGAAGGTTGCGAGATCGATTCCCGCCCGCGCAAGGGGCGAACGATGACTTAGGTTAGGGACTATTGAGGTCACTGAGGGTTTTCTCCAGGTACTTCGGTTTACTCCCTCCGGTCAACAACGGTATTGGATGCAATCAATCTAAAATTTCTAACATAAACATTCGACTTCCTTTCCGTCTTCTAATAGCGATCTCCCTGCCTTTATGCCACAAGTTTGAGTGATAAGCTTATGATTGTGTGTTTGTTAGGGAGAGTGGGTGGAACATGTGAGTGTGTGTTGGTACAGATCTCCGCGCTTTGACCCTGATTAGTGATGTGAGAAAAAGGCCTATACGGCATCCATTATTATTATTATTATTATTATTATTATTATTATTATTATTATTATTATTATTATTACATTCTGCTTTGATTTCTTTTTCTGTTCTTGTCATGGACCGAGCTTATAGTATTGAAGTCCGATGACTTTATATTATTGTTAGTCTGTTTCTTGTGAGAAGATATTGGTAATTTTTTATGAGAGCTAAATTCTGATTGGTTGAGCTGGTCACCAATGACACGACAGTTCACTAATGTACATTCAAAAATCTATGAATTCTTTTCTTGACTATATTAGAGATTGGTTGTCCTGGACTTCTCGCAGCTGTGTCTACAGGTATACATTGTTTATAATTTGGAATGTTGTATTATAAATGTAATAGTATTATTAAATGCTGATATTGTATTGGTGTGTAATAAAATTTTTGCTAGTAATGTGAAGGATGGAGTGGGGAGGAGACGAACCTGGTGGTTCACTGTAATTTTTTTTAAATACGAATTGAATTCGTATAATTATTTCATTTGAAGTTGAAACTTCAATTGCAATGTATGGTATTAACGTTTATTTGTATGAATCAAGTTAATGTAATAATGTTAAAGTTAAAGTTGGTGTAATAATCAGTTGTTATTATTAATTGTGTTTATGTTGTGAACTGTATTCAATATGGATGAAATTGGAATTTGTATTGCTGCAAGAGAGGTATAGAGTAATTGTCCAAGGAAAGTTTATAGACCGGAAACTTAGTTGTTGTTAACTCCTTTGTCTGCAGAAGTCTCTGGCTGCGGGGGCCTCAGAATAGGCGAAGAAGCAGAAGAAGCAGAAGAAGAGAAGATAGATAGATAGATAGATAGATAGATAGATAGATAGATAGATAGATAGATAGATAGATAGATAGATAGATAGATAGATAGATAGATAGATAGATAGATAGATAGATAGATAGATAGATAGATAGATAGATAGATAGATAGATAGATAGATAGATAGATAGATAGATAGATAGATAGATAGATAGATAGATAGATAGATAGATAGATAGATGTTCAGTGTTTATAGGGTCCAGCGGACTGCTATGAGCCGAATGAGGACCACACAGAATTAAGTAAAATCAGACTACAACGAAGAATACAAAGCATGGAGATGAGGTGCTACAGAAGACTTCTGGGCATTTCCTATACCCAGCACATCACCAACGACGAAGTCCGACAGACCATCACACGAGTCATTGGACAACACGATGACCTGCTCACAGTGGCGAAAAAACGGAAACTCCGATGGTATGGCCATGTCACCAGACCATCAGGCCTTACAAAGACCATCCTGCAAGGCACAGTGCAAGGAGGTAGAAGAAAAGGGAGACCGAAAAAGAGGTGGGAATACAACATTCGAGAATGGACTGGTTTGACACTGAGCAAAACCATCAGGGTTGCTGAGGACAGAGAAAGATGGAGTACGTTGGTTAAACGATCATCTGTGGTGCCCCTACGACCTCCGAGTTACGAGATAGGATAGGATAGGAAAGTTTCCACTGTTTCTGTTATTCTCCTTTCTTCTTTCTCGTACCTAATCTGTTCTATCAATCTACTATCTTCTTCGCTAGACCAGTCACCTACCCTTTTTCTTGAAAACTCTCCCAAAACTCCTCATTTGTGTATCGGGTCTGAAGATATTGGACGCTTTTTGCCAAATGGTCACTAGGGCTTTCTACGGTACTATTTTTTAGACTAACAAGCTTTAATAAGGGGCCATCACCGGTGGGAGTGCCTGGGTTGATCATCCCAAACCTTACGCTAGGATTCTGTTTGTAGACTACTCATCCGCCTTCAACACTATTATCCCCCATAAGCTGTACAGCAAGCTAGTGGATATGGATGTGGGGGTGCCAGTCTGTCTTTGGGTCCTCGACTTTCTGCTGGAGCGTCCGCAGTCAGTCAGAGTAGATAACATACTTTCCAGTCAGATCATCCTCAATACTGGTGCGCCTCAAGGTTATGTGCTGTCTCCGCTGCTATTAACTCTGTTCACAAATGACTGTGTGTCAAAGCATAAGTCAGTACACATCCTGAAATTCTCAGACGACACCACTGTTGAGGGTTTGATCTCGGATGCCGATGAAACAGCATACCACGAAGCAGTGGATGAACTATTTGGATGGTGTAGCAATAATAATCTGGAGTTGAATGTCTCAAAAACAAAAGAAATGATTGTTGACTTTCTGAGGAGGAAAACTCGGATCCATCATCTCATTAATGGAGAAGCGATCGAACATGTTGAAAGTTTCCGGTTTTTAGGTACTACAATTTCAGTTGATCTAAGGTGCCATTAAGAAAGCCCACCAAAGGCTGTATTTTCGTCAGCTCAAAACATTCAGTGTCAGTCAGAATGTCCTGTCACTATTGTACCGGTCCATAGTAGAGAGCGTCCTCACTTTCTCGGTCATGGTATGGCACTCTAGTGCAAGCATTCAGGACAGGGACAGACTTGACCGTGTTGTACGACAGGCCTCAAAAGTCGTTGGACGCGTTTCTCCCTTCAATAGAATCACTGTATCTGCTCCGAGCCAACCGCAGAGCTCAGAATATATATATAAAGACAGAAACTCCACCCAGCCAGCCAGCCCTTCCAGAGAATGTATCAGTGCACCACATCAAGATCCCTCAATAGTTAGTTTTTTTCCCACAAGCAGTTAAACTGCTTAATCTTGAGATGGGCTGATCGTCCCAGTGTGTTATTAGGGGTGCGTGTATGCGAGTGTGTGTGTGTATGCAATTTAATTTTATTGTTTTATTGGATTGTGATATCTGTTTGTAAATCTGTTTTTGTGATGTCACTCTGCGATAACTGTACCCTGGCAATAAGCTGTGTTTGTGATTGGATAGAAACAGCCTCTTCTGTGAGATTTTGCTTTACATTCTATTACATAATTTACTATATAAATTAATAGCGCGCGCGTGTGTGTGCATATATATAATCGTATCCTACATGTTGTAGAGATTTTAAACAACTATTATAATATTTTTAATTTTTTACTGTATTTTTATTTTTATTTTGTTTATTTTAGTGATCAAGTGCCTGTCATAGTTCCTTGTGAAAGGTAATAAAGATTTGTTGAATTGATACTTAAATACCCCACAACGTAGACAAAACGGGTGTATGTATGTGTGTGTTGACAATGTGTGTGTGTGTGCTTGTGCGCGTGTGTGTGTATGACTTCTGTATTCTACCCTTACACCCCCCATACACTGTCCACTGTTGAGTAATCTGCAGCTAAGCATGGAATACAAGATCTGTATACTAGTGTCACCCATGGAAACCATTGTGAAAAACCCTACCCTGTTTACAATGGTAATGGTGCTCAGGCAGCTATTGTTGGAGCCCACACTCATGCTGTACTTCATCTGATGGGTTGTTAGACAATTCCTAGTTGTTTTTGTTGAATTAAGTTTTATTGTTGTATCTTGTTGTGTTATCGGTGGTACATGTATCTCTTAGTCTTACGCCTATTTTATAAAGACACTTACGTTACTCCTATTGATGCGGATGGTGCAGTGTGTGTTGTGTTTGTATTTGTGATGTTTGTGTACTGTGTGATACCTGCTACTGTGATTCTGTAGTTTGTAAAGCTGTGATTATGTCATTAGCTGTGATTATGTTGCTCTGTGGGCAACCATGACAGTATACAACATCTGTCAGCCCTAAAATTATTGAAGTCATCAAAAGTCTGTATGACAAGCTACCAGTGCAGTCCTGCACAACAGTGCCATCGGGAACTGGTTTTGAACAACAATCGGCGTGCGTCAAGGATGCCTAATCTCCCCAAAATTTAACGTTGACCAAATGCATTCCTTGTGTATTATTCACTTGGCAATCAATTATCTTGTATATTGTTTTGCAATGTTGGCATTTTTTATATATGCGTTTTGTTAATATTTTATAATGATGTTTATATTCTGTTGTTGTAAACGGGGGTTCGATAAATTAGAGTACCGCCTCAGCGTCCCCTGCATGGGATGCCTATTTTGTAAAGATACCCGCTGGTGGAGTGCCTTCAGTGTTACCACGGATCAGGGGTGAGTCCTCTTGCAACCAAGTTGTGGTCTTGATTCGGCTCTTTGCAGTCCGCTGGACCATATAAACAATGACTAACTAATAAGGGACCGTATAGAAAGCTATTTTTTGTTGAACATGTCATAATGACGGTCATGTCGGACAAGGAAATATTTAAGATAGTACCGAGTGACTGAGCCTGTTGAGGCATACGCTGTATCTGTATTGGACGCACTTTCAAAAGGCTCAGACATGCTGAATGCTGTAGGGTGTGTCCTCAGAGCAGATTGAAGAGCAGGGGCCATATGATATATGCTTGTCGGCAGGGGCGGACGAGGGGGGGGGGGGGTTCCGGAACCCCCCCCCAGCCCCCAACCCCCCCAAAAAAAGGAAAAAAAAGAAGAAGAAGAAGGAGAGAAAGAGAGAGAGAAAACTTTAAAGGAAACAGATCAATCACTTGGAAACGGTAACCTCCATATCCCATATATATGTCTATATATATATAAATGATAAAAATTAAAAAAAAAAAAAAAAATATATATATATATATATATATATATATATATATATATATATATATATATATATATATATATATATATATATATATATATATATATATATATATATATATATATATATATATATATATATATATATTTATTTATTTATTTTATTTTATTTTATTTTATATTTTTATACGAGTATTTGACCTCTCCCACAATATGCAAGCCCTCGCAATCTTCTCCCTAAAAAAAGTTCAATCATTGCAGTCATTCTAAAGGATCTCCAAACGAACATCGTCTTTCGTGCTCCACAAAGAGCAAAGCTGATATTTCCCGTCTTCGGCGACATTCTATTTATTTATTTATTTGTTTTATTTTTTTTTTTTCAAGGGGTGAGGGGGGCGGGGCTGTGCGGAAGAAATGAAAAGAAAGAACACGATATTCCTAATGGATAATATAATAGATTACGACAGGAGTGCCCGATCGACCGGTCCATCGCGAAGGCAGTGTGACAGAGTAGATCGCGTAGCAGTAAAAAAAAAATTGACGTCACCCTATTATATGACTATATATATGTTTTGCATTTTGGTGGTAGGTAGATCATTTGGGCTTGGTCATTTTAAAAGTACCTCGCATGCTGAAAAAGTCATAGTGTGGGCAACCCTGGCTTACGTTGACGTTTTAGCAAAAAGACAAATAGTCAAAGTTCCGTCCCTTTGCTTGCTTATTCCGACTCGCGCCAGCGCTTCAAAATGCCGCGAACGCCGTCGTTGAAGCCCTCCAATTCAAAAGGTGCAGCAAAGCTCAGTACATATTTTGGGAGCAAAGGAGGTAATTATTATTTTGATAATTTAATCTTACAAGTAAATAACATATCCTATCCTATCCCATAACTCGGAGGTCGTAGAGGCACCACAGATGATCGTTTAACCAACATACTCCATCTTTCCCTGTCCTCAGCAACCCTGATTGTTTCGCTCAGTGTCAAACCAGTCCAGTCTCGAATGTTGTCATCCCACCTCTTTTTCGGTCTCCCTCTTCTTCTACCTCCTTGCACTGTGCCTTGCAGGATGGTCTTTGCAAGACCTGATGATCTGGTGACGTGGCCATACCCTCGGAGTTTCCGTTTTTCCACCACTGTGAGCAGGTCATCGTGTTGTCCAATGGCTTGTGTGATGGTCTGTCGGACTTCGTCGGTGGTGATGTTCTGGGTATAGGAAATGCCCAAGTCTTCTTTAGCACCTCATCTCCATGCTTTGTATTCTTTGTTGGAGATCTGCTGTGAGGGTCCATGTTTCGCAAGCATATAGGAAGATGGAGGTGACAAGGGAGCGCAGCAGCCTTACCTTGGAATGTAGATTGATGGTCCTGTCTTTCCAAATTGGCTTCAACCTCGCCAGAGCAGCAGTTGTTTGTGCGATCCTGGAGAGGACTTCCTGTTGGGACCCATTGTCTGATACAATGGCTCCTAAATATTTGAAGCTATGCACTGTGTTGAGAGATAGGCCTTGGACTTTGACGTCCCTGTTGATGCCATGGGTGTTGTTGGTCATCATTTTGGTCTTCTCTGCACTTATTTCCATTCAATAGGCTCTGGAGGTGGTGCCAAGCCTCTGTACCAGCCGTTCAAGTTCTTGTTCCTCTCCAGCCAATCCATCAATGTCATCCGCAAAACGAAGGTTGAAGATTACTCTTCCCCCTATGCTGACTGTGCCTTCGTGGTCTGCAAGGGCATCTGACATGATGCGCTCTAGGAAGATGTTGAAGAGTGTTGGAGAGAGTAGGCATCCCTGACGCACACAGATTGTTGTACTGAACCAGTTTCCGATGGCGCTGTTATGGAGGACTGCACTGGTAGCCTTGTCATACAGGCTTTTGATGACTTCAACAATTTTAGGGCTGATATTGTACACTCTCATGGTTGCCCACAGAGCTGCATGCCAGACTCGGTCAAACGCCTTTTTGATGTCTACGAACACATGATATAGATGTTGTTGGTGCTGTAGGTATTTCTCACAGATTATTCTGAGGTTGAAAATCTGTTCAGTGGTACTTCGCCCTGCCCTAAATCCTGCTAGCTCTTCGGCTATGATTTGTTCAGCTTGGGGTTTCAACCTGTTGAGTATTATTTTCAGGTTCCTGATGGTTACCTTTTTTGGGAAGAGTGATGACAAGCGACTGGGTCCGTAGTGTAGGCCACTCCCCACTCTGCCACATCTTGTTACACATAATGGTGAGTGCGTCGATCATCGCTTCTCGTACTGCTTGAAGCAGTTCCGCGGGTATGTTGTCCACTCCCGCTGACTTCCCCTTCTTCAGCGATTGCACTGCTGCCCCAATTTCTTCTCGGAGAATTGGGAGGATATCTTCTTCTTCTTTTTTCTCTGGACATGCTAGAACTGATCGGTCTCCGTTTGGTTTGTGGTTGTAAAGGTCAGAGCAATACTCTGTCCATCTGTCCAAGACTTCGTGTTCTTCTGTAAGGCGTAAGCCACTTGCTTTGGATCGTGGAGACCTTGGGCTGTTTAACACTTGTCAGCGGCTTCACAGTCTGGTAGGCCTTCTTGCTGTTGTTCTTGTTCAGACTGTTTTCTATTTCCTGGCATTGAGCTTCTATCCAGTTCTCCTTTGCTGTGCGCATGCCTTTTGGGATGTCATTGTTGATTTTTCGGTAGGCATCAGTTCCCTGTCAGGTGTTCCTTTTCTTTTTCATCTCTCTTCGTTTATCACACAAGTCCAAAAGTTCAGGTGTGATCCACAGCTTCTTCTTTGACCTGTGCTTTCCAAGGATCTCCGTGGCGGCATCTGTCACAGTTAAGTTGAAGGTGATGGTCATGGTGTTGACATCTACTTCACCAGCTCCCAAAATGAGCAGTGGTGCAAATTTCCCTCCAATTGTGGCCTGAAATATTTCTATCACCTCCGGGTCTTGCAGTTTGTCCAGGTCGAACTTCAGTCTAGTGCACTTTGCTGTGTTTACCCTCTTCAAGTGAAGCCGGAAAGACATCATCACAAGATTGTGGTCACTTCCGATGTCTCTCCTGGAAAAGTGCGTGTCCTGCCAAAGTTGATGCTTGATCTGAAGCGTTTCTTGACCATCATTAACATTTACCGAGTAAGTCCCTTTAATAGAATTTTGGAAACCCTCCCCCAAAAACTAACTGATCCGCCCCTGTGTCGGACGACTAACGCCTCGGGGTCTGATAGCTCTCGGTTCGATAATTCTTGTTGTCTGCTGCTATTCATAAGACCCGAACAGCCTCAGTTGGTAGAGCGGCTTACTAGTAACCGAAAGGTACTTGGTTCGAATCCCGCATTGGCCAACGAGTGACCATATTATTTTCCCTTTGCCATCAACTGGTTCGCTGATGTCAGAATAATGTGACCAGTAGTCGCCTATACGCTCAGGTGTCGTGTGACTATAATCTACAATTACCGATAGCTAGCTGGGGGTAGTTATTTTCAGTAGAAGGGAATCCCCAAGTTTCCAGTCCATATGCGCTTGCGCTGAACGCTGAATTATCCCACGGAATTTTATACCTTGGTAGCGTGGCTACCATACGATCCCTATAATATTTAATTACCAAAATTATCTGCCTATTCGGTTTGTCTCTGTTATTTGAGGCAGATCTAATCTTTTAGCTAATTACCTGACCGAAGCCAATCAAATCGCGTTTATCGTGTACACACCTATAAAATGGCCACGCTTACGATAGTGCACGAATCGTCCCCAAATCGTCCCCTATACGCTTATGTGTCCGGGGACGTTAATCTATTTTAACTAACTAACTAGTGCACGACATACACTCGGTGGCAGCGAGTCGAGCAGGGTGGCAGACCTGCTCCAGGAGCCGTTCAGACCCACAGGCGCTTGAACTGCGAGGACGGAGGACCTATCTATCTTGCATCCCCCACCGCCGTCGATATTATAGGGGACCTCCAGAACTCCAGAACCACAGCGACCTGTGGGAGATACCGACACGCAACTCCACCTCATCCTTTAACCTTCATTTTCTCCTGGGTTGGATGGACTCCATCGATGGGGCGGCGGTTGCTCTTCGCCGATGGCGCCTCGTCGCTCTGCTTCCGCCGTGCCTCTCCCTGTCAGTCCTTATTTCTTTCGCTATGATTGGACATCACAGGAACCATTGTGGGGAGTGGCGTTTCTGGACTGCAGGCTCTTCGCGACGCCAGTGCTCCTTCGTGATTGTCCCCCTCCTCTCTACACGGCCTTCATGCTGGATCATCATCGACTTTCTTCATCACCTGGACTTCTTAACTCATCATCCAGCGAGCCTTTTCCTTCCATTTGCGCGTCTGCTTCTTCATCAAGAGTACCGCCTTGAGCATACCGCATTACCTGACATCTTACTTAACACGCCGTCTTATTTACGTCCCTTATTTACGTTTAGGTGTCCGGGGACACTAATCTACGCAACGAACGAAAAGTGCACGTTTCCTTTCCAGTTCAAGGATGAAAATCCGTCATTTTATAGTGCACGTTTCCTCTCCAGCTCAAAGGATGAAAATCCGTCATTTTCATATCCGATGGTCTGTCCTATAATGCACACCTGACCAACTGATTTTCAGTGAATTCTTCCCGTTGCTACTATCGCATTCCCGCGAGCTAGCCGTCACACGAGGCGTCATCGACTATTTTGACGTCATTGTGGATTTTTTTTTTAAATCCCGTACATTGCGTCATTGTGTGTAAACGCCACAGTGGGTACATTGGCGATTGTGGCAAAAAATTAATTGTTTTATGTTTCTGTCCCTCCACGCTACAGTTGCCACAGATCCTCACCCGTGTTAGCGTATCAGAATAAAAGCTGCCATCTTGAAATCATAGCTATCGTACCCACAGCACGGCTAGGCACCTCTAACACTTGCGACTATCCGGAGGAACCAAACCGGCTCGGATTGGCTGCTATTTATAGCCCCAAGCTCATTTGCATGTTGAATCTAGGCCGGCACTTTCGCCTACATTGCTGAATCTTCGCCGATAGATTTTGTCTTGCGCAAATATACTTTTTAAAAATCTTGTAATTTGCACTTTTTAATTTGTATTCTCTAACTTTATCGTACGACAGTGGCACCAATATGAATAGGCCAATCGGTGCATGGTTCATGATTTCCACGACAGAGGGTTATCAGAAGCTTTCTGTTTATCGGACCGACAAAACCCTTATCGGAGTCTTCGTGAATATGGCCCCAGATATTTTAATTGTGGCTAATATCACTATTTGGCTTCTTAGCCAGGTTAAACTTAGGACTCGTATCTAGGATATCGAGGAATGATGATATAAGTTATGAACCTGAAATGCGAGCATCCGGTTTGACCAACCTCCTCAACGTTGTTCATATTCTCTTGCAGTTCCTTTCGCCTTCTCCAGCGCGTCTGCGTGTACTTCGTTTTAAAATGACATTTTCTGACCTGTCCTGCGTGGTGTGAACAATATATGGCACCTCCGTGTTCTAGGTTTAATTGAATCTAACAGTTTGTGTGTGGGGGGGGAGGGGGGGGGTACGCGCGCGCGCGCGCCGGCAAACGTATCCCTCCGCCGTTGATCAGTGGTAGAACATTCGTTCAACCAATTTGATGATGATGATGATGATGATGATGATGATGATGATGATGATGATGATGATGATGATGATGAAGAAGAGACTGACTCAAACCAGTGGATGATGAAGAAGAGACTGACTCAAACCAGTGGGAATGTTCTCTGTTCAAGGTGTAATAGTCGAGAGGTGAGAATTCAGTACCGGTAGGACAGGAATAACGGACGGTTGTGTGGAAATTCTGCGAACATTTATTGTCCTACCAGGATTTAAAAAAAAAACATAATTAAATTTAGGAATAAGTTTATTATGTAGAAGTATTGACCTTTACAAAATATTCATGGAATAGTTTTCGTGAAGGGAATACGGACTTAACTAGATTCACTAGTTGTGGTAGTGTGTCGCACGCTATTGTAACTAGTCGAGCACTAGGAGTGTTTCGGACATTGAGGAACATTATCATCATTATTGATGGATAAGGTCTAGGTGGTGTTCTCAATGGTCAGAAGTGTAAACTTTCTGCTAGGAAGGGCAGTGATTTAGCTTAGGGCTAAATGGGTTCTATTTTTCACCCGGCAGCTGGGAAGGGGGGAGGGGCGGGGGTGCCCAGTCCGTCATCCACAAGTCGTGAATGAGTAGGAGGAGATCTTGTCCGTTTGCGAGTCTGCACATGAATGAAGGAGGGGGAATGAAAGAAGGTTGCCTTGGTGCCTCGTGGCGCAGTGGATTAGTCGCCGGTTTCCTATACCGAAGGTCGCGGGTTCGATTCACGAAACGGGCGAACGCATGTGACTTAGGTACGAGACTATTGAGGTCACCGAAGGTTTTCTCCGGGCACTCCGGTTTCCTCCCTCCCTTCAATAATGGTACTGGACGCAGTCAATATCAAAATTTCAAAAATAATAAAAATTCTATGTTCTTTCCGTCTTTCAATAGCGATCTCACTGCCTTTACACCACCTGTTTGAGTGATGGATGTGTATTTGTTGTGTGTGTATGTGAGGGTGGATGAGACAGGTGAGCGTATATGTTGGTACAGATTGCCGCGCTTTGAGCCTGATTGATTTGGGGAAAGGCGCGTATTATAGCATCCATTATTATTATTATTATTATTATTATTATTATAATAATAATAATAATAATAATAATAATAATAATAATAATAATAATAATAATAATAATAATAATAATGGATGGTCCCGCACCTCCCCACCCCCACCTCCTCCCCTACCCCCGAATTTGACTAGAGAGGGGGTGCGTGCTGCTTTTTTAGTTTAGCCCTGGTCTATCAGTCACTGGACCCAGGGTCCTATATTTTTACATTGTTGCGATCTTCACGTAATGGGTTTTTGAAATTTGGCAAAGTCAACTATTTTATTCCATAAAATTATACCTTTTTTTTTAACTGGCTCATTCAGTCAGAGGACCAGGATTAAGTTCTGTCAATGTATTTTATTGTATTTATTCTATATTGTATTTGATTGCGTAAAGCCATGCTTGGTTGTGTGTTAATGTTTCTTACATCTTTTACATGTAAAATATATGTATATATGTTGTTGCTTTTTGGTTGTTTTCTTTTTTTTTAAAATACTTTTGTTTAATTTTATTGGACATGCGTATTTTTACGAATTTTATCTTATTGTTTTTAGCTGATTATAATAATTCTGTGTGTGTTTGTTTGTAGGCATGTGGTGTCAGATGTATGTGTTGTTTTTTTTTTTTTAATATACACCATGTTTTAGTGTGTTGTACAGTCTCTTATTGTGCGAGAGCTTGTGTGAGAGTATGCGTGTGAGCGCTTTGAGCAGACTTTTAGTTTGGAATTGCGCTTTATAAAATAAATTATTATTATTATTATTATTATTATTATTATTATTGTAAAGTGACTGGCCGGTGGAGGGCATTCAATTTTCCCACTAGGGTTGTTTCAGCAGATCTTTTATGCGGATCGGGGGTTGTCCGGTCCTGATTTGGCTCGGAAGAGTCCGCTGGACCTAAAGCAACAATCAATCAATCAATCAACATACATTGTGCAGACTTGCTATGGAGTGTTGCTGATCGCTTTCGCCTGCTCCATTTCACTGTGGTTCAGTTTCCTTGTTCCGCTGCACACCGCGTCGAGCGATCGGCCGGTTGGTCGAGTGCATCTCAACTTTGTTTATCTCATCGTTCTCCATCACGACGTCACTCTCCATTGATCATCTACAGTTCTCATCGGGACTTCACTTTACCAGGGCCTACTTCTAATGAGACTGTTGGAAGCGGAGAGGGCGGGGGTGGCCGCCATCTTTGTTTTGGTTGGTCAACACGTGGACGCGAGACCTACCCTAGTCATCATCGATCGAATGTTTTGGCTCATGCCAGTAATATTCATCTTTATTTACTATTTCCCCATCATTACCCTCCCTCCTCCGGGGGTAAGAGAAAGTTATTATAAGTTTTAAAATGTCCGTTGGTGGATATTACTACAGTCGGTGAACAGCTGTTTTGGTTATTTCAGTTGTTTTTTGTTTGTTTAATAAGTTGATTTGATATGTCAGGTGTGAAAGCGTGTAGGATGAATAAAGTGTGATTGCATTTGTAAACACATTCTCCATGGTTCCATTCATGTTGTTCGTCTTTGTATGTGTAATCATCTGCTCGTCTCGACGGCTGCAGGAAACTTGACAGTTGGCCACCGATTGTATGTGTATTGTTTATATTGAGCGTGCGATCGTGTGAACGATTGAAGCCAGCTGAATCGCGTCAATATTTTATCAGTACACGCAGTCGACACCCTTTCAGGTTACTTTCATTACGTCGTCGTCGAATTTGTTGTGGTTGTCGCTGCTTTTGTTTTGTTATTGTTGTTGTTGATGATGATGATGATGATGATGATGATGATGATGATGATGATGACGACGGCGACTACTCTATGATGATGATGGTTATTATTATTGTTATTGTCAACATTATTATTATTATTATTATTATTATTATTATATTATTATTATTATTATTATTATTATTATTATATTTTTATTATTATTATTACCGTTATTACTATCATCATCACTGTTTCAGGAGGTGAGACACAAAATTATGATCAACAACATCGCGGTTCAATATTAACTCAACAATGTCGCGGACCTTTCAGCCGTTATCTTATCAACCCTGCCTCCCTCTTACTATGGATGTGGCCTGCCGCTCCAAGACCAGACGAACTCTGCTTGTCGTGTTCTTTGGGATTGCTGTCGTCTGCTACGTCACCATCAACTGGGCCGTCCCCTACAACACGGCATCCTTCATCGCAAAAGGTAAGATAGCTCAGTTGCAATGAATCAACGTTGAGTTATAAAAGGCCCTAAGTACAGACGGGCGGAAATTGATTTCTGTTCTGACTTCCGTGATGTTTGAGTTCGATTGAAGAAAAAGCGCGTGATGGCATCGTTTATAATAATGATTATTAATATTATTACTAATTATTATTATTTATGCCCCCTGGGGTTTCAGTATAAATAGTATCCCCACTTTCTAGAAATGTAGTGCTTTGAATTCCCACTGTCGCTGCCTTTCTCCTTTGGTTCTTGTTCATTTCTACTCTGTTCGATCAATCTACTATACTATCTTCTTCTTCGCTAGACCAGTCACCTTCCTTTTTTCTTGGAGATTCTTCCGGAACAAAACTCCTAATATTTATTGGATCAGCTTGGGAATATTGGACGCTTTCTGCCAAGTGGTCACTGGGGCTTCCTATGATGTTATTATTTGGCAATGTAGGCATTTTATATGTGTAGTGGTGTTGGTGGTGGGAGAGAAGATGGTGTTATGGAGGCTAGGGTGATGAAGAATTCTCACATATTCTCTCTCTCTCCCCCAACGCCAGTTCGTTGATGACCGTTGAAAGTTTTATTCTCGAAGTGCATCATACGAAGAGAGCGCACAGGCAATGCTCGTACAGCTACATTCTGCCCTCTCTGTGTGTCTGACTCGTTCTCCCGTTCTCTTGTTCTCTTTCTGCGTGCTCCAGCCCTCTGTCTTTTTTCTCTTCCTCTGCCGTGTGTGTGTCCCGAGTGTGTTTGTCCCGAAATAGTTCGTTAGTTAAATAGATTAATATTTGCACGTCCGAGCTTTTATGTATGCGCGCGGACCGTACTGAACTTGAGGCTTAACGCGCGCGCCACAAAATGTTCGCCTCTCTCGGTAATTTGTGTTAGTTGTTCCTTCTTAAATTACATATAATGGCTGAAACGCTAACGAACACTATACAAATTATATATGGGCGCAAACGCAGAAATACGACCTTTCTACTGATATAATAATATCGGACCTATCTGCTACGAAATAAAACTAATACGCAATTTAAGAGGGAGTTGGCTGCTGCTCTTAAGCATTTCACAACTCTAAACTCATAACAACTCTTTAATGTAATACAATTATAAATAATAATAAAAATGACAAAGAAAAAACAACGTCTCCCCTTTCCAACGATATATAATATGACATGGTTACTATTATGGGTTCCGACTATGACGGACTAAAATAGAAATCACCTAGCACAACAACAATATTTACATCTAGCCCATCTTCTTACAACTTTTCCTCTGTTTCTCTTCCGATGTATGTCCTTATAAAACTAAAATTTAATTTAAGTATATACTATTAGAGAATTATCTATGGCATGGCATCTATGAACTATCTAAGGCATCGAAAAACATCACACTTAAGGTGTTACAGTGGAAAATCTTTGCTATCGCCATCATCGACAGTTATGTTCGTATCATGTGTTAATCTACGATTAGACAAGACGGTAAAAGCTGAGATGGCCGGCCAACAGTAAGCCTAAGCTGCTGTTTAGCCGATACCAGCGGTGGTGTCGCATACAACAGCGCGGTGTCTTTATCACCGTGATAGGCATCGCGCTATTCTTAAACAACGCGCTCTCCTTTAAAATTTCTACATCAATCACAAATAAAGTTTATATATTCTAATAGAGAATTTAATGCTGCGTCTAACGATTATCTGCTTTAAGGGATCTGAAAAGTATTTATCAAATTATTGCATACAGCTAGTTTAAACATAACAGAGAACAGAGTGAGGCCTAAGTATCGAAATGGTCAGAAATTCCTTGTATCCCGCCCGGCTACATATGTATGTGTTTTGTTGATATTTTATAATGATGTTTGTATTCTATTTTGTTTTTGTAAACGGGGGTTCGATAAATTAGAGTATAGCCTCAGCGTCCCGTGCATGGGATGTCTTAATTGTAAAGTGACCGGCTGATGGAGTGCCTTCAGTGTTGCCACTAGGGTTGTTTCGGCAGATCTTTTATGCGAATTAAGGGTGAGTCCTCTTTCAGCGAAGTTGTGGTCTTGATTTTGTGGTCCTGATTCGGCTCATTGCAATCCGGTGGACCCTGTAAGCAATGAATAACTAACTAACTTATTATTATTATTATTATTATTATTATTATTATTATTATTATTATTATTAATTATTATAATTATTATGATTTCAAATAAACATTTTTAATTAATCATTATTTTATTTAGTATTCATTTATATTTATTTTCTCCTTATTGTATAGCTGTTTTTTTTTCACCTTAAGAGCTGCTCAAGGCGCTGGCCGATACAGGATCCAACTCAAGCCGGCCGAGACGGCTACTTGCTGCCTATGGCGTGTCGTCCGACGCCCTAGACAACTGAGCATAATCTTGGTGCTTGCTGGGTGTATCTATCTATCTATCTATCTATCTATCTATCTATCTATCTATCTATCTATCTATCTATCTATCTATCTATCTATCTATCTATCTATCTATCTATCTATCTATCTATCCATCCATCCATCCATCCATCCATCCATCCATCCATCCATCCATCCATCCATCCATCCATCCATCCATCCATCCAACGATCTATCTATCTATCTATCTATCTATCTATCTATCTATCTATCTATCTATCTATCTATCTATCTATCTATCTATCTATCTCTCTCTCTCTCTCTCTCTCTCTCTCTCTCTCTCTCTCTAACTATCTATCTATCTATCTCTCTATCTCTCTCTCTCTCTCTCTCTCTCTCTATCTATCTATCTATCTATCTATCTATCTATCTATCTATCTATCTATCTATCTATCTCATCCTGTCCCGTAACTCGAAAGTCGTTGGGGCACCACAGATGATCGTTTAACCAGCATACTCCATCTTTCTCTGTCCTCGGCAACTCTCATGGTTCCGCTCAGTGTCAAGCCAGTCCATTCTCGAATGTTGTCCTCCCACCTCTTATCTATATGAAACAACAAAACACTAATCAAACACAAGTCGATAAAACAACATTTAAGTTAAGATATTAAGTAGAATCATAGCCCAATACCACCTATAAAAACAATTTTGGTGACAAGAATCGTGATGAAAACGTAGCAATAACTTACATATTGTCCAATTTAAAAAACTCCTCTGCTCCTTATGGAACTCGTAATATTTAACATGAAAATAAAAATTAGTGCCCCTCCCCCCCCCTCCTCCCCCCAAAAAAAACACAAAATGAAATGGTGGCAATAAAATGCAAAGTAATACTGACTTTATCTTTATATGATCTTGATATTGAGATAAAGTACAGCAAAAGTTGTATTGTGCTCCCCAAAAAGGTGACCTTGGGATGACCTTGACTTCAGTCACTTTGACCTTAGGATGACCTTGACCTTTACATGACCTCTCATGCTCATGTGATCAAATCACCCAATGTTGTTGCATACTATGGGTTAAATATTGCCATTCTACTGTACGATGATCTACATGTGTTTGTTTTAGCAAGGCCTAAAATGATCTTTACCTTCAAGATCAACACAAAAACGGAACTTATATGAAAGATCAGTCAATCATCTCTGAATGCAAGAAGTTTGGACTGTATCCTATCATATCCTATCCTGTCCCGTAACCCGAAGGTCGTAGGGGCACCACAGATGATCGTTTAACCAGCATTCTCCATCTTTCTCTGTCCTCAGCAGCCCTGATGGCTTCGCTCAGTGTCAAACCAGTCCATTCTCGAATGTTGTCCTCCCACCTCTTTTTCGGTCTCCCTCTTCCTCTAACTCCTTGCACTGTGCCTTGCAGAATAGTCTTTGCAAGGCCTGATGATCTTGTGACGTGGCCATACCATCGGAGTTTCCGTTTCTTCACCACTGTTAGCAGGTCATCGTGTTGTCCAATGGCTTGTGTGATGGTCTGTCGGACTTCGTCGTTGGTGATGTGTTGGGTATAGAAAATGCCCAGAAGTCTTCTGTAGCACCTCATCTCCATGCTTTATATTCTTCGTTGAAGATCTGCTGTGAGGTTCCATGCTGTAGGTATTTCTCACAGATTATTCTGAGGTTGTTAATGCAGATGTGGTCGATCTGGTTCTCTGTCGCGTTGTCTGGAGATACCCATGTACTTTTGTGGATCCGCTTGTGAGGAAAGATGCTGCCTCCGATGGCCAGGTTGTTGAGTGCACACAGGTCCGCAAATCTCTCTCCATTCTCATTCATTACTCCTGAGGCGTGGGTGCCCATGACTGGTTCGTATCCGGTGTTGTCAGACCCAATCTTGGCATTAACATCTCCCATGAGGATGGTGATGTCCTTGTCTGGGTAGGTCTCGAGGATCTTCTGTAGTCTGCTGTAGAAATGGTCTTTAACATCCTCTTCACTGTCGTTCGGTGGAGCATAGCACTGGACAAGTCATTTTGATCTTCCTCATCTTGGTACGGAAGGGTGCTGTGATGAGCATAGCTGTCATCGGGTCCGCCCTTTTTGAGCCTCAGCGTATCGGGTCCGCCTTGAATTCAGGGTCGAAAGTACGTCTCGCCAATTAAACTCTCTTTTCTTTGCAAGAAATCTACGGCTTAAAGGGCTTCAAAGTTGTGACGCAGAGGCTTAAAAACACCGGCCGAGTTCGAAGGGTGTGCTGGGGCTGTGCCAAAGACTTTAATGGATCCGTTCAATAATAATAATAATAATCAGGCATGCTACTTTTCCTGGAATTCCAGGAATTCCTGGAGATCGATCTTTGGCTTTCCGGGTGATTGAAAAATTTCCGGGAGTATTAAAAAGATCTGTGTCGAAAAAAAAAAGCAAGCGTTCTTATCACGGTAGGCGATATCATCGGGATTCGTCTGCTAGACCGCCATGACAGTAAATTTAACGATCATATCAAAGCGGCGTTGTGATTGGCTAGCTAAATTTATCTCACCAATCAGATTGCTTCTCTCTTACGTGATTCGCTCTGTGTTATAGCCAGTTGTTTCCGTTTGATTTTTTACAGTCTTCACCACGATTCTCTGTTGTTTTTTTAAAGTTTGATAACGTGTGGAAGCGTTTTTGTGATGATAAATACTACTAATAGTAGCATAGTATCAAAATGTTTCGAACCGACATTGTAATAAGAAACACAGTAGGAGACTGGGACAAAGGTCTCAAAAACAAGTGGCGTTGCAGTGTTCCCGATTACGCACAGTAGTGCGTCAATTACGCACAAAATATGAAAAATGACGCAGGAAAATGTCGCACAAATTTTTTTGGAATCGCTGAAGTCATAAATACGACCAACGAGTGGCGAACTAATTCACGGCATAATCAGAATCAGAACCCAACTGAGACTGCCATTGCAGACGATTAAAGATTGTGTCGGGAGTTGTCGTCCTTAAAAATCGCATGCGCGCGCATTGTAAACTTCCTCCAAGCAATACATTCACTGAACAAAAGAAATCTTCGTTAATCCATTCTTTGATTCTATCATACACGATCATATCACTTCTGACTTGGTTGACTGGGCCCAAAACCCGTTCATCCACCGATTTGGGGACTCTCAAAATTTGTACAAGGACTCTTAAAATTTTATACCTGGGAGTCCCAAGGACTCTCATTTTTTGTGTGTGGTGGGAACAATGCGTTGGGACTGGCTGCAGAGAACACTGGATTATGAAGTAAAAGTTGTCGGAAAAGAAAAAGAAAAAAAGAAGTACGTCGAGAAATTTGGCGACCACATCGAAAAGCTTAAGGTTCCGGGCAAAGCTTACTGTACACTGTGCCGGACTGAAATAAGTTATGGCGGTTCTGGAGCAGCTGACTTGGCAGGCCATCGACTTAAGTCCAAGAGGCACAGAGAGAAGAAGATCGAATTGGAGAAGAATACTCATCTTCCATTTTACAAAAAGCAATCGAAGAAAACATGACTTTGTAAAAAGAACACTTTTAAACTCAAGGTTAGTTTATTTTGTTCACTCTTCTGAGGACTGATGTTATTTCTAAATGACAGACTATAATACAATATTGTTAACAGACATGTTGGCCTACCAGTGTCATTTCTTGTATATAGTTTAAACTAAAATGTTTGTGTTTTTTTCGTCTTTGTTGATTGATTTTTCGTCTCTCAAAAAGTGCTCAGAATGTGCCAGATTGCACAGATTTTAACTTTAAAAAAAAATTCCGGGGGGGGGGGGGGGGGGGGAGCAGGGGCATGCCCCGCTCTCGGGGCTCTGCTAATCCTTCCAAAATTTTCCTGGAAAACAAAATTTTCAGAGTAGCATGCCTGATAATAATAATAATAATAATAATAATAATAATAATAATAATAATAATAATAAGAAGAAGAAGAAGAAGAAGAAGAAGAAGAAGAAAAAGTAGTAGTAGTAGTAGGTCACAAGGTCAACAAATGTTAGTTTTAAAAAAAAGACAATGTTTCGCAAAATTTCACTTTTTTTCCCAAAATTATTTATTATTAAACTTGCGATTCTTTGATGCGAATCAATGAGTAACACATGCTATGCAAATTTGGTCAATCTCTCCAAGGTCAAGGTCAATAGAGCTGTCCAAAGTCGGTTAGTTTAGGTGCTTTGAAGTGACCTTGACCCTGATATAAAGTCCAAACTTGTCGTATTTAGAGATGATAGCTTGATCTTTCATATATGTTCCGTTTTTGCGTCGATCTTGAAGATCAAGGTCATTTTATGCCTTGCAAAAACATTTTTTTTAAAATGGTAATTGTACAGTAGAATGGCACTATTTAACCCATAGTATGCGACAACATTGGGTGATTTGATCATAAATCAGCATGAACGTCACGTGAAGTTCAAGGTCATCCCAAGGTCAGGGTCACTGAAGGTCAATGTCATCTCAGTTGTAGCAGCAGCAGTAGTAGTAAGAAAACTCGATGTTTGTTAGTTTTTTTTCATAATAATGATGATGATGATGATGATGATGATGATGATGATGATGATGATGATGATGATGATGATGATGATGAATGGTGGTGGTGGCTGTGATGTTGGTGATAGATTTTTGGAAGTGCAAGTGGTTTTCATTAGGATTATAACTTAACGGCCACATTTAACGGTCAATATGTCCATGAATGTACAGGAAACAGTTCGGAGGAAATTGATGGACGATTTCTACCACCACGTCCGGTCCCCTTCGTCCAGTTTTCTGCTACCTCTGAGGCTAGCGACCAGAAGTCTTCTACCTCTAAGGACAGCGACCAGACCTCTCCTACCTCTGAGGCCAGCGACCAGAAGTCTTTAAAAATAACTGTCAATGGCAGCAACAAAGAAAATACCGCCAACGCATCCTCCTCGCAGAGCATCAGCACGGAGACAAAAGGTGTGGTTGCTGCGACGAGCGCAGCCTCTATTTCAGCTACAACGTCTCAACAGACAAATCCACAACAGACCCATCCACCACAACAGACAAGTCCACAACAACAAACAAGTCCACAACATACAAATCCACAACAAACAGAGGCCAGCTCAGAGCCTGAACGAGCAGAGGAAATCTTCGCGACAGCACAATCTAGCAGTGAGACTGTTCTCGGGGAAAATGACACCTCTGCCGACAGTGATGATGAACTCAACAATTCTATTAACAGCAATTATGGCGTGAATCGGCTGCCGGCACGTGCTTATAACCCTGTGAAGCCATTTGGCTTGCCCTGTGCCTGGACCCCGGAGTCTGTAGTGCGCAGCACACGCTTTCAGACATATCTCCATTGCCCTTCTGAAACATCCAGCTCGCGCTCTATATCTCCACAATCGCTCACCACATCATCATCATCATCATCATCATCATCATCATCATCATCATCATCATCATCATCATCATCATCATCATCGTCATCATCAGCAGCAGCAGCAGCATTTTCGTCATCATCATTGTCCTCATTACAGTTAAACTCTTCCAAACAGGAGTGGATTTCTTTCAGAAAAGTGAACTTTGACGTCACTCCTTCTATTACGTCTTTGAACGGTGACGCGGAGCATGCGTGCCTGCAGCGGTTGATCAATGAGCGGTGCGTGGACGAAGGGAAGCGTGTCCCGCGAGTGGCGCATTACGTCAGGTTCAGCAAAGGACAAACAGATTACCAGTTCACTCTCGACGCCTTCATCAGCGTCATCAGCGTGGCCAGGTTCTTACAAGTGAGCTATCATTGTATTATTTATTTAGCTACCGTCGAGGAACAGCGATACTTTCCAATGCCGAAGTTTGCAGTGCCGAATGGAAGGTTAGGTTTTTACAGTAACCACAAAAAAGGATTATTTATGTTGGTCAGCAGCTTCGATCGAGGCAGGGAGTTTTAAAATGTTTAACTTTAGGTTGAGGTTTATCAAGTCCACAAATGGGTTTCTCCCTAATGGCCTGTCGCAATTGGAAGGTTCTTGGAGGTTTGCCACGCTTTTAGCCTGATTGGTTAATTAGGGATAAAAGCGCGGTTATAGTATCCAGAAGTAGTAGTAGTATAAATTTGTCTAAATATTTATTTTGTTTGTTTATTTGTATATATGTCAAATTTCCTTGTGTCAAAATGTGGACAATAAATCTTCTTGAATCTTGTAATTATGCAGGTATATATTAATTTTATTTACGTAGTATGTATTTATTTGTGTATACGTGTATTTGCACGGCGTTGGATTCTTGGTCCACAAGAACATTCTAGCCACTGTCATGGGTTGCTGCCCAGTCTCCAGTAGACTCATTACCATCCATCTGAGAGCAGCCTCTTTCAACAACACCATCGTCCAGGCATATGCCCCAACATCAGACTGACGACAGCGAAGTGGAGGATTTCTATGAAAATCTACAGGCAGTCCTTGACCAAGTGCTAACTTACTTCTTACTTAATGCCCGTCACCCCTGCCAGGGTATGGGCCGCCAACAACAGCTCTCCAGAGTCCTCTGTCCAGTGCCATTCTTTCTAACTGACTCCAGGTGTAGCCCATCTTGGTGGTGTCGGCCTCGAAGTCGCGTCGCCAGGTGTTCCTTGGACGGCTCCTCTTTCGCTTTCCCTGGGGGTTCCACTTTAGCGCCAGCCGGGTGACGTTCGTCGCTGGTTTGCGTAGGGTATGCCCTATCCCGCCCCATCTCCTTTTCCTGATTTCATCTTCAGCAGGGAGTTGGCGGGTCCTTTCCCAAAGGTTGGCGTTGCTGATGGTGTCGGGCCAGCGGATCTGGAGAATCTGTTGATGAAGGACTGGACTTTTTTTATGGTGGTCTTGGTTGTCCTCCATGTCTCTGCTCCATACAGTAAGACTGACTTCACATTGGAGTTGAATACCCGTATCTTGGTGGCCAAAGACAGCTCTCTGGAGGTCCAGATGTTCTTGAGCTGAATGAAGACAGCTCTTGCTTTGCCGATCCTACATGTAGCCATGACGTCCGCATCTGTGCCGCCCTGCTGATCAATGATGCTACCCAGGTAGGTGAAGGACTGCACTTCTTCCAAGGGACTTCCATTCAAGATGACTGGTTCGGTACTGATGGAGTTGATCTTCAGGATCTTGCTCTTGTCCTTGTGGATGTTGAGGCTGACCTCCGACGATGTGGCCGCCACTGCATTTGTCTTCTCTTGCATCTGCTGCTGGCAATGGGAAACAAGAGCAAGGTCGTCAGCGAAGTCCAGGTCATCGACCTGGTTCCACAGAATCCATTGGATTCCGTTCCTACTTTCCCTGGTGGACATCTTCATAACCCAATCTATGGCGATGAGGAAGAGGAAAGGTGACAACAAGCACCATTGTCGGACTCCGGTTTTCACCTGGAAGTTGTCTGTGAGCTGTCCGCCATGGATAACTCTGCAGGACATGCCGTCATAGGCGTTCCTGATCAGATTGATCATCTTGGCCGGGATGCCGTAGTGTCGAAGGAGCTTCCAGAGGGTTTCTCGATCCACGCTGTTAAACGCCTTCTCATAGTCGACGAAGTTGATATACAACGGCGAGTTCCATTCCAGGGACTGCTCCACTATGATGCGGAGCGTTGCAATCTGGTCCGTGCAAGATCTATTCTGTCGGAAGCCTGCCTGCTCGTCTCGTAACTGTGGGTCGACAGTATCCTTCATCCTCTCCAAAAGGACCCGGTTGAAGACCTTCCCAGGCACAGATAGAAGTGTGATGCCCCTGTAGTTGTTACAGTCGCTGAGGTCACCTTTATTGGGAAGCTTGATCGGGTAACCTTCCTTCCAGTCTTCCGGAACATCTTCTTCCTCCCAGATCCTCTCAAAGAGTGGGTACAGCATCTCCACTGATGCTTCCAGGTCCGCTTTTAGCGCCTCTGCTGGGATGTCGTCTGGTCCAACGGCCTTTCCGTTCTTTATCAGGGTGATGGCCTTCTTGATCTCTTCCCTGGTCGGTTTCTCACAGTTGATTGGAAGATCCACATTGGCTGGTTCAATGACTGGGAATTCGTTGGTGCTGGTCTATTCACAAGTTCATCAAAGTGTTCAGCCCATCTGTTCAACTGCTGGTCTAGACTGTTCATGGTATTTCCCTGCTTGTCCTTAACAGGTCTTTCTGGTTTGCTGAACTTTCCGGAGAGTTGCTTTGTGGTGTCGTACATCTGTTTCACATTGCCGCTGTACACTGCCTGTTCCGCTTCAGCCGCCAGTCCATCCACGTAGGCCTTCTTATCTTTTTTTTATGCTTCTTTTCACTTCTCTATGGGCTCCTGTGTAGTCTTCTTGGGCCTTGGCCTTAGCTGCTCTGGTTCTGCTGTTGTTGACTGTTGCCTTCCTCTTCTTTCTTTCTTCTATCTTGACCAAGGTCTCTGCTGTGATCCACTCTTTCCGTTGATGTTTCTTTGGCCCCACTACTTCTTGGCATGACGATCTTAGTGTCTCTTTCACTTTCTGCCACCTGTTGAGTACACTGTCTTCTTCTTCTTCAGATAATTCATGAAGCACTTCGAACCTGTTCCTTAGCGCCAGACTAAACTGTTCTTTTGTCTTTGAGTCTTTCAGAAGGCTGATGTTGTACTTCATTCTTCTGCCTGACGAATTTAACTGGGTCCTCTTCAACTTCTGCTTCAGTTTCGCCACCACCAAGTGATGGTCGGACGCGTGATGGTCGGACGCCACGTCTGCTCGTCTTCTCATTCTAACGTCTTGCAGGGATCTTCGGAATTTCTTGCTGATGCAGATGTGGTCGATCTGGTTCTCTGTCGCGTTGTCTGGAGATAGCCATGTACTCTTGTGGATCCGCTTGTGAGGAAAGATGCTGCCTCCGATGGCCAGGTTGTTGAGTGCACACAGGTCTGCGAATTTCTCTCCATTTTCAGTCATTACTCCTAATTCGTGGGTGCCCATAACTGGTTCGTATCCGGTGTTGTCAGACCCAATCTTGGCATTGACATCTCTCATGAGGATGGCGATGTCCTTGTCTGGGTAGGTCTCAAGGATATTCTGTAGTCTGCTGTAGAAGTGGTCTTTAACATCCTCTTCACTGTCATTCGGTGGAGCATAGCACTGGACATGGTTCATCTTGATCTTCCTCATCTTGGTACGAAAGGATGCTGTGGTGATCCTGGGGCCATGGGCCTCCCATCCTAAAAGTGCCCTCTGTGCCTGATTGGACAACATGAATCCTACTCCCTGCGTGTGGGGTGCATCGTTTTCTTCGTGCCCGGAGTACAGCAGTAGTTCTCCTGTCATCAGTCGCCTTTGTCCAGCTTGGGTCCATCGTGTCTCGCTGATGCCTAACACGGTCAGGTTCATCTCAGGTGCTACCTGTGCCGTCTTTCCTGATTCGTACATGGTCCGAACATTCCATGTGCCGATGGTGGTTCTCCTGGTTGACAGAAGGATAGTCGGCTCTGTGGCTTCTTCTCGGCTTTCACCACAATGCGTCATAGGTCTTCGTGATGAAGTACCTTCCTCTCCCAGGATAAAGTTTTCTCTTTCTTCTGTTGTTAGCGTTTCTGTAGCGTAGTCTTTTTTTTGGGGTGGGGGTGCTAACCCCACGCCCAACCCTCCTCCTTTTGCAGCCGGGCTTGGGACCGTCCTTGGCGGAGTCTCTTGGGCGACTACACGCCCTTGCAGTCAACCCGAATATATCGGTGATGTAGTCCCAGTATGTTGGCCCCTCCCGGCGGCGAACTTGTTTTTTCCAACCTAGTTCCAGTCACTTTCCCGAAAAAGGCAATTACCGAAGTCGAACGAAGCTCTCCGAGTCGAGTAGAGCTATCCGATGTTTTACGAACGAATGCTGGCAGGACTACGTGAAACCACAGGCTGGGAATTCTCGTCTTTCGTAGGCCTCAATTACATACTATACTACGTACGTATTTAGGAGTTTACAAAGACAAAAGAAAAGACTTCAGAGCCTGTGGTGAAACATCCGTGCATAAAAATAGCCGCTGCTAGATCTAATTCTATTTCGATCTGCACAGCTTCAAGCTCAAGTCGAGATTTGCATTTTGAAGCAGTTAGTATTATTATTATTTTATGATGAATAATATACTGACACAATTAGTAATAAGGAGTAAAAGTAATACATAACACATAAAGCACACATACAACGATTTCACATTGTCACCGCCACGACTCCCCCTGGGCAGACACCACAAACAAACAACTTACACACGCAGACAACCCAGAAAGAATGACAGTTTCCCGCAGACGTGAAGGGATGAAAACACAACAAATAATATACAACTTTCAAGCTATTTATTCATTCATACCACACACTCATACACATACAACATTTACACATGAAACGAAGAAATGGTAATGAAACAATCAATGGGTCAATGGAACGATGCAATGGTTCGTGGGTGATCGGGGGTCGCTAATCGACCAACGTCCTCAAATCGAACGTGCACAGCCAAAGTCCGAGGCACGTGTTAACAAACAGACAGGGGGGTTAAGCGCAGGAGAGGGACAACACAAAACGGGCCCACCTGGCAAAGTGCAGTCCCTGGTAAAGTCTCCTCAAAAGTATCCACTCCCTTCCGTTGACGTCCAAACGAAGGAGCGTTGCCACCCGCGGTCGCCACTGACGATGATGATGAAGTGATGTTGATGGCGCTGACAACAGAGGTGGTAGACGAACGAATGGCGATGTTGATGATGTTTGGTCCACGTGACCAGATGTCGTCGTCGTTGCCGCCTTACGTTTTCCAGCGACGAACTGGCGGATTGACGAACGTTGAGCTGCGAACTTCGAACTCGATCCTCGAATTCAGTCCTCAACCACAATCCTTGACGAACCTCGACGAACCTGCAACATGCTTGTCGCATCGTAAATGTCATGCTCTGGGTTCTGCCCCCCTCCCTCCATCACACTTACCCCCCCCACTCTCACTAGCTACTCCACTAAACTTCTGCCACTTGAGGGGTCCAACTGCAGTCTATTTCCCCTGGCCTTGACTCTCTCTCGCTTCCTACTGTTATCGTCACTTGAATCAAATACATATTATACAATTCAATGAAATAATGAATGCATGGAATGGACGATGCTGCAATGAATACAAGTAACCAACAACACATTATTCATATCAAGCAACCCCAACGACAACAACAGCAACCACTTCCGTCCTACCTTCATCACACTCCACCCCCTTTCTTCTCCCTCATTCTCCCTCCTTCAGTCGCACTCCTCCTTCCTTCTGCCTCTCCTCAGTGCAACCATTCTCATCCTTTCTTCTGTCTCATACACAGCTACCATTCAACACCCCAACAGCCGCCCTTGGTTATTGGCACAGTAAGGAAAAACCACCATCCACTCACCCAACGGTTCGCATGTAATTGCACCCCGTAGCCCTTCTCCACTGCCCTCCTACGAAAGTACATCCAATTAGGGTAATCCGGTAGTGTGTAGTTCCCGTAGTAGACAATGCCTCAATACTACCTACCACACTACCAACACACTTGCTCTTCTACAACTACACTCCAACCGAGCGTATCACTTTAGAAATTGGCAATCTTTAAACTAGTATCCTTCTCGGAACCAGATATTATTATTCGTTAATACCCGTCCCACCCTAATTCCAGAACACAGCAAAAACCACAGAGCACTAGACAAACACTGTCCACACTGTACTGCTGTCAAACACGTTCTGCCGATAGTGAGCGCATTCCTAACCTGGCCTAACCGGCGTATGCTGTTTACCATGCTTTGCACGCTCCCGAGACAAGAATAATCACACATACGGCAACACGCAGTACCACCCCCGCCCCTATACTCTTCACACACAGACTACATGGCTTTCTTCACAGCTGCCCTGTGACACACCCCCCTCCCAAGACGAACCTACGGAGAGTTCAAAACCTAAACTTCCACAGGGTCAGATCTGCTGAAGAAATCCGCTTCTATGTTGTGTCTCCCTGGAATTGTCGAACCGTGAAGACGTACGCCTGCAACCGCATAGCCCACCGGGTGAGTCTGGCACTGTTGAGGTGCATCCGTTCTCAGGATGAACTCCTCGTCCAATACTGGTAGCTTTACCACTGGCTCACTTGTCAGCGCTCTCCTCACGTCACCCAAGGCTTTCTGGCAGTCATCCCTCCTGTTGACCTCTCCCTTCTTCCTTACTCGCACGATCGGTGCTCCGTACGGCGACGTACAAGACTTGATCACCCCCGACTCCAGCATCGATTCCATTTCACCCTTGACGACTTCCATCTGTGAGAATGGTAGCGGATGCTGGTGCACGCGAACAGCGCTGTCGTCAGTCAATTCCACTTCGCATTCGTCCACGCTGGTGCGCTGGGGTCGATCTGTCAGCTGACTCGCGTACTGTTGACTCACTCCCCGTAGCTGGCTCCGATGATGTGCATACAGCGACGGGTCTATCTGTACGTCCACACGCCCTTCGCTCGCTCGTAGCGGTGTCAGTGGTACGGTGTCCTGGTAGCTGATGCCTGATGCCCCCTCTGTTTCTGCCTGGTCCAACACCACTGCCACCGTCGCCTCTGGTTCCGCTCTACGTTCTACGTAGCGTTTCAGCACGATCGTGTGGTACGGTTTCCTGTTCTTGCCGACTCTCTGCACTGGTACCTTCCTGGCTCTCACCTTTGGCGTCGTTCGCTGGCACACGTCGCATGAAGCACAGTACTTTCTCACATCACGGCACATCCCTGGCCAGTAGTGCTCGGCCCACACGCGATCCAGGGTCCGCTTGGCTCCTAGATGTCCAGCCATAGGTGTGTCGTGTCCCGTGCGTAGTACCTCCGATCGAAGCTTGGCTGGTACCACCAACTGGCTGTGATCCACTTTGTCCTGTCCTGTGTACTCGCGGTACAAAAGGCCTCGCTTCCAGACAAATGCCACTTGCCCCTTGCCTCGCTTCTCCTTCCCTGCCTTCCGGTCTGCTAGCTGTCGTACTTTCGCAAGCTCGCCGTCTTCCAACTGCAGTTGACGAATCTCCTTCGGCGTCGCGACGACGCTCTTGCTCGGTCCGACCACCAATGGTTCTGCAGCAACCTGCTCCTTGGCTGCCTGCGCTCGCGTCCGCACAGCGCAACACTCAGCACTCCCCTCGGCAAACACTGGCAGTGCTGTATCACGTTGCCGTTCCGTCCTCGCCCAGTTGCCGATCACCACTGGGTAAGTCAAGTCCGGTACCACCACCACCTCCACTCTCCCGGTGTAGAACGGCGACTCAAACTGCACCCACGCCGTTGGCAGTGACTTGGACAACTGTCGAATGGCGAAGCCTACGCGCCGCGTGCGTCCCGTGTACTTGAGGTTGGCAACCTCCTCTTCCCGCAAGCATATCAGGTCGGCTCCCGTGTCCCTCATGGCCGTCAGCGGAACACCTTCCACTATCACTTGGCTCTGGAAACGCGAGTCTCCCTTCTTGCCTGCCTCCTTCTCCTCCTCCAAGACGCGCAACGCTACTCCAGCTCTCTCGCTGCGTTTCGGGCAGTTTCGCTTTAGATGCCCCTTCTGCCCACAGCTGTAGCACTCCCGCTTGTCCGGCGAGTTGGGTCGCGGTCCTGCTGGCTTGCGGCCCTCGCTCTTGTCCCTGGGTGTAAAGGGTTGACGGGGTGGAAAACGTAGGTTGGTTCCCGCCCTAGCGTCGACGTACTGCTGCGCTAACGTCGCGGCCTCCTCCACCGTTGCTGGGTTGCGCTCGCGCACGAACGTGACCAGCTCTGGCGTCAAACCGTTGACCATCTGCTCCATCAGCACTAGGTCCAGTAAATCCGCATACGTGGCCTTCTTGTTCGCTAGTCCCATCCAGCGTTCCAGGAACAACTCTGACTTCCGCAGATACTGTTTGAAAGTCTCTGGTGGCTCCCTTCGTAGCTGGCGAAACTTCTTCCGATACGTCTCGGCCGTCAGGTTGAAACGCACCAACAACGCTGCCTTCAAGATCTCATAGTCGGCAGAGTCGTCCTCGTTCAAGCCAACGTAAACTTCCCTCGCCTTCCCCTTCAACAAGGTCCCCAAGCGAATAGCCCACGTGTCCTTGTTCCAGTCTTGAGCCTTGGCGAAACGCTCGAACTGACACAAGTAGGTCTCGAGGTCGTCCTTATCCTCGAAGAAAGGCAACCTAAGCTTGACCGTCTCGAACTCGGGTTGACGATTCCTGCGGTTCCCGGCGCCTTGCAACGTCAGCTGCGCCATCGCTAGTTCGTGTGCCATCTCTCTGTCTCTCAACGCTATCTCTCTCTCCCTCCGGTCTGCATCTTGCCGGCTCGCCTGCAGCTCTATCTCCCTCTCCCTCACTCTCCGGTCTGCGTCTTCCTCCCTAGCCGCTTGGTCTATCGCGTAGTCTAACGCTGCCTGACCCTTCAGTCCTTCGCGCTTGGCGAGTCTCAAGATCCGCTCCATCGGCGTCTCGCCCGGGAACAGTCCTGTCCTCGGCGTCGGTGCCGCCTCGACCTTGTAGACTGAACGGTAAGGGTTGGTCTCGAACCTCTTCGGCCTCGTTGCGTCGCTCAGACGATCCTGGTCTCCATAGAAGTCGGTGCCTGCTGACATCCTGCCAGTCGCGCCAAATCCCGTCACAAAAGGATCACTCACTGTGTCTCTGGCTTCAAACGTCGTCAACTCCTCGTCCACTGACCCATGACGCGATGACCTGACCGGCGATCTCCGTCGCTCGTCCGCAGAAGGTAGATCGGTGACTCCTGTATCAGCTGCTGCCGCCGGGCGCTCGTCCATCGTGACACCCACGCGAGAACGCGTACGAGCCGCGATCGGTGACACTCCTTCAGCCTCCTCGTGCGATGCCATCCTGCTTACAAGGAAAGCAACAACAACACCAACAAGTCAACAATACCTATGTAACCTTACCTAACCTAGCCTAGCCTTAGATATTAACCTACCTAACTAAGCTATCTTCCCTACCTATCACCCACCTCCTCCCACTCAAACAGTGGAAACTGGCCCGCGAGGTAGCGAACCGGATGGAGAGTGCAATGGCCCCTTCCCTCACGTGTGGTCGAACCCAGGCCGGCTGTGAGCCTCCGCTAAACAGCGACCTGACTCCCTCCAACCACCCGCTGGGGTGCACACTCTCACCGAATCACGCCTCACACACTCGGACACCACAAGACAATTACAAGACAACTTCACGTCTGGGCACACTCGCACATACCCTGCATCTCCACCATATGTCACCGCCACGACTCCCCCTGGGCAGACACCACAAACAAACAACTTACACACGCAGACAACCCAGAAAGAATGACAGTTTCCCGCAGACGTGAAGGGATGAAAACACAACAAATAATATACAACTTTCAAGCTATTTATTCATTCATACCACACACTCATACACATACAACATTTACACATGAAACGAAGAAATGGTAATGAAACAATCAATGGGTCAATGGAACGATGCAATGGTTCGTGGGTGATCGGGGGTCGCTAATCGACCAACGTCCTCAAATCGAACGTGCACAGCCAAAGTCCGAGGCACGTGTTAACAAACAGACAGGGGGGTTAAGCGCAGGAGAGGGACAACACAAAACGGGCCCACCTGGCAAAGTGCAGTCCCTGGTAAAGTCTCCTCAAAAGTATCCACTCCCTTCCGTTGACGTCCAAACGAAGGAGCGTTGCCACCCGCGGTCGCCACTGACGATGATGATGAAGTGATGTTGATGGCGCTGACAACAGAGGTGGTAGACGAACGAATGGCGATGTTGATGATGTTTGGTCCACGTGACCAGATGTCGTCGTCGTTGCCGCCTTACGTTTTCCAGCGACGAACTGGCGGATTGACGAACGTTGAGCTGCGAACTTCGAACTCGATCCTCGAATTCAGTCCTCAACCACAATCCTTGACGAACCTCGACGAACCTGCAACATGCTTGTCGCATCGTAAATGTCATGCTCTGGGTTCTGCCCCCCTCCCTCCATCACACTTACCCCCCCCCACTCTCACTAGCTACTCCACTAAACTTCTGCCACTTGAGGGGTCCAACTGCAGTCTATTTCCCCTGGCCTTGACTCTCTCTCGCTTCCTACTGTTATCGTCACTTGAATCAAATACATATTATACAATTCAATGAAATAATGAATGCATGGAATGGACGATGCTGCAATGAATACAAGTAACCAACAACACATTATTCATATCAAGCAACCCCAACGACAACAACAGCAACCACTTCCGTCCTACCTTCATCACACTCCACCCCCTTTCTTCTCCCTCATTCTCCCTCCTTCAGTCGCACTCCTCCTTCCTTCTGCCTCTCCTCAGTGCAACCATTCTCATCCTTTCTTCTGTCTCATACACAGCTACCATTCAACACCCCAACAGCCGCCCTTGGTTATTGGCACAGTAAGGAAAAACCACCATCCACTCACCCAACGGTTCGCATGTAATTGCACCCCGTAGCCCTTCTCCACTGCCCTCCTACGAAAGTACATCCAATTAGGGTAATCCGGTAGTGTGTAGTTCCCGTAGTAGACAATGCCTCAATACTACCTACCACACTACCAACACACTTGCTCTTCTACAACTACACTCCAACCGAGCGTATCACTTTAGAAATTGGCAATCTTTAAACTAGTATCCTTCTCGGAACCAGATATTATTATTCGTTAATACCCGTCCCACCCTAATTCCAGAACACAGCAAAAACCACAGAGCACTAGACAAACACTGTCCACACTGTACTGCTGTCAAACACGTTCTGCCGATAGTGAGCGCATTCCTAACCTGGCCTAACCGGCGTATGCTGTTTACCATGCTTTGCACGCTCCCGAGACAAGAATAATCACACATACGGCAACACGCAGTACCACCCCCGCCCCTATACTCTTCACACACAGACTACATGGCTTTCTTCACAGCTGCCCTGTGACACACATCTATATCAACAATAAAACCATGACAAAACTTCAATGCGCTATGGATACGTTGATGTCACTTCAGCACCACAAGGTAAAGCAAGTTTATAATGGTCTAAAAAAACAGTGACATTTTTATTGCAAGCACCAAAGCAATTATTTATTTAACTAATATTATTCTTTTTAACTGATACAGTACATTTGTTATGTGTATTTCAATGATATGTATTTTAATGAGAAACACGTATTAAAAACATGTTGCGTGGCGGGCGGAAATTTCTATAAATCATCTGAAAACTTTGGTAAATCTATAAGAAAAAATAACCAGTAACACTATCTGAATATTTCGGGTTACACCCAACTTCAGCAAAAACAAACAAAACGTCACTGACCATATTTACACCATTGAGCACGCACAGCAGCACACTATTCTTTTTTCTTTTTTTTAAAAGTAGGAATAATAATAATAATAATAATAATAATAATAATAATAATAATAATAATAATAATAATAATAATAAAAAGAAACAACAATAATAATAATAATAATAATAATAATAATAATAATAATAATAATAATAATAATAATAATAACACACAAACAAAACAAATAAATAAATTAAAGATTTAACTAAATAACTATACTACTACTACTACTACTACTACTACTACTACTACTACTACTACTACTACTACTACTACTACTACTACTTGCGAAGTTGTGGTCTCGATTTTGTGGTCCTGATTCGGCTCTTTGCAGTCCGCTGGACTCTGTAAGCAATGAATAACTAATAAGCTTTTAATTTAACTCTGATCTCGAGTTGTCTTGATTTTGTGGTTCTGATTCGGCTCTTTGCAGTCCGCTGGACCCTGTAAGCAATGAATAACTAACTATTAATTTAACTCTGATATCGAGTTATAAAAAAAAAATTCGCTTAGCCTACTCGTCCTTCTCCGGAAATTTCAAGATTCGAATATTATAAAGTATAGGCCTAAATATTATTAATTAGAATAGATATAGTTTATACATTTATTTACGTATAAAACAAACAATACAGGTCTAATAATTATATTCAGCTAGTGAGCTTCTTCGCTGCGCGGAGACTGACTTATAATATAATAATGTAGATTAAGCCTATGTATACTGTATAACAGTGTCTACTTGGTTCTAGGCAGGAAATGGGCAATGCTATTATTAGCCTTTACTGCTGAGAACTAACAAAATGCAAATCAAGGAACGCAACTATTAAATATGGTCGATAATAATTGTGCTCATATTATGCTCATATTAACAAAGTATACCGTTGCGATATGCTAAATCTGTGTAAATCGAACAGAATTAAAAGCAACAGCGATCATTTTTAATGTCAGCTAGTCGTAGTCATGCAAGCATCATTTCGTAACACATCGGAGAGCTTCGTTCGACTTCGGTGATTGCCTTTTTGGGCGAATGACTGGAACTAGGTTGGAAAAAACAAGTTTGCCTCCCGGCGCAACTCGTTGGCGGCTACCCTCGATGACTGCCTCTCGTAACGTTGACTCGCTTGTTGTCGCAGTTGAACCCTTGGCTAGGGCGTAGATCGCAGCTTGGCCCCCCAAAATGTTACACTCGTTGTTGGTTTTTATCAGTAGTTGATTCAGCCCCAATGCTTGAATCCTGATAAGTGTAACTCGCGATTCGTTTATCCACGCAACCTGTTCACTCAGCAACAAGGCAGGAGTCGTCGTATGAAGTTTTCCAACTTTATTCAGCGTACATCAACAACTGCATACAATCGCTTTTTCCACTTTCTCTCCTTTCACAACACAGTGCATCAATTATATAGTTTTTTCTATACTCCAGACAACATTAGAATGTTCCAGTGTGACGCAAGTATAACCAATCAGAATAAACTTCGTCGTCAGAACTATCTTACGTCATACAACCTCGCTTAGGCCAGAATACTCTCAGCTATCTGTAGATCTATCCAGAAGCTTTGATCGAATAGTAAACAAGCAATCCCAGAACATTCTCCAATAATATCGACCAACGAAAATTATCAACATTATACCAAGCTTCTTCTAACAACAACGCAAAATCAAATAAAAGGTAAATACACTCTGTTATTGAACGCTTTGCAAAACAAAACGATCGGATCTATCTTGCGCGTTTCACACGTACTATCGTGCGCGTTTGAACGTAACACAAACACGCTTGGTCTCCACAAAAAATCCAGACGATGGACATGGCACAGTCCCGGCGGGGACCATCACAACCTGATCGACTACATCATGGTCACGAAACGCTTCAGATCAAGCATCAACATTGGCAGGACACGCACTTTTCCAGGAGCAGACATCGGAATGACCACGATCTCGTGATGATTTCTTTCCGGCTCCTTTTGAAGAGAGTAAACACAGCAAAGTGCACTAGACTGAAGTTCAACCTGGACAAACTGCAAGACCCGGAAGTTGCACCACTGCTCATGTTGGGAGCTAGTGAAGTAGATGTCAACACCATGAGCACCACCTTCAACTCAGTAGTGACAGATGCCGCCACTGAGATCCTTGGCAAGCACCGACCAAAGAAAAAGACGTGGATCACACCTGAACTTTTGGATCTGTGTGATAAAGGAAGAGAGATGAAAAAGAAAAAGAACACATCACAGGGAGCTGATGTCTACCGAAAAATCAACAATGGCATCCGAAAAGGCATGCGCACAGCAAAGGAGAACTGGATAGAAGATCAAAGCCAGGAAATAGAGAACAGTCTGAACAAGAACAACAGCAAGAAGGCCTACCAGACTGTGAAGCAGCTGACAAGTGTTAAACAGCCCAAAGTCTCCACGATCCAAAGCAAGTCTGGCATATGCCTTACAGAAGAACAAGAAGTCTTGGATAGATGGACAGAGAACTGCTCTAACCTTTACAATTACACACCAAACGAAAACCCATTAGTTCTAGCATGTCCAAAGAACAGAGAAGAAGAAATCCTCCCAATTCTCCGAGAAGAAGTTGAGGCAGCAGTGCAGTTGCTGAAGAAAGGGAAGTCAGCGGGAGTCGAAAACATACCTGCGGAACTGCTTCAAGCAGGAGGAGAAGCGATGATTGACGCCCTCACCATTATCTGTAACAAGATCTGGCAGAGTGGGGAGTGGCCTACACCATGGACCCAGTCGCTTGTCATCACTCTTCCCAAAAAAGGTAACCTTCAGGAGTGTGAAAATTACCGCACAATCAGCCTTATCAGCCATCCCAGCCAGGCCCTCCTGAAAATAATACTCAACAGGTTGAAACCCCAAGCTGAACAAATCATAGCTGAAGAACAAGCAGGATTCAGGGCAGGGCGAAGTACCACTGAACAGATTTTCAACCTCAGAATAATCTGCGAGAAATACCTACAGCGCCAACAACATCTATATCACGTGTTCGTAGACTTCAAGAAGGCGTTTGATCGAGTCTGGCATGCAGCTCTGTGGGTAAGCATGAGAGTGTACAACATCCGCCTAAAAATTATTGAAGTCATCAAAAGCCTGTATGACAAGGTTATCAGTGCAGTCCTCCATAACAGCGCCATCGGAAACTGGTTCAGAACAACAATCGGTGTGCGTCAAGGATGGCTACTCTCTCCAACCCTTTTCATCATCTTCCTAGAGCACGTCATGTCATATGCCCTTGCAGGTCACGAAGGCACGGTCAGCATAGAGGGTAGAGCAATCTCCAAACTTCGTTTCGCGGATGTCATTGATGGATTGGCTGGAGAGGAACAAGAACTTAAACAGCTGGTACAGAGGCTTGACACCACCTCCAGAGTCAATGGAATGGAAATAAGTGCAGAGAAGCCCAAAATGATTACTAACAACACCAATGGCATCAACACGGACATCAAAGCCCAAGGCCAATCCGTCAACACAGTGCATAGCTTCAAATATTTAGAAGCCATTGTATCAGACAATGGGCCCCGACAGGAAGTCCTCTCCAGGATCGCACAAACAACTTCTGCCCTGGCAAGGTTGAAGCCCATTTGGGAAGACAAGACCATCAGTCTACATTCCAAGGTAAGACTGCTGTGCTCCCTTGTCATCTCCATCTTCCTAGATCTACACCTAAGAATGCAAAGCATGGAGATAAGGTGCTACAGAAGACTTCTGGGCATTTCGTATAACCAGCACATCACCAACGACGAAGTCCGACAGACCATCACACAAGCCATTGGACCACTGCTCACAGTGGTGAAGTAACAGAAACTCCGATGGTATTGCCACGTCACCAGATCATCAGGCTTTACAGACATCCTGCAAGGCACAGTGCAAGGAGGTAGAGGAAGAGGGACACCGAAAAAGAGGTGGGAGGACAACATTCGAGAATTGACTGGCTTGACATTGAGCGAAGCCATGAAAGTTGCTGAGGACAGAGAAAGAGTATGCTGTTTAAACGATCATCGGTGGTGCCCCAACGACCTCAGAGTTACGGGATAGGATAGAATAGGATTTGTGTATGTATGTATTTGTGTATACTTGTATTTGTGTATGTATGTATTTGTGTATGCATTTATTTTACGGCCTTAATGGTTAAGACTGCAGTGTTACTATTTTGGTCAGCCGTGTGTGATCTTGTTTCACGGCGACGTCATACCGACGGGCCGCTACTGGAAAGCGCTGCTACAAATAGTGCCGAACGTGTTGCACGTCCCGATGGAGAGGCCCACACAAATCTTCAACAAGGCCATCGACCTCGTGGAACACAGCGCTGACGTCGCCAGGTTACAGCTGCTGCTGCGTACGTGTCTTTGTCTCCAGTCAACATCGTAATCGTCATCATCATCATCATCATTATCAATATCATCATTTTCCAATCATCATCATCGTCATCACCATCATCATCATCATCATCATCATCATCATCATCATCATCATCATCATCATCATCGTTCAGATGTATTGGATTGACTGCCCCAAAAGTGATTTTTAATAAATAAAACGTTTACTTTAAAAAAAAAATTAGTAAATAACATTAAACGATTAAATAAATAATTAAATTAAATATACAGAAATGTAATTAAATTAAGATACAATAAATAAAATTATTCACCGAGAACAATCACGCAATATATCAAAAGTAAGAGCTTACATAGTTATTTTAAAAATAGATGAATAAATTCGTGTGTTTCTTTATCTAGTTATATAATATAGCTTGCGGTATGTTAATAAAAGAAGTCACGAAGTATGTCATTGCAGGGGCGGACGAGGGGGGGGGGGGGGTTTCCGGGGTTTCCGGAACCCCCCCCCCCCCCCCCCCAGCTCAAAAAAAAAAAAAAAAAAAAAAGAAGAAGGAGAGAGAGAAAGAGAGAGAGAAAGAGAGACAAAAAAACTTTAAAGGAAACAGATCAATCACTTGGAAACGGTAACCTCCATATCCCATATATGTATGTAAATATATATATATATATATATATATATATCAATTTATAAAAATTTAAAATTTAAAAACAAATAAACATTATATATATATATATATATATATATATATATATATATATATATATATATATATATATATATATATAATTTAATTTTTTTTGCTAGGAGTATTTGACTTCTTTCAAAGTATGCAAGCCCTCGCTATCTTCTCCCTAAAAAACTTCAATCATTGCAATCATTCTAAACAATCTCCAGACGAACACCGTCTTTCGTGCTCCACAAAGAGCAAAGCTGATATTTGCCGTCTTCGGCGACATTCTAATTATTTATTTATTTATTTATTTATTTTATTTTATTTTTATTTTTATTTTTTTAGGGAGGGGGGGGGGAGGATGCGCCACGAGCGGAAGAAATGAAAAGAAAGAAAACGATATTCCTAATGGATAATACAGGGTGTTCCAAAAGTCTTGGGCACATTTGAAGTCCCCATATCTCAATTACTATGAATGGTAGTAAGATAAAAGTTGTGCCATTTTAAAGCTAATTACATTAAGTTTTTTGTAAAGCTGTTGATTTTTTAAATTTCTTTTCAGACCCATTAATGGCGTTCACTCAATCAGAAAATGCTGGGACTCGTTTGGCAAGAATTTGACTATCGGCTTGATTTGTGTCGTGTGACCAATGGTGCTCACATTGAACATCTTTGAACATTCCATGTAAAAATTGAGATTACAAGCTTTCTGAATTTACCAGATGCGTTTTTATATCCTTAATAGTTTCGGAAATATTCAATGTCAAAATGTGGCCAAGACTTTTGGAACACCCTGTATAAAGGATTACGACAGGAGTGCCCAATACGTCGATCGCGATCGACCGGTCCATCGCGAAGGCAGTGTGACTGAGTAGATAGCGTAGCAAAAAAAAAAATTGACGTCAGCCTATTATAAGACTATATATATGTTTTTCATTTTGGTGGTAGGTAGATCATTTTGGCTTGGTCATTTTAAAAGTACCTCGTATGCTGAAAAAGTCATAGTGTGGGCAACCCTGGCTAACGTTGACGTTTTAGCAAAAAGACAAATAGTTAAAGTTCCGTCCCTTTGCTTGCTTATTCCGACTCGCACCAGCGCTTCAAAATGCCGCGAACGCCGTCGTTGAATCCCTCCGATTCGAAAGGTGTGGCAAAGCTCAGTACATATTTTGGGAGCAAAGGAGGTAATTATTATTTTGATAATTTAATCTTACAAGTAAATAACATATCCTATCCCATCCCATAACTCGGAGGTCGTAGGGGCACCACAGATGATCGTTTAACCAACGTACTCCATCTTTCCCTGTCCTCAGCAACCCTGACTGTTTCGCTCAGTGTCAAACCAGTCCAGTCTCGAATGTTGTCATCCCACCTCTTTTTCGGTCTCCCTCTTCTTCTACCTCCTTGCACTGTGCCTTGCAGGATGGTCTTTGCAAGACCTGATGATCTGGTGACGTGGCCATACCATCGGAGTTTCCGTTTCTTCACCACTGTGAGCAGGTCATCGTGTTGTCCAATGGCTTGTGTGATGGTCTGTCGGACTTCATGGTTGGTGATGTTCTGGGTATAGGAAATGCCCAGAAGTCTTCTGTAGCACCTCATCTCCATGCTTTGTATTCTTCGTTGGAGATCTGCTGTGAGGGTCCATGTTTCGCAAGCATATAGGAAGATGGAGATGACAAGGGAGCTCAGAAGCCTTACCTTGGAATGTAGACTGATGGTCCTGTCTTTCCAAATTGCCTTTAACCTCGCCAGGGCAGCAGTTGTTTGTGCGATCCTGGAGAGGACTTCCTGTCGGGACCCATTGTCTGATACAATGGATCCTAAATATTTGAAGCTATGCACTGTGTTGAGGGATTGGCCTTGGACTTTGATGTCCGTGTTGATGTCATGGGTGTTGTAGGTCATCATTTTGGTCTTCTCTGCACTTATTTGCATTCAATAGGCTCTGGAGGTGGTGTCAAGCCTCTGTACCAGCTGTTCAAGTTCTTGTTCCTCTCCAGCCAATCCATCAATGTCATCCGCAAAACGAACGTTGGAGATTGCTCTTCCCCTTATGCTGACTGTGCCTTCGTGGCCTGCAAGGGCATCTGACATGATGCGCTCTAGGAAGATGATGAAGAGTGTTGGAGAGAGTAGGCAACCCTGACGCACACCGATTGTTGTTCTGAACCAGTTTCTGACCGGTCCTGATTTGGCTCGGAAGAGTCCGCTGGACCTAAAGCAATAATAAATCAATCAACCAGTTTCTGATGGCGTTGTTGTGGAGGACTGCACTGTTAGCCTTGTCATACAGGCTTTTGATGACTTCAACAATTTTAGGGCTGATGTTGTACAATCTTATGGTTGCCCACAGAGCTGCATGCCAGACTCGGTCAAACGCCTTTTTGATGTCTACGAACACATGATATAGATGTTGTTGGTGCTGTAGGTACTTCTCACAGATTATTCTGAGGTTGAAAATCTGTTCAGTGGTACTTCGCCCTGCCCTGAATCCTTCTTGCACTTCGGCTATGATTTGTTCAGCTTGGGGTTTCAACCTGTTGAGTATTATTTTCAGGAGGACCTTGCTGGGATGGCTGATGAGGCTCATAGTGCGGTAGTGTTCACATTCCTGAAGGTTACCTTTTTTGTGAAGAGTGATGACAAGCGACTGGGTCCATGGTGTAGGCCACTGCCCACTCTGCCACATCTTATTACACATAATGGTGAGTGCGTCGATCATCGCTTCTCCTCCTGCTTGAAGCAGTTCCGCGGGTATGTTGTCCACTCCAGCTGACTTACCCTTCTTCAGCGATTGCACTGCTGCCTCAACTTCTTCTCGGAGAATTGGGAGGATTTCTTCTTCTTCTCTGTTCTCTGGACATGCTAAAACTGATGGGTCTAGAGATAGCAATAATGGGCCTAGAGCACCAAAAAGCTCAAAGAGTTCTAAAGGAGGCTTTTTACTGCAATTTATGGCTGTTTTATGAGCTTTTAAAAGGCGTGCCAAAGCACTCTGGGAATCCGGCATTTGCTACATATATCCCTATTTTTGCGTCTTTAATTGAAAGCAGTAGGTGGTTGGAATTAAAAAAACATATTGGATGCTCTAACTGGCTGAACTACATGCGGTACCCCTACGACCTCCGAGTTACGGGATAGGATAGGAACATCGTACATAATACACGACCACATACGCACGCATAGCTCAAAAAAGCATTTATTCCCTACCTATGGCTAAAGGGGAGTAATCAAATAAACTATTATGCACTCAGAAAATGTTGCAAGTGAAGTTGTGGTTGCTTCCCTTTAACAAGACAGTCCCGAGTAGTTCTATGACACCAAACACACACGCACACACACATACACACACACGCACGCACACATGCACGTCCTGAATGGCTCTAACTATCGGAGCTCAGTGTTCCAACATTATACACAACAAGCCTATGCAACCCAAGTACACATGTACCACAAGCCTAGCTTCGGTACGTGTACTGAACGGACGGTGACCTTGACGTGACTAAGCAACTGAGCACAACATAGAAAATCACGCCATACCGGTTTAGCAGGCTTTGCGCAGTAATTTCGTCATCAATTATTATATGTTTGATGACTTAGTGTCATAAATAAATGATAGTGGATGTTGGTATTAGGATATATATGGTTATTTATGATATAAGAGTTAGGTTAAGTTTATTAATTATAATTAATTATAAGCGCTCAGACTGCTTTTGATAGGACCTATTTTTTTAGCGGATGTTTCCTATAGTTAGAAGGTGCAGTCTAAAGCAGAGCTGTTCGAGTACTTTCTTTCACTGCTGGAATGTTGTTGAGTTCAGACGTGTAGTGTGTGTGTTTTAAAATAGTGAGCAAAGGTGCGTTATATTCTTGGTAAATAGTAATGATGATTATGAACAATCTATTTCAATGCAAGTACTGTAAAGATTTCTTTTTAAGCCTAAAGAAGATAACAAATATTAATACTGAAGAAATGACAGACAAGAACTATGGTAATGCTGTTTTATTGGCTTCAGTAAGACCGGCCATTTCTGAAGGTAAAATCGTGAAATTAAAATTCTCTTTATTTAGAAGGAAATACCTTCAACAACTGTTGTTATGACGAGACCTTCAGGTTTCTTTGTTTTTGTTAAATCTAATGAATTTTCATAGCTAGTGTGAACAGAGCGATGTAACAATGACGCAGTGTTTTTCAACAACAGCCATTGTTAAGTAAGCCTCATTATTTTGCTAATTATCCTAAGTTTCATAGGCTAGATATTACATTAAGAGAGCTTATAATCAAATCTAAACAAATTAATCAGTTTATGAAAGATAATGAGGCATTTCGAGCAAAATGGCAGAGCAAAGAATAAATTCTGTAGAAAAAACACACCGGCAGCAACAAAGTAATCAAGTTATTGATTAGTAGGCAAAACCTGGCGGGGCTGGCGAACAGTAACAGAGTGTTGAAATGCCCTTCACCTTGCTCGTCAACCAAACCTTCACCTTTAGCCAAAGACTCGTTGGCGTGCAGCGGCATGAATTGTGCAAGGCAGGCTGGCAGGCAGGCGGGGCAGGCGAACAGTAACAGAGTGTTGAAATGCCCTTCACCTTGCTCGTCAACCAAACCTTCACCTTTAGCCAAGGATTCCACAGCATGACTCACACTTGTTCACTCTTGTATTCCACTCGCTCGTCAACAACAAAGGGGTTGCCAATAGGCGACTCCGCTATTGAACTAACACTCCCACTTCCACTCCCCATCCCAATTGCATTCACAACAATTACTCAAAACGCAACAAGCATGATGAGACTTTTTCCCTCCCTCCACCCTCAGACTCCCAAACCCCACCCCCTCATACCCATCCTCTCACCCACCACCCCTCACCCACCACCCCTCACTCCCTCCCCCCTCACCCACCACCCCTCACTCCCTCCCCATCACCCACCTCCCCATCACCCATCCCCTCACACTCCCTCCCCATCACCCACTTTCCCCTCACCCATCCCCATCATCACCACCCCTCCCCCCATTCACACATGCGCCTTAAACAATGGCGATGATCCTAAAGGGAGGTAATAACTATTATACATTCGCAAAAGTGAGAGTAGTTGTTGCTTTTCTTTGTTCATCTCTCTCTCTCTTACCCTTATTATTAAGTGTCTTTTACATCAAGCCATTTGACTCTTTACCATCACCCAATAACATTAAGCCTTTCCCTCATCATTATCATCATCATCATCATCATATTATTATTATTATCATCATCATCATCATCATCATCATATTATTATTGGTTAATTAAACTCAAGGGGCGTGAAGGTGGTTGAGGTTAAAGGTACTTAAGTTAGGTAACTTTGATAATTATTTATAAGTTGACTTTAACACTTTAGAAAGTATTTACAAAATGACTTACTGGTCTTTAGCAAGTAACTTCTATCTTATAACAATTAAATTATACAAGTGTAAAAGAAGAACTTCAGATTGTTCCGCCAGACACAGAACCATTAGGATTTCCTAATTAAGAAAATAAAAAAGACTAAAAATGACGGACACAGAAAGGTTCTGTAAGGAAATGGAAATGCTCTTTAATTCTCCCCACTTTCATATGTTAGAAGATGAACGCTGGAAAATCTTTTTTGAATGCAGACTATATGATCCAGATATTTATAATGATTTTTCTGACCCATTCACTGGACAATATGAAATAAATGAAGATTACAAAGTTAAATGCAAAAGTGACTTCTCAATAGTCTTTCATAAACTTACAAAAGAAGAATACAACAAAAGTGACTTGTACCCAAAATCATATTACTTTAAATATTTTTGGTTACATTTTATTAAACAAGTTCGCAAACTAAATCCTCATGTAGTCAAACAAACTGTTTGTGATTGTGGACCCGACTGCGAATGTGATCATGACTGTGAGCATGATTGTTATTGTTTTTGCAAATGTGATGGCTTTTCATATTAAAGTTAGGGTTAGTTTTTTTTTTTGTTTTGTTTTGTTTTTTTTTAATTCAATTTATTCAGTTTAAAGTTGTTTTAAAATACTATTTAAAGTTTTGTTATCAGTATAAAAATGACGGACACAAAAAGTCTTTCGCAATCTCCTTTGTTTAAAGACATCTTTCAAACTATACAACTTCAAATTTTTGACAGTCAAAATGTTATTAAATCTGTTTATAATAATTATGAATTTGTACTTAACAATTTTACTTTCAAATCCCCTGTTAAAATTCGCATTCACGCTCAAATAACTTTTATTAAACCCGGCAGTATTGATGAAACGATGACTGTGTGGATTTCTTCAAGTCAAATTGAAGTGTTAAAATCTTCAGACCTAGACAATGCTTATAACAACATCTTGATCAACCAGTTACAAGACAGCATAGAGCGCGCAACTTTGAAAGGGTCTGGATGGGCGGAAGGAACTCTAGAATCATTAGAACTGAACATTACAAAGTATAATCCAATCAAAGGGAAATCTTATATCCCTCTTCCCAAAGAAATTCTTGACAAGAAGGCTGTATTGAATATTAAGAACACCGACGACAAATGTTTTGTGTGGTGTGTTCTGGCTAAATTATATCCTATTCAGTCGAAACAACATCCCGAAAGGGTGGCGCTGTACAAAGATAAAGTAACGAACTTAAATCTTAAAGACATTAATTTCCCTGTTAGCCTTGACGCCATTGACAAATTTGAATCACAAAACTCTCCTATAACAGTCAATGTATATGTTTGGGACCCTGAATCAAAACTTCTGCCTTTACGAATCTCTCCTAATGCCCCATCGTTTTCAGACCTCAATCACCACGTTGATCTTTTACTAATAACAGACCCGCAAGATCCTAGCATGCAACATTATACACTGATACGAAACATATCTAGATTATTAGGACACACTTCAAAACATCATGGCAAACAATATTTGTGCAGACGCTGTTTAACTAGAGTCTCTAATCTCCAAGTGGCTGACAAGCACAGTAAAATATGCAAAAGTATGACAGACATCCAAACCCGTCTTGTGTTACCAAAGCCAGGTTCTCAAGTATATTTTAAAAACATCAACAAACAATTCAAGCAGCCTTATATAGTTTATGCCGACTTCGAATCATTGATTTTAAAATATCAAGGCCCACAAGGATTTTGTACGCCTAATTCATTCCTCACACACCTTCACGAAGTCTGCAGTTTCGGGTATGTAGTTGTTAGAGCCGACGGACAACATACAGAGCCGGTAATTTACAGAGGGCCTGACGCAGCTCGAAAGTTCTTAGATGAGATGAACAAAATATACAAATTGTGTTTATTGCAGCTAGATAATCCGGTGCCCATGATATTTACTGAATCTGACTCCCATAATTTTAAAGCAGCTACACATTGCCACATTTGTAATAAAGAGTTTGACCCGAAGGACGCAAAGACCCAAAGAGTGAGAGATCATTGTCACATAACAGGGGCATTTAGAGGTGCAGCTCATCAGAAATGCAACTTGGAATATGGAATCAAACATTTTTCTCTCCCTATTTTCATTCACAATCTTCGAAATTACGACTCCCATTTAATCATGCAGGCAGTGACGAAAGCATACAAAGTGTCATGTATTGCTGAGACAGAAGAAAAATATAAAACTTTCACTCTGAATAAATTAAAGTTTTATGACAGCTTTCAACATTTGTCTTCCAGTTTAGAAACACTAGCTAAGAACTTACCCAGCTATCCTATCACTAGCAAATATTTTCCAGACGTTACACTTATTCGGAAAGGTGTGTATCCTTATGAATACATGGATTCTTGGGAAGTGTTTGAAGAACTAGAATTACCCCCTAAAGAGAACTTCTATTCTTCACTCAATAAAAGTTTCATAAGTGTTACCGATTATGAACATGCCCAGAATGTCTGGAATGCACTCGGATGTAAAAACCTTGGTGACTACCACGACATATATTTAAAAGCCGACGTCTGTTTGTTGGCTGATGTGTTTGAAAAATACAGAGAAACGAGTTTACATCATTACTCCCTCGACCCTTCTCATTATATTTCTTCGCCAGGAATGAGTTGGGATGCTTTCTTAAAACTTAGCGGTTCTAAAATTGATCTCATAACTGACCAGGTAATGATGACAATGATTGAGTCGGGCATTCGTGGAGGAATAAGCGTGGCAGCTCATAATTATTGCAAAGCCAACAATAAATACCTGAAGCACTATGACCCCTCGCAGAAATCTAATTATATAATGTACTTTGACGCCAACAATTTATACGGTTGGGCAATGAGTGAGCTTTTACCGGTTTCAGATTTCAAATTACTTGTTAATCCAAACCCCGCAAACTTTACTTGGTTAAACAGTATTTTAAATCACCCTAAAGATCATACTATAGGGTTTATTGTCGAAGTTGACCTAGAGTATCCCAATGCTTTACACGACCTACATAATGATTACCCATTAGCACCAGAAAGATTGCATGGTACAGACAAGCAACTTAAACTTATTCCCAACCTCTATAATAAATCTAATTACGTCTGTCACTACAGAAACCTGCAGTTCTACATCAGACACGGCATGAAGTGCACAGCGATTCATAAGCTTTTATTCTTTAAACAAACGAATGTCTTGGCCGGGTACATCAATAAAAACACACAGCTCAGAAAACAAGCGCAATCTACGTTTGAAAAAGATTTCTTTAAGCTGCTGAATAACAGCTGTTTTGGTAAAACTATGGAGAACCCATACAAGCGAAAAGATGTCAGGCTAATTACCTCACCCAATCAAGCGATTAAATTAACATCTAAGCCTCAATACCTTGGTTACAAAGAGTTTCATGACTCCTTGTATGCAGTTACCATGAAAACCACGCAAGTTAATCTAGACAAACCAGTGTTTATGGGGATGACTATTCTCGACCTTTCTAAATTACTAATGTTCGAATTTTACTACGATTACTTTAAACCTAAATACCCGGAGGCCAGAGTTTTATACACAGACACAGACTCCCTTATACTAGACATCCCTACTGAAGACATTTATAAAGACTTAGAATCGGAACTACAACATTACGATACTAGTGACTACCCTGAAACTCACCCTTTGTACAGCAAAGCAAACCAAAAGAAAATAGGTTTGATGAAAGATGAAATGAACGGGAAACTTATTGAAGAATACGCAGGACTGCGATCTAAGCAGTACAGTATTAAACACGAATCGGGAGAATCTTCAAAAGCGAAAGGCACCCAAAAAGCTGCAATAAAAAATAGAGATATCAAACACGAAAACTACCTGGAAGCCTTAGATGGAAAAGAAGTTAAACCATACCCTAACACAACTATAAAGTCTAAAAACCATATAGTGTCCACTGCTGTGACGACCAAAAAAACATTATGCGCTAATGACACAAAGAGAATAAGAGTAACTAAGGAGTTTGCATACGCTCTAGGCCACTATAAATTACAGGTAGAAACTGCGACTGCGACTACGACTACGACTGCGACTGCGACTATGAGTAAGAAGGAGGGCCTGGAAGGCTTGAGTAAATGTTAACTGTATTTATTCTGAAGCGCCAAGCTTTTTCTTCAAAGCATCTAGCTGCTCCTTCCGTCCCAGTAGTCTCCCTTCCTCTATTAATTTTTTTTAAATTTCTTCAACATTAACAGGTGCAGACCTAGATTTAGATTGTATGTCATGCTTCAATTTTTTATATTCTTCAAAATCTCGCTGGATAATTACAAACTCTTGGTCTGTAATCTGAGTGTCTTCTAGAGCTTTTGAAATTATTAAGTTCATGCTAGTAAGTTTTGCTATCGCCAGGCTAGAAATGAGGTCGTGTTTTTCTAGTTTCTTAGATACTTTAGTATTAATTACGCCAAGTAAAACTGACATCACTGAAGATAATCCGGCAGCCACTCCTAATCCAATACTAATTGGTATACCAATTCCAGTCACCAATAATCCCACGCTGGCAGCAGCTTCCGCTGCATTAATAACATTTAGACCAGTAGACACGTAATTTATTCCGCTATAAGCGCCGGAATACCTTCGTCTGCATCTAGAGTACTTTTGGATATCTGATTCAATTTGAGTCCTAACTTTTCTTATTTCTTCCAGCCTGAACGTTTGAACATTACTTAAGTCTAACGTTGGAGCACTGGGCTGTACAATTGGTTGTTCATCCACTACTGCTTCTACTATAGCAGGATACAATTTTGTCGTCATATTTTTAGTGTTAAAAAAAAGGGTTAACAATAATTAACTTGATTTTAGTTTATTAGCAAAATATTCTATTTGACTATCAGAAAATATCTGATCGCTGAAATAAAATGCTAACAGATCTACGTTGTCTAGGCTAATTTGCGCTATTCTGTCAATAGGATTTGGAACAGGGACAAAAGTTATCTTGGGTGATGAAGTAAATACGGAAAACTGATTTTCATTTTCTCTTTTCTTCATAAATACTGTAACTCGTCTGGGATCCTCATCTAAATCAACCCAACTTAGAGACACTTGCGGAATTACATTAAAATTTCTCTGCGTAGGCCTGTGAGCAATTATGTCCAGTACTATCATAGCTGTGCTACCTAGCTGTAAAGGAGGCTGCAGAATAACTCTAACATTTTTCCCTGCGGTTTCACGCTTATGTAAAACATAGCTGCTTTTTTTTGTAGGCTTTGACTTCTATGGTTTCCCGATTGTTTTCATCCGGCACTAGACTAACTAACATAGGCCCGGCGTTAATAATTTTCTTAAATTTATTGTCTGGTCCCATAAAAGTGTAAGGGCTTTTGCACTTGAATTTAATAAGCCAATCTAATTCTGTGTCTATAGGTGTTAAAGACCAGGTATTTTCTCGTTTAGTAATAGCATACTTAAAATCGGGATCTACTTTACCGGCATTAAAATCCTTTAGCTGATCGATAGATGGTTTTTCTGGCAATACTGACGGCGGCACTTGCGGCACTTCAGGCACTGCCGGCACTAGCGCTCGTTTATAATATCCATTTTGTGTAAATTCGAAACCGTAAATAGACCCAACAATAGCATTCGCATCAAAGTCGATTGTGTCTGCTAAGTCTTTCAGTTCAATGGTAGGACAGGTTACTGGAATTTGAGGGCCGATTGACATTGTATTTTAAAATTAAACTTTATTTTATCTCGAGAATAATTGTAAGATCTTCAAAGTCTACAATTTCGTTGTTTTGGTTAGTTATTTTGAAGCAGAAACTAGTATGATAGTCCTGACTTAAGTGACGTTTTTGAGGCAGAAATTTCAATGAAACTGGATCGCAGTAAGATTCTCTCTGAGTTGAGATTATCCTTAGCAATGTACTAGGAGTTCCGTTTACTAAGTTTTCCGATGTCTTCAGTTGATGAAGGTACACAAACAATCTATTATTAATTAACAAATTCATAGGGTTTGATCCAATAAATCTTATAGAACTGCCGACAGTGCTGGAGCTGTCAGATAAAGATAATTCATTGCCACGGAAACCTAATATTTCTGCCAGCTTTGGCGCAAGTGTAACGCTGGTAATGTCTTTATGCAGGGTTTTATGGAAAGTTAAAGTTACTATCAAGTTTGCAGGGTTCATTTTTGCTTCAATCGAATGAGGTTTAAACAATTCTTCAGTAAGTCTGCAGAAGTCATAATAGCCGGCATGAATAAAGTGCCTTTTTTTATTAATCATTATCCAGTTGTTGTTTAGATCATGACTAATATTTAACCATTTAACCGTGTAGAATATTTCGTGAAGGATTACGTTAAGGTCCCTGTTTTTGTTGTCAATAGGATGCTGAAGTTCAATGGGCACACCTGATTTTACGAATTCGAAAGTTACAAACATATTTTTTTAAATATAATAAAAATGTACGCGCCTTATAAATATAACAAAGCTGCAAAGTATACTACAGGGCCTTATTATTACGAAAAAGCAGTCGACCTAACCAAGCTGACAATAGCTGTGGCAGCCAACGTCCATTTCGAAACTATCCCCCATAATATTTTTGATCATTACCTCAACCCAGACATTACGAGCGACTTTTTAGCTAACCAATGGCTAAACAACGGGGGTATGCAGTTCTTTCAGAATCAAATTAATTTTGCCGTGTCATGCGCTACAACTGGTTGCGGAGTTTTTTACGTTCATCACCTTAATCACCCAGATCCCATGTTGAAGTCTATTTATCTGTTCCATTTGTATTATCAAGTGAGGCGGGTGTTGTCTGAACTTCAGGCTCCGTTACCTACTGACAAAAACTTTAATCCCTTTAACAATGGCTTTGACAAGAAAGCGTATCAAAGGTTGTGCAATGAATTCGGAATTGATACTAAAACAGACTTCAGACAAAAACTAGACCTCAATCACGGAATGGGAACTTTATTTAGATACGCTGTAGGTAATTTATACACGGGGCCTTACGTACCTGGATTCACATCATTTAACCACAACAGCCAGGTTCCTTTACTGTATATCAGACAAAAACAAAGTGCAGCATACAGCACTTTTATATTAGACACATCAAACGGATTTACTCAAAGTGGGGTGGAAAGGCTGAATGAATCTATTCGTACGTATGCGTGGTGCATTTTGGGGTCTCAAGCACAAACACGAAGTAATATCATTGGGGAAGGAACTAGCTTCGATGCACAAAAGCAGTTTCTAGCCAACATTGAAGATTCTATTAATTCGGCAGTAGATTTGCCCGCGAGTATTAAAAGATATCAGGACACTTTAAAGTATGCTAGATCGAAAGTAGATTACGTAATAGGTTTAGGACTGTATATGTTGCCTTCAGACCTTCAGCTTAGGATAGGAACTATATCAAACTACAACAACAATATAGTGATTGCTGACCCTCAGTTTCATATAGGCTACAATCCTACAATAAATACAGTGAATACCGCGAATACAGTGAATACAGCAAATACGGTATTTACTGCTAGGCCTAATAATGAACCTTTAAGTTCGCCACCACTTCCAAGCCTACCAAGCCTACCAAGCTTGCCGGAACTGCAAATGCTGGTAATTGATCATGGGGTTTCACGTCTAGCGCTTACAGGGGGTTTATTGTTTGCTGGGTTAATTGGGATTTACTATTTTAAGTAACCAGAGTAATATTATTATAAACAAAGACCACAGATGCTCAGACGCCCAAACCACAACTTTAGAAGCAGTATTGAATATCCATGAAAATACAGAACCTAATATTCCTGGAAGTGCGTCTACAAGTTTGTCACCTAAGCGTTTCAATAAGTTAGCTATGCTTTGTAACATCTTTTTAATCCAGTCTTTAACCGGACTACCGCCAGGTCCACCAGGTACGCCAGGTCCACCGGCACTGATGCCTACGGTTCTAGTCAGTGCTAAGACTAGTGTGCTTATTGTCATCCCAACAGCTGTAAGAATGCTAAATATTGTAACACCTTGCTCTCTGAACAGTGTTTGAATTCTTTCTGCAAGTGTAGTGTCTTCGTGTAAAATTTTATGCACCGTTTCTTTTATTCTGGCGAAATTAGTTATTAATTTTTCTCTGTTTATGGATAAGGCTTCTAGCCTTGCCTCGCGTTCTGTGTAAAGGTCTGCGAGCCTTTTTTGAATCAACTGTTTTACCTCAATGCTTAAGTTCGCGTCATCAGCTTCTGCTAGTTTATTTTTTTGTTTTTCTATATGTTTGTCGAGCTCACCGAGCTTGGCTAAATTCATCATTGTCTCCCCTCTCACAGATTATAAAGCTTTATCTAAGCCTTGAAGTTCACGCAGTGGCAATAATGGCGTGTCATTGATAGTTTCCATAACCTGATCAATATTGGTGTCCTCATTTGTTTGTAAGGTTGTTAACTCTTTATTTACTTCTAATGCAGAACTAGTTAAGTTAGTTAAGTCTTGTAGTTCTATTTCTGAACTTAACGATGCATCTATTCGTTGAAGTGAAGCTACTGCTTGGCGATGCAACGCTGGCACTCTATTATCGGAAAGCCCCAATGATCGTATTACAGTCACTGGGAGTTTAGTTTTCAAAGTAGACCACGCATAAAATTTATCAGGATTCTTTAACATAGTTAACTGTACTCTCACTTTTTTACCGGATACACTAGTGTTTATAAACAAGTGATTATTTTTGTCTAGTTCGAAGTCGCTGGGACTAACATAATCAGGTAACTCGCGCCCGATGTAATTGTAAAATTTATTGATTTTTCTGGCTTTTTGGGTTTCAGTTACTTGACGTAATTCTTCTCCTATACTTAGCCTTGTTTGGCTCATGTCATCTCCTACCATAGAAAGAAGTCTGCTGGTTGTGTCAACGTTGAGGTCTTCATTAGGCTCATTTGGTTTAAACACTTAATCAAGAGCTTCACCACCTGTTGCCATTTTTAAATATAATTTTTTTTATCGCATTAAAAATGCAAAGCTACGGAAACTTGTTAGACCCTACACGTCGATTGAGGACACCATCAAAGGTGAGAAAAGCACAATAATTATTACAAACAATCCAAGCAGCATAGAGCCTAATCAGCTACTAACCATAAGATTTCCAAATTTAGGTCCTGATGATGTAATAGTTCCGGGCAGTCCTAAATTAGGATTTAAAATTAGTCTGAATTCTGACGATGATCCTAACAGAACCGTAGTCAACAATCTAGGCAGAGCTATAATTAAAAGAATGGTTATTAAACTTGATGGGCGAGAAATCCAAAGTATCGATGACGCCGGTGTTTTGTTTTGTTACACAGATCTGTGGCTGAGTAAATATGAAAGGGAAGATTTAGTTGGTCAGGGGATTCAAGCCGCCAATGTGGCAAAACTTCGAATCAAAGCTGGCGATGCTGTCGTTTCTAACAAAGGTGAAAATGCATTAGCTGCTGTATACAAAAACAGGTTTTATTTTCCACTCGATTTTGAACTGCTACACAGTCATCTGCCATTTCATCAAGGTTCATTTAACGACAGGCTGTCTTACGAAATTATTTTCAATGATTATTCTCAAGTAGTAATTAGCTCTGACAATGATGCTAGGTATACAATTACAGACATCACGCTTGAATACGAAGTGGTCACTCACGCTGAACTCAGTAGGATGATCAGGGGCCAATATGACAAACTAGCAATTTATTATGATAGGATCGTTCGCTACAGACAATTTAATAAAGATTTATTAGATGCACTCTGGACCATCAACATAAATTCACCTGCTCGAAGTTTTAAAGGTGTACTGTTGTTGTTTGTGAAAGAATCTAATTACAATCCTGACAGCGAAAATTTTATCAATCCTAATATTTCAAAAGTGTCTGTTGTGATTGAAGGTAAGCCTAATCAATTGTTCGCGAATGGAATGATGGGGTTTCAACAGTTTGATGAGATTAGGAAAATCTTGGGTGGAGGTAGATTACGGACTGACACTGTGGATTTGATTTCTAAGGATCTTCATTTGCATGACACACGACTGCAAGATTATCTGGTGAATAAATTTGCGTTGTGGTTAGACTTTCGAACCATACCCACCAATGAACTTCATGGATCTGGAAGAAGAATTGAAAACGGAACAGATGGTATAACAATTGAATTGCATAGGGAAGCAAGTGCTAAGTCAGAATCAGTTACAGTATACATGTATATAATTATGGATGCTCAGCTAAACATTGAAAATGGAAGATTAAAAGATTTAGTATATTAAAAAATGACCTCTTTGTTACCTCGTGATCCTCATTGCGGAATGATCGTTGGCATGACGTCATGTGGAAAGACCGTCTTTGTTCTGGATTTGTTAGAAAAATATTACGCAGGACACTTTGATTATATAGTAATTTTTTGCCCAACTATTCAATATAATAAAACCTACTTAGATCGTAAGTATGTCTGGACAGATGAAAATATCTTTGTTGTAAATACCAATGGCAAGCTCAATGAGTATTTAACGTATTTTTATAACCTGTTTGAGAATGAGGGTAATACGTTATTCTTAATCGATGATTGCAGTGCAGAAAAAGATATTGTATTAAAACGGAACATATTGAGCAAGCTGGCTTTCAGTGGACGCCATGTGAAAATTAGTGTCTGGTTAATCACGCAGAAATTTAATTCCATATTAAAGGATTTTAGAGAACAAGTAAAATTCGTGTGCCTGTTTTATTGCAAAGATCGAGACAGCTTTGATAACTGTTTAAAAGAAAATGACGTAATTGAATCAAAAGAGGAAAGAACTAAATTAAAAGAACAGCTAAAAAAAGGCAAGCACTTAAAATTATTATTAAAAACTGACCAACCAACTGGCTATACAATACTTATGTAAGTAAGTAAGTTCTTTTATAATTTAATTATTGTAAGTTATAAGTTTTTTTAAAAGTCGACTTAATTAAGTTAGATGTAAGTAAGTAAGTTCTTTTATAATTTAATTATTGTAAGTTATAAGTTTTTTTAAAAGTCGACTTAATTAAGTTAGATGTAAGTCACTAAGTCAAAAAAAAGGTTGAAAGTAAGTAATAGTGGTGATGATTATAGTTCATTTATTTTAATGGCTCTGTGTCTGGTGGAACAATCTGAAGTTCTTCTTTTACAAAGTTTCTTTGTGGTGTTCTACGATCGCTTCTCGGTCTTAAATAATATACAGGCGGATCAGTAGATAATGCTCTGTCAACTTCATAAACGCTTAATGACCAAATTGGGTCTGTAGCTCGCCTTGTAGTGTCATTAGCAACTTCTCCAGGCTGATAAAGGTATCTAACAGTTTTGTTCATCAAAGTTAGATCCGGCTGACCAGGCTTTGAAACGGCAACAACAATCTGTTTCTTTTTAATAGCCTCAACTGGTTTTAATCCTGTAACTTTGGTTGGTTCTGAATTCATTTCCCTTAAAACTCGAGGCAGCCTAACAACCCATTCTGTATTAGTGGTTTCAGTAAAGAGTTCCTTTGAATACTGATAAGTGAATAATCTTTCTGCCAGTTGCCGATTAAAGTTTTCTACAATACCCTGTGATCTGTGCAATCCAACAACTCCTCTTCTAACAGTTACATTATGTTTTAACAAAAGCTGGTTAACAGCTCCTTTGAATTCAGAACCTTCATCGCATTGAATAAGTCTAGGGAACCTTAGAGGCCCTCTTGAATAAATCGCATTTAAGGCTTGAGCGACCTCAGCTGAATTTTTAGTCCTAAGAGCATGAGCGTCCTTAAACCGGGTAGCTATATCAATAACAGTAAGGGCATACCTGTATTTCTTTCTATATATTTTGTCCTATCCTATCCTGTCCCATAACCCGAATGATTGATTGATTGATTTATTGTTGCTTTAGGTCCAGCGGACTCTTCTGAGCCAAATCAGGACCGGCCCATAACCCGAAGGTCGTAGGGGCACCACAGATGATCGTTTAACCAGCATACTCCATCTTTCTCTGTCCTCAGCAGCCCTCATGGCTTCGCTCAGTGTCAAACCAGTCCATTCTCGAATGTTGTCCTCCCACCTCTTATTCGGTCTCCCCCTTCTTCTACCTCCTTGCACTGTGCCTTGCAGAATGGTCTTTGCAAGGCCTGATGATCTGGTGACGTGGCCATACCATCGGAGTTTCCGTTTCTTCACCACTGTGAGCAGGTCATCGTGTTGTCCAATGGCTTGTGTGATGGTCTGTCGGACTTCGTCGTTGGTGATGTGTTGGGTATAGGAAATGCACAGAAGTCTTCTGTAGCACCTCATCTCCATGCTTTGTATTCTTCGTTGGAGATCTGCTGTGAGGGTCCATGCTTCGCAAGCATATAGGAAGATGGAGATGACCAGAGAGCGCAGCAGTCTTACTTTGGAATGTAGACTGATGGTTCTGTCTTTCCAAATGGGCTTCAACCTTGTCAGGGCAGCAGTTGTTTGTGCGATCCTGGAGAGGACTTCCTGTCGAGACCCATTGTCTGACACAATGGCTCCTAAATATTTGAAGCTGTGCACTGTGTTGAGGGATTGGCCTTGTACTTTGATGTCCGTGTTGATGCCATTGGTGTTGTTGGTCATCATTTTGGTCTTCTCTGCACTTATTTCCATTCCATAAGCTCTGGAGGTGGTGTCAAGCCTATGTACAAGCTGTTCAAGTTCTTGTTCCTCTCCAGCCAATCCATCAATATCATCCGCAAAACGAAGATTGGAGATTGCTCTGCCCCCTATGCTGACTGTGCCTTCGTGATCTGCAAGAGCATCTGACATGATGCGCTCTAGGAAGATGTTGAAGAGTGTTGGAGAGAGTAGGCATCCTTGACGCACACCGATTGTTGTTCTGAACCAGTTCCCGATGACGCTGTTATGGAGGACTGCACTGGTAGCCTTGTCATACAGGCTTTTGATGACTTCTATAATTTTAGGGCTGATGTTGTACACTTTCATGGTTGCCCATAGAGCTGCATGCCAGACTCGGTCAAATGCCTTCTTGAAGTCTATGAACACATGATATAGATGTTGTTGGTGCTGTAGGTATTTCTCACAGATTATTCTGAGGTTGAAAATCTGTTCAGTGGTACTTCGCCCTGCCATGAATCCTGCTTGTTCTTCAGCTATGATTTGTTCAGCTTGTGGTTTCAACCTGTTGAGTATTATTTTCAGGAGGACCCATATTTTGTCATGGGGAAGATATAACAAATCTATTTGATGCGTGTCATTTGGTCTGGAGTTTTCAAATTTTGGTCTTATTATTTTCTTCGGGGGTGGAAGATAGATTTGCCATACAGCTTGCTTCGATAACCATTGTTTAACTGTGTTTGCTGACAAGCCAGTCTTTTCTACTAGTTTATTAACTGCCGTCATCCCTTTCCAATATCCGGATTGAGAATAATATAATCTAGACAAACGCGAAGTCATATTTTATTTAGATTTATATTTTTTTTTTTTAACGAGGTAATAAACTACTGTTATTCCAAACACAATTAAAATTAATTCTCCGGTCTCTGACATTGTAGGTGCAATGTTAGGTGTGTAGTAATCGGATAACACTGGTTGCTTTAATGAAGGTAGTGTCGTGCCAGTTAATAAATAATATTGGTGCAAAGCTTCATCAACGTCTTCGAATGTTTTATCAGCATGGCCTTCTTCTTTCAATCTTTTATTAACAAAATCAAGCTGCATTAGTCTGTTTTTCTCGTATTCAGCCTGATCTTGTTGTAATTTTTCCATTGCTAAGTTATGCCGTTTTGATTCTTCTTTACTGTCCAGTTTTGAAAACAAATAATTTGATCCTGAAAAGGCTAAGGCATTTACAGCAGCAGAACCAAGCACCATTGCAGCACCGGCCATTTTTTAATTTAGTTTTTTATTTTATTTGTACTTAAAATGAATTGTGATGACTTGTTAATGCAAGAAGCTATTAATGTTACAGTTACAGGTGTTGACAATGAGAAAAGAGACAGGCTGGTTGCATTAGTAGCTTCCGGAAAGTCAAAGTATTATCTCGGTGTTGACTTAACACCTGAACAAGTACAAAGACTGAGGCCTGAAGAGATCATTATATTACATAATAAATATGATAAAGTTCTCGGTGCTTTAATGGTTAAAAGTCTGGGGCGTTCGATTGTAAAGTTATATACGAAAGCTGTGTCGACCTTTGTTACTTTAGATTGTGAGAATGATTTATTTGATGATTTGGTTCAAGATCCAGTTATTGTCAATGGGATTAGTGAGGTATCAAGAAATCTATATTATAAGTTTGGAAGCTTGTTGGCACCATTTTCAGCTGGGCTAATTACTTTTCAACACATAAATTTCTCTGCTATTAAAAATGGACTCTTCCAATCCAGAGATGGAGAAGGAGACGGAGGTGAAGAATTCAGAGAATCAACAGAACCCAGTGACAGTCACTAAACAAAAGAGCCCAGGAAGAATTGCAGCTGGAAAGAAGTTAGCAGAATTTAACAAGTTACATAGATGGAACAGACAAACAAAAGCAAACATATTAGGAAAAAAGGAATCACCAAAAGAAGAAACAATAATGCAACAAACATTAACAACAAATAAAGAAGAACCAATACAACCAATACAACCAGTACAATCTTCAAATAACATATATTATTTATGTATAGCCGGTGTAGTGGGTGCAAGTGGGTACATAATATATAAATACCGCCAAGGAAAAAATAAACAGAAACCGTCAAAACCACTTGTAGAAAAAGAAATTGAATTATCTCCATCATTGAAGCCATCATTGAAGTCATCATTAGATGTGTTTTCAATGCAGTAATAATTTATTATTATTTTTTTATTATATATAAAAATGAGTGTACCATATGAACAAACAATTGTTAATCTTGGATACCATAGTGTTGTCTTAGTGGGCTTAAATACAGCTTATGCCATGATTGCAAAATCTCTTTTAAAAATGAAACCTATTGAATTAGGAAAAATGGATCTTTCAGATGCTGGTAAACTGGTTGGTATCTTTTCATTATCGTTATTTACTCGGGACTATCTTGTTAAACAAAAGATCATTCCAGCAGATATTAATGTGTAATGTTATACAACCATAATGTAGAAGGGTTGTAATTTTTTTTGTTTTAACCAAAGACGCAAGATATACGAATGTGTATTATATTTAGCAAATGCCGGATTCCCAGAGCTCTTTGGCACGCCTTTTAAAAGCTCATAAAACAGCCATAAATTGCAATAAAAAGCCTCCTTTAGAACTCTTTGAGCTTTTTGGTGCTCTAGGCCCATTATTGCTATCTCTGGTCTCCGTTTGGTTTGTCGTTGGAAAGGTCAGAGCACTACTCTGTCCATCTGTCCAAGACTTCTTGGTTTTTTTGTAAGGCATAAGCCACTTGCTTTGGATCGTGGAGACCTTGGGCTGTTTAACACTTGTCAGCGGCTTCACAGTCTGGTAGGCCTTCTTGCTGTTGTTCTTGTTCAGACTGTTCTCTATTTCCTGGCATTGAGCTTCTATCCAGTTCTCCTTTGCTGTGCGCATGCCTTTTCGGATGTCATTGTTGATTTTTCGGTAGGCATCAGCTCCCTGTCAGGTGTTCTTTTTTCTTTTACATCTCTCTTCGTTTATCACACAGGTCCAAAAGTTCAGGTGTGATCCACAGCTTCTTCTTTGACCGGTGCTTTCCAAGGCTCTCCGTGGCGGCATCTGTCACAGCTAAGTTGAAGGTGGTGGTCATGGTGTTGACATCTACTTCACCAGCTCCCAAAATGAGCAGTGGTGCAAATTTCCCTCCAATTGTGGCCTGAAATATTTCTGTCACCTCTTGCTCGGGTCTTGCCGTTGTCCAGGTAGAACTTCAGTCTAATGCACTTTGCTGTGTTTACTCTCTTCAAGTGAAGCCGGAAAGACATCATCACAAGATTGTGATCACTTCCGATGTCTGCTCCTGGAAAAGTGCGTGTCCTGCCAATGTTGATGCTTGATCTGAAGCGTTTTTTGACCATCATTAACATTTACCGAGTAAGTCCCTTTAATAGAATTTTGGAAACCCTCCCCCAAAAACTAACTGATCCGCCCCTGCATTGTACATCACCGCATGGTTCCATTTCCTAAAACGTTCCCAAAAAAGCCACCCGTCCGATTGAGACGCTTCTATGGAGCTGCAGGACATTCCTGGGAACAAAACCCGTTGCAAAGATATGCTTCGCTCCAAAGTGAACAGTGAAACTGTAGACGCAAAGCTTAGAGCCAGCCTCGTGTCAGCAGGCCGCACGTACAACATGACTATAAAAAAAGATATCGCTGTTGGCCTTGCGAACGACGAACGAAAAACGATGCTTAACGTCCTAATGCATGAGCGTTGTTGGCCTTGCAAGCTTGGCCGTGTGTATTTATAGTACTGAACTGTGTTTACATGTACCGCGGAGTAGAGCTCGAAATAGCACACCCCAGCGGTGAGTTTCAGCAGCGCGTGACCACGGTATGATCTGTTCATGCCACAACGATACAGATTTCGCGTTATGTTTAATAATAATTTTGTTAAATAATAAAATGTTTAATGAGAGATACCTTTATCGCTTGTTTTCTACACACTCTTTATTTGTCAATACAGATGAAAGATTTCCATGAAAAACCTAATTATCGCGAAAAAAAAACAACAAAAATTAATCGTTTCGTTTCGTTTAGATAAATTAAAGTCCCACGTCACAATAGCGAATAGGGGACTGATTCATCCGTGGAAATGGGCACTTTAACCTATAGTCTACTTGTAGGCGCTCCCGTCTATTTGATCACCTGTTACGCGTGCCTTCCCTATGCAGGCTATGGCGGGGTGTATCTGGACACAGACCACCTCATATTGCGGTCCATGGACGAGCTGCTGAATGAGCCAGCAGTTATCGGCGAGGAGACGAAACTCCAGTACGGCAACGGCTTCCTAGTTGCGGAGAAGCACTCGCGCTTTATGGGGCTATGGCTCGCCAACTACACAGATTTTGACGACAGACAATGGGCTGTGCATTCCACCTTCAGGTAACGACCATTCCAATCTATGTGCATCTTGTGGTGGTGTATTTTCCAGTTGGGAGTAAAGTATGTCATTGATGAGTTTATTATGAATACACCTCCTCCCCACTACCACTGACCCTCCCAGGCCTAAATTTAGCTACAGACAAAAAACAACAACAACGGTAAGACATACTACAAGGCAAACTTAATATCTAACTCACTCTCTCTCTCTCACAACTCACACACACACACACACACACACTCTCGCTCTCTCTCTACTGCTACTACTACTGGTACTACTATTGCTGCTACTGCTACTACCTCCCCACCCTCACCACCCCATACACCTCACCTACAAAAAAAAAAAAAAAATCTAGATTTTTGCAAATCTGTGCGAGATGAGTCGTAATAGTCCAAAAATGACATTCATTTTTTTTGTCCCCTCCGTCCGTCTTTCCGTTCGTCTGTCTGTCAGCCGTTCGCCACACCGACTCAACCAAAGCGTGAGAGGTTACATAAAGGTCAAGGTCATCCCAAGGTCAAGGTCACTGAATGTGAAAGTCATCCCAAGGTCACTATTTTTTTGGCTTAATGCAACTTTTGCTATAATTGATTTCATATTACATGAGTGTATTTGGAGCCGGGGGTCAAGGTCATCCTAAGGTCAAGAGCATAGAAAGTTCAAAGTCGGTATTATTTTGCATTATAATGCCGCGGTTTCTTTTTCTTTCTTTTTTTTCCTGGACGGTCATTTTCAGGTTAAATATTGCAATTTCTAAATTTCTATAAGGAGCATTTGAGTCACATAGGCTATGCCCTTCTATTTTTTTGTTTTTGAATTTGCAGACCGAGGCTACTGTCGATTGACCACCCTGACCTTGTACGTGTGGTGGATACATTTTTTACGGTAATTTTGATTAATTTTTTAATGTATATATTTGTGTTGGTTTGAGGAGTGTAAAAGTGTGATGTTGTACTATGTTTGGTATTTGTCATTTGTATTTCGTTAGACTCCTTGTTTTTTCATAACTTTTGTTTTGTTTCGTAGATGTTAACATGTATGTATGTTTGCGTGAGAACTGCGTTGTGAACTGATTTATACTTAGGGTTAAAAACACCTTATATTGGTACACATTATTATTATTATTATTATTATTATTATTATTATTATTATTATTATTATTATTATTATTATTATTACTATTATTATTATTATTATTATTATTATTATTATTATTATTATTATTATTATAGTTGATCCTGGTTACAGGAAATTGAGCTATATAAACATTCTTTATTATTATTATTATTATTATTATTATTATTATTATTATTATTATTATAGTTGAGCCTGTTTACAGGAAAACATTCTTTTTTATTATTATTGTTATTATTATTATAATAAAATAAATTATTCTTATTTTTATTTTTATTATTATTATTATTATTATTATTATTATTATTATTATTATTATTATTATTATTATTATTATTATTATTATTATTATTATTATTATAAAATAGTGGTCACTTCCGATGTCTGCTCCTGGAAAAGTGCGTGTCCTGCCAATGTTGATGCTTGATCTGAAGCGTTTCTTGACCATGAGATAGTCTATTTGGTTGTGATGCTCCCCGCCAGGACTGTGCCATGTCCATCGTCTGGAGTTTTTGTGGAGACCAAGCGTGTTTGCCAGTACCAGATTGTTGTATCTGGCAAATTCCAAGAGTCTCAGACCCCTGTAACTTGTCTCGTTGTTGCAGTGGGGTCCACATGTGTCTCCCCAGTTGTGGTGCGCATCTTGGCCAACCTTGGCATTCCAGTCGCCTTGCACTATGACTATGTCCTTCTTCGGCACTTGGTCAAGGACCGCCTGTAGATTTCCATAAAAATCCTCCACTTCGCTGTCGTCATAGTCTGATGTTGGGGCATAGGCCTGGATGATGGTGATGTTGAAAGGGGCTGCTCTCAAACGGATGGTAATGAGTCTACTGAAGACTGGGCGGCAACCCATGACAGTGGCTAGAATGTTCTTGTGGACCAAGAATCCTACGCCGTGTTCGTGCCTGTCATCTCTACCGCTGAAATAGAGCTTGTGGCCTTTGTCGGTCGTTGTTTAACCTAGGCCTTTCCAGCGCAGTTCGCTGATGCCTAGAACGTTCCATCGATAGTGGTCCAACTCGTGGGCCAGTTCTTCTAATTTTCCTTCCGCAGTTAGGGTCCTGACATTCCAGGTTCCTATGACGATGTTGTTTCTCGTGCGGATCTTGCTAAATTGTCCATTGCGGAAGTGACCACGATCTCGTGATGATGTCTTTCCGGCTCCACTTGAAGAGAGTAAATACAGCAAAGTGCACTAGACTGAAGTTCGACCTGGACAAACTGCAAGACCCGGAGGTGGCAGAACTATTTCAGGCCACAATTGGAGGGAAATTTGCACTACTGCTCATTTTGGGGGCTGGTGAAGTAGATGTCAACACCATGACCACCACCTTCAACTCAGCTGTGACAGATGCCGCCACTGAGATCCTTGGCAAGCACCGACCAAAGAAGAAGCCGTGGATCACACCTGAACTTTTGGATCTGTGTGATAAACGAAGAGAGATGAAAAAGAAAAAGAACACCTCACAGGGAGCTGATGTCTACCGAAAAATCAACAATGACATCCGAAAAGGCATGCGCACAGCAAAGGAGAACTGGATAGAAGATCAATGCCAGGAAATATAGAACAGTCTGAACAAGAACAACAGCAAGAAGGCCTACCAGACTGTGAAGCGGCTAACAGGTGTCAAACAGCCCAAAGTCTCCACGATCCAAAGCAAGTCTGGCATATGCCTTACAGAAGAACAAGAAGTCTTGGACAGATGGACAGAGTACTGCTCTGATCTTTACAACCATACACCAAAAGGAGACCCATCAGTTCTAGCATGTCCCGAGAACAGAGAAGAAGAAGAAATCCTCCCAATTCTCCGGGAAGAAGTTGAGGCAGCAGTGCAAGCGCTAAAGAAAGGGAAGTCAGCGGGAGTGGACAACATACCCGCGGAACTGCTACAAGCAGGAGGAGAAGCGATGATTGATGCCCTCACCATTATCTGTAACAAGATCTGGCAGAGTGGGGAGTGGCCTATACCATGGACCCAGTCGCTTGTCATCACTCTTCCCAAAAAAGGTAACCTTCAGGAGTGTGAAAATTACCGGACCATCAGCCTCATCAGCCATCCCAGCAAGGTCCTACTGAAAATAATACTCAACAGGTTGAAACCCCAAGCTGAACAAATCATAGCTGAAGAACAAGCAGGATTCAGGGCAGGGCAGGGCAGGGCGAAGTACCACTGAGCAGATTTTCAACCTCAGAATAATCTGTGAAAAATACCTACAGCACCAACAACATCTATATCATGTGTTCATAGACTTCAAGAAGGCGTTTGACCGAGTCTGGCATGCAGCTCTATGGGCAACAATGAAAGTGTACAACATCAGCCCTAAAATTATTGAAGTCATCAAAAGCCTGTATGACAAGGCTACCAGTGCAGTCCTCCACAACAGGGCCATCGGGAACTGGTTCAGAACAACAATCGGTGTGCGTCAAGGATGCCTACTCTCTCCAACACTCTTCAACATCTTCCTAGAGCGCATCATGTCAGATGCTCTTGCAGACCATGAAGGCACCATCAGCATAGGGGGTAGAGCAATCTCCAATCTTCGTTTTGCAGATGACATTGATGGATTGGCTGGAGAAGAACAAGAACTTAAACAGCTGGTACAGAGGCTTGACTCCACCTCCAGAGCCTATGGAATGGAAATAAGTGCAGAGAAGACCAAAATGATGACCAACAACACCAATGGCATCAATACGGACATCAAAGTCCAAGGCCAATCCCTCAACACAGTGCATAGCTTCAAATATTTAGGAGCCATTGTATCAGACAATGGGTCCCGACAGGAAGTCCTCTCCAGGATCGCACAAACAACTGCTGCCCTGACAAGGTTGAAGCCCATTTGGAAAGACAGGACCATCAGTCAACATTCCAAAGTAAGACTTCTGCGCTCCCTTGTCATCTCCATCTTCCTATATGCTTGCGAAGCATGGACCCTCACAGCAGATCTCCAACGAAGAATACAAAGCATGAAGATGAGGTGCTACAGAAGACTTCTGGGCATTTCCTATACCCAATACATCACCAACGACGAAGTCCGACAGACCATCACACAAGCCATTGGACAACACGATGACCTGCTAACAGTGGTGAAGAAACGGAAACTCCGATGGTATGGCCACGTCACCAGATCATCTTTGCAAAGACTATTCTGCAAGGCACAGTGCAAGGAAGTAGAAGAAGAGGGAGACCGAAAAAGAGGTGGGAGGACAACATTCGAGAATGGACTGGTTTGACACTGAGCGAAGCCATCAGGGCTGCTGAGGACAGAGAAAGATGGAGTATGCTGGTTAAACGATCATCTGTGGTGCCCCTACGACCTTCGGGTTACGGGACAGGATAGGATAGGATAGGAATAAAATAAATTATTATTATTATTATTATTATTATTATTATTATTATTATTATTATTATTATTATTATTATTATTATTATTAAGCCTAATGTTCGTGGATAAGTGATATAGATGAAATGAAAATGATGTTCCTGTGTGCATAACAATTCCTGTATACATATAAACATACATCGCAGCATGTTGTTTTGGCGTAATACATCCTTTGCTGTACTTTATTTCATAGTACATGATAGTATTTGGAGCCAGAGGTCAGAGTCGCTCGAAGTAAAGAGAACTAAAAGATCAATGTCAGAATTTGCATTTTAATGCCACCATTTCATTTTGTTTTTCCTGGGCACTAATTTTTTTTAATTCAATATTGAGTTCCATAAGGAGCAGGTGAGTCATATGGGTTTAGCCCTTCTAATTTGTTAAATAATAATAAAACAAATAAAAATTTAAAAAAAATAACACTCACACACAAAACTTCGTGCTGCCGTAATCTTGTGGGGTGTTTATTTTCTTATTTTGTATTTAAAAAATATTTTTACGCTTGTGTGTGTACGTGTGTGAGGGTGTGCGTGTGTGTGTGTGTTGGTCTGATAATTTTAGCCCAACTATAAATGCATTTAGGAAGGCTCTAGGATCGCAAAGGTGATGATCACGACGACGATGAATCTGATGATGTTGCTTCTGCTATTGTTGCTGCTGCTGATGAAGATGATGACGACGACGATGCCGACGGTGATAATGATGACGACAACAACGACGACGACGATGATAATAATTATGACATGATGACGATGACGACAACGGTGATGATGATGACGACTATCACGACGATGAAGATAATAGAACATTTATATATTTGTAGCCCTTCTATTTTGCAGCCAAACTACTCTGCGTTAGGACAGCTGTTCGACAAGACCAAGGCGCCCCGTGCGTACAACTGGCACGAGCACTTCGGGCTGCACTTCTACACACGGATGTACAGGGCGCAGCTGTTTAACGATCCACAGAGGGTGGATTATCAGCCGAACGTCGTGGGCGACATCGTCCGGCACATACTCTACGGGGACCAGCATGCATGCGGAAACCGTTAACAGCTTGCGTAGCACCCGGCGCCTAAGCGCGATTGTCAAAGTCTGGTGCCGAAAAATAATATTAATGATAGAGTGATAGAGACGCTCTCGATATAGACTATATTATGAAAAAAAGAGAGAGAGAGAGAGAGGGGGGAGAGAGAGAGAGAGAGAGAGAGAGAGAGAGAGAGAGAGAGAGAGAGAGAGAGAGAGAGAGAGCTTTGAAACTTGAAACTTTTTAATTAGGAGATTGATTGATAGATTGATTGATTGTTGCTTTAGGTCCAGCGGACTCTTCCGAGCCAAATCTGGACCGGACAACCCCCGATCCGCATAAAAGATCTGCTGAAACAACCCTAGTGGGAAAATTGAATGCCCTCCACCCGCAAGTCACTTTACAATAAAGACGTCCCACGCAGGGGACGGCTGAGGCTTTACCCCAACTACTCGAACCCCCGGTTACAAAAACAAAATAGAATACAAACATCATTATAAATTATCAACAAAACATATACATATAAAATGCCTATACTGCTAAATAATACAATCATAGAAAACCCTAGTGACCACCCGGCAGAAAGCGTCCAACACTCCCAAGCTGATCCAACAGACCTCATACACAAACAAGGAGTCTTGTCCAGGAAGAATTTTCAAGAAAAAAGGTAGGTCATTGATCTAGCGAAGAAGAAGATAGTATAGCAGAGTGATAGGACAGAGCAGGAATGGGAAAGAGTAAATGAGGAAGACAGCGACAGTGGGAATTTAAAGCACTAAATTTCCAGAAAGTGGGGATACTATTTATACTGAAACCCCCGGCACTCCAACGGGGGTACTGTTGCCGCATTGAATCAGTCCTGCCTACAAAGTCAAGACAGGTTTTCAACTGGGGCTTTCACTTTTCCCTTTATAGGTTAGAACAATCTACAGTGGCAAGATTGCTCATGACCCCAAGGGGTAATTAGGAGATAAAGATTGTAGACTACTTGCAAAATCTAATCTTCCAGACTGTCCCTTTAACAAATTAACACAATGCAGAATCTTTGACATTGAATTGCAAATACCACACACAAACAAATCATACCACACACAAACAAATCATACCACACACGCAAACACACACACACACAACACACACACTTCATCAACATCGTCATAGAATATTAGACAACCCCTCTTCCCATCTCTCATGAGAGAGGGAGATAGAGAGAAAGAGTGAGGGATACAGAGAGAGAGAGAGAGAGAAAGAGAGAGAGAGAGAGAGAGAGAGCACCAGCTAAGTCGGCCAGTTTAAGTTTGGCACTATTGTAGCGAGTTCCGCAGCGCGGGGTAATTACGTTTAAGTCAACCTTTTCTTCAAACATGACGCGTGATCAGCAGCGCTGGCCATCTTATTGCTGTCATCTAGTCATCTTGAATATGTTTTGATGTGTAGGTCTACATGTATATGTTGGTGTAAGGGGGTTACGTTTGTGGGTAAAATATCCTTGTTTATATATAGTGTATAGTGTGTTTATATGTGTGCATGCATGTATATAATAATGCAGTGTAGTGTGTGCCAGGGTTGATATAAATATATTTGCGATTATAATAATAGTTATGCAAATACAGTTGCGATCGTGGGGCTCTTCACAAGCAGTCACAAGATCAAGGTAATATGGAAGGGCCTTGAAGTACAATGATGAAATATTTGAGTTGGTAACAAGAAGAGAATGCTGTTACACAGTTGTTGTTTTTTTTGTTTTTGTTTTTAAATCAATAGTTGATTCAGCCCCGATGCTTGAATCTTGATAAGTGTAACTCAGATTCTTTTATCCACGCAACCTGTTCACTCAGCAGCAAGGCAGGAGTCGTCGTATGAAGTTTTCCAACTTTATTCAAGCATACATCAACAACTGCATACAAGATCGCTCAATCGCTTTTTCACTTCTTCTTTTTCTCTATCTTTTTTGAAACAGTGCGGCACTTGTATAGTCTCTCTAGAGAAAGTTCGAACATTCCAGCGTGACGGAATTACAACCAATCAAAATAAAATTCGTCCCCGAAACTATGCACTGTCTTACGTCTAATAACTTTATTTAGGATAGAAGAATCTCGTAGCTATCACAAGATGTATCTAAATGCTTCGATCAATAGTAAACAAGTAATTCTAGACAATTCTCCAATAATATCGACCAACGAAAATTGTCAACATTATACAAAGTTTCTTCTAACAACAACGCAAAATCAAATCAAAGGTAAATACATTCTGTTATTGCATGCTTTGCAAAACAAAACGATCTGATCTATCGTGTGCGTCTCAAAACGTAACAAATGCAGTTAAACGAGGCAGAAGATGAGCTTGCCTTTGAAGGGCCTTAACACTCTACGAGTTGCCTCGTTTTGTTTTCTATTGGACCTTTTTTTGGTTTTTTTCACTTCGACCATGTTAACATTCAGTCACATGATCGTTGTGACTTTTCTCGCGCGGAAGAAGCATTGAAGAACTTGTCCAGTGATAGTTCCTCTTTTGTGTTTTATCCACGAGCGTAACGTATTCCATCCCACTGAGGAGTGTATATAGGATTTATTCCACTGAACAACAGCATAATATGATGTTCTGTTCCAATGTCCATACAACAGCGTAGTGATTCGTTAGCGTAGCGTAGCGTGATATTAGATATATCTTTTCCACTCATCAGTGTAGGTGCTGTTCCACTCAACAGGAGAATATGATATTCAGAACTTCATGTCTACCTCAATATTTTGAGCGCCTTCCAAATGTTTTTAAATTACGACATTAATTAACTCCAAGTCAAATAAATGTTGATTTCTAAGAGCTGCTATAGATAATATTGTATTGTCATTATTTAAATAATACCTTCCCTTTCTCACTGTCAAACGCCTTTTCAGCAGACAAGATTTTACTTTCTGTTTTATTTCTTCGCTTGGTCTCCACAAAAAATCCAGACGATGGACATGGCACAATCCCGGCGGGGAGCATCACAACCAGCTTGAATACATCATGGTCAAGAAACGCTTCAGATCAAGCATCAACATTGGCAGGACACGCACTTTTCCAGGAGCCGACGTCGGAAGTGACCACGATCTCGTGATGATGTCTTTCCGGCTCCACTTGAAGAGAGCAAACACAGCAAAGTGCACTAGACTGAAGTTCGACCTGGACAAACTGCAAGACCCGGAGGTGGCAGAACTTTTTTCAGGCCACATTTGGAGGGAAATTTGCACCACTGCTCATTTTGGGAGCTGGTGAAGTAGATTTTTGTTTTAATCGTTCTTATATAGCGCTTTACCAGCTCAAGAGCTGCTCAAGGCGCTGGCCAATACAGGATCTAACTCAAGCCGCCCGAGACGCCCACCCGCAGCCTTTGGGCGCATGGTCTGACGCCCGTACAACTGAGCACAATCCTGGGCAGCCAGGGATGGGGGAGAAGGACCTAAGTGCATACTGGGTGTGTTCTTGTCACCGGAACTCACCCGTCTAGGACATGAGCGTCAGGATCTTTAAAGTCCGTTATGATGGAATGTATGCGACACAGACTAGACCTCGGTTTATACTCTCATCCGAAGGAGTAGGAAACGGGAGTAAAGTGTCTTTCCCAAGGACACAACACAATGCCCCGGCCTGGGCTCGAACCCGAGACCTTCAGATCCGCAAACCAAAGCTCTACCATTAGACCACCGTGCCTCCCAGTAGACGTCAACACCATGAGCACCACCTTCAAATCAGTAGTGACAGATGCCGCCACGGAGATCCTTGGAAAGCACCGGACAAAGAAGAGGCTGTGGATCACACCTGAACTTTTGGACCTTTGTGATAAACGAAGAGAGATGAAAAAGGAAAAGAACACCTCACAGGGAGCTGATGCCTACCGAAAAATCAACAATGACATTCGAAAAGGCATGCGCACAGCAAAGGAGAGCTGGATAGAAGATCAATGCCAGGAAATAGAGGACAATCTGTACAAGAGCAACAGCAAGAAGGCCTACCAGACTGTGAAGCGTCTGACAAGTGCTAAACAGCCCAAGCAAGGTCTCTACGATCCAAAGCAAGTCTGGCATATGCCTTACAGAAGAACAAAAAGTCTTGGACAGATGGACAGAGTACTGCTCTGACCTTTACAACACACACCAAACAGAGACGCATCAGTTCTAGCATGTCCTGAGAACAGAGAAGAAGAAGAAATCCTCGCAATTCTCCGAGAAGAAGTTGAGGCAGCAGTACAATCGCTGAAGAAGGGGAATTCAGCGGGATTGGACAACATACTCGCGGAACTGCTTCAAGCAGTAGGAGAAGCGATGATTGACGCACTCACCATTATCTGTAACAAGATCTGGCTTGTCATTACTCTTCCCAAAAAAGGTAACCTTTAGGAGTGTGAAAATTACCGCACCATCAGCCTCATCAGCCATCCCAGCAAGGTCTTCCTGAAAATAATACTCAACAGGTTGAAACCCCAAGCTGAACAAATCATAGCTGAAGAACAAGCAGGATTCAGGGCAGGGCGAAGTACCACTGAACAGATTTTCAACCTCAGAATAATCTGTGAGAAATACCTACAGCACCAACAACATATCATGTGTTCGTCGACTTCAAAAAGGCGTTTGACCGAGTCTGGCATGCAGCTTTGAGGGCAACAATGAGAGTGTACAACATCAGCCCTAAAATTATTGAAGTCATCAAAAGCCTGTATGACAAGGCTACCAGTGCAGTCCTCCACAATAGCGCCATCGGAAACTGGTTCAGAACAACAATCGGTGTGCGTCAGGGATGCCTACTCTCTCCAACACTCTTCAACATCTTCCTAAAGCGCATCATGTCAGATGCCCTTGCAGATCACGAAGGCACAGCATAGGGTGAAGAGCAATCTCCAACCTTCGTTTTGCGGATGACATTGATGGATTGGAGAGGAACAAGAACTTGAACAGCTGGTACGGAGGCTTGACACCACGTCTAGAGCCTATGGAATGGAAATAAGTGCAGAGAAAACCAAAATGATGACCAACAACACCAATGGCATCAACACAGACATCAAAGTCCAAGGCCAATCCCTCAACACAGTTCATAGCTTCATTTTTTTATTAGCCATTGTATCGGACAATGTGTCCCGACAGGAAGTCCTCTCCAGGATCACACAAACAACTGCTGCCTTGGCGAGGTTGAAGCCAATTTGGAAAGACAAGACCATCAGTCTACATTCCAAGGTAAGACTGCTGCGCTTTTTTGTCATCTCCATCTTCCTATTCGCTTGCGAAACATGGACCCTCACAGCAGATCTACAACGAAGAATACAAAGCATGGAGATGAGATGCTGCAGAAGACTTCTGGGCTTTTCCTATACCCAGCACATCACCAACGACGAAGTCCGACAGACCATCACACAAGCCATTGGACAACACGATGACCTGCTCACCGTGGTGAAAAAACGGAAACTCCGATGGTTGTATGGCCACGTCACCAGATCATCAGGCCTTACAAAGACCATCCTGCAAGGAGGTAGAAGAAGAGGGAGACCGAAAAAGAGGTGGGAGGACAACATTCGTGAATGGACTGGTTTGACACTGAGCGAAACAATCATGGTTGCTGAGGACCGGGAAAGATGGAGTACGCTGGTTAAACGATCATCTGTGGTGCCCCTACGACCTCCGAGTTACGGAATAGGATAGGATAGGATTTCTTCCTCATTTCTTACCCTTTCTGGCTGTCTTTCTCCTTTGTTCTTTCTCATTCCTAATCTGTTCTATCAATCTACTATACTATCTTCTTCTTCGCTAGACCAGTCACCTACCTTTTTTCTTAAAAACTCTTCTGGGACAAAACTCCTCATTTGTGTGTGAGGTCTGTTGGATCAGCTTAGGAATAGTGGACGCTTTCTGCCACTGGGTCTTCCTATGATGTTTTTATTTGGCAATGTAGGCAATTTATATGTATGTGTTTTGTTGATATTTTATAATGATCTTTGTATTCTATTTTGTTTTTGTAAACGGGGTTCAGCGTCCCTGCGTGGGATGTCTTTATTGTACAGTGACCGGTGGTGAGTGCCTTCAGTGTTACAACTAGGGTTGTTTCGTCAGATCTTTTATGCGGATCAGGGGTGAGTTCTCTTTCAGCTAATATAAATTGTGGTCTTGATTTTGTGGTCCTGATTCGGCTCTTTGCAGTCCGCTGGACCCTGTAATCAATGAATAACTAACTAACTAACCTTTTTTAATCGTTGTGGTCCTGATTCGGCTCTTTGCAGTCCGCTGGACTCTATAAACAATGACTAACTAACTTAATTTTTTTTATTTTGTCTTGCCTACAATAACTATTAAAAATATTTTGATAAATAATAAATTAGAAAATATATATTTTATTGTTAGAATACATTATAATGAATTGCAAAAGTGAATATTTAATTGGTATACCGTCAGGCAAAAACTAGGGATTTTGCAATACTGTGTCTTAACCTTTTTTTTTTTTTTTTTTTTTTTTTTTTACTGTGCTTGTTATAGTTTTCATTGATAAGACTTAGACTAATGTGATTTTTGCACGTGATATAACATGTGTTTTTGTGTTGTTACTCTGGCTTGTTTCATGTATTTCACCTTAATCACCCCCTCCTCACCCCTTACCCCCCCCCTCCTTTTTTTTCTCCTTTTTTGCCCCCTGGGCCTATAGCTTTTCGTTGTAGAGATGGATATAACCATGCGTTATAAAATAAAAGGACAAAGTTCCATTCGGATCCACTCAACGGCCTAAAATGACATTCCATTCTACCCATCAGCGTAGATGACATTCCACTCAACAGCTTCATTATTATATCCACTATTCAAATTCCAGGTCTGTGTAGGATTGAATCGTAAAAGCCTTTTATTTGATCATGGATCAGCACTTGAGCTAATAAAAAAAAAACCGCTTTATATGAACAATGAAATAAAATAAGGTTAAAAAAAAAAAGGTAAAGGTAGTCCCATAGCCTTGTGACCGTAGGGTCGAGCGTGATATTGGAGATCACACTTATCTTGGGCCAGCGTAATGAGGGTGATGCCCATCTCTCTCCCTCTCTGCTTTACCTTCCTCACCCTTAAGAGAGTAGGTACTCAGTCACATTTGAGTCAACTGGGGGCGTTGTTATTTGCTAACCGCACTGGACGGTGCTTAACTTGCGACACAGTAGCGAGTGCTCCAACCACTGCGCTATCCGACATTCGAAATAAAATAAAATAAATAAAATAAGGTGGTGCGATCTGCCTGTGCGTGGCCTGATGCTGCAGATTGGCAGCGATGGTGGTGTAGCCAGTGGAAAGTGATTATTGTCCGTCCGTCCCCCCCCTCCCCCCGCTTGATATATCAAAATGAATTATGTATGAACTAACAAATGATGGTTTTATTACCATGTTTTATTTGTTCTATTTTGTTTTTGTAAACGGGGGTTTTAAAATTGTAAATTAGAGTATAGCCTCAGCGTCCCCTGTGTGGGATGCCTTTATTGTAAAGTGGCCGGCTGGTGGAGTGCCTTCAGTGTTACCACTAGGGTTGTTGTACAAGATCTTTTATACGGATCAAGAGTGAGTCCTCTTTCAACCAGGTCGTGGTCCTGATTTTGTGGTCCTGACTCATCTCTTTGCAGTCCGCTGGACTATGTAAGCTGTGAATAACTAACTGCAATTGTGTTATTGGTTTCTTTTTAGATTGTTTTGCCAAGACGCGATGTACTGTATTAATTAGGGGTGTTCGGTTTTACCGGTTTTCCGGTTAAAATCGGTTCGACTTTCTCACGGTTCGGTAAACCGGTTTGACCTTAAAAAACCGGAAAACCGCGGTTTTTCTAAGGGACATCACTCGTCCCGTAAAGCACTAGTAAATTGGCAGAAACAGAGAAATTCGTAGCGAACACGCGTGGGAAAGCTGACATTTGGAGATTCTTTCTCCTGCGAGAGACAGAAACAGGAAAGGTTGACCATAATACCGGTTACTGTAAAGAGTGTAAGGCAAGTATTAAACTTGGCGGTGGCACTTCAAATCTGAATGCACACATTCGCCGACACCACCCTTTGCTGCTGCTGAAGCCACCCAAGCCTGCGGGCCCTGCACCCAATAGATCTAACCCACAAGTTCTACATGCTAGATTTAGTCCGTGTACCAGCAGCGCTGACGCTGACGTGAGCATTGTGACTGAAGGAGGTGCCAGTACCAGTAAAGGCGACACAAAACAAATGAAAAATCAGTGAAGCACTCAAAAAGAAGCAGGTATATCCAGCTAACTCCAAGAAAGCATCCGAAATCAACGAAAAGGTGACAAATTTCATCCTGAAAGAACTTCAGCCGTTCCGAATTGTGGAGAGTCGGTATTTCAAAGATCTACTGGAAACACTCGATCCCAAATACAGCGTCCCTGGAAGAAAGTATTCCACCAACGGTTTCACAAACTCAACATTGAAAAGCAAACTCCCAAATCTACCCACAGTGGAGGGAAATAGCCTCTGAGTTAAGTAGCTAGCGACATAAATTACAAAAAAATTCAATACAGAGGTTATTTCCCTTGCTTACTATGCGCCTTTACCCGGGGTAACCAGTTGTAACTTCTAGCCGGTTAACCGGTTTTAAACCGTGGTTTTCTATTGGAAAAGCCGGTTAAAAACCGGTTTGAGAAATCGTACCGGTTCCACCCTCTAGTATTAATAATAGACACGCAGCACAATAACATTGGCTTTAACATCATGGCAATATTGCCCTAACATTATCTGTAACATTATGGTAATATTGCCTTAACATTGGCTTTAACATTAAGGCAATATTGCCCTAACATTGGCTTTAACATTATGGTAATATTGCCCCAACATTGGCTGTAACATTAGGGCAATATTGCCCTAACATTGGCTGTAACATTAGGGTAATACTGGCCTAACATAGGCTGCACTATTAGGGCAATTTTGTCATAACATTGGCTGTAACATTAGTGCAATATTGCCCTAATATTGGCTGTAACATTATGGCGATATTGCCCTAACTTTGCCGTTACGTTTGGGCAATATTGCCATGGCATTAGCTGTAACATGAGGGTAATGTTGAAGAACAACAATGGTGAAATGTTATAAGTGCAAATTTTGTTTTATTGTTGGGGCAATATTGTATTTAACATTGTATCTAATGGTTGTTGCTATATTAGGACAATGTTGTATTTATCATTGTACCCAATGGTTGCTGCTATATATATTAAGGTCAGTGTGTTAGTACAACATTGGTGCAATGTTTGGTTGTGTGTTACATTTCTTACATCTCTTTTAAAACTTTTTATTTTTGTTGAACTGTTATGCACATGTGTACATGAACGAATGTTATCTTACTGTTTTAGCCGCCTATAAATTGATTTTGTGTATGGGGATGGGTTTTATTTGTTTTTTAAATATTTAATATGCTCCATGTTTTATTGTTTTGTACAGTCTCTTATTCTGCGAGTGCTTGTGTGAGAGTATGTGTTTGAGCGCTTTGAGCAGATTATTTAGTTTGGTATTGCGCTTTATATTATTATTATTATTATTATTATTATTATTATTATTATTATTATTATTATTATTATTATTATTATTAATGTTGTAAGCGCAAAGTTTTAGTCATGTTGTGACTTTACTGATCGTTACCATTATCAGTGACTTTCACGCCTTGCTGCTCCCTGTTTCTCGAGACCGTACGTTAAATCATACAGTCTCTGAAGAACTGCATGTCCCCTCGATTTTTGAAAAGTCTGAATGGGGAAAAAAAACAACAGAAAAAATGCCAAAGTAAAATTCTGATCTTTCGTATCATCCTCATACTGAAACTGTTCACCATCCGAATAAAAAATATAATCAACTGACGATTCTCTTAATGCTTTAATTTCTTCACAAAAATCCTCCAAAAATCCTCCATACCTACGTGATCTTCCACGTCAACAACAACAACAACAACAACAACAACAAAAAAGTCATTTTCATCTACCAAGGCAAAGTCTACTACAGATTTCACTAACACAGGCTTATTATTAACGGCCCTTTCATTCTTCTTTCCCATGCATTCCCAATTAGTTAGTGTTTTTTCCCTGAGGTTGATCCCCCCGTGGGGGTGCCGGGGGTTTCTGTATAAATAGTATCCCCATTTCTGGAATTGTAGTGCTTTAAATTCCCACCGTCGCTGTCGTTCTTCTTTGTTCTTTCTCATTCCTACTCTGTTCTATCAATCTACTATACTGTCTTCTTCTTCGCTAGACCATTTGTGTTTTATCAGCTTGGGAATATTGGACGCTTTCTGCCAAATGGTCTCTAGGGCTTCCTATGATTATTTAGCAATGTCGGTGTTACACTCATTCGATGTTGGTGTATTTCTATCAGTAGTGGATTCAGCCCCAATGCTGAAGTACTGATGAGTGTAGCTCAGATTCGTTTATCCACGCAACCCGTTCAATCAGCATACAAGTCACAAAGTCGACGTATGAAGTTTTCCACTTTTATTCAGCACACATCAACAACTGCATACAATCGCTCAATCGCTTTTCCACTCTCAAATTTTACTTTCCAACTCACTATCAACAACAACAACAACACCCTTTTTTAACAGTGCGGCGCTTATATAGTCTCTACATACTCGGGAACAAACGAGAATAATCCTACATGAAACACCACAACCAATCAAAATTAATTTCATCATCACGTGACTCACGTCATACAACCTCATTTGGAATGGAAGCTTCCATGGTAACCAACAGAACAATCCATACGCTTCGATCGATAGTAAACAACCAATTCTCGAAAATTCTCAAATAATATCGACCAACTAAAAACACCAACGTTACACAAAGCCTCTACTAATAACAACGCAAAATCAAATCAAAGATAAATACACTCTATTACTGCATGCGTTGCAAAAATAAAACGAACAGATCTATCGCGCGCGCTTCACACATAATATCTTCACACGCACCATCATGCGCGTTTCAACGTAACAGTCGGCATTTTATATGCATGCCTTTTGTTGATATTTTATAATGGTGTTTGTATTCTATTTTGTTTTTGTAAACGGGGGTTCGATAAATCAGCCTCCCCTGCGTGCAATGCCTTTATTGTACAGTGACCGGCTGGTGGAGTGCCTTCAGTTTTACCATGGGGTTGTTTCAGCAGATCTTTTATTCGGGTCAGGGGTGAATCCTCTTTCAGCCAAGTTGTGATCTTGATTTTGTGGTCCTGATTCGGCTCCATGCAGTCCTCTGGACCGTGTAAGCAATGAATAACTCACTAACTGTGGTTGATCCATCCAGCATTTCTAAGCTGTCAACTTGCAAAGCTAAACTAGAACCATCGGATAAACTGAATTTCAATACTTTGGATGGATTGTTATCTATATTGTCATCATCACTCTTAGTGGAACATATGAAAGAAATTGACACCTGGCACTAGGCCTTTTTTTTTATGGCAGCATGAGACCCTGCCAGACTTGCTAATTGTCTTCTATAGTAGTTTTAAGTATTTTCCTCCTTACTGACCAGTATGATGCAGAAGACGTTCTTTCCATGTTTAGTTTGATTTTGGTACAATAAAATCGCAGTATTTACCTTGTGTAAGTTCTTGCTAGTGGTCTATAGGCTGTAGGTTCATAGCGGGTTCGAGTCAACTGTGTCTTGACTCTTAAAAACTGCAGGCCGGTAGAAATATTGTTCAAATTCGCCGGCACTGCGCGCGCGTCATGGCTGCAGTGGCTGGCTAATTCCCTAATTATAGCTTAGTTTAGAACCATGGCTTTAAGATGGAACTTTGGCGTGGATAAGTGTAAAGCAACCCAAACAGAAGGGGTTATAAGTTCTCAGTTCATCAATTTATTGTTTCATATTTTGTGTTTTTATTTTAATTAATTAAATTTACTACTATATTAAGTGTATATTGGGGTGTCGGATAGTGCAGTGGTTGGAGCACTCGCTACTGTGTCGAAAGTGAAGCACCGTCCGGTGCGGTTAGCACTTGGATGGGTGACCGCTAAGGTGTGAAGCGACAAACAACAACGCCCCCAGTTGACTCAACTGTGATTGAGTACCTACTCTCTTGAGGGTGGGGAAGGTAAAGCAGCGAGGGAGAGAGTTGGGCATCACCCTCATTACGCTGGCCCAAGATAAGTGTGATCTCCAACATCACGCTCCCCTACGGCCACAAGGCTATGGGACTACCTTTACCTTTTTTACTATATTAACCATTTTCCAGTTCAATATTTTTAAAAAAAAATTAAATTGGGTGTTAGGTCTTATGTGTTTGGCCGGGTTATTCAAATAAATGTTTATGTTGTTCATTTATTTATACTTAATTTATTTTGAATGGGGTGGTGTGTAAATTAGTCGCAGAGACAATAGTATCTGAACTCCCATCGCCCACGTTCGCTCAGTTGCAGATAAAGCAAAGAGGGTCAATCTGCCCCGAGTTGCCTAGGCAGAGCGCTACGTAAGGATACGTAACTATTTTGGCGGAAAGTCTGGGCAACTCTTGGCCCGCGGGCACTCTGTAGAGAGGTCTCGAAAGGTTGTTTGCGAAGATAAAAAGATGGCGGCCATAGTGGTGGGCTTTCGATTTGCGAATGGCGATGTGTTCAACGGTGAAATAGCAAGGGAGGACTTTTTGTCATTGACAGACTGATAAGATTTGTGTACATGTTATTTTATGGAATAATCATGTTTATGTGCAATCGGTATGAATTACTATTTTTATATTTGATAATATTGTTGTGTGGTCAGTCCCATTGACAGTAACTTTCACTTTAAGCCAATTTCACTTTGATTGGCTGTTGTGCAGTCAACATGTGCTGCGCGCCATTTTAAATGCGCTCGCTTATAATGGCAAAAGGTTGCCCAGAAGAAAAAATAATTCATGTGGAGCCATCGCAAGCGCTTTGTGGCGCTTTTATTCTAGACAACTCGGGGCAGTATTGGCTTCACATACGAAATGTATTGTAGTTGAATTCCGAGGCAGGTACAATATCCGTGCAGTATTGCTCAAAACGATGCAATCTTTCACTGCTCATGCGCACCATAATATCGCGAAAACAACGAACGCCAATATTGTTAAACTATTCGAGGTTGTCTCACAACTTTCTGGAAATTTAATGCCAGATTTGCTAATTGTCTTCTCTAGTAGTTTTACGTATTTTCCTAGACCAGTCACCTACCTTTTTTCTTAAAACCTCTTCCAAAACTTGTAATTTATGCATGAGGTCTGTTGGGTCAGCTTGGGAATATTGGACGCTTTCTGCTAGGTGGTCACTAGGGCTTTCTGTTATATTATAATATTATTTAGCGATGTAGGTGTTTTATATGCGTGTGTATTGTTATATTATAATGTGTAAATTTTATTTTGTTTTTGTAAACGGGGGTAGACTCATTACCATCCGCCTGAGAGCAGCCCCTTTCAACATCACCATCATCCAGGCCTATGCCCCAACATCAGACTATGACGACAGCGAAGTGGAGGATTTTTATGAAAAGCTACAGGCGGTCCATGACCAAGTGCCGAAGAAGGACATAGTCATAGTGCAAGGCGACTGGAATGCCAAGGTTGGCCAAGATGCGCACCACAACTGGGGAGACACATGTGGACCCCACTGCAACAACGAGACAAATGACATGGGTCTGAGACTCTTGGAGTTTGCCAGATACAACAATCTGGTACTGGCAAACACGCTTGGTCTCCACAAAAACTCCAGACGATGGACATGGCACAGTCCTGGCGGGGAGAATCACAACCAAATAGACTACATAATGGTCAAGAAACGCTTCAGATCAAGCATCAACATTGGCAGGACACGCACTTTTCCAGGAGCAGACATCGGAAGTGACCACGATCTCGTGATGATGTCTTTCCGGCTCCACTTGAAGAGAGTAAATACAGCAAAGTGCACTAGACTGAAGTTCGACCTGGACAAACTGCAAGACCCGGAGGTGGCAGAACTATTTCAGGCCACAATTGGAGGGAAATTTGCACCACTGCTCATTTTGGGGGCTGGTGAAGTAGATGTCAACACCATGACCACCACCTTCAACTCAGCTGTGACAGATGCCGCCACTGAGATCCTTGGCAAGCACCGACCAAAGAAGAAGCCGTGGATCACACCTGAACTTTTGGATCTGTGTGATAAACGAAGAGAGATGAAAAAGAAAAAGAACACCTCACAGGGAGCTGATGTCTACCGAAAAATCAACAATGACATCCGAAAAGGCATGCGCACAGCAAAGGAGAACTGGATAGAAGATCAATGCCAGGAAATAGAGAACAGTCTGAACAAGAACAACAGCAAGAAGGCCTACCAGACTGTGAAGCGGCTGACAAGTGTCAAACAGCCCAAAATCTCCACGATCCAAACCAAGTCTGGCATATGCCTTACAGAAGAACAAGAAGTCTTGGACAGATGGACAGAGTACTGCTCTGACCTTTACAACCATACACCAAATGGAGACCCATCAGTTCTAACATGTCCCGAGAACAGAGAAGAAGAAGAAATCCTCCCAATTCTCCGGGAAGAAGTTGAGGCAGCAGTGCAAGCGCTAAAGAAAGGGAAGTCAGCGGGAGTGGACAACATACCCGCAGAACTGCTACAAGCAGGAGGAGAAGCGATGATTGATGCCCTCACCATTATCTGTAATAAGATCTGGCAGAGTGGGGAGTGGCCTATACCATGGACCCAGTCGCTTGTCATCACTCTTCCCAAAAAAGGTAACCTTCAGGAGTGTGAAAACTACCGGACCATCAGCCTCATCAGCCATCCCAGCAAGGTCCTCCTGAAAATAATACTCAACAGGTTGAAACCCCAAGCTGAACAAATCATAGCTGAAGAACAAGCAGGATTCAGGGCAAGGCGAAGTACCACTGAGCAGATTTTCAACCTCAGAATAATCTGTGAGAAATACCTACAGCACCAACAACATCTATATCATGTGTTCATAGACTTCAAGAAGGCGTTTGATCGAGTCTGGCATGCAGCTCTATGGGCAACAATGAAAGTGTACAACATCAGCCCTAAAATTATTGAAGTCATCAAAAGCCTGTATGACAAGGCTACCAGTGCAGTCCTCCACAACAGCACCATCGGGAACTGGTTCAGAACAACAATCGGTGTGCGTCAGGGATGCCTACTCTCTCCAACACTCTTCAACATCTTCCTAGAGCGCATCATGTCAGATGCTCTTGCAGACCATGAAGGCACAGTCAGCATAGGGGGTAGAGCAATCTCCAATCTTCGTTTTGCAGATGACATCGATGGATTGGCTGGAGAGGAGCAAGAACTTGAACAGCTGGTACAGAGGCTTGACACCACCTCCAGAGCCTATGGAATGGAAATAAGTGCAGAGAAGACCAAAATGATGACCAACAACACCAATGGCATCAATACGGACATCAAAGTCCAAGGCCAATCCCTCAACACAGTGCATAGCTTCAAATATTTAGGAGCCATTGTATCAGACAATGGGTCCCGACAGGAAGTCCTCTCCAGGATCGCACAAACAACTGCTGCCTTGACAAGGTTGAAGCCCATTTGGAAAGACAGGACCATCAGTCTACATTCCAAAGTAAGACTGCTGCGCTCCCTTGTCATCTCCATCTTCCTATACGCTTGCAAAGCATGGACCCTCACAGCAGATCTCCAACGAAGAATACAAAGCATGGAGATGAGGTGCTACAGAAGACTTCTGGGCATTTCCTATACCCAACACATCACCAACGACGAAGTCCGACAGACCATCAAACAAGCCATTGGACAACACGATGACCTGCTAACAGTGGTGAAGAAACGGAAACTCCGATGGTATGGCCACGTCACCAGATCATCAGGCCTTGCAAAGACTATTCTGCAAGGCACAGTGCAAGGAGGTAGAAGAAGAGGGAGACCGAAAAAGAGGTGGGAGGACAACATTCGAGAATGGACTGGTTTGACACTGAGCGAAGCCATCAGGGCTGCTGAGGACAGAGAAAGATGGAGTATGCTGGTTAAACGATCATCTGTGGTGCCCCTACGACCTTCGGGTTACGGGATAGGATAGGATAGGATAGGAAACGGGGGTTCGATAAATTAGAGTATAGCCTCAGGGTCCCTTGCATGGGATGCTTTTATTGTAAAGTGACCGGCTGGTGGAGTGCCTTCAGTGTTACCGTTAAGAGTTGTTTCAGCATATCTTTTATATGAATCGGGGGCAAGTCCTCTTTCAATAAAATGATGGTCCTGATTTTGTGGTCATGATTCGGCTCTTTGCGGCCCGCTGGACCCTGTAAGCAATGAACAACTAAGTCCAGGGTAGGTAATAAAGATTTGTTGATATGACTTTACAACCTTTCTCTTAAATTATAGCAATAAAAATTATATACTTCTACTACTACTAAAAAAATGGAGATTGCTCTTATACAGCGCACTTACAAGCTCAGAGAACTTCTATTAGAATTGTGCCTGCTCATTATGAACCCCCGTGGGGGTGCCGGGGGTTTCAGTATAAATAGTATCCCCACTTTCTGCAAATTTAGTGCTTTAAATTCCTACTGTCGCTGTCTTTCTCCTTTGTTCTTTCTTATTCCTACTCTGTTCTATCAATCTACTATACTATCTTCTTCTTCGCTAGACCAGTCACCTACCTTTTTTCTTGAAAACTCTTCCGGGACAAGACTCCTCATTTGTGTGTGAGGTCTGTTGGATCAACTTGGGAATATTGGACGCTTTCTGCCAGGTGGTCACTGGGGCTTCCAATGATGTTATTATTTAGCAATGTAGGCATTTTATATGTATGTGTTTTGTTGTTTTATAATGTTTATATTCTATTTTGTTTTTGTAAACGGGGGTTCGATAAATTAGAGTATAGCCTCAGGGTCCCCTGCGTGGGATGTCATTTTATTGTAAAGTAACTGGCTGGTGGAGTGCCTTCAGTGTTACCATTAAGGTTGTGGATCTTTTATGCGGATCAGGGGCGAGTCCTCTTCCAGCGAAGTTGTGGTATTGATTTTGTGGTCCTTTTTCGGCTCTTTGCAGTCTGCTGGACCTTGTAAGCAATGGATAACTAACTGCTCATTAGGAAAGCAGTATGAGTGACCAAATTAAAGAATTTTAAAAATAATATATATATATATTCATTATTTTTTGTTGATCCTTTTTTGCCTTTGCCTTTGACGTGAAACGTAAACCCCACTACAGAAAGACTAAACTGAATTGTTTGGTGTGTGTGAGTGTGAGAAAGATGGACTATTGGAACAATTTCATTATCAATCACTAAGTCTCATTCCTTTATTGTTACCTATTTGTTGAGTGTTTACAATTTCTTGCCCTCGCATATGTTGTTTTTGTTCCTGTTTTTTCATCCTAATTGTATTGTCAGTAATGTTCTGTGTACTGTCATAACCTTCCATGGTTTACTTTTTATCTGCTCTCTTCCCGTGGGGATACCGGGGCCGGGGGATCTTTTAGAATACATAGTTCCCCCACTTTCTGGAAATGTATTGCTTCAAATGTCCTCTTTTCTATTGCTCCTTGTATTTCTGCCTTAGTTTTTCACTTCTGTTGTCTACAGTATTCACTCTTTTAATACCCACATCATAATGAAAACAAAAACCAAAATAATAACAATTATCAATAAATAAAAATATTCGTTTTAAATGGGGGAAAAAAACACCAGGTAACTTACTTTGATGATCCTCTCTCAACAGACTACACACATGCATGTGCACACACAAAAGGAAACCAAAGCAATTAAATGTAGTCTATCGTTATTAATAGTACATTGTGAAAGGGCATACCCAAACAAATTGTATCAATGCATGCATCAGTAATATCTGCAATATCTATTATACGACTTGTAACACCCGCTAACACACACGCACTTGCAACACTTACACTTCACATACAGTGTCTTATGTTATTTGATCATAATTAAATGAGCGACATTTGGATGTGAAAAACAGTCAACAAATTCTACAGTTAAAACTCTTCAAGCATTGATAAAAGTCAATCTGCAAAATCAAGTCTTCAAGTCACGCACACACAACGGGCAAAACGCATGCACTGACAGGCACACACAAGCAAACATGAAGTAATAAATGTCAACACTCGCCAACAGAGGAATACATATAAGCATTACCCTGTCATCCCTGAATGTTCTCCACACAAGACATCAACCAATGCTCCAGTACCGTACAACAATTCTCACACAAACCGTTTTAAGCAGCGTATGGCCACAAATGGAGGCTAGCGTTATGCAGGCTGATAGAAAAGTAACTCCTCGCTGAAAACTATTAATAACTTTTGTCAATAGGGCTGCATTTGGATCAAACCGGTGGTGGAAGAATAATTTAATTGGCTGATCTGTGATATCTCAAGGTAACAAGAGCAGCCAATGAAAATTCGTCGCCTTACAACTGCACAAGTGTGCTCAGGGGCCGGGATTATGATAAGTGCAACTTACAAGCCAGCGACAAGCAACATTTAGTCTCGCGACAAGGTGTGAGGGTTATGAGCCCCGATTACTGGGGTCGCCGGGAACCGATAGTCGCTCAAACAGTCCTAGTATCCCCCCCCCCCCCCCCCCCCCCCCCCCCTCGACTCGCGGTCGTCAAGGCACACAAACTACACATTCTACCTACCTTTTGTTGGGACTCCGTGTGCGAGTGTGTGTGTGTGTGTGCTTTTGTTTGCTGACGGCACACACCTGTGCCATGTAGGCCTATATGTTTTGTGGAATGTGAGTCTATACTAAATTGTTTTTAATGCTTTTATTGTTGTATTATTCACCGACGCAAAAGGCTGATTCTCGTAATATTTCAAGCGAATAAAAGTTTTATGTCTTATGCCCACTTCTTTTTTCCAAGTTCAATATCAAATATATTTCAAACAGCTTTCAATGAGAAAATCAATCAATCTGTTGTCGCTATAAAGCTTCACTTGGTCTTTTTATTCTCTCTTTCTCTCTCTCTCTTTCTACATAAATCTGTTTAGTTATAGGCTTAAAATCAAGCTTTTGCACTAGCAATTTGTATGTCTTGTGCTTCCAAAATCTAGGATCCCAAAGACTGACTTTTTTTTGGGGGGGGGGGGAGGGGGGAGGCACAGCCAAATGAAGGGAATTTTAAAACCCTTTAATAGATGAGTAAAGGATTAAAAACAAAACTAGTACTTTAATGTAACGAAAGAAAGAAAAAAAACCACTATTAATATTAATTAGCAATCAACCTAACCAAACCCAACACATATTCATATACACATACACACACATGTAGTTCCTTCCATGTTATGCAGCAAAATCAAAATGGAAAGTAAGCGCAAGCCACATGGCGATGGGACTGATAGCCCAAACAGTGCTAAAAATAGAACAGGTTGAGCCACTTCCAAGTCCCACGCTCATACCCAACACCCAGTAGGTGGCACAGCTCGGTGGACTTCATGTGCATCCGAACTGAACGTTGTCTGAATATTGGTAGCGTTTTTCATGACCCCGGCCTCAGCTCACTAAAAACGTAAGACAAAGAATCGGGAAAGTGGTTGTTCTAGTCACTGTTGGATGGTATCAAATTCAGCACGGAGATTCTATTACTGTAAGGATTGCAATACCGTTTACTTAAGTTATCACTACATTTTAACGGATTTACTTTTTAACCACCTGGTCGCAGGACACCTATAATTTAAAATTAAAAAAAGCTTGCGTAGTAGTAATTGTCTATGATGAGACATACGTTTACAACCACTTTGTACATGTGTATCACTAACAAGAGTGATGTTGTCAACCGTTGGGGTTTTGAATTGTTTTGAGTGCCGTGCACAAACTTTCCCATACGTTGCTCTGGCTGCCTACATCGAAGATGAAAGACAATATGTTTTGCTGCCATTTATAATTATCATGATCTAATCCAGACCGATGTCCACTTGCATAGTGCACACTTCATCTGAAAGGACGTGCTGAAGAAAATGGTTAAAGAGAAGGGTGTGGAGTTTATGACAAATTAGGAATGTACAAATAAACTGTCACCGGTCCATGGTCAAAACTGAATAAAGGGGATAAATCATATCCCACAAATATTGTTACATAATTGCTGCTGCCTGCTTCTTTTTTCCTTGTTAAAATACTGATGTCCAAAACATTAATGCGGCCCACTGAGGGAGTGATTAGCTCATTTTTCCTGGGTCATGCTCCAAGTAGCCTTTGTGAATGCAAGTCTCTCTCTGTTCATGAATCATCAAACCGCCTCTAGTCTTGATGCCTGCATGATGCAAGTCTGTATAGCAGGTAGCAGGGCAAAAATTGTGTCTCTGCTGGTGTCGTTCATGGACAAGGCTAGCAGCACAGGTTTGGATGACTTCACTGCGTTGACTATGTGTCGCGCCATCACATGCGTCAGAGGCTGACAAAATACAAAAACACAAATAAAAATAAAATAATGCGATGAAGTATACAATGCAATTAATTTAATGCAAAGCAACACAACACTACACAACCTAAAAATGTGCTGTGATCATGTTGTTTGAGGTGGAAATATTTATGCTCTAAATAAATTTGTACTCATGCATTCATTGAAATGTCTGTGTAAAAACAAAATATCCAAAATGTTTCTGACTTAACCCAGGACCGTAAGTCAATTTATTGAACTAATGATCAAATGTAATTCATGTAACCACAATACATGTCATGAATATATATACAATACCAAAATAATTAGATTTGGAAAAATGTGGACTTATTATTACAAAGAAAACAAACTAAATATATAAAAATAAAGAAATAAGTTATTATATATATCTGCGTCGCAATAAATATGCGTCACAATAAATATATCAGTTATATATATAGACATGTATAGTAGCTTTTGTCCATAGACACAAAATGTTCCTGTGCGTTTGTGCACACAGATCAGCAAAATAAAAAATAACAGAACCCCTGATAATATATATATTTTTTAAAATTCAATCAATAGATAACAAATAAAAAATAAAGAAATAACATAAAATAACTAAATGTACAAAATAAAAGACAATACATAAGGAAATAAAGTTACAATAAATAAACAAATAAAGAAACAAAGTGGGAATAATAAAACCCCATTAAAGCTCACCTCGTCTTTGCCAAAAAGGACTTTAGTGGACAACATAGGTGTTGGACCCTCCATGTCACTGATTGCTGTCTCTGGTTTCACCTCAATCTAAAAATACAGATCGCATAAGTCAATGTGCACAAACAAACAAGTCAATGTGCACAAACAAACAAACAGCTGAACGGAATTTATTTGATCAGCTCAATGGAAAAGACACTGATGGCATGGAATTGAGAGCTTTACAACTGAACATCCTCATCGTCATCATTGAGTTTGATGTTTACATTGCCTGTGCCAATGTTGGCTATGATGAAAGTCACAACTTGGGTAGAGTGCATGCACTTGAACGTGGATTTAAAAGAAGAACTTCACATTCATTAAAGTTCAAAGTAAAGCACTGAGCACTGGATGCTGTGTCAGTCCTGCCAGTAGACCAAAAGTAGAAGACAAAGCTACGTTAAGGTCAACAGCTGATGAAAATGCTTACATGAGCACCAAACTTCAAAAAAGATGCCCTAAAAATGAAGCAGTTAAAAAGGTCTATGCTATATAATACTTTTTCCTATCCTATCCTGTCCTGTCCCATAACTCGGAGGTCGTAGGGGCACCACAGATGATCATTTAACCAGCATATTCCATCTTTCTCTGTCCTCCGCAACCCTGATGGCTTCGCTCAGTGTTAAACCAGTCCATTCTCTGATGTTGTCCTCCCACCTCTTTTTCGGTCTCCCTCTTCTTCTACCTCCTTGCACTGTGCCTTGCAGAATGGTCTTTGCAAGGCCTGATGATCTGGTGACGTGGCCATACCATCGGAGTTTCCGTTTCTTCACCACTGTGAGCAGGTCATCGTGTTGTCCAATGGCTTGTGTGATGGTCTGTCGGATTTCATCGTTGGTGATGTGTTGGGTATAGGAAATGCTCAGAAGTCTGCTGTAGCACCTCATCTCCATGCTTTGTATTCTTCGTTGTAGATCTGCTGTGAGGGTCCATGCTTCGCAAGCATATAGGAAGATGGAGATGACAAGGGAGCGCAGCAGTCTTACTTTGGAATGTAGACTGATGGTCCTGTCTTTCCAAATGGGCTTCAACCTTGTCAGGGCAGCAGTTGTTTGTGCGATCCTGGAGAGATATTATTCTACATATTCTACATTTATTATGTATGTTTATCAGTGATGCAAAAGTTATCCGGACCCCGGACATTGACCGCTAGTGTTTTTTTAAATGTCAGATTGTCAAACATCAAGGCGGACACCTTGTCCGATTAAAACGATGGTGAGTCGGACACGTGTCCGATAGTTTTCGCGTATTTTGTGGACAGGGCGAAACGTTTATGCAGCACTAGATGGAAAACCAAACAAGTCCCCGGCCCGTCATCTGCAAGCTGAAACGTATACATGCCTTATCTCCCTTGTCATCGCCTGTGTGGGATTGCTATTTTTATCCTGAGTCACAAAGCAACACAGCCAACCAGCGCCCTTGAAACAAATACGGCTTTGTTTTAGTCAATCAGTGCTCGCGACTTGAGTTTACGTTGGGTCTGTGTTGGCGTTGTACTTGTACTTTTGGTAAGCCAAACATTTGATCGAAATTATCGGAAATGCCTGCAAAAAAAAGACTGAAGGCGGATAAAAACCAAATCTCAATAACCGCCTTATTTGCGGGTAATTCAGCTCCCAGCACATCAAAAGAAGCACAGCCTACACAATCTGTGGAGGATTCTTCCGATGCCAATAGTCGCGAGGCCGAGAAGCTGTCAACTTTGAGTCAGCCTACTAGTACTCGTGTTGATCGCGTTTTTGAGAAGGCGTGGCAAGCACAGTATCCATGGGTGAAATTTGACGATGAAAAAAAGGCTATGTTCTGTACGATATGTACAAGTTCTGGTGTGGCGAAACATTCGTTAAAATGTGCATTGGAAGATCATTTGACTGTGTACAGCAAGTCACAAACTAGCAACCCAGTGCCCCAAGTCCCCAAGAGCAACAAAATACAGAGGCTTGTGAGGATCTGATGTTGAGAAATCAGGATGAGGCAATGATCACCACAGCGCGAGCTGTAAACTGGCTAATTAAAGGAAATCTGCCTCTCGCGAAATGTGGCTCTGTTATGAAGCTTTTGAAAGACAGTAAAAACATTCAGTCTCTGGATGTCTCAGAGGGGGGGGGGGGGGGGGGGGGAGGGGGTACATTGAAAACACTTCAATTAAAGAGTATCTTCACCGGATTGTAAAAAAGTGGGCAAGCAAGAGAAAGCACTATATTTTCAAAAATTGAACTTTCACTGTTTTGAAGTGCCTCTTTACTGTTCAGTATTACCAAATAAACAACATGAGTTTTTGACAACAATGCCAGTGTCCTATTACTTTTTTGTGTTCAGGACATCATATCCTATTGGGTTTTTTTGTGTTCAGGACATCATGTCCTATTAGGGTCCCAAAACATGTGCATCACTGTGTTTATGATGCAACTGAATGGCAAATTTCTATACAGTCTATAGAAGAATAACGAGTCTCAGTAAAGTTATTTATTCTTCAGTAACATAGGAAGATGCGTCCACTACTACATAACATAGTAGCAAATGAATACGTCAACATGCTGATTGTGGCTACCCAACCCAAGAAGAAAACGATACTCACCAGAGTTCCAACTTTACAGTACTGCGTGACAATAAGATAAAGATAATCGCTAAATAAGCTGCAGTGAATATCTGTCCGTTGTCCGTTGATTTCTACTGCACGCTGCAGAACAAAGAAATCGTACTTTGTTAGTTGGTAGGATTCGTATTCATAGTCTTTGGCATTAATTTACTGCACAACATTTAATAATCTAATTAACAATCCTTAAATTTAATAACAAACGACATTCCAAAAATGGCAAAATGCTAGTTATTCATTCATTCACAGTGCCAAAGAAATGCGAACCATTTAAATCCAGTCCTCAGAAACAACTTTTATGAGCGTATTTATTAACAGATCACAATCTGTTGAATTTGTCTTTGTGGAAAGAAAAATTCAAAGAAGTAGATGTACGTTCTTTGCCAAATATACCTGAGCAGACGAAACTGGGAAAGCTTGAGTCATGGAGGCCGCCATGTTGATAAGGAAAGTTATCCTTCCCTGCCAAGGGAGGTAATCTTTTTATTCCCTTCATTCTATCACTGTAGCCGTGTAGTCTCCCTTCTCCTTTTCTAATTCTAATTAACGTCCCTTCTTGGCGGAACTTTCTAACATTTATATTCATGGCAATTAATGGAAATAAATCTCAGACATTTGAGCTAATTATTCATCTAATTTTCCCATACTTTCATGCTGCTTCAAACAAGTTTTGAATTGGAAACAACAGAGATAGTTAGGATGATTTCATATCAATAATATTTTGTTTATTATCAGCAAGTATATGAATAAGTAAATAGAACGGTAAAGAACAAAATGATGATAGAGAAGAAGACCAGGGAAAGATATTCTAGCATTCCCATACAGACATCAGCCATCCAAGTCTGACCAGTTATTCAGTACAATACTTGCCGTAGTTTTATTTGCTGAATAGGACGGATCTGGTCATACAACGTTCACAAAACGTTAATTACAATTTATAAATATTTCACAAATACTAGTATTTAAATACGAGGTACACCACATCAGCAAACGAAACAATCCATTAGCACAGCAAGGCAGTACACAATTCACTCAATGTACCGATATTATGCCCAAGACCAACCATTAAGAAGTGAGGATCAAAGGGATGCTGGGAGAGTGGAAGCCAAGACATTTTAATTTCCGGTCTGTATGAAAGACATTTCTAGAATGCTCATGAGACTATTTTCCACTGTCATGCCTATGAATGGGTGAATAAACCGTTAATTTATGCATGTAATCCTTCTTACGTTATGTGACACTTTTCCAGCTCAAGTGCTGCTCAAGGAGCTGGCCGATACAGGATCAACCTCTAAGGTGCTCACTTGCCGTCTTAGGTGCTGACACCTCAGACAATTGAGCCAGGAGTGGTGTGATGGGGAAGGGAGGTGGAATGGAGGGAGGGAGGTGGGAAGGAGCCTTTAGTGCTTGCTGGATGTATTTCATGTAGCTTACATTCACCCGTCTATGACATGAGCATCAGGATCTTTAAAGTCCTTGCGATGGAATGCATGCGTGCAGAGACTAGACATTAGTTTATACTCTTATTTGATGAGTAGATAATATATATTATACAATGGATCTCCTCCACTATCATAGTTATAAAAACAAGTCTCTATCCCTTTAGGTTCAATAAACCACATTCCTGCCACTAACAGAACTTTTAAAATCATTTTCACAGCAGACTATTAAATAATAAATTGAAATAAAACAAAATAAAGTAATACTAAATACATTCAACAGCAGAAAATGAAATAACAAATTGAAAGAAAATAAAGTAATCAAAATTTCATTAAAAAACAAAAACTATGAATCTATTATAGTAGTAGTAAGCACCTATCGGGCTCTGAAAACCATGGACTTGCTCATCTAAGTATTGGTCCTGATGGTGAGCCTGTACTACTATCATCATTAATAAAGGTGGATGACGTTTGCTACAACCAGTAAATTGCATCCCTGACTGTTATTGAAGTTTTGGAAAAAAAACATTTTTATGGAAATAAAATTAAATTAATTGCAAATCTGACTAACTGGCTGATTGTGAAACTGAATTAATGCTTCATTCATGCAACATCGTGAAATTTATGTTTATGCTGCCAATACCCAGACTACCATAGAATGCCAAGGGTAGTAAATTAAATAATACTAAATGAATAAGGTAATGCTCCAGTAGTCTTCCATACAAGGGGAGAGCGGCATTTGGGACCTCCTTTTCTGTAGGCCAGCTTCATGAAGGCGGTCCCTATCTCCTCTCCCTTGCTGCTTTACCTTCCCTGGTTCTAAACAGATCCAGGTACTACCCATTCACAGCTGGGTGGGATGGGGTGTGTCATGCCCTTGTTTCATTCTTTGTGTCCTTTGGCGACTTGACACTGCTTAGCATGAACCAAACCACTACCCTACCACTCCACAAGGAATAAATAAATATGAAAAAATAAACTAAAAGTGAAAAGCCCATATGACTCAATGAGTGCCCCCCTCCCTCCCCCCCCCCCCCACTCCAAACAAAATAGAATATAAACATCAGTATAAAATATCAACAAAACACATACATAAAAAATGCCTATATTGCTAAACAACAATACCATAGAACGTTCTAGTGACCATTTGGGAGAAAGCGTGCAATAGCCCCGGGTTGACCCAACAGACCCCATACAAAAATTAGGAGGTTTAGGAGAAAGGGTAGCCAACTGGTCTAGTGAATAAGATAATACATTGATAAAACAGATTAGGAACGAGAAAAAACAAATGAGAACGACAGAAACAGTGGTAATGTATAGCACTCACTGTCCACAAAGTGGAAATATTATTTATACAGAAATTCCTGGCATCCCAATGGGGGTCTTTCATCCCTAAATACAATAAGTTTGGACTGTATATCTCTCATAGTTTAGGGTCAAGGTCATTTCAAAGTACCTATACAAACTGACTTTGGACAGCTCCAGTGACCCTGACCTTGGAGGTTGACCAAATTTGCGTAGTATGTGCGTCTCGCTGGTATCTATCATGCATGAAATAATCATAAGCTCAATATTAATAACATAGAAAAAAAATTGATTTTTTAACTAACATTTGATGACCTGTGACACTGACCTTGAATGGAGTCATTCATTCACTGATCACTTATGAGATCTCATGGTATATACCATCTTGCCAAGTTTTGTTATGCTAGTTGAAATAGGCTCCGAGTACTTAGCCACTTTAATACAGTTTTTGCACAGATAGACGGAGGACAGACGGACGGACATTTTTTTCAATATCATTTTTAGACTATTTAGGACTCGTCTCGCAAAGATTTGCAAAAATCTTGAATTTTTTTTTTAGGGCCGAGTACATAGACTCACAATGCTAAGAATGTGAGTCAATAAATGAAACATTGAATAACAAAGAAAAACATCTTAAAATCTCAATTCATACAATACCGTCAATGTTAAACACAATGATATAAAAATAAATAATAATCAAATAACAGAAATATCACAGAACAGCACTCTATAATGGAATACAAATCACACATCTATTTCAGTTCTTTATTTGTACTCAGGAATTACAAGCTTCATTAATTATCTGCAGGACATCCTCACATGAACATAAAGATGGCTTGTATCTTGTATCAAAAACACCAACACTTAATAAATAATCAGCGTTAATCAGTGTAAATGGTGCTTATAAAATCATTACTTTTTAATATTACCCTACAAACAAGCCATTTGTTATACATTACAATACTGTGCAAGTTTAACAACAGCACGGACTACTCCCAACATTAAAATAAATCATCGTGCACTAGCCAGAATTATATGATAAATATTAATTTGAACATTTAAAACTTGTTTGAATTGCTGTTCGTTGTTGTCTCAAATTGCCAAAGTGTGAAAAGACATTAAAATTTTTAAAAAATTGATTGATTTGTGCAGTTACAAACAAAATATGTAGGTGCTATAAGACCTAGCAGCTCTTAAGAGTAGGTAAAATCCCCAATTACAGACAATTTACTTTTTTTTTATCTCAAAGTTTCACTTTACATTACTTCAATGCAACTACCCACATGACTTCTTATTTCTGTATCTAGTCAACCATCAGATTGTTTTCTTCATGTTTAGACGTCTTACAGCTTGTGCCAGATAATTTTTCAAATAAAAAAACCAAACATGGGTATAAATGGACAGTCTACAAACCTGTGAACAAGAGTAAGCTAACATATATTGCAATGCACCTGAAATACAAAGGTAAGTCGACTGCATAGACTGTGGTAGAAAACAGTTTCATCATCATGTCTGGAAAGAGCAGGTATCCGCAATCGAGTGCCGACTGCAAATGGTGTATACCTACCATGTTATGTTTCAACTTTTTCGTCAGTAAGGTTCTAATTCAGAAACTGAAATGCAATAAGGCTTTTAATTTCTGATCAACAAACTAAGATGCTACATACATATATCTATAACATTTTATTATTACATTCAAACTGTACAAGATCCGTACAACTCAACAGTTCGCTTAACGCTACACACACACAGACATATATATGTAACTTTTTATTATTAAATTCAAAACTGTACAATATCAATAAAGCTCCAAATTACACTTACAATTACAAATACCTATACATAAACTATACAAAATTAAGTAGTGTATATATTGCTTTATGTCAGAGAATGAGCACAGCAAGTACTCGGCGTTAGGCTAGGAAGTGAGACTATGAGGTTCGTGAGTTATGTCAGTCGGGCGAGAGATGGCAGAGAGTAAACAGGGAAATAATGTACATAGGGTAGCCTAGTGGTACAGTTGGTTGGACACCGATTTCCTATGCTGAAGGTGGTGGATTCCTTCCCCACAGAGGACAAACTCAGGTGACTTAGCTACAAAACCTTTTGCTGCGGGTTTTCATACTCCGATTTCCTTGCTCCCTTCAATAAAATAATATTGGACGCAGTCAATAAAGATGTCAAAATAAAATTCTCCTAATAATGATCTCCTTGCCTTTACAAGGCCACAGGTTTGAGTGATAGGTGCATGCGGCTTTGAATGTAGCACGTGAGCATGCATATTGGTACAGCTCACCGTGTTTTGGGCCTGACTGGGGATTTGGAGAAAAAGCTCAGAATTATTTGGAATTAGAAAAAAAAAATTTCAACTTGATTGCAATGCTTTACACATTCACTCACTCTCACACTCTCAGACATATCTTTTGATCTTTTGGGTGGGACGGAAGACAAAGTGGAATGATTCAAGTCCATGCAGTGGCTGCTACTGAGCATAATCTAAGTCTATGGGACATGGTGCACAATACAAATGGACAAAGAATTTGAATTCGAACCACAATTCTATGAGTAATCATAAATTAACGTTCTACAGCATGTGACACCAGGCGTGACTAAAAGTAGAAAGTGTCTGCCGACATGGAATTGCTGAAATGAGGCCGACGTCACCCACAGTGTCAAGGTCATCCTGTGCGGCAAGGTCAAGAGGTCAGGCGCATCAGGAGGTCAGGCGCATCAGGAGGTCAGCCCGTTCGTCCACCTTCTGCAGGATGAGGCTGACCAATAGTCGCACAAAATCACCCTGAGAGAAGGACAAAAGTACAAATTCACATCAAGACCAGTCTTGAACTCATCATGATTAAACTGTGCTACGTTTGTTTTTTCAGGGACAGCACAAATGCACAGAGCTTCGTTCATCTTGGCCGAGTCCACAATTAAAAAAACAAACAAAAACAACACAACCTAGAGGCAGCTGAGTTAACTTCATTATAACACGTATTGCCAGCCTTGACAATGCTACACTTTATGTGCCACTCTCTGACTTCAGTTCACCATTCTATCGTTCTTTATAGAAGAACGAACTAATAAAAGAAATAAACACAAGAGCTAAACCAACACTGTGGTTTTGTCCGTCGTCCATTTATTGACCCGAGGCACAAAATGTGCATCAAATCTGGCAAGAACATCGGCCAGAGTTGGATTTTTACCAAGGTCAGTGAAGGTGTCGGATAGTGCAGTGGTTGGAGCACTCGCTACTGTGTCGAAAGTTAAGCACCGTCCGGTGCGGTTAGCACTTGGATGGGTGACCGCTAAGGCGTGAAGCGACAAATAACAACGCCCCCAGTTGACTCAACTGTGATTGAGTACCTACTCTCTTGAGGGTGGGGAAGGTAAAGCAGCGAGGGAGAGAGTTGGGCATCACCCTCATTACGCTGGCCCAAGATAAGTGTGATCTCCAACATCACGCTCCCCTACGGCCACAAGGCTATGGGACTACCTTTACCTTTTTTACCAGTGAAGGTTGAATAGATTCTGTCAGCCTCTGGTCCCATAGTGTTACACTCAGTTCGATGATGGTGTTTTTCTTTATCAGTATTTGATTCAGCCCCGATGCTGAAGTCCTGATAAGGTGTAACTCGGATTCGTTTATTCACACAGCCTGCTCAATCAGCATACAAGTCACAAAGTCGACGTATGAAGTTTTCCACTTTTATTCAGCACACATCAACAACTGCATACAATTCTCAACTCAACTCAACAACTTTCACAGCAACTCTTCAGCTTCACTATCAACAACAACACTATCTCTCACAGCAACAACTCTTTTCATAACACACAAAGCATCGAATATATATTTTTTTTCTATCCTTCGAGATGACGACAGTTTGTTCTAGAAATGACGCATTACAACTAACCAATCAGAATTAAAGATCGTCATCACTGACTTACGTCATACGTCTCTCCACACATACCCCGAACCTTCTCTTACTTCGACAATCGTCCTGAAACTTCGATCGATAGTAAACAAGGAGATCCAGAGTATTCTCCGACAATATCGACCAACGAAAATTATCCACGTTATACAAAGCCTCTCCTAACAACAATGCAAACTCAAATCAAAGGTAAATAAACTCCATCATTGAATACTTTGCAAAACGAAACGATTAGATCTATCGTGCGCGCTTCCGACATACTTTCGTACGCGTTTCAACGTAACATAACCCCCCACTCAAGAAGAAATTTACCCAATTTCTTTCAACAACGTTGAAACGTAATGCACAAACAAAGTCCTCAATTGAAACTAATTTAAGACTTTCTGAATACTGTAATTGCGCTCAGCTTATCTACACAGAGTCAATGGTTTTCATCTTCAAATCTGCCTGGATAATGTCAATGTTCACAGTTCATTCACACAGAGTCAAAGTTTCTCATCTGCAAGTCTTTCTGGATACTGTCAATGTTCACAGATCATTTACCCAGTCAACGTTTTTCATTTTCAAGTCTGTCATTACCAATATTCTTAGTTCGTCCACACAGTCAATGTTCTTTCGTTCGCAAGGAATCGACGCCCTCGTCAGTTGCGGTCGTCATCGGCCCAGGGTCAAAGACGATGATCACGTGGGCTTCCCCGGAATCAGTGCGTCCTCCGTTGTCTCCTTCTTCCATCGGATGTCCGACGCAGTCGACGTTGTCAGCTCCCAGAATGCATTTGCTGGGTCTCACGGTCAGGTTAGCTTCTGCGGGACGGTGGAACAGCTCCCTCAAGGTCTGCAGATGCTCCTTCCAGGTCTGGGTGTGGACTTCATGTTCGACCAAAGTCGTAGAGCCTGGGACATCGCTGAAGTTATGGGGAAACTCGCCCGTAAGGTCCTTGAGCTCCATCTTTTGACCTTCCGTCAAGCCTGGTCCTAGCTTAAAATCATTGATGCCTTCTTTGTTGTGGAAGTCTCCCAGTTCCAACAGTTCCTCGCTGTCAAAGCTGTCGTCGGTCACAGCTGCTGTGGCTGCGTGCACAGTCTCTTATGGCCTTTCCACGTACAGCTTAAGGAGGTTGGCGTGGTATATCTTGGAATGCTGGCCGACCTTCACCTTGTAGTCGTTGATTCCCACCACGGTCTCCACTTCGTACGGGCCTTTCCACTGCATCAGCAACTTATTGTGATCAGTAGGTAGCAGCACCAGCACTTTGTTGCCAGGTTTAAACTTCCTGTTCACAGCCCTACGATCATAGTAGTGCTTTCCACAGTCTTGGGACTTCTTCAGGTTTTCTCTGGCTATCTTGAGAGTCTGCTCCAGCTTCTCCCGTAGCTCAAACACGTACTGGTAGCTGTTCTTCACCTCTGGGGTGTCTACTTCTTTCGTCCACAGTTCTTTTAGGATGTGCATCGGCCCTCGGATGGTTCTTCCGTACAGCAGCTCGAACGGAGAAAAGCCGGTGGACTCCTGCGGTACTTCTCTGTAGGCGAAAAGTAAGGCGTTGATGTAACGATGCCATTGTCTGGGCTGCTCGCTGCACAGTTTCTTCAGGGTGGACTTCAACGTAGCATTGAACTTTTCGACAAGCCCGTTGCACATTGGATGGTAGGGTGTCGTAGTCAAATGCCGGATGCTCAGCAGTCTGTTGACCTCCTTCATGCAGTCAGAGACGAACTGCGTCCCGAGGTCTGTCAGGATCTCTTCAGGCACTCCAAGTCTACTGAACATGTCCACTAGCGCCTCTGCAACAGTTTCAGTGTCAATCTTCTTCAGAGGCACTGCTTCTGGGTACCGAGTCGCATAGTCCACTAAAGTCAGTACCCATCGATGACCTTCTTCACTCGGAGGTCTTATTTCGCCGATTAAGTCTAAGGCCACCCTCTTGAAAGGTCGGTCGATCAGAGGCATCCTCTGCATAGGCACTTTCGGGACCCTTCCTCGAGGTATGGTCTTCTGGCAAATGTCACATGATCGGCAGAAACGGCTGACGTCCGCATGAAGTCCTGGCCAGTAGAACACCGCCTGGATTCTATCCGACGTCTTCTTGATACCTAGGTGACCTCCCATAATTGAGTCATGCGCTACTTCCATCACCTGGCGCCTTAAGGGTAATGGTACCAGTACTTGACGTAGTGGTTTACCTCGTAGACCCTCGGGTGCTGGAAGATTCTGTACAGGATCTTGGCCTTCACCTCAAAATAGACCGTGCCACTGCCCTTGGTCACGTGGTCTTGGCGGTTCCTATACTTGTTTAAAGTGCTATCAGCTTCCTGGAGCTGGATCAGCTTATCTCTGTCCACGATGGCAGCTTTGGAGTTGTCGGCGACCTTCAGTGGCGTAGACGTCTTGTCTCTCTTGGCCTGGGCCCTGGTAGTAACAACACCGACGATCTCTGGTCGGCAGGGCTGAGCCGGAGTAACCACATTGTCCCGTAGCAGCTCTGTAAGGTCTCCATCGGGAAACGGCAATGGATCCTCCTCCACAACTTCGACGTGTTGAGTTGAGGCAGGACTCCACTCTGGATCGGGGTCGTCGGGTCGTCTCGCGTCGTCGGGTCGTCTCGTGCCGTCGATATTCCCGATCATCAAATCATACAGCGGCTTCTTCAGGCAAACCGCTTCGACTTCGCCTATGTAGAAAGGGGTGTTGACATGAATCTTCGCAACTGGCGCTCTCACACATTTGCTGTCGGCCATAAGTGTCCATTTTGAATCGCCAGTGAACTGTTCTTTAGCGATTAGGTCTTCTCTGACGATGACCCCACTACAGCCAGAGTCTCTTAAAACAGTTACTTCATGATTTCCGACGCGTCCCTTGGAAACAGGCATGTTCTGTACGGTCACAGCTGCGCTGGCGACGACGGGGATGGATTTCCCGTTGGCAAGGAGGAGTTGGCCATCAGTCATGCACTCTTGCACGTCCGCAGGGGTAGCTGTGCGCTCGGTCTCACTCGGAAGAATGACGCTCCCGCCGCACACTTGATGGTCAGATCTACTGGTTTGCCGTTGATTGGAGAACCGCCTCTGCCGGTTGCCCGCCGCTGCGTTGTCCGTACTGCTCCGCTGTCCGCTACTTTTGTTTTGAGGACAATTAGCCGCCCTGTGGTCTGTAGCGTTGCAGGTGAAACAGCCTCTTGAATGCCCTTCCCTGGGAGGTGGCGTGGAGTCCGTCTGTCTCTGGCTCGTCTGGCTCCCCTGGATCTGGTTCACATGGTTTCCAGTTTTCTGAAAATGTTTCGTCGCGCTGGGTGGCCCCAGGGTCTTCCCATGAGCGATGAGATATCTTTCAGCAGCCTCAGTCACATCTTTAAGCGTCTGCAGCTTTTGTTCTTCTAAGTGGGTCGCTAGGTCCTTGTGACAGGCATTGAGAAATTGTTCCTTCACGATCAGGTCATGGAGACTGTCGTAAGACTTCCTTTCGCCTGATAACTCCACCCACTTGTGTAGATATGACGACAGGCCTTCCACAAACTGCTTTGGCGTTTCGTCTGACTTGGGCCGGCATTCACGGAAGCGTTTACGGTAGCCCTTCTCTGTAAAGTTGTAGCACTGCAATAGGGCCTCTTTCAAGACGTCGTAGTCTTCGGCATCATCGTCCGACAATCTGGTGTAGACGTCGAGTGCTTGCCCCGTCAGAAGTGCACTTAGTCGAATCGCCCAGTCTTGAGGTTGCCAGTTAGAGCTTTTGGCAAACCTTTCAAATCTCGCCAAATAACTGTCGATCTGGTCCTTCCCGTCGACGAATGCTGGCAATTTTGGAGCCATGTGGTCGCTGATGACTTGTGGCGCATGCTGATTGTTTTGGATACGCGCCATTTCTAGCTGGAACTGCCGATCAGCTTCTCTTTCCTCACGCCTGCGCTCATCTTCTCTTTCTTGACGCCGGTCTTCTCTTTCTTCTCGATGACGCTGCTCTTCTAATTCTCTTTCTTCACGCTGACGTTGTTCTTCTCTTTCTTGTAATCTCTCCTGGGATTTGACGTACTCCGTCAACTGTTTCCCTTTTAGATTCAGTTGAATCCCTTTCTGCCAGAAGTCAGCCATCTTGATGCTTCTGGAAAGTTCTTTTCTGGAAAGTTCTTTTTCTAGAAAGTTCTTGACTGGAGAGTTCTTTTTTTCTGGAAAGTTCTTGACTGTGCTGTACCTTTCTAGACTGTTCTAGAACAGCACGCTTTCTGCAGTAGCGCTGATGCTTGTCACTAGTCGCCTTCGTTGACGCAGGCCCCGCTGTCCTCGTCGTATGCGACGCTGCACCACGCTGGTGTTGATGTATACGCTCCTGTGCTGAAGTAGACGCGACGTCCGCTCATCGCTCTCTGTAACACTGGCGATGTAGCTCCGAGACTGTCCCTCGACGTAGTCTTACGGCAGCCACGTAGTCCCGCTCTGTTGTTCGCTCACGAAAAGCAACTCTTCGGCGACTACACGCCCTTGCAGTCAACCCGAACCTATCGGTGATGTAGTCCCAGTATGTTGGCCCCTCTCGACGCAACTCGTTGGCGGCTACCCTCGATGACTGCCTCTCGTAACGTTGACTCGCTTGTTGTAGCAGTTGAACCCTTGGCTATGGCGTGAATCGCGGCTTGACCCCCAAAATGTTACACTCAGTTCGATGATGGTGTTTTTCTTTATCAGTATTTGATTCAGCCCCGATGCTGAAGTCCTGATAAGGTGTAACTCAGATTCGTTTATTCACACAGCCTGCTCAATCAGCATACAAGTCACAAAGTCGACGTATGAAGTTTTCCACTTTTATTCAGCACACATCAACAACTGCATACAATTCTCAACTCAACTCAACAACTTTCACAGCAACTCTTCAGCTTCACTATCAACAACAACACTATCTCTCACAGCAACAACTCTTTTCATAACACACAAAGCATCGAATATATATTTTTTTTCTATCCTTCGAGATGACGACAGTTTGTTCTAGAAATGACGCATTACAACTAACCAATCAGAATTAAAGATCGTCATCACTGACTTACGTCATACGTCTCTCCACACATACCCCGAACCTTCTCTTACTTCGACAATCGTCCCGAAACTTCGATCGATAGTAAACAAGGAGATCCAGAGTATTCTCCGACAATATCGACCAACGAAAATTATCCACGTTATACAAAGCCTCTCCTAACAACAATGCAAACTCAAATCAAAGGTAAATAAACTCCATCATTGAATACTTTGCAAAACGAAACGATTAGATCTATCGTGCGCGCTTCCGACATACTTTCGTACGCGTTTCAACGTAACACATAGCATATATCAAACTGCTTATTTGCACGGTTGGGTCTTCTTTGAACAATTTCGCCGCAACACCGTAACGGGTAAACCGTTGTTTCCAAGTTGGCCAGCTTGAAGGATTCGCGAAATCCAATTCCTCCGGTGGACGGAACGCCATTATGGTTCAACTGGAGTGTCAAACAAGGCCACACAGCTCAAAGTGAATGAACCGCTGCCACCATCTATCGTTCTTTATAGAAGAACGAACGAATAAAAGAAATAAACACAAGAGCCAAACCAACACTGTGGTTTTGTCCGTCGTCCTTTTAATGACGTAATTCATAACCATGACGTAAGTCATGATAACACGCAGCTATAAATATCGTCACAACCATGACCAAAGCAGCCCGTAATGACACTTGGTTCAATGTCTTCCTAGGCCGTACATCTTATGTCAGCAGAGCTCGCTCATGTAGCGTCCTGTGATGGGCCATTATGAGCTGCTTTCATCACACCGAGATGAAATTGTACCACTGTGAGGATCACAGTCCTCTTTGCTTCATGCCCATTCATGACTGTTTACAAACGCTATCGGCAAATGTCAACAGGGAGTTTCTTCTCAACCCCTTTGTACCTTACATTATTTTGTGATTTTGATTTTGATACTTTATTGTTCATTTATATCGGGAAATTCTAGGCCGCCTCCCCCGGGGAAGGTGTATTCGCAGCCAGTGATGTGCCCAAACCCAACTTACGTAATATTAATTGTGTTTTTAAATTTTTAGGGAAAGCGGGGGGAGGGGAGGGTGGGGAGAGGCACACTGGAGTACCTGGAGAAAACCCCCGAGATGTGGCCCAAGTCAAAAGTAATATTCGGAGAAACATAACGCCCAGTGGCAGGATCGATCCCACACCGGTCAGGTGCCATTAATTTCTAGCCTGTGGACAAGGCAAGTTCGCCCCGTCTTAAAACACTGGGCTACAACGCTCGCTCGCTTTCTTCTTGTAGGGCTTGACACATGTACAAACCTTGCTTGACACAGCTTTCTCACACTTTCTCAGCCACTTGCGATCCTTTTTGCCTTCCTGCAGCCTCCCTTCATCCTGAAATATTTAAATATATTGATTACTAGTATGCTCCATTTCCATTACAAATAACTGTGGATGATGATAATGACGATGATGATGGTGGTGATGATGATGATGATGGTGATGATGGTGGCAGTGATGATGGTAATGATAATGAAGGTGGTGATGATGACAGTGTTACCTTCTCGGCTGAAGCAGGACAAAGGGGAAATAGGACCCATAGTCCTTTGTTGGGCGTATTTATGTTTCTGGCACCCACCAATCTAGACATGGGCCTAAGGATCTTTAATCATTAATGTCTGTGTGATAGGATGCATGGGCATTCACAGACTAGACCTTGGTTTATACCCTCATCTGAAGGAGGCCTAACCACCTCTTGAGACTAATGAACTGCTCCTCTTTAGTGTGCCAAGACTGGTTGCAGAATGAATAGATGGATAGCAAAAGATAAGAGACGAAGAAAAAGAAAACATAAAGGGGAAAAAAACATGTTCATTATTTACATTTTCTAGACCTTGCGTCATGTTATTCTCATCTTAATTGTATTTATCCATAGTTTTATGTCCACTTTATTACTGTCACTATTGTTGACTTTTTGTATGTTATTGTATAGAGAAAGAAGAAGAAAGAAGAAGAAGAAGAAGAAAGAAGAAGAAAGAAGAAGAAAGAAGAAGAAGCAGAAGAAGAAGAAGAAGAAGAAGAAGAAGAAGAAGAAGAAGAAGAAGAAGAAGAAGAAGAAGAAGAAGAAGAAGAAGAAGAAGAAGAAGAAGAACAACAACAACAACAACAACAACAACAACAACAACAACAACAACAACAACAACAACAACAACAACAACAACAACAACAACAACAACAACATGAAGGAGAAGAAAACGTTGTCCACCTCGGCAGCATGATCCCCATCGGCACTCATAATGTCATCCAGATCGGACTGACTGATGTTGAGAATGTCGCGGGCGGTGTCCTGGGCTCTCTTCAAAGATGCCGTGTCGCTATCCTGGGAAGCTCTGGCCTGCTCTTCTCTGGCGGCCGCTCTGGCTACCTGATCCTGCAGCTGTCCTCGTGCCCGCTTCACGCGATCCAGTAGCTCTGTGCACAACACCTGCACACACACACACACACAAAAAGCGAATGTAGCTCTACCAAATACCTAGATTGAGGAGGAAATAAAAAATGAGACCAAGATAAATATAGTATTAAGTCTCGCACACATGAACATGAAATTTAGAATCGTTGTTGTTTCATAGTCACTGTGGTTGTCTCCCTTGAAGCCTTGTTCAATTTTTACACTGAAGGCTTCAGCTCCATTTTTATTAAACTTTTATATATTTTTGCACTGGGTAACAAACAAACAAATTAACTCATAAATAGATGAGTAGTGACATACCATGTATACCATCTAAACAATCACATGCCCTACCTTGATAAACTGCTGGTAGTAGGCAAGTGTGCTCCGCATGTACGAAACTTGGGCTTGGGCAGCATCAACAGCCTTTTCACTCTGGGTGGCCACACGCTGCAGCTGTTGCTGGCTGAGTGACTCCAGCTGCTGTAGGGTGGACTCCAGCTGAGAGCGCTGCTCCCGACAGGCACTGAGCTCCTTGGCTTTCTTCTCCAGAGCCAGGGACACCTGCAGGTACTTGTCCTCATAGTCCCGTTTCTCCTGGGTCACCACGCGCATCCTTTTCTTCAGTGACTCCAGCTGCAGACAGCGCAAGGCAGTCAATACAAATTAGGATATTTATACAGAGCCATCATGTTCAGTTTACAGAAGAAGAACAGAGGCAGTAAGTGGGCAGTGGGCAAGATACCATATTTTATTAACTTTGAGGCGTTATACTTTATAAAAAGCACCCCGCCATAAATTTAAAAAAAACAGAAAAAGAAATTTCAACAATGCATAATGCGTATTTTGGCTTATATTATAAGATGTACAAGAAACTGTGTGACTGTGGTACAGTTAGTGATCTCAGTGAAGTGATCCCAATCTACATTCCCTTCCTCAAATGTCAGCAGTTGTGTTCATGTGCATAGCATCGTTCGGCATAATAGGCTAACAGCCTTTGGCCCTCATATTAGATCTTGATGAGGGTCTCAAGACCCAGACCCCTGGCCTCAGTGCCTACCAATTTAGAACCTTTTAGACTCCAATTTGGTGGAGTAGATGCTATCCTTAAATAACTTGTCTATACAGTTCTTGAACACATTAAGTGACTTAGCATCCACAGCCTCGGCAGTCAGGTTATTCTAAGGGGTTATGACTCTATTAGTAAAATACTTATTAAATTTAGGAGTATTATTAAAAGTTTAAATTTGTGACCTCCTGTTATACTAACATCATTAAAATTTTAAAGAGAAGAAGTGGTTAAAGGATCATACAAATTGTGCACAATTCTAAAAACAGTCACTAACCGAGTCCTGTCAGTCAGAAAACTCCTAACCTATGCAAGTAGGTTGCCCTATATGCCATAACCTTTTAGTTTCTGTAAAAGTCTGAGATGTGGAACAGTATCAAATGCCTTCCTAAAATCAAGATATATTGCGTCGCCTGGGATGCCTTCATCCAGGGAAGACATCCAGTCATTTACTGTCACCAACAACTGAGTGACACATGACAAACAAACTGGTCATCGTGTAGAAGGCCGTTCTCGATGAAGTGAGAGCACAGTGCATCTCTAACGAATCCCTCAAATACCTTACAGACAACCAAGGTGAGGCTAACAGGGTGATAATAACACAGAGAACTTTTGTCACCTTTCTTAAAGATCGGTTTAACCTCTGCCTCCTTCCACTCATCAGGTATCATGTCATCCCTCATGGTTCTAGCAAAAAGTAACTTGAGAGGCAAAGCCAGTTCATTCGCTTGTTCTTTCAGCACCTAATTTACAGGGCCTTACTCAGTGACTTGCTAATTTTCTACTGCAACAAGGCCTTACTCATCTGCTCTTCACTAACAGTATTGTTATCCAGTTTTAAATTCACACCATAGTCAAAATCAGGCAAGTTTTTTTCATCTTCCAGTGTAAACACACGAGCAAAAAGCTCATTTAGGATCTCTGCTTTCTCGAGGCCTGTCTTCGTCAGTGTGCCATTGCACTTTAATGGATTAGAGACAGTCTCTCTAGGCTTGTTTTTTTCTGAAACATACTGATAAAAACATTTTGGATTGTTTTTAGTTTCTTTTGCCAGATGCATTTCCTTTACTCTTTACTATAACCAACTTTCGAGACAATCATTTCACCTGATTGCGAGCCTTAGCATAGGCAATATAATTAGTTTTAGTAGGGCATTTCTTATACATCTTAAAATGCTCGTCTTTTTTGTATAATCTTGCCATGCATATCTGGTGGAATATTCGTCTTTTTGCCCCCTTCTCCATGTAGTTTAAACCTACTCACTAGTATGAACCTTTCGTTAGCCTCTCTCAGCATCAACTTTATTTTATCCCAACACTCATTCACATTCAAACCCTCATGCAAGTCTCTCTTCCATTGATAATTTCGTGCAAACCTCTTCCTACCCTCATAATCACCCTTTGCAAACTGGTATTTTACAGGATCAGGTCCTGCACTGACGTTCCCACCGGTAAGAAGGGAAAATTCTATCACCAAGTGATGGCTGTTACCTAGGAGTGGGAGAAGGTTGACTGATGACACAAATTCACCATTGGTTAAAATCAAATCAAGAACATTTGCTTTTTGCAAAGCTCTATAATGAGTAGGTTCATTCATATGCTAAAACTAGAATACTCTGGCTGGATGCTCAGTACCTTTCTTGGAAACCTTGAGGTCCCAGTCAATCTCAGGATAATTACCAGTCATAATCTCTCGCTCCATCCAATGGATTTCAAAAAGCTTATTGATCAAGACATTGACCCTCCCGTTTTCTTCCTCAGTACAGCTAGGTGATCTATACAAGACCCCAAATACGTATGACTCCTTATCGGGTAAAGTTATTTTGCATAAAATACTTGGGTTAAACACTTCTCTAAGTCGTACAACCTGAAGACAGCCAGGTCCTAAATTTACAAACAAACTCACTCCTCTGCCCTATGTGACAGTGTCATGCAAATTTAGCTTGGCAACACAAAACTATCAATTTCATTTCATAAGTTCTTCGTCATCACTTCAGTTACAGCTATGACATCAAACCTTTTCTCACTTACTAATAATTCAAATTCTGGTAATTTATTTACTAGAGTATCTGCGTTTGTGCACATGCACTTTAATAAATGATCAGATTTTCTTCCTCCACCCACATCCCCTGCAATTTTCCACCCACTCACCCAATCTCCATCAAGTCACACTCCTTGAAGTCCAGCATCCCCGCCCCTCTCATCACCACTCTTGACCTTCCCCTTTAACTTCAGTCTCCTTCTCATGACCTCTCCTCCTGCCCTCAGTTGTGGAATCCTGTCCCCTTTTATTTCTAACTCTGTCACTTCTATCCTAACCTTTCTTCTTACCATCTCCCTCCCCTCCCTCTACTCTCACCTCCCCCCCCCCCCCCCACTCTTCCTCAGATTCTCTCTCAACTGTTGTCATCACTTTTCCACGGTACACAACAACATCCTCACCATCCCCTTTCCTCTTTGCACACTCCAGTCGTACTTCTCTCTCCTGCGTCCTTTCAGTCAAAGTCTTGTCAGCAGAAATGCCAACTCTGTCATACTCCTGGTGGTTCTTAAGCTGCCAGGCCTTCCTGAGTATAGAGTTGCGCATCTCTTGTTCTGTGAAGGAAACTTTGATTGGTCTGGGCTTGGAGCCATCCTCCTTATCTTTCCACCTACCCAGACGAGTAATATAGCTTCCATTCAGACAGCTCACTTCCAATTCGGGTTGAACTGCATTCAAAATGCATTTCCCCCTCCCAAATCATGTTGATCTTCTACCTTTATGTCCTTAACTGTACGTGGAACAACACTATATTATTTATCATCTTATCTCTTTCTTTCCTACTGTCAAGAACCTCCGACACTTGTACTCTCACTTTCTCCTCAATAGTCATTTACTTTCAGCTCACTTTCTTGAGCACCTCAAGAATCAGGGCATTTTGTGGCTGAAGAGTTAGTATAACTTGAGAATGTCTAGTTTGGCAAGTTGTTCTGCCACTTTATCTGTAGGATCATTTACTTTTTCACATACAGGGCAAAACCACTTGATGGCATCCACCGAGGAATATGCCAACAAGTCCAAGGCTGATGGTGACAGTCCACAGCAATTTCCAAGCACCCATGTGCTTCATCTATCACATTGAATAGCCTCCTCTGTCACCACATTTTATTGCAAACTGTGCATGGGCTTGGGGGGGGGGGGGGGGGGTCACTATAAAAAAATTTGGTTGGAGATTGCTTTGTTCGGCATTTTCTTTTTTGCTGTCTGCATTTTGCCACCCAGCCTTTCCCTTCCCTCCCCCACCAGCGCAAGATTCACCATCATTTTGCCGCCACAAATTCCCAAAAGCTGCTATGAGGAAACAAGACTACTTACCTCACAATTAGCTGTGGTTAGTAAAACTTCGTAATAAGACTTCAGAGGAAAATAAAATTTAGTCTAAACTTAGCACTATATGCAAGTGTGAGCACAATGCCATGAACACAATGCCGGGCCCTGCACAAAATCCAAAATGCCGTCTAAAACGTCCAAAAGGACAGAATTCCACTGTAAAAATGTATAAAAGGTTGTACAACTCATATGACAATTGATTTTGCCAAAATATACATTCCTGAACCACTAGGATATTTTTCAATTCCCAAAAAAAGTACAGCGAAACTCGGCACTGAATTTCAAGCATGTCTGCCATCCCAGGGAAGCAACCGTCTCAATGAGCTGTGTTCATGTGAGCTGTGTTCATGTGAGTTGTGTTCATGTGAATTGTTGGACTATGGACTGATTGCGTGTTCTTCCAATTCAGATTCGTGGTTTCTTTCCGAGTGTCATACTTCTGACAGTTGATAAATCTATCTTGAAACCATTGTGAATTTAGCCACAACTAGGTGCAACTACTACTATTATAAGTCTCATAGGTCGAAGTCAAGGGAAAACAGTATGTCCTTATAGTCCGTAAAATATGCCTGTTCCATCTTGACTCGAGCAAAAAAAACCTGTGCCAATGTTGAATTGGGTGGCCAGTATCTCTAAGTATGTGTGTAATATGCCACCCCTAAGAGATACAGCAAGTAAAAAATAAATGAAAATCAAAGGCAAACGCCAGCTATTCAATTTGTCACCTGTACTCTCATCTTATCGGTGTTTTCCGCTGCCAACTTCACTTTGGTCTGAAGCTCCTCCTGTAATAAAATATTGTATTAGATTTTAAATGAAATTAACTGGGTGTCCCCTCCCCCTCCCTCCCTCTGTAAGACTGCCTACTGTAAACGTATGGAACATAAATTGCTATAGCCATATTAAATACTTCATCAATCTTTGTCACAAGAAATGTTGTTTTCTTTCAACAGTTTTTCACTATCTGTTAGCCTTTTATCCATCTCTCCCTCTCTTTCCCTCGCTCTGTCTTTCACTCTCTCACTCTCTCTCTACCTCTCAGCCATTCAAAACCTTAGCCATAGCCACAGGTGGAAGTAGCAAACCTACCACAGTGTCGTCGTGTGATTTCTCCTCATCGTGCGCAGTTTTCAACTTGAGGCGTTGACTCTCCACCAGGTTCCGTTTCTGGTTATTATCCCTCTCCAGATGGTTAACTCTGCATGACAAGTTAAGCAAAGTCAAGTCAACAATTGTGCATGCAGTCCACTTGGACATGATATTAGATAGGAAAACAGAAGATGTGATGTGGTCTACCATCAATATCCAACAAGACATGAGAATGGTAATAGAGGTGGAGAAGTAGAAATAGAACCTTCAGTAACGGTTATTGGATGAGTTCAATCTAAATTTCAAAAATAACAATTGATTTCTCTTCCCTCTTCTGTAATAGCCACGTCTTCAGATCGCTACGCTTTGGAGTTTTATTGAAGAAAAAGCACTTAACAGCATCTTTATTATTATTGTTGTTGTGATATGAACTATACATAATTTGCTACTATCTTGATCAAGCTTGCAGTGATAAATGCCTAATCTAAAAGCAGATATTAATAATAATAATAATAATAATAATAATAATAATAATAATAATAATAATAATAATAATAATAATAATAATAATAATAATACTGGATGCTATTCACAACTTTCCAGCACCTCTCATAAAAACTCGTGGGTATCGCCATTATAAATTAAAACGAGGTTAGCATGAAACCAAGTTCCGGTCTAGCTTGTTTTGCTTTTATCAAAGCTTGATGCGTGACTTTTAAATATGGCAAATTGCAGAAAACGACGATTGTTAGAGCCAGAAAACGAGTGGGATAAGAATAAAAACGGTGGAGGAAGTACATGCTCAGTGAAAGGATGCAAAAAACAATCGTAGAGGCCTGTATTTGTGGCGACTTCGGAGGTGCGTCGATCATCGACAGAAAGTGAAACAGGACCTGAAGACTCTTGTAGTTTTCCATAGCTTCGCCGTCGCAACCTTCACAAAACACGAAGTAGTTGACTATTTTAGGCGAGCGTTGTGGCCAAGTGGGCTAAGGCGGGACTAACTTGCCTTGTCCACAAGCCAGAAACCAATGGCGCCTGACAGGTGTGGGTTCGAGCCAGCATCTGGGCGTTATGTTTTTCCGAATATTTGTCAAAACTTCACAAATAATGTTAGGTAGGTAGGGTTTAGGCGCGCCACTGGCGATAGAAAGGGATAATAAACTGCAGCAAAAAAAATAAAAATATGTGAGGGTATGATACAGGTGGCCAGTGACACATGTTATTATTCTTGAATATTTGGAAATAACTCACTAAAACACGCGGAGAAAAAAAACGGAAGTATGTTTCATTGAGGGGATTCCCGTTGGTGCATAGGATAGCAGAAAAGTGTGAATATGCGCCTTATGCCTAAATCAGACTCAAAGTGCAGCGATCTGTAGCCAACGTACAATCTCACATGTTACAGACACTCCAGGACTCCTACATACACAACAAACACACACTCACCACTCAAACATGCCGTTATACAGGCAAGTCGCTAATTAGTATTATAAGGAAAGAACATCTAAGGAAGTTTTCATTTTCTATCAGCGTTGCTCCTAACGGTAATAATCTACCCGTTTCACTGAAGAATGCACCAAGCATAAATACAATACAACACAATGCAATACAATACATTACAATATCTCCTTACTGCTCAACTTCGATATTGCATACCTCAAAGTGAACAATTGCCTTTGGCACGGGTGCAAAACTTTTCATAAAAGAACTAAATGAAATAAATATATAAAAATAAAAATAATGTCCATACACACAAAAATCAAATGCTCCGCTAAAAATATTCTCTCTCCCTCTCCATTTCTCTATTCTTTCTCGCTCTTTGTCTCTATCTTTCTGTCTGTCCAGTTTAGTACGTCTGTCTCTCTCTACTGCCTCATCCACGCCTATAATTAACGATGTACATACAAACAGGCCCTTGAACATCTATTGCTCATTGCTGTAAGTAAAAAAAAAACAGTCATAATTCCAAAGTATAGAAATATGTTTCGTTGCTATGATGAATGAAATGCATAGTAAAATGACATGCTCAACAGACACACTGAGTAATGGCCAAGCTGAGGAAGGAGAAGTTAGAAAGGCTTCCTGGCCTGTTTTACCACCACGCTACTACTACTGCTGCTGCTGCTGCTGCTGCTACTATTACTAACATTATTTCTACCTGTCTTGGAATCCACGGATCTGGTCTTGTAGTGTGTCGACTTCGGTTTTCAGGGACCTGATGGTCGCAGCCTGACGCGACACCTCACTGGTTGACATCTACAACAAACAATAATAATAATAATAATAATAATAATAATAATAATAATAATAATAATAATAATGATAATAATAATACTAATGGTAATAATAATAATAATAATAATAATAATAACAACATAAATACCAAGTATGGAGTGCTTAAAGTAATTTAAAGCTGGGAATTGTTGAAGTGAAAACTGACGGAAACTAGAAGACACATAACGCCTTCTTTCTCCTTTTTATTCATTTATTATTTACTATTTATTTTTTGCCACAACCATTATTTCTTAGCTGATGGAATTTTCTAAATTCTGGATATCAGCCAAATGGGGATAAAGAATGTAGGGGTAGGAGTACTTCAACGTAATAGGTGAAACAAAATAAACCACCATTTAAACAATCACCACAAAAAGTCGGCTTGAATTTCAAACAAAACAAACACCAACATACCTTGAGCCTGGCCTCCAGCAGGCGCTTGTCGTTGTCGCTCTGTTTGTCGTCGCTCTTGTCACGCGTCAACACCTGCTGGTCCAGGTTGTGTTTCTCACGCTGCAGCCGCTCCACATCTGCCGCCAGACGCTGGGGAAAGGGAATACAGGAGGTGGTTGAAAAGTAACTCCCTACTGATAGTTGCTGAGAACTGTTGTGAATAGTAAGGTATGTGCGTCAAACCCCCTGTACTGTGATCCTTACAGTGGTACAAAGCCACTGCTGATCTCTGATTGTGGCTGCCAGTGACAAGAGCAGAAAATAACCACCCCTTACCCAACACTTGGTCTTATGTCATCGTAAGTCAACTGAGCTTTTATCTTTTGTAAATCTACATTGGATTCAAATTTCCATGCCTGTACAAACTCAAAAAATGTTCAGAAGCTTTTTCATAGTGTCTCATAATGTTGGAACAGTAAATCTCTATAGTGTTTTATGTCAACAAATCTGAAATGCAAAAATGAAACATTTACTACCTGACAAGTGAGCCTAGCAGTCTTGAGACGCTGGCTTGCCTGGTTCAGATCGGACGCCAGCTGTTCATTGCTGGATTTCAGCTCAGCAAACTTCTTCAAGCCTACGGCTCTTGCTGCCCTGAAGGCTCCAACCTGGATCATGAACACCAGATGAGGAAAGGTCAGGGTGACAGATATTTTAGCACAGCGTTGTTGACGATCATGTGTGCCAATAAGGACCACACAAAAACAGCAGCAAGGAAACCGAGACAGTGAGGAGCTGCTTGTACTGTTGCTGTTGGTCATCTCAGTGGCTGTATTGCTATTTGATGTTGGTGTTTGTAGCATAAGCTACCTTTCACACAACCACCCATACAGGCTGGAAGGTGAAGTTTTTTTTTTTTTTTTTTTCATCGTCTTTACGTCTTTGCTGTCTCTCGCCCAACTGACTCCTCCCTCGTTGACTTTCACATTCATATAGCCACCTGCAGTCAACTGCTTGCTCTCGCCACAGGCTTTACACATGCTGTCACTCATTTTATTCTCTCCCGATAGAAATGCAGGAGTGATGTACTGTCCTCTGGCTGAATAACCACTCCATAGTGTATGGCGTCACAACTTTATTTTTGTTATTAATCATTACATTTCTAAAGCACAAAACCAAACTTAAAGCTTTCTTTAAGCGCTCACACTCATAACACACACTCGGATAAAATGAAACAATATGATACAACATTATGAGATAAAACATGTTAAATGTCGTAAAAACATCATCTAAGTTTAAAAAGGCATGTTTAAAGAGAAGTACATCTAAACGCGCAGACGAATACCACATAAATTAAGACCCCTGTTGCAAAGGATGCTACCATCGCCAAGCTGTTTTGTGCATAATGATGTCACAGGCAGCATGTTATATAATATTCTAATTCTGCGCCTGTGCCATTGGTGATTCTTTGGTGATAGTTTATGATAGGAATTGATAGGGATGAAGAGGGTGGAAAAGATATCGGTTATTGCGCAGTGGTAACCGGGTAACTGTAGCTTTGTCAATAATTAGGTATACAGTCTCATGTGAGCGATAACGTATATTGTGTGGAACTGCCAATATTTATGAGACGTATATATAGACAGGTAAAGCTCAAGAACGTTACGGATTTGAATGCAAGCGAGATTGGAAGATGAATAGGCCGGAGCACACGAATTACATTTATAAACTTTTTCCATCATTGTGATATTTCTCTAAATAGTTTTGGCTGAAGTTAGGGCACAGTGAAGTGAATATTTTGTGATAGGTGTTTTTCTCTAAATTTAATTGTAATAAAATTCGTTTTGGTTGTTAGAATTATAATTGTGAATTGTAACTTTAATGTTTCAAAACGTCTGCTTCGACATGTGTGTGAGAATTTATTATTTGGATACTTTAGTTGGTGTGTGAATGTTGGTAATGGTAATTTTGTTGGAGGTTTGGATCTTATAATTTCTTTGAAAGAATTTTGATTATTAGTAAGTGATAGAACAAATATTAATTACGTAGACTTTAAATTGTGATGTAGCCTAATAACGTTTGTGCAAACTATTTTATATTTTCGTTATTGTGAATGAAAGAATCCGTCATAAATTAAGTTAGAAATTCAAAGCAAGTGTTGTGTGAATTAATTGTTTCCTATAACTTCATCCTTCGCTGTTTCTATTGTTTGGTGTTGTCCAGTGTCTTGAGATTTCAAATTTATTATATTCTTGATCTATTTTTCTTGTCGGTGCGCTCGGGGCCGAATGCGGCTTCCGAACCTATGAGTCGGATAGCGGTGCTCGTGACCTTGCGCATTACGAAGCTGTAATAAAACCAATTAATAATATATTTGGTTACTTTTCATGAAATAAATTAAACGGTCATGGAAACAGCTTCTTGACAAGTATAATAACTTTTTTTTTTATGCATAGTATAATACCAATGTTACCTGTTGCGAAAGCTGTGAAACTCTCTGCTTCAGTACCAACAGCTGACAATTGTTAAGTTTTGGTGCTGCTTTCTTCTCAGCAGATTTGCCGTTGTTGGCCGCTTGTTGTGCAGCCCACGGGATAGGGGATGTGGCCGTTTCGCGCAGCACAACTGAAGAAAAATCAAGCAGATAATGATGTTGAACTAATGTTACATAGTCTCTGTTACACTGTTGTGTTGGTGTTTTTTTATCAGTAGTTGATTCAGCCCCGATGCTTGAATCCTGATAAGTGTAACTCAGATTCGTTTATCTACTCAACCTGTTCACTCAGCAACAAGGCAGGAGTCGTCATATGAAGTTTTCCAACTTTATTCAGTGTACATCAACAACTGCATACAATCGCTCAATCGCTTTTTTCACTTTCAACTCTTTTCAGACACAGTGCATCACCTATATAGTTTATCTATAATCGAGAGAATACTCGAACATTCCAGCGTGCCGTAATATCAGCCAATCAGAATAAAATTCGTCACCAGAACTATGCACTGACTTACGTCAAAAAAATGTATATAGGTTAGAAGAATCTCGTAGTTACCACTAGATTTATCTACACGCTTCGATCGATAGTAAACAAGCAATTCTATAAAATTCTCCAATAATACTGACCAACGAAAATTATCAACATTATATTAAGCTTCTTCTAACAGCAACGCAAAATCAAATCAAAGGTAAATACACTCTGTTATTGCATGCTTTGCAAAACAAAACGATTGGATCTATCGTGCGCGTCTCAAACGTAACAGTCTAACATGTCATATAGTTTCAGTCTAAATTACTCGATCATTATGGTCCACATGACTCCATATTTTTGTATCTTGTCAACCATCAGGCATTACTCTACATGTCCAGGTATGGTTCAGTTAGTGGCAAATAATTTGTCAGTTAAACTAGAAGGGCAAAGCCCATATGACTCTCATGCTCTTTATGGAACTTGCAATAATTAACATGAAAATGAGTGTGTCCGCTCTTTCCCCCTCCCAACAACAAAAAAATGAAATTGTGGCATTAAAATGCCAAGTAATACTGACTTTGATTTTTTTATGCTCTTGATATTGAGATGACATTGACCTCTGGCTCCAAATACACTCATGTTATGATATACAATCAAATAAACTACAGCAAAAGTTGTATTATGCAAAAAATAAACGATGACCTTGAGATTACCTTGACCGTCAGTGACCTTGACTTGGAATGACCTTGACCCTCATGTGATCTCTCATGCATGTCTGATCAAATAACCCAATGCTGTTGCATATTGTAGGTTAAATATACTGCCATATAACAGTACAATGACCTGCTTTTTTTTCTGCAAGGTCTAAAATTACCGTGACCTTCAAAATCAAGGCACAAAACACATATAAATCTCTCATAGGGTCTCTTACGGTCAAGGTCATTTCAAAGTACCTATACAAGCCAACTTTGGACAGATCTAGTGACCTTCATCTTGCAGTGAGGTTGACCGAATTTGCACAGTATGTGTTTTTCATTGATATCTATCATGCATCAAAGAATCATACGTTCAATATTAATAACCTAGGAAAAAAGTTGAATTTTTTTTTTTTACTAACATTTGATGACTTTGTGACCTTGACCTTGAAGTTAAATCATTCATTCACTGATCATTTTTGAGGTCTCACCGAGTTTGGCTGTGATAGTTGAAATGGGCTCTGATTAATTATCCACTTTAAAGTTATTGCACAGACAGACAAGGGACGGCAGACAGACAGATGGACGGACTTTTTTTTTCTATATCATCTTTGGAATATTTAGGACTGATCTTGCCCAGATTTAAAAAATATGGATTTTTTTTTTTCCTGTGGAGAAAGGGGTGGGGAGTGGGGGAGGGGGTGGGGGGGTGGGAGTACACAGACTCATATTGCTATGCATTTTGCTAAAAAAAACACTGGGTCTGAATGAGCAAAAGGTGGGTGTTGGAAACGGCGGGAAAAAACCACTATCATTTTCCTTCATTTATGGAATAAAATCTGTCCTAAAGAACTGAATAAAAGTTTCAGATAACAGTCCACAAACCGCTAAACACGGTTACGCAATTCACCTGAAAAAACTACACCAAAGAAGCTAGGTCAATCATAAAGACTGGTTAAAAAAAACGTTTCGTCATCAATCTATCAGACTTCTGGAAAACGTAGGCGTCTGCAATTGCCACTGCCCGTGGGGATACCTGCTCTAAATAAGTATTGTTTATAATATCTTTACTTTATTATCAGCATAGTATCTAGGTGATGTTATCCCCGTGCTTACCTCTCGCTCTGTGTGGACTGCGGCAGCTGCGGTGTTGGGGAGAGGGGCTGTGACTGCGTGTGTCGGTGCTTGACGTAACTGACGGCGGGGCAGGACGTCTGACTGTACTGCGCACTTGAACTTGTTTGGTTGGTGGTGGAACTCTGCTTCTTGGTGCCAATGACCGTTTGCATCTGTCCGACACGGTCCTTTGTGAAGCCTGCGCAGGTTAGTTAGTTAGTCATTCATTGTTTGTATGGTCCAGCGGACTGCAAAGAGCTGAATCAGGACCACAAAATCAGGACCATAACTTGGCAGACCTGCTTACCTCAAATTTTTTTTTGTCAGTACTCCAGGCACTTCAAAACCAGATTTTGGAAATCATGACCAGATTTTGACTTTCGGTATTTATATAAACTGTCGTTATTTTACGTGAACCAAAAATAATGATAATAAATAAATAAAAATATAGAACTGTGTAAACTTATTGTCATTATTCATCTTAATTTGCTCTTAGCTAAATTTTCATATATTATTACACACGTAAAATAAATCAAGAAACGGTACACTGTTCAATAAATTTATTGTTTAAAAATTAGGGTGCTTAATTGAAAAACAATGCAAAAGTGTTAGGCCACCACATCAACATAATATGTGATAATGATCTACTTGTATTTAAAAAAACAAAAACATGCATGCCTGCACTTTTCAGTTGCTGCAGTTCTTTTTTTGTGAAAGAGCTTTCAGGTCTGAACATACCTACCATCAGTGAGTCAACAGCATCTTTGCCCGTACTGGACCTACTGTCAGTGGACGTTTTACGTACGCAACTAAACACCCTCTCACTAGCAGCACTGTTGTGTGGGATGGTGCAGAGTCCCAGCATGAACTGGCACAGTTGCAAAAGCTAAGGGTGTTTGTGCTGACCTTCACTCAAAATTCGTCCACCTGCATAGCTGGGCCCACCAATCCCTAGACATCAGTTGACTGATACTCGGAGAATTGCTCCTGATTTGTTCAGATGTTGTATTTGGTGGAAAGAGTGCAGGGAATCGCTTCACAAAAAAGCATAGAACTTGGGAAGATGCAGTCAACTGAACTGAAGGACATATGATTCTGCAGTGCTGGAGCAAAGGGTCAGTGAGGGGCAGTTTCAGGAGAAGATAGCTGCAAGTTTCCTCAAAGTATACACGCACTGAAGCATAGAACTTAGCAATACGTTCAGATTTTAGGTTGTAGTCTTTGGGACTGTCAAGCATTTTCCTTGCCTGATCGCCAACCAGCAGGTCTTCATCAGCTACAAAACAAGGCCAATTTTTTTTATAAGAAACCAGAAATGTCTGTTTTCGTTTCACACAAACACGCTTGGATGAACACGCCACCTCAACATCTGAATCATCATCTGTTGTTTCATAAATTCTTTTCTCCATGACAATTAAATATTTGCAGAGTATACACTTGAAAAACACAATGCTATCCAATGAGTTATAGTTTTCTGGCGCAATTTGTTTAGCTTCCGCTTCCGCTTAAGTGTACTTTTTACCGAAATTTGATTAAAAAAAAAAAAATTTGTTTGGTCGATTTTCTTATTTTTTTAAAAAGAGATCGTAACAGCGTACTCGAGGTCAAAATATCGGGACAATACGGCGAAATACGGACGGGTAAGCAGGTCTGACTTGGTTGAAAGCGGACTCACCCCTGATTCATATAAAAGACCTGCTGAAACAACTCTAACTGTAACACTGAAGGCACTCCACCAGCTGGCTACTTTACAATAAAGGTATCCCATGCAGGGCACGCTGAGGCTTTACTCTAATGTATCGAACCCCCATTTACAAAAACAAAATAGAATATAAACATCATTATAAAATATTAACGAAACAAATACATATAAAATGTCTACAGTACTAAATAATAATACTCTAGTGACCATTTGGCAGAAAGCGTCCAATATTCCCAAGCTGATCAAACAGACCTCATAAACAAATGAGGAGTTGTGGGACAGTTTTCAAGAAAAAAAGACAGATTACTGGTCTAGAGAAGAAGATAGTATAGTAGACTAATAGAACAGAGTAGGAACGAGAAAGAACCAAGGAGAAAGACAGCTACAGTGGGAATTTACAGCAACACATTTCTAGAAAGTGGGGATTCAATTTATACAGAAACTTCCGGGACGCCCACAGGGGTCTGCGCAGGTACAATTTAAAAATGTTGCGAAGAAAGGGGGGAAGGAGGAAAGGGAGAGAAGGGAGGGAAGCGCTGGAGGGGGTGAGGGGGGCCGGAAACAAAAATTAAGCAAAAGATGATGAAGAGACCTTTAATACCTTTTTATGAATACAAACTTTTTTTAAATCTCAATAGCAAAATTCAAGTTTTAGATTTTGCCGCATTTATTACAATGAAAAAAAAAAATCCTGTACTAAGTACTTCAAACAAACCTTACAATGTTACCTTTGTTGAATTTCACCCTAGATGACCATTAATACACACTTCCAGCACAAAACAAGTTTTGGTTTATGGTAATCTTTATTTTTGTGCTCTTCTGTTTAAAACCAGTGTCTAAAATATAGGACTGTTTTTGTTTTTTTACATTTAATATGGACAATTTCCCCTTTTCTAATTGAAAAATAGTGTCCCCTTGCTTATGCTTAAGTGCATAGGGTAGATTCTGCTTTAGTGCTGAGTCTTCAGCACCTCTTGTGTTTACCTCCCTTGAAAAATATTGTCAATTAAATTTTTTGTTTTTGTCCCCAACTAACCAGCATCACCGTTTTCCAGGTGAAAATTACGCAAAGTGTCACCATTACAGATTGTCAGATTGCATACATTGAACTTAGACGCATAAGCTCCATTCGACAGTATCTCACACAAGAAGCAACAAAAACACTAGTTAGCGCATGCATTCTGTCTAGATTGGATTATTGTAATTCACTCCTTGTAGGTTGCACACAGAAAGTCCTTAGACCTCTTCAGCAAATCCAGAACTCTGCAGCTAAACTCATCTTCAAAGCACGGAAATCACAGCATTGCACGCCTCTGTTTCAAGAACTACACTGGCTCCCAGTTGAACAACGAATTAAATATAAAACCTCATGTCTTTGCTACCACATCATCTCTGGAACTGCTCCTAGGTATCTTTCCGAACATTTGACTGTCTATGTTCCTTCTCGGTCTCTCCGCTCATCTGCAGATGAAAGGATGTTCCGCAGAGCTTTAAGTTTCTTCTCCGTTCAGACCTGGAACTCGCTACCTCGGTCCGTCCGTCACAGTCCTTCACTAGCGCCTTTTAAAATGAACTTGAAGACGCATCTTTTTAGAGAGGCCTTTTCTTAGGCGCCATAAGTGAGTGCTGTTAGTTATTTTTGGTGTTGGGATGTGTATGTGGTTGCGTGTTATTGACCAATGTATGCATGTTGTGTTTACATTTGTTTGTGTAAAGCGCTTTGTGATTTTGGAAAGTGCTGTATAAATTTCTTGTTATTATATTATTATTATCTATTACACACAAAAAAAGCAGCACGTTAAAAACTCCATATAACTGACCTTGGCAAGCAAGTGAGGCTTGTAGCGTAGAAGGGGTGAGGTGTCCGTGCTGTCCGTGGTCAGCCCTGGCATGATTTCCCTGGCGTGGCGAGCGATGGCAGCTCCCAGGCTGTCTCCAGTGGCCTCCGTGTCGTCTTCCTCGTCCTCCCAGTCTGCCCAGTCCTCTCTGTAATGGCAATAGATTTGCAGTATTTATCAAAAGACATTTGACATTTGAAAAAAACTAGGAGGGCAAAGCCCATCTGACTCACTTGCTCCTTAGGAAACCTGCAATATTTAATATGAAAATGACTGCCTAGAAAAAACAAAACAAAATGAATTGGTGGCATTAATATGCAAAGTAATACTGACTGATCTTTCTATGCTCTTGACCTTAAGATGACGATGATGATGATGATGTAGACTTGTATAGTGCAGGTATCCACGATTACAAGGTTCATGCTCATTGACTATGACTATGACTTCCAGCTCCAAATGCATTCATGTAATATCAATATCAAATAAACTACAGCAAAAGTTGTATTATGCAAAAACACAGTGGCCTTGGGATGATCTTGACCTTCACATGACCTTTAATGCTCATGTATGATCAAATAGCCTACTGTTGTTGCTATCTATGGGTTAAATAGAGCCATTCCACTGTAATATGACCCATTTTTTAATATGTATTTGCAAGGCCTAAAATGATCTTGACCTTCAAGATCAACGCAAACATGGGACACATATGAAAGATCAATCTATCATCTCTAAATACAACTAGTTTGAACTTTATAACTCCAATAGTTTAGAGTCAAGGTCACTTCAAAGTGACTATGCTGACTGACTTTGGACAGTTCCAATTGACTTTGACCATAAAATGAAGTTGACCAAATGTTCAAAGGATGTGTGTCTCATTGATATCTATTATGCATCAAAGAATCATAAGTTCGATATTAATAAAAGAAAAAAATTGAAATTTGGTGAAAGATTGTCTTTTTTGACTAACATTTATTGACAGTCACAATGTGACCTTGATCTTGAAGAGAAGTCATTCATTCACTGATCATTTATGAGGTCTCATGATTATACATCTTGCCAAGTTTGGAAGTAATAGTTCAAATAGATTCTGAGATTTTAATCCACTTGCAAATTTTGCACGTCCAGAAGGACAACGGGCAGACAGAGGGACGGAGGGACAAAAGAAAAATGTTTCAAATGTCATTGGACTATTTAGGACTTATCTTGCACAGATTTGCACAAATCTGGAAAAAAATGTGTTGGGGGATGAATACATAGATTCACATTGTTATTTTAACTATCACAACCAAACTTGGTAAGATGTTGTATGTATTGCAATGCACGCGATTCAAAAAAGTACCAGCATGTATAAAATAGTTTTTGAGAGGCAGAACCTGTGTCATCCAAGGTGCTTTTTCTGAGCGGGTTATTTGACTAACAAATGTCGACCTCTTCCCCTGAGAACACGGTTCCAAGCTAAACAGCTGTTTTAATTTATCCTTCTGAGAGGAACATACAAAACTATGCCTTGCAAGGTGAGCAATGTGCCGAGGTACAAAAACAAAAACAAGAAATAACAAACATTAACTGACTTTTAAATGTTGCCTAGTGAACACACTTTTAGGGAGAGAGAGAGAGGGAGAACGAGAGATACATTGAGAGAGAGAGAGAGAGAGAGAGAGAGAGAGAGAGAGAGAGAGAGAGAGAAAGAGAGAGAGAGAGAGAGAGAGAGAGAGAGAGAGAGGGTGGGAGGTGATAGAGAAAAAAACCGAGAGACAGACATACGTTTCTCCAGATTCTGACACCTCCGCCCATCCGTCGTCTCTGAAGTTAGCAAAAATACCGCTCATCTTTTCTATGCTCCTGTTCAACACACGCTGGTACTGCACAAACAATAGGACACACCCTATTACCAAATGGATGAACGAAAAATAAACTAGAAGGGCAAAGCCTATAAGACCCACATGTTCCTTATGGAACTCGCAATATTTAACATGAAAAAGAGTGCCCAGAAAAACCAAAATGAAGCAGCGGCATTAACACTCCTGACCCTGCATACAAAATAATGTGCTCACCGGAAACTTTGGATCTAGATCTAAACTATTTGTACCACCTTTTTTTTTTTCCTGTACATATTTTAGCCTTAAAATATAGAAAGTATACATAATTAGAATAAGGAGAGTCTGAACATTCGGAAAAAAATTTAAAAAAACAAGCTTATCCCAAAACTGGTCACATGTTTATTCCACTGAATTTGCAGGTGAATTTTGCATTCAACGTTGAAAAAAAGGTTCACGTTTATTAATTTCATATACAAAAACTGACAAAGGGCTTTTGAATATCCCCCAAAGTTAAAAAAGCACAGGTAGATGTCCCATACACACGAAAACACAGCATCATGTTCAGCTCCTTGACCTTGTGTGGCAGTTTGCTAAGCACTCTGGACACAGTCCAACATCGCAGGCAGGACACTTGTAGCACAACCGCAGCCAGCAAGTGGGTGCATCGGGTGAGTTGAGTTAGGTCTTGTATTATACAGCCCCTTGAGTCTTGTATTATACAGCCCCTTGAGTCTTGTATTATACAGCCCCTTGAGTCTTGTATTATACAGCCCCTTGAGGACTTCTGGAGCTGGGACAGTGCTATGCAGCAACGATGTATAACAATAACAACTAAAAACTAAGTATGTGCCTAATTGACCACCAGGTCCAACTAGAACAGCTCTCAGAAAAGAGGGCTCTGTTAGCAAATCACAGCAAAGCAGGAATGACAAAACATCAAACTAAAGACCTCAGAATATTCTTTCAAAGCACCTATCCTATCCTATCCCGCAACTTGGAAGTCGTTGGGGCACCACAGATGATCGTTTAACCAGCGTACTCCATCTATCCCTGTCCTCAGAAACCCTCATGGCTTCACTCAGTGTCAAGCCAGTTTAATCTCAAGTGTTGTCCTCCTATCTCTTTTTCTGTCTCCCCCTTCTTCTGCCTCCTTGCATTGTGCCTTGCAGGATTGGCTTTGGTTTTAAAATGGTTCTTAAAGCACCTACAAACACTAAAATGTGGGTTGTCCTACAATGTATACAAATATAAAGATGTTAAATTTCTCTCAGGGCACAAAGGTATTCCTATATTCACAGACCTTGTAGGACATAATACTGCAAACAAATACTAAAATATGTGCCAGATAATTTATATTTTTAAAAAAATTGCTGCAAATATTACATTTACAAGCTAATTTTATATAATGAAAAAAAAACAACAACAAAAGCTTTAAATTTGTACTAGATTGCTTGTCTTTTATGAGATCCACCACCAACAATTATGCTCTACAAGAATGAGATCTACAGCCTATTTCCAAAAGTGGACTACAAAAGATTCAACATTAATTTCTACATTTGTAATAAAGATTTCATAAACAGGCCTGTTTCCCCTAAACAAGTGACCTTGACGCTACCCGAGAGTCAGAGATCTATCAAGCATAGACTGCATACAGGGGTACACCATCAACGACCCCTGATGCTCAGATTGGAGTCAGCCTCACCTTTGGGCTGACCTGCTTCTAAAAGCTTAGAAGCATCCTGACAGTGTCAAACGATCTATTGGATATTAGTAACCAATTAATTCCTGTAGTGTAGCATAGGAAAATGTATTGTCGTAACAAAGTGAGCACAAAGTCAGGCAATTAGCACGGAATGCAACGCAAACAGCTTACACAAGTGCTGTGAGATCACACCGTCATAATTCTTCAATGAGATATGATTATTATTGTACAGGAAGAGACTGCGTTTCCAAACGCTGGATGTTCATGAAGAAAGGAGCTGTTAACTCAACCTTTGAAGGTCTTCATCAGCAGAGCGACCCAGAGTGTGTCTGATGAAGAACAACAGGATCTTTTAAATGTGGGCGATGGAATGCTTATGTGCACAGACTAGATGTTAAACTTCAATGTTTATTCCGTAAAATTGTACTATAATAATGATTAAAAGTAACTAAGCGTTTCGCACTTGCTAATATCATGCAGCTAAAATGTTTTTTTTAAATCTACAGCAATGTTACTTAGTTTTTAAAAAAACAACACACAGTATATTAACCAAAGTCCAAAGTGGCACATGTGCAAAATAAGCCAAAATATCAAAATGTCTCTACAGAAATAAGTTATTTTTACCACAGGGGATAGTTTACAGGTGGGTGGCACAGGCTGAAAAACACAACAAATCGGTTATAACTGATGTTAGTTTGATTTCAACATTTCTTTTTCTTTACTCCTGTACAGGGATGTAGAGGACAAATAAATACCTCATCACAGCCAAACAAAACGGAAGGCCGTGCATATTTATTTTAACATTTTTACATACAGCGCTTTCCCAGCTCAAGAGCTGCTCAAGGCGCTGGCTGGTTACAGCAACTTCTAGCTCAAGCTCCCTGAGAGGCCCTTTTGCTGCCTTAGGTGCATGGTCTTGACTCCTCACACAACTGAGCACAATTCTGGACGAAGGGACATAATGCTTGCCAGGTGTATCGGTGTGTCTGCACTCGCCCGTCTAGGACACGATCGTCAGGATCTTTCAAACCTGTGCTACAAAATGTGTGTGTGTGCACAGACTAGACCTCAGTTTGTATTCTGATCTGAAGAAGTAAAGCACATGAAACTATACTGGAATGTTGGATTAGGTATCTTCAACGACTTCTTCTTTGGATGGTCTGGATTTTTTATGCTTCTTTCACATTCTTTCTCCTTTAGTCATGGATATAACATTTAAAATAAATGTTGCAGTCAATATACATGCCATATATTATTATAATTCTCATCATCCTCATCATCATCATTATAACAAGCAAGAAGACAAACCTGTTTGACAGAGGAGCTGCTGCGCCCAGCTCGCCTTGGATGGAGAGAAGATCTGCGACGAATCGGCTTGCTGACGAGCTTGGGAACCTGGCTTATTACCTCCCTTGATTTGTGGCTGGCCAGTGAATGAACGCTCTCTTCCAGCATGCGCTCCTGTCTGCAAAGGCGAAGGGAACAAAATGTTTACGTCAATGGTCGACTTGGCTTGCTCTTTACAACAAGGGTGGATGACAGGATTGTTCAAATGGTACTCAATACTGGTCGACTTGGCTGCAGTTATATCCCTTTGCTCTTGGTTTATAATCCAACAGCTACAATTAAGATTGAACTTAATCTCCCTAATGTCCTAATGTCACCCCCATACACAGTTCACCATATTATAATGGTATAATATTATATTGTTCAGATGACGTTTAGATATGTTAAAAGTTCTTGTTTTGAAATTATTAATTGATTGTATAAATGTATTATGCTTGAGTGGGTGCCTGAAACAAGGACTAATTGTAAGAATAAGCTGTAAGCTTAAAATTATTATCCTTGTAACATGTTGTAATTGCAATAAACGTTTAAAGTTTAAAGTTTATTCAGGGTTTTCAGTACGATGAACCCACGTATAAGAAGAGCTACCTTCATATCAAACGGAGCCCCCGCAAGCCTAGTTGAAATGACCAGCAATGAGTGTGTCCAACATTATCAGCTTGGTGATCTTTGTTCAGGGTTTTCAGTATGATGAACCCGCGTTCAAGAAGAGCTATCTTCATAGTGTAGATGATATGGTTGAACAAATGAGTGCAGGAGATCCCGCAAACTTTGTGCCAGTGGTGGAGTCTATTCCTAGTGATGGGTTCAAGTTACAGATGAAAAAAAAAAAGAATTTAGATCAGCATGTTAATGGCAGTTTTGTGAAGAAAAAGAAAAACAGGTGGAGAAACACAGGAATATATACACAGCTTGGATGACTTCATCTGATGCTCCATTTTAGAGAAAGAAACCAGAGAAATCTGGCAAATAAACCGTCTCGGAGAAACAACTTTTGATGCTAGCACTGGATCTGCTTATTGGTTGGCACTGTAACAACGACAGGCATTGATGGGTACTACTGTGCTTTCTGCATTACCCTGAGCTTCAAGAGACATGTTACAAAGAAATCTGTGATGAGGTCGGCACTGCCAGTCTATCCACCATTGGGGACAGAGCGAGTATGCCACATTTTGAAGCGACCATGCAGGACATCCTGTGCTTTGGAAACATCCTATCATTCACGCCCCTTCTCGCAACTTCTGGCGACGTCAGCAACTGTGTATACGTTCCCCCCCCCCCCCCTCCCCAAATGAGGCAACTGTCATAGGAATTCCATCATGACAGGCACACAGTACAGCTGTGGAGAATTTCCGGCCCAAGAGATTTACCGCATCTGGTGGAAATGTGATCAAAAGAGCGGAGTTGGTTCCATTCAGTATTGGACTGCATGTATGTCTGAAAGAGTCTCTGACCAGGATGAAGTTTTCTTGTACCTGACCACTGTCGTCCAGCATTTCCCCTTCCTGGCAGAAGAGCTAGACCATCTGCCACCTTTCGAAGGCGTCAATGGAACCACTCATGTCAACAAGCCCTACAAGATCAGAGCAGTCCTGAGGCAGTGAATAGAAAAAGTGACAAAGTCATTTTTGAGTCAGTGGCGGTCCACTGCAAAGAAAGTTTGAAAGTTTGAAAGTTTATTCAAAATCTTCAGGCCTCCGGCCCCTAGAATTTAAGGTCAATTACAATATTATGCACACATACAAAACAAATAGTTTGCAGTTAATGTTTACATCAAACAAGGACTCATTCATCCACCCTCCTTCTTTGGTAGTTTTCAGATTAGCTCAACACTATTATAAAATTCTGTTATAATTTTTAACGCATTCAATGTAAATACACACAACCTCCTAATTTGAAAGGTACATGCTTTTTGTAAAAGAGTAACGCAAGATTGTACAGGAAAAGTCATGTACTTTGTTCGGACTGCATCATACAAGGGACAATGAAGTATAAAATGATCTTCATCCTCCAGAACGTTACAGCATGCACAAAGTGTATTGCTGTTGTTAACAAATGTTAATTTGAAAAATGACGCATTTAATGGCAGTACACCAAGTCGTAATTTAATTAAACAGTCCCTAAAACATTTAATGTCAACAGATTCAAAATACTTTTCCGATTCAAAAATAGTTTTAAATTGCCTAAATCTTTTATATGTATCCTTGTTCATCACCGAGGTGCTCCATTCTTGAATAAATACATCAGACAGTCTTTGCTTGAACATTGAAAGAAAACTCCGTTCACAGCCAACACCTTGCTGCATCCAAGCATAACCAAAGCCTAGATTAAACAAGGTATTTTTTACCAGTGTTACCCAACACGTCTTACCCCTCTCGTCTAAAATCATCAGCATTTGGTACGCTTGTTTTGGTAATCTCGTTGCATCTAATGTTAATAATTTCAACCAATAACGAATACATCTGGCTGCGCTATTAGAGAGTCTTAATGCTCGTTGTGGCCGTTTCCAGTTGAGTTTTTTTAAATCTGCTTTCATTGCTAACATTTGGATATAACAACCAAGCCTGTAATACTCCTTCGAATGAGAGTATAAACCCAGGTCTAGACTGTGCACGCATGCATTCCATCGCATGGACTTTAAAGATCCTGATGCTCATGTCCTAGACTGGTGAGTGCCAGCTATACAAATACACCCAGCAGTCATTAGTTCCTTTCGCCTCCATATCCGCACACCTGGAGTTGCACTAGCTTGTCGGGCGTGATGTCCCCAAACGCAGCAAGTGGGCACGTCAGGTGGATTGAGCTTGGTCCTGTATCTGCCACAGTGTTACGTTTGAGACGCGCACGATAGTACGTGTGAGAAGCGCACGATAGATCTGATCGTTTTGTTTCGCAAAGCATTCAATAACAGAGTGTATTTACCTTTGATTTGACTTTGCATTGTTGTTAGAAGAAGCTTGGTATAATGTTGATGATTTTCGTTGGTCGATATTGTTGGAGAATTTTCTAGGGTCGCTTGTTTACTATCGATCGAAGCGTGTGTATAGATCTAGTGGTAACTACGAGACGCTTCCAACCTAAATAAGGTTATATGTCGTAAGACAGTGATGACGAAATTCATTCTGATTGGTTATAATTGTGCCACGCTCGAACATTCGAACGTTCTCTGGAGTATAGAGAGGCTATATATGTACCGCACTGTTTGAGTTGAGTAGAGAGAAAGTGGAAAAAGCGATTGTATGCAGTTGTTGATGTACGCTGAATAAAGTTGGAAAACTTCATACGACGGCTCCTACCTTGTTGCTGAGTGAAAATGTTGCGTGGATAAATGAATCCAAGTTACACTTATCAGGATTCAAGCATTGGGGCTGAATCAACTACTGATAAAACCAACAACGAATGTAACACAGAGCCTTGAGCCGTTCATGAGCTGGAAAAGCGCGCTGTATAAGAAAGATGAACTAAAGCTCTGACCTCTGAAGAGCATGGCGCAAATCTGCAATCTGGATGCGACTCTGAGACACCTCCTGTTGCAGCTCATTCGCCTGGTTCTTCAACATCCTGGAAAATTGTACAAATAAATGGAATGAACAAATGCCTGCTGTTGGTTTTCAATAAACATTCCTGCTCAGTAAATTCTAATCTGTTGTTGCCACTGACAGCTATATCCAGTGCAGTCATTAATTTTTTTAATTTTAAAATCTTTTAAAAAAATATATTGTAATACATGCATACTTTGTAGTAATTGTGCTGGTATAATGTTACTGGGGAGGGAGATGTAGGGGTATGTGGGAAATGAGTGGAAAGACAGAGTTGATGGGTACAAAACATTCCCACCTAGGGTACCCCCCACTTGGTAAAATTAATCAGTTCGAAGCTCTTTTGTTTGTTGCTGCTTACTTTTTCTCATCCTGCAGAGAGTCCCTATCAGCAGCGACCAGGTGCAGGTCTTTCTCCAGCTGGGCAATCTGAACATCCTTGTTCTGAACCTGAAAAAAAGAAGACAAGAAAAAACACACAACAAGATGTAAACATTACGCATCACTAACACACATGGTGGTTGAAAAATAACTCCCTGTTGAACATTGCCGATAACCTCTGTAAACAGCACAGTATTTGCATGAAACAAAACGTATTGTGGTCCTCATATTACATTGCTGATCTCCGATTTTATCTCACAGAGGTCAGAGCAGCCAATAATGGGTCCATCGCCTGACCCTCAGTCTCATGTTGTCTTATGTCAGCTGAGCTTGTTTAGATTTTAGATTTTTTTTTAGATTTTAATGCTTTATTGTCCCTTTTTATCGGGAAATTCTGGGCTGCCTCCCCTGTGGAAGGTGTAGTCGCAGCCTGTGGCGCGCCCAAACACAACCTACCTAACATTAGTTGTGATTTTTTGAAATTTAGAAATTCTTTAAATTTTTGAAATTTTTTGAAATTTTGCTGGGGGAGCAAACCGGAGTACCCGGAGAAAACCCCTGAGACGTTGCCCGAGTCGAAAGTAAATAATATTTCGGAGAAACATAACGCCCCGATGCAGGATCGAACCCACACCTGTCAGGCGCCATTGGTTTCTGGCCTGGCCTTGTTTACGCAGTTATTGAATTTTCAAAATGCAAATGAGTAAGTAATGATCAACATTAGGTACTATGCTGGCAGTATGTTGCTCACCCTTGAGCGAAGCATGAGAAGTTCTCCCTCAACATCTGATCTGTCAGCAGCGGCTGTCTCACGCTTTTTCAGCTGGTACTCAAATTCTGATAACAAACGCAACAACAAGATACTCATAATTATTATCATTAAACAAAATTAATACTAATAAAATGCGCTTTACACAATGATAATGGTAAAACGCTTTTAAAGCCAAGTCAAGAATTAAACATTTTCTCTTTTAATTTTAGCCATTTCTGATTAAATTGGTGTACATCCACCCACCCAAAAAAATAAATAAAATTGCGCTCTAGGGTCTTGTGAAGGCATCAGAGAATGCCATTATTTTGACAAAGTCAAAGCCCCATTGCTACCTTCTCTCTGTGCTTGTAAATTGACCCTCAGTTCATGTACGGTGGCAGCGTCCACAGAAGCCTGCACTCGCAGTTCATCCAACTCTTCCTGCAGGTTCACTCTGAAGACACAAAACAAACACAGGGTGGCTGGTTGAAAAGTAACTCCCTGTTGGACATTGCTGCTAACGTGGGTAAGCAGTTAGTGCACTTGCATCAACCAACAAGTATTGCAATCTCTACAGTGGATTTCATCTCACTGTGACAAGAGCAGCCAGCTATGGTCCACCGTTTGGCGACACTGCATCAACAAGATCAGCTAAAAACATTCAATGCATACCTGTCAAGTGCTACGGATTTTTGCGTAGCGCTACGCATTTTAAACATTTTCCCATTGCTACGGCGTATCACAATGCTGCTACGCAATTTTTGAAAAGTGACGATAATATATTTTAATCAAGGGGGTTTTCGCGTGAAAGTAGTCTGTTCCGGTCGAGTCCGGTTTAAAGACACTTAGTAAAAGCACCGCACTTCCGCAACACGTGTTCGTTCAGAACTTCAGTCTACTATCATTTCTCTTTGATTACTTTCATATTATATCAGCTGCCATTTAGTTCTATTTTTATTAAATTAATTGGTATAAACTTTTGTGCAATGTTAATAGTTCTTTTCTTGGCATTGTAAACCATGTTTTTGTGAATAAGCAAATTTGTTTGGGGGAAAAAAGTTCATCTGCTTTTTCTGTGTCAGTGATTGTCTCCCTTGTTTTTTTTTTTTGTTTTTTTTTATATAATTGTCTAGCTTATTTTCTGTCTGTATGTTATATATATATAACTGGCATTTTCACTTTTATTTTGAAAAACGTACATGAAAATGTTTATAATGATAATGATAATGGTAATAGCTAAAGTGTTGTGCATTAACAAGATTTTACAATAAATTTGTAAACACATTGGATGTGTGTGTTTATATCGGATGCAGAAGTTTCCAGTTTTGTTGCGAATCGCGTGATTCACATTAGTGCTACACCAAACCTCCATTTGCTATGTTTTTTCTGTTAAATTGCTACACCACAACCCGAAAACCCCTTGACAGGTATTTCAACGCCATGTACGACCAAGTGTTAAAGCCACATCAATGGGCCAATACGGGCTGAGCTTGTCATTTGTAGATGAAATCCGGGAACTTTATAGCTGTAGTCGAGCGGAGTATTTGACTCTCGCCTCTCGGCCACCACCTTGAAAACACGTCCCGACCTGAACTGTTATTTTGTTTTATCCCTCGTAAGAGAGACATAAAAAGTGTTGCCCTGCAGCGTGCTGATAGTAAACCAGATTGTCGGCTACTAGTGCCACAACACTCTCTGCAGGCCACTGCCACTGACCTGCATACAATGCCTGCCCACAGTTGTAGTCCTGCTCACCACCAAAAGCAGAAGACGAATGGTGAGGCAGGGAGAACAAACGTTAAGTCGCCTTGTCCTGCATAACGTAATGGCCCCTACAGAGAATTCTGCACAGCAGGAGCCACACAAGGCTAGACTAACCAACAAATGGAAGTAGACAATCTCTCCCAAGCTGTGAACAGTCGCCTCCAAATCTAGGGTTGTAGCCTATAGGGGGATAGTTTTGAAGCAAGTGTTAGTGCAGAACTGTGACTGCTGGCCATGGCAAACAAGTGTTAGTGTAGAACTGTGACTGCTGGCCATGGCAAACAAGTGTTAGTGTAGAACTGTGACTGCTAGCCATGGCAAACAAGTGTTAGTGTAGAACTGTGACTGCTGGCCATGGCAAACAAGGGGTGAAGAACTGTGACTGCTGGCCATGGCAAACAAGGGGTGAAGAACTGTGACTGCTAGCCATGGCAAACAAGTGTTAGTGTAGAACTATGACTGCTGGCCATGGCAAACAAGGGGTGAAGAACTTTGACTGCTGGCCATGGCAAACAAGGGGTGAAGAACTGTGACTGCTGGCCATGGCAAACAAGGGGTGAAGAACTGTGACTGCTGGCCATGGCAAACAAGGGATGAAAAACTGTGACTGCTGGCCATGGCAAACAAGGGGTGAAGAACTGTGACTGCTGGCCATGGCAAACAAGGGGTGCAGAACTGTGACTGCTGGCCATGGCAAACAAGGGGTGAAGAACTGTGACTGCTGGCCATGGCAAACAAGGGGTGCAGAACTGTGACTGCTGGCCATGGCAAACAAGGGGTGAACACACCGACTCAACCAAAGCTTTTAGGTTTTGAAGCTAGTTCAGCCAGGCTAGCTATAAATAGCTTTGCCAGTGCTCTTATTTCCTTTCCTTTCACTGAAAGGGAGGGTGTAGGCAAGCTATAAATAGCCAGCAGCCAGCAAAATGTGGGAGAACCTAAGAGTGCTTCTCACATAGGCATTGAGCTACTGTGTGAAGAACTGTGACTGCTGGCCATGGCAAACAAGGGGTGAAGAACTGTGACTGCTGGCCATGGCAAACAAGGGGTAAAGAACTGTGACTGCTGGCCATGGCAAAAAGGGGTGAAGAACTGTGACTGCTGGCCATGGCAAACAAGTGTTAGTGCAGAACTGTGACTGCTGGCCATGGCAAAAAGGGGTGAAGAACTGTGACTGCTGGCCATGGCAAACAAGGGGTGAAGAACGGTGACTGCTGGCCATGGCAAACAAGTGTTAGTGCAGAACTGTGACTGCTGGCCATGGCAAAAAGGGGTGAAGAACTGTGACTGCTGGCCATGGCAAACAAGGGGTGAAGAACTGTGACTGCTGGCCATGGCAAAAAGGGGTGAAGAACTGTGACTGCTGGCCATGGCAAACAAGAGGTGAAGAACTGTGACTGCTGGCCATGGCAAACAAGTGTTAGTGAAGAACTGTGACTGCTGGCCATGGCAAACAAGGGGTGAAGAACTGTGACTGCTGGCCATGGCAAACAAGGGGTGAAGAACTGTGACTGCTGGCCATGGCAAACAAGGGGTGAAGAACTGTGACTGCTGGCCATGGCAAACAAGTGTTAGTGAAGAACTGTGACTGCTGGCCATGGCAAACAAGGGGTGAAGAACTGTGACTGCTGGCCATGGCAAACAAGGGGTGCAGAACTGTGACTGCTGGCCATGGCAAACAAGGGATGAAAAACTGTGACTGCTGGCCATGGCAAACAAGGGGTGAAGAACTGTGACTGCTGGCCATGGCAAACAAGGGGTGAAGAACTGTGACTGCTGGCCATGGCAAACAAGAGGTGAAGAACTGTGACTGCTGGCCATGACAAACAAGGGGTAAAGAACTGTGACTGCTGGCCATGACAAACAAGGGGTGAAGAGAGAGGTGTGAGAGGGAGGTTATTCAGCAATGGCCGCTTCAGTCCAAATTTGTGAATCTTGTGTAACTCGAACTCATTTATCCATTCAGCCCGTTCACTCATTTAACACAGCTGCTGGAGTTGTTGTTATAAAGTTCTCCAACTTTATTTCACAAAAGACGTCAACGGCATTCAAACAACTGCAATCAAAATCTCTTCCCGAAAAACACCATCCAAACTTGCAGACAGTGCTTCTTATATAGTGTATCAAAAATGTCAAAAAAGTACAGAAAGTTCCAGAGAGACACAATCAACAACCAATAAAAAATAAAACTCATCATGGGAAATACGTAAAAAATACATCTTACGTTAAAGAAAGTTCTAAGACTGTTCAGGGTCCGACCAGCTATGGGTACATCTACTTCCAATCTTTCTGTGGATGATACCCAAGTCATTCTAGAAAGTTCTTAATCCTGCTACAACAATATCGACCGACGAAAACAAACATCATCATGCCTAGCTTTTCTAACAACAACACAGAACCACATCAAAGGTAACAAAACGTTTGTAATTACCGTGCGCCTCTCAATGGTAATAGGGAAGGGGTAGAGGTAAAGATGTAATGGTTGGCTATCTCAAAGATAACAACAAACACATTATTAGCAATAACAACAAATATATTCTGTGCCTTATTTTTGAAACAATTGATGGTGTGTTTTCTGCACGTTTGGTGCCAGTGACTGGAGAGAGCGCCTTTGTTGTGTTGTGTTGTCTGCCTCCTGTATGAAAATCCGTGCGGAGTCTCGACAATGTTAAGTGTGTAAATGAGAGACTAGTGAAGAGAGAAGGAAGTAAGCGTGTCCCCCTTAAATTACATGTGTGAAAGGAGATGCAGTAATAATAACTGGCATTTTAAAGTTATTTTATTCAACATCTTTGATGTCACAAAATGAATATGCTTGTGTAATGATGACAATAAAGTGATAAATTGTTAAATAATAACAAGTAATTAATAAGGCAGCAATTCCCCAAGAACTATGGCCATGCTCAAGGCACCTTGAATCTGACAGTTACCTTTCAACTTCTAGACTCCTGTGCTGTGCCTTGAAATAGGCCAGTTCATTCCACACAGCGTCGCTGTCCTCCTTCTGCAGCTGCCGGGGGTCAGGGCGCTGCGGCATCTTCTTCTTCTTGCGACTGAAAATGTTTCACAGATGAGTATTATATGTCAACATTCCTTTTGTAAATAAAGAAAATAAAATCATCTCGTATCTCGAATCTAGAGCCATCTCGAATCTTGGTCATAAGTTATCAAACTCCCATATTAATTCTTAGGTAAATTCTTCATATTTAAAAGTCATTTTTAATAATATTGTCCTATTTTTATCCTAAACTGTTCTTTAAATGTAATATTAATGTTGTCTTACATGGCTTAAGTATTTTAATGTACAACTTTAATGGTCGGTGTTGAGCGTGTGTGGAGTCCTATCCTATCCCATAACTCTGAGGTCGTGGGGGCACCACAGATTATCGTTTAACCAGTGTACTCCATCTTTCCCTGTCCTCGGCAACCCTGATGGTTTTCGCTCAGTGTCAAACCAGTCCATTCTCGAATGTTGTCCTCCCACCTCTTTTTCGGTCTCCCTCTTCTTCTACCTCCTTGCACTGTGCCTTGCAGGATGGTCTTTGCAAGACCTAATGATCTGGTGACGTGGCCATACCATCGGAGTTTCCGTTTCTTCACCACTGTGAGCAGGTCATCGTGTTGTCCAATGGCTTGTGTGATGGTCTGTCGTTGGTGATATGCTTGGTAAAGGAAATGCCCAGAAGTCTTCTGTAGCACCTCATCTCTATGCTTTGTTTTTATCGTTGTAGATCAGCTGTGAGGTACATGTTTCGCAAGCGTATAGGAAGATCGAGATGACAAGGGAGCGCAGCAGTCTTACCTTGGAATGTAGACTGATGGTCATGTCTTTCCAAATTGGCTTCAACCTTGCCAGGGCAGCAGTTGTTTGTGCGATCCTGGAGAGGACTTCCTGTCGGGACCCATTGTCTGATACAATGGCTCCTAAATATTTGAAGCTACGCACTGTGTTGAGGGATTGGCCTTGGACTTTGATGTCCGTGTTGATGCCATTGGTGTTGTTGGTCATCATTTTGGTGCTCTTATATCCATTCCATAGGCTCTGGAGGTGGTGTCAAGCCTCTGTACCAGCTGTTAAAAGTTCTTGTTCCTCTCCAGCCAATCCATCAATGTCATCTGCAAAACGAAGGTTGGAGATTGCTCTACCCCCTATTCTGACTGTGCCTTCGTGATCTGCAAGAGCATCTGACATGATGCACTATAGGAAGATGCTGAAGAGTGTTGGAGAGAGTAGGCATCTCTGACGCACACCAATTGTTCTGAACCAGTTTCCGATGGCGCTGTTGTGGAGGACTGCACTGGTAGCCTTATCATACAGGCTTTTGATGACTTTAATAATTTTCGGGCTGATGTGTGTAGAGTATGTATCATTTATGTGTGCGGGCACATGTGTGGATATGTGGGTTTTTGGGTGCACATTGTGTGTCAGAGAAAACGTGAGAGGGAGGGAGCGGTGAAAGAGAGAGTGCGTAGTGCGGGCTATGGTAGATGTAGTGCGGGCTATGGTAAATGTAGTGTGGGCTATGGTAGATGTAGTGCGGGCTGTGGTAGATGTAGTGCGGGCTATGGTAGATGTGCGGGCTATTGTAGATGTAGTGCGGGCTATGGTAGATGTAGTGTGGGCTATGGTAGATGTAGTACGGGCTATGGTAGATGTAGTGCGGGCTATGGCAGATGGAAGTCAGTAACAGTGATCTTTTTTTTTTACATCAATGTTTTTACCAACATCACAGTTCCAGGTGCTTTTGTAAATATGTCACTTGGCCAAGTAAGTCTGTAATCTATACAAAATTAGCAACCAAAAAATCTTCAAATGGATACCTGCCAGTTAGAAGTGGACAACATCATCATGATCATCATCATCATTATCATCATCATAATTAGCTCAAATGTGCAAGCTCATGGTCAACAACCTTTACATTTGCCCATTGTCCTAATGAATGAACATTACCGACAAGGACCAACACAGTCTGACGCCCAGACAACTAAGCGCAATCCAGGGCCACCAAGTATGGAGGGAGAACGGACCTAGTGCTAGCTGAGAGTATTTGTGTAGCCGGCACTCACCGCTCTAGGACATGAGCATCAGGATCTTTAAAGTCTGTACCATGGAATGGGTGTGTTCAGACCATAGACCAGGAATACTTAGACCGCGCAGTGACGCCTTTGGTGTGATGACGCGTCACGAGTTATGCGACTTGATTGTAACATGTGTGAAAATGGCTGCGTCACAGAGCGAAGATCTGATGGAGAGGGGGAAAATAAATCGCAGGAGCAGTTACGGTGACCACTGTGCAGCTTTGAACTGCACAAACGCAAGATTAAAGGCAGCATGCAAGGGGAAGAGTTTTTTTGGTTTCCCAAAGGAAGAAGAACGGTAAGTTCTTGAAGAAATTGTAGATCTATTCTGACAGACAAAAATCGTGATATAAAAGAATTATGATGACCAAGACCGGTCAATGAATGGTTGTCAATGATACAAGACGGATTGGAACTAAGGTGATGTTTCGTGTAAGAAACGGTTTGGATTAGCCCTAAAAAAAAATAAAAAAAAGATTGTAAGACAGTATGAGAAAAGTAAAATTTCAGCGGCTTGTTATTTGCTGTCCACCAAACTGTGTCTGTAATTCCTCAACTTCGTATCCTGTTATAATTAAATTAGGTTGTGGCAGAATATTCTAATATAAAACACAGATGCCAACCCTTTATTTTGTCACAGGACTCACTGAATGTATTGTCAATTTGAATGAAATATATAGGGTTGATTGCAGGATGGTTTCATTTGTGATCACAAAAAGTTGCCTTGTTCACCTTTTTTTAAATAAGAGAGAGAGAGAGAGAGAGAGAGAGAGAGAGAGAGAGAGAGAGAGAGAGAGAGAGAGAGAGAGAGAGAGAGAGAGAGAGAGAGAGAGAGAGAGAGAGAGAGAGAGAGAGAGAGAGAGAGAGAGAGAGAGAGAGAGAGAGAGAGAGAGAGAGAGAGAGAGAGAGAGAGAGTAATAATTACGTACCCTAATTATTATGTTGAAATCAATCGAAGCATATTTTTGTAAATAAATGAATTTCCGTGTGCACAACTAGATTTACGTTTCGAATTAGTCAATATCTTTATTTATATTTCGATCTCCATCTCTTTCTATATCACACACACACACACACACCCACACACACACACACACACACACCCACACACACACACAAACACACACACACGCACAAATTATACACACTAAAACTGCCAATCAATCCGTATGCTGTATAACCCCATACGGAACAAAAAATAAATTACGCAAATATGACACATATTCTAGACTAGTGGTTTTTTTTTTAATATTATTATTATTTTAACTCAATTTATCTTACACATACTGTTTATTTCAAGCAACAAAACAATGCAAAAGCCACCTATATCACGGGTTACAGTTTAGGAAGCGCTGATAACACCCTTACGGTCAAGAGGCAGCAAGTCATGAAAAAATAAACAGATGTGCATAAAAAAAAATTTCTCTAATTTGAAAAGCCTTATTTCAAACATTTTCAACAGCAAAAGGTGAAAATCGCGGTCTAAAACATTTTTTTTAAATATAATTAAAAACCCCCATATATAGACAAGAGACTAAGAACCGAAAGCAAGCCCATGTGAGGTTGAAGGGACGTAACTCCTCCACCGTACATCACTTCTCATAGAGGCGATATCGCGAAGTGATCTCTCTCTTCTTCCTTTCTCTCTGGTTCAGACTAAACCTGTTTATACTCTCACACAAAAATACTCTGGTCTGAAGGAGTTCCACATTGAAGTAAGTGTTTGTTATTTCCACTGCATGTGTGTCTTGTCAGAAATGTAATGGATGTTCTCTTTGAACAGGCTGGCAGTACTGGGCTACAGGAATTGGAATTTGTTGTTGCATGTAATGGCATTGGTTCAGGTAACTACTCTAGTGGTTTCACAACAGCAAAAGCTCAGTTACAACATCAATAAAAAGCCTATACGCACGGCTGGTGTTGCTCGTAGGTTTTGATCTGCTCCTGTAAAAGTTTCTCGCTCTGTTGCACAGCCCTCAGTCGGTCTAGCCGCCTTGCATGGGCCTTGCGTAGGGCTACCAACTCTCCATTCTGCAACAATCCACTGCCTCTATATATACCATATTTATTTTCACTCTGTCCGTAATTAGCTACCTTAATCCCCCTACAAAGTACAATGGAAAACACAAAATTGTGGTTACCTCCCTTGTAACAGATGCAACCTTGTCACACACAATGACATTACCGAAAAATGGATCAGCCTGCTGAAAAGCAAGATTTTATTTTCCCATCAAACTAGAGTCCTGTTTAACATCAGTCAGAGACCACAAGCCGTTAGCTTGTTAATTACTTTCAAAGAAAATCAAACTGAACTGTTGAAAACGTGTCTAAGTCAATGATTAGACAAACATCACACAATTCAGTCAAACTTGAAATAATTTGGTAAACAGACAAATGTTTTCAGAACCCATGTGATATGGGGGAAAAAAAGATATAACAAGAAAACAGTTCCTGCTGCTCTTCCAAAAAATAAAATTACTAAAACTAAATGTTAAAAGCAAACACACACACATCTATATATATAAATTGCTTAGCCGGAAGTCCTTCTTCGCCTCTACTATAAAGTTTGTCCGGTATGGACGCTGATCTGGGCAGGTGCTGGGCGCTACGGATCGGCCTGCTGTGTACTCAAAACCAGTGAAATCGTTATAGCCGACATTTCCTTACCGAACGTTTAACCGTTTCTGAGATAAATAAATAAACAAAATGTCCACAAACTGCAATAGCCTCATTCCGCGCGCTTCCATTAAAAATCAAATTGAGGTTTCAGCATGTTTTCCCATATAGACCAAAAAATTGATGGTCTTTCTAGGAAGTCTTGGTAGCTTACGTAGTAAAACATTCGCCTACCGTGCAGGGCAACCCAAATTCAAAGCTCACGCGGGCAATTTTTTTTTTTTTTTTACACTACAATATGGATTTTTTTTTTAATTTAGGCTTTTTACCTTAAATTTATTATTATTATTATTATTATTATTATTATTATTATTATTATTATTATTATTATTATTATTATTTATATACTACTACTACTACTACTACTACTACTAATAATAATAATAATAATAATAATAATAATAAATTATTATTATTATTATTATTATTATTATTATTATTATTATTATTATTATTATTATTATTATTATTATTATTATATCTTATATCAAATTTTCTTTTAAAACCTTGGTGTTTTTTATGATTTCTATTTGTATTATTCTTTATTCAATATTATTATTATTATTATAGTAGTAGTAGTAGTAGTAGTAGTAGTAGTAGTAGTAGTAGTAGTAGTAGTACCAAGGATCGGGATGGGGTGGTACGTGTAGGTAAAAGGGGGCTACGGGTAGGTTTAAAGGGGCATGGGTAGGCATAACGGGGATACGGGTATATATAAGGGGGTATGGTGATGGTCGATTCCTTTCATCCATACCTGCGAAACGATCAATGGGGAAGTATCAAGGAGGGTACAGGTAGGTTACAAGGGGGGTACGGAAGGTATCAAGGGGGTATGGTGAGGTATCAAGTGGGTTCGGGGAGGTATCAAGGGGGTATGGTGAGGCATCATGGGGGGGGGATGGGGAGATATCAGGGGGGTGGGGTATGGGGAGGTATCAAGGGGGATATGGGGAGGTATCATCGTCCAAATGAAACTCGCAGACAACAGTTGTCTGTTTACATTTTAAACAGCAACCTGTGTACCCTGGCTTGTCAGGGTACAAAACCACTAGTAAATACAAAAATATTAGAAACCTCTACCACATACATTAAGTCTACTGTAAGGTTTTAATCCTACTATATTTTTTTATATTCATTTATTTCATTTTATCGTTCTTATCTAGTGCTTTTCCGGCTCAAGAGCTGCTCAAGGCGCTGGCCAATACAGGATCTCACTCAAGCCCACCCAGGCGCTCACTTGCAGCCTTTGGGCGCATAGTCTAATCCCCAGACAACTGAGCATACTCCTGGGTGACTGGGTATGAAGGGGAAAGGACCTAGTGCTTGTTGGGTGTATTTGTGTAGCCAGCACCCCCTGTCCAGGACACGAGCATCAAGAACTGTAAAGTCCGTGTGATGGAATGCGTGCGTGTACAGACTATAGATGGGTTTATACGATTGTGTGTTGTGCGTAAATGGCGCGATATTTGAATGTGTTAATGCAGCACTGTAGTTGTTCAGTCTGAGATACATAAAGCTGGGTTGTCTTGTACTGAGTGGTTGGCTTGCAAAACAAACATAAGTGAGCCAACCCTCAGCTCCAATGTTCTCTCCACGTCAGCCAGCCTGTTCTCCAGTGAGCCTGGTCGCCTTAGTGCGTCCTGCTGCAGTTGACGTTGTGGTGACAGCGAGCGAGATCTGCGGAGACTGGAGTCTGCGTCATCTCCGCCCCGTGAGGGCGTGGAGTGGCGACCAGACCGGTAGGTGTGGGACAGGTTGAACTCTAACGTGGGGTCCCGGTCTGGATCCATGGACTGGTCCAGCTTGTCAATCGTTCTGAGCAATGATAAGCAATAAATTATACTTTAAATGTTTACGAATTCCTCACCTAGGCAATACATTATATCACACAAAATTTTTATTATATAAAGATGGCATTATCATTACATGTGCTATAACAACAAATCTGAGGTAGGAAATGTATCAGCATTTGTTCTGTAGCTTAGATGTTGTTTCTCTTTTCAGTGAAAATGCTTTCACAGTGATCATAATTATTGAATTTTAAATTAGTGTAAGGCTCAAATCATTTTGATGTGAAAAGAATGTAAAATAAAAGATTTATTCATTCATTACTTAGGCTCACTACAAATATTGGGGATGGGAGGGGGAGTGGGGGGAAGGAGGGGGAAACACAACCAAGAAAAATACAAATAATTTGATGAATTTTATCAAGTTTAGCTCGTGATGAAATTCTTGGAGAAGAGAGATCTTGAATAGCTTTTTAACTGCAATATGTAAAGCCTGGATGGAGAAGAAAGCATTGACAAAAAGGGAACTTTTTAATAAAAACAAAAACAAAAAGTTTTGGTACTGAGATAAGACAACAAAAACATGTTATGATCAAGACAAGAGGACCCATGTATAGCACTCAGAACAGATTTAGCTGATCAAACACAAAATGAAATGTAAAGGAATTATTGTTATATAGTGCACTTATCAGTTTTAAAAAACTGCTCAGGGCACTGTGTGGAATCAGTAAAGGAATACTAGTGTTGGCAATTTATTTGGTCACAGTTGTACTGTAAAGAAGAGCTCACTTTTCAAGCTGCCTCAGCGCTGCCAGATCACGCCTCGCTTCCAACGTGCGTCCATCTGCCGCAGCCTGCAAACAAAGTTATTGCCAATGAACTGTAGGACCGTCATGACAGCTCAAGACAAAATAAAAAATGATGGTAGGTAGTTTTGTCGGTCTTTAAGCACTTTGTATGACATCACTGCTGATAGTACAACCCAGGAAAGACCAACTAAACATCTGCAATTTGGGACCAATTATTATTTTGTCTCTTAGAGCTTTATTCTGGATAGGTTTCATTTTGCTAGGGTTTCATTCTGCCAGGTTTTCTTTGTAACACTTAGATAGTTCATCATTGCTTAAAGCGGACCCTTCCTACACTGTCAGCACCAATCAAAATTTGATTCCCCATAACCACCTCCTCTACCCCAACTTCCTCTCACTAAACCCTCTTCAGTGAGGGTTTGCAGTTATCACACGAGTGTGCAATAAGATAAATATAAGGGAATGCTCGACTTGGCAGCTGTAATCTCACACCGTGGCACTCACTACATTAGCATCAAACTTTCACAGGATAATCTCCCGGACAAATGTCGCTCAATACTGGCCAACTTAGTTGCAGTAATACTACCACACCATTCACCCTCTCTCTCTTTCTCACACAGTGACACTCGCCACACCAGTAACAAATTGTCCCAGGATTAACCCCCCTCCAAATGCAGCTTGTTCTTTATTGAATGGTTTTTATGATACATAGCGCCTTTTCCAGTCCAAGAGCTGCTCAAGGCCATGGCCAATACAGCATCTAACTCAAGCTGCCTGAAGCGCCCACTTAGCAACCTCGTGCAGAGCAGATCAGAAGAGTATGGAAAAGCTATCCTCATGCAAAATGGATGGGTAGAGAGACTGACCAGGTCGGTGTGCAGAAAGCTGCCAGCATGGTCAGGGCGGGTGAGCTGTTCACGCACTGCCTGCAGCTGTTCTTCCAGCCTGGACAGCTGATCATCTCGCTCCATCAGCTCCTGCAAAACACACACAGCCACACACAACTAAATTAATTTAATTCAACACATATAAGATAAGGATATGGTCAGGTAGGCTATATACAGCCTATGCTTAGATAGATAGCTTAGATAGATCTAAGACATTCAGCTAGCGTCAAGGTCGCCTGTTTAGTGTAAACTGACCTATTACACTTGAAAAAGCCTGCCAAATACATAGCAAGTTCGCACTCAAAACGTACCTTCTTCAGATGCAGCGTCTGCTGTCGAAGTTCAGATTCCAACAACTTGGAGGTTTCATAGCGACTGCACACATCCTGGTACATCTGTCCGCAGAGTTAACATGTTGCCATATGAATAAAACAATACACTGACCTAAACATACACACACACACACAAAATACATGCCTGTGTACAGGTGTCTCACAAAGCACATACCAAACAGACCACACACAGAACAACTCCAGGCGCACTACATTAGTATTTTGCCAAAAGACAAAAAAATAATCAATACCTCTTGTAGAGACTTGGTTTCCACAGAGAAGGCATTCTCCTGATTCTTGATCACTGCAAAAAGAGTTTAACACTAACAGTTCATAAGTAAATCAATAAACAGCTCTATCTACATCAAAAACAGAGCAAAGCCAGCGTTGTGGCCAAGTGGTCTAAGGCGGGACTAACCTGCCTTGTCCACAGGCGACAAACCAATGGTGCCCGAAAAGTGTGGGATCAATCCAGCATCTGGGCGTTATGTTTCTCCAAATATTATTTGCTTTCGACTCGGGCAACATCTCGGGGGTTTTCTCTGGGTACTCCGGTTAGCTCCTCCAGCCAAATTGCAAAAAAACACAACTAATGTTAGGTAGGTTGGGTTTGGGCGCGCCACAGGCTGAGACTATGCCTTCCCCAGGGGAGGAGGCCCAGAATTTCCCAATAAAAAGGGACAATAAAATATCAAAAATCAAATCAAAATTTTAAAAAATCAAAGCACAGCAGAATATTAAAATAAACTTATGTGCCACATTGGTCTTATTATAGCAGTGTGCGTTTGAACTTTTAAACATCATATGGCCGCTCTTGTTCCTTCTCAAGCACAATAAGCATGCACTTTACCAATGGATACCCGCTACACAAGACTACATCATCATCTGCAATTCACAACTGATACCTCCATCTCTGCTCCAACAGATCCGAACAGAATATTTTTTCAACAAACTGATATCGCTGATGTCATCTAAGATATTTTCCTAAAGGTAGATAGTTTTCTATTGCAATTTTTGTGTGTGAGTCTTTTGTAATGAGTGATATTTAGACCGGAGATAATCCAATGAAACTTTCACCTTAATGTAACAACCATCATGGTATGGAAAACAGAAAAATGAGGATGATGGACTGCAGCTAAGTTGGCTATACTAAGCGACATTTGGAAGGATTATAATTCTGTGAAAATTTCACGTTGATGTATGTAGACAGTGTCCCACGTTGTTGGATAACTGCAGTTAAATCAACCATTCTCATTCTAACTCAAACTGACAATCCCCCTTTGCCATACTGCCAATGTTGGGTGTAGATAGATGTTAAACTTCAATGCTCATCCAACTGTTAAAATGCTCTTATGTGCTTTCGGACAAAGACTAAAGAACAAAAAGGTAATAAAACACCATTAGTCTAAATACATCATTAAATAACATTAAAACAGACTATATGTAAAATAAAAACGCACTGATCTGGGTGTCGTGCTGCAGAGATTGTAGCTGCTGTATCAGCTGTGCTTGCTGGGCTGAGTGCTCTGTCAGCTGGTTGTGGCTGTTCCACAGCTCTTTCAGTTCCTTCCTGAGGCCATGCAAAACCCACATTACATTTTTTACAATCCTATTCTATTCTATCCCGTAACTCGTAGGTCATTGGGGCACCACAGATCATCGTTTCAGTGTACCCCATCTTTCTCTGTCCTCAGCAACCCTCATGGCTTCGCTCAGTGTCAAACCAGTCCATTCTCAAATGTTGTCCAACCCACCTCTCTTTCCGTCTCCCTCTTCTTCTGCCTCCTTGCACCGTGCCTTGCAGGATGATCTTTGCTCTGGTGACATTGCCATACCATCGGAGTTTCTGTTTCTTCACTACTGTGAGCACGTCATCGTATTGTCAAATGGCTTGTGTGATGGTCTGTCGGACTTCGTCGTTGGTGGCAATGCCCAGAAGTCTTCTGTAGCACCTCATCTCCATGCTTTGTATTCTTCATTGTAGGTCTGCCATGAGGGTCCATGTTTCGCAAGCATATAGGAAGATGGAGATGACAATGGAGCGCAGCAGCCTTACCTTGGAGTGTAGACTGTCACGCGCCGGCTACCATACATTCTTTTTAACTGTACATAAACCCGTGTTTTTCGTAAGTTAGTTGCTATTCTTTATTTAGCAGTTATTTCCGAGCAAGAGTGCACGAATAGATCATAGAGAGAGAGGGAACCAGCTAAGGCCTGTGTAGCCAGAGGGTGGGTCGACTACAGCCGTTTACTGAGCGTGTCCACTATTCTAGAAAGTTACAACGGGTATTGTACTGAAGTGATAGAGGTCAGTCAGTCAGAAAGCGTCAGAGAGAACGGACGTCCGCACCGTGGGTAGGACTAGGCGTATATCTATTTGTTTAATATCCTTAGTAAGCAGTAGTGGAAACTCTTTTGGATCCCCTGCAAGGCCATTTTCAGTAACCCTGACTTGGATGCCGTGACCCGGAGGAGGTGCGGCGGAGACTGAGGGACGCCTCAACTTGTGTTGTCGTGTGTTGTGTTGTCTGCGTGCCAGTTGGGGTCTTATCACCAGTGGAGGTAAATACTCATGCTTTTCTTTAGTGGCGTGCCGCATTCTCTGGTGTATGGATGTGTAAATAGGTAAGCGTGCAGAATGTAATATTGTTTAGACATTATGTTAAGTCATAGGTTTGGTAGTAAAACATTCATAGGGGGGATTTTATTCTGTTATTTTATGATGGATTTTTCTTCTTATTATTATTTATTCAATAGGAAATAAATTATTAAATGCAGTAGAATCGTTTTATTAAATAAAGGGAGAGAATTATTCTGTATATATACATTGCTTTCATTATTTTCGCAAGGGAGACAACTTGTCAGTATATTATCTGTATTTTAAAGGGGAATTTAATAAGTATTTTAGAAGAGGAATGACTGCATTTAAAATAAAGCATAAATTGAATGGAGGTATTTTTCATTGCCATATTATTAAAGGTTTGATTGTGGTTAGAATCTAAACAATTGTTGAATTTCATCTTTTATGTATTTTCATAAGGCGTGATGTAAATAGTAAAGATTTGTGTTGGAGTATCTCAGAGTTGAAGGTAAAAGTAAACAATTTAGAGAGAGTATAGTCAAGATTGTGTACGATGAAAGACATTTAACACAGACATTGATAAAGTTTTAGTGTTATGATTTTATTCATGATGACGTTTGTGTGCGGAAAACAGTAAAGACAACACGATGGTGACAGTTTTGGAAGATATAACCGTGTTGGCAAATGTTAGGATATCTGATTGTATTTTCAGTGCACTGATGATTGTTTTGAACATCTGCCGAGATGATCCGAGCGGCTGAGGTTGAACTGATTCTGGTTCCGGTCCGACTTGGGTTGGACGCTGGGAGGTCTGGTCAGCTACGCAGGAGTCCCAGCCCGAGTTACCTTCCCCCTGTACTGAGGACCGTGTGCGGTTCAGATGGGAACCGTGTGAGGGCCGCCTATGCGCTGCTGTGTCTTCAGGGGTGGTAACTCTGTATCGTGTGCAGGAAGGTCTACGCCAAGGAGCGTTTCATTCCGGTTTGAAAAGGAAACTTGGAAAAAAGAACTTAAACGACTCTGAGTGATAGTTTAGGAAAGTATATAAAAAAAAAAGGCCTTAACATGCGCATATTTTTCTCAGAGTGTTGAACAGAGCGGATATAAAAACAAGTTTTCATAAATCAGTTTGTTTATTTTTATTTCACCCTTGCATTTGTATATATCATTTGTTTATTGTTAAATATGTTGGGTATGCTTGTGAGTATGAGTGAGGGAAGTGTGTGCTGTTAGAGGGGCGGGTGGGTAGTTAGTACGTTTGTAGAATAAAAGAGTTGTTTTCGTTAACTTACCACTGGTGTTTGTGTTCTTATTTAGTGTGTGGGTGGGGTGTGCTCGGGTCGTATGGGCTAACAATGTACGCGGGATTCTGACTTGCGTCACCTGACATAGACTGATGGTCCTATCTTCCCAAATGGGCTTCAACCTTGTCAGGGTAGCAGTTGTTTGTGCGATCCTGGAGAGGACTTCCTGTCGGGACCCATTGTCTGATACAATGGCTTCTAAATATTTGAAGCTATGCACTGTGTCAAGGGATTGGCCTTGGACTTTGATGTCCGTGTTGATGCCAATGGTTTGTTGGCCATTTTCGGTCCTCTCTGCACTTATTTCCATTCCATAGGCTCTGGAGGTGGTGTATGGCCTCTGTACCAGCTGTTCAAGTTCTTGTTCCTCTCCAGCCAATCCATCAATGTCATCTGCAAAACAGAGGTTGGAGATTCCTCTATCCCTTCTATGCTGAATGTGCCTTGGTGTTCTGCAAGAGCATCTGACATGATGCTCTCCAGGAAGATGTTGAAGAGTGTTGGAGAGAGTAGGCATCCTTGACGCAGGCCGTTTGTTGTTCTGAACCAATCCCGATGGCACTGTTGTGGAGGACTGCACTGGTAGCCTTGTCATACAGGCTTTTGATGACTTCAATAATGTTAGGGCTGATGTTGTACACTCTCATAGTTGCCCACAGAGCTGCATGCCAGACTCAGTCAAATTCTTTCTTAAAGTCTACACAAACATGATATGGATGTTGTAAGTGCTGTATGTATTTTTTGCAGGTTGAAAATCTGCTCATGGTACTTCGCCCTACCCTGAATCCTGCTTCTTCTTCAGCTATGATTTGTTCAGCTTGGGATTTAAAACCTGTTGAGTATTATTTTCAGGAGGACCTTGCAGGGATGGCTGATGAGGCTGATGGTGCGGTAGTTTTCACACTCCTAAAGCTTACCCATTTTGGGAAGAGTGATGACTACCGATTGGGTCCATGGTGTAGGCCACTCCCCACTCTGCCACATCTTGTTATAGATAATGAAGAGGGCGTCAATCATCGCTTCTCCTCCTGCTTGAAGCAATTCTTCAGGTACGTTGTCCACTCCCTCAGACTTCCCCTTCTTCAGCGATTGCACTGCTGCCTCAACTTCGTCTCAGAGAATTGGTAGGACTTCTCCTCTGCTTCTCTGTTCTGGGGACATGCTAGAACTGATGGGTCTCCGTTTGGTGTGTGGTTGTAAAGGTCAGAGCAGTATTCTGTCCATCTATCCAAGACTTCTTGTTCTTCTGTAAGGCATATGCCAGACTTGCTTTGGATCGTGGAGGTCTTGGGCTGTTTAACACTTGTCAGCTGCTTCACAGTCTGGTAGGCCTTCTTGCTGTTGCTCTTGTTCAGACTGTTCTCTATTTCCTGGCATTATCTTCTATCCATTTCTCCTTTGCTGTGCGCATGCCTTTTTGGATGTCAATATTGGTTTTTCAGTAGGCATCAGCTCCATGTGAGGTGTTCTTTTTTATTTTTTCATCTCTCTTCGTTTGTCACACAGGTCCAAAAGTTCTGGTGTGATCCATGGTTTCTTCTTTGGGCGGTGCTTGCCAAGGGTCTCAGTGGCGGCATCAGTCAAAGCTGAGTTGAAGGTGGTTGTCATGGTGTTGACATCTACTTCACCAGCTCCAAAAATAAGCAGTGGTGCAAAATTTCCTCCAATTGTGGTTTGGCATATTTCTGCCACCTCTGGCTTTTGCAGTCTGTCCAAGGCGAACATCAGTCTGGTTCACTTTGTTGTGTTTACTCTCTACAAGTGGAGCCGGAAAGACAAACTCACGAAATGGTGGTCACTTCCGATGTCTGGTCCTTGAAAAGTGCGTGTATATCCAATGTTGACACTTGATCTGAAGCATTTCTTGACCATGATGTAGTCAATCTGGTTGTGATGTTCCCCGGTGGACTGTGTCATGTCCATCATCTGGAATTTTCGTGGAGACCAAGTGTGTTCGCCAGTATCAGACTGTTGTATCTGTCAAACTCCAAGAGTCAATTACAAAAACACTTTTAATCTGTTACAAATTCAATGCAATTTTTTTAGCGTCTAGGAATTTCCAAATTCATGATAAAAATGGTTGACGAATGTAAGCAAATCTTACTTTTTATTGTTGTGTTTTTAGTAGTCATTTTTGTTGTTGCATGCATGGATGGTGTGCCAAAGGCAAATGCCTAGTTTTAAGCGGACAATGCAGTTGTATTGCATTGTATTGTAATTGTACAAAGTCGGTAGCATCAATATTTGTCATTTGTGAATGAAAAAAATTTGTTCACATTGTTGTTTGGTTTTTGTGTCAGCCAGTAGACAGAGCTGTGGTTGGACCTGCAGGCCTGAAAATGGCGACTAATTTAGTCGCCATGGCTAGTGAAAAAAAAATTGGCGACTAAAAAAAAAAACTTTAGTCGCCAAATGCGAGTGCGCTAAAATGAACTTTTTTTTAGTTTGGCTAGTAAAATTTTAAGTTTGGCTAGTAAAATTTTTAAGTTACTAGCCAAAGGCCAGTGGGACCTTTTTCTCATTTTCAGGACTGACCTGCTTCTGTTCATCCTTATAGTGGTCAACATTGTAAAGAGTGTTGAGTGCTGATTGATCTGTGGGAAAAAAAGGCTGTACAAATACCTATATTAAGAAAGACAGAAATCTCCTTTACTTGTGGACACTCTACATGAGTCAAGTGTCTAACCACTTTCAATTCGATATAATGCTAGGTAATGCTTACAATATATTTTCAACATACCCCCAAGGTAAATTTTAGAAAAAGAAAGGGATGCTCTTATATAGTACACTTACAAGCTCAGAGAGCTTCTCAAAGTGCTGGCCATGCATGCACAAAATAGTCTGCTGAAGTCAGGCTTTGAACCACATCCCCTAAGATGCACATACAAAAGGCTTGCACTCTGAAGCACTGAGATATTCCTGTTGGCTTCAACTGAACTCTGATGGCTTCAAGCTCCTGGGTTGTGAAGACCAACTCAGACTCGGCTGCTTTACACTACTACTGCTTTGCTAGGTAATTTCGCTATACATTAAAACGCTGACCTGATGGTTTCAAGCTCCTGGTTCTTGAAGTCCACCTCATGCGTGAGCTGCTGGACCTGCCTCTCTGCTTTCTCTGCACGTCTGCGCTTCTCTTCCAGTTCTGTGATCAGGCTGTCAAACCTGGCGATCTTCTCTGACACATCCCTTTCCAAGTTCTGGCAATGGAACAAAAAAGAATTGAAATTAAAAGCGACATCAGTATTATTTTGTTTTAAATTTTGTGAGAAGAAGCTTTGCTGTGCAGTCTCAACTAAGCTCTAAGACAAAAGTGTCAAATGTTACAACTGCTAAACATACATACCCTAACTGTGCGCTCCAAGTCAGACCTCCTGGCAATGACTGCAGCCTTCTCTTCTTGTGCTACCTCCAGATCCGTGGTCAGGGAGGTCAGCCTTCTCTGTAACTCTGCAAGCAAAAGCAATGATGATGATAATGATGATGATGATGATGATGGTGATGATGATGATGATGATGATGATGATGATGATGATGATGATGATGATGATGGTGATGATGAAGATGATAAGAACGATGACGGCCGGTGACAATTATGATGATGATGATAATGATGATAAAGAAAATGAAAATTATGATGGCCATGAGGAAAACGAGAAATAGGACTGTGTGGTGCTATTTGTAGATTGAATGAATGAATGAATAACTTATAAAGCGCGTAAATAACTCCACGCTGATGGGCATGATCGCAGCGCTGGTGGGAGGGAGGTGGATAAACACACACACACCCTCACACACAGTGGCGGGAAGGGTGCATAGATCATAACTTAACATTTTAACTTCTTCACTATCACTCACCACATTCAGGCAGGCAGACCAGACAATTAACATTTATGCAATACTTTCACGCAGTGACTTATGAAATTGGGATGAGATCAGATAGTTATACATCTAGATTAGCAAGAAGAGAAGAAATGTGTTTTGAAGTTTCTGTGAAATGCATCGACAGAGTCTGCTCTCTTCATGCCTTCTGGAAGAGCATTCCGCCAGACCGGTGCAGTGTATCTGAAAGATCTCTGGCCATAGCTCTTAGTCCTACACTGCTTGAGCCCAGGAACAACGAATAAAGACTTGGAAGCTGAGCGGAGGCTGCGAGATGGTTCGTACACGTTCAGAAGTTCGAACAGGTATTCAGGAGTGTGCTCTATAACTGCGCGATAAGCAACTAAAAGCAGTATTTATTTATTTATTTTATTTAATCGTTCTTATTTAGTATGTGTTTAATGCATTTGTGGACAGGAAGCCAATGGAGTTGAGATTCGACCATAATGCTCTTAAGGCACATAAACAAAGAACATCTATATATTTATATCAAAAGCTTACTTGTGAAATAGGTTCTTTTGGAAGAGACTTGCTCTTATATCTTATTTTTTTCTCGTTGGGGCAACACTCACGGTGAATTTGGAGAGGATCTGTAACCCTGACATGTGTGATCTTGAGGTCTTTTAATCACACCCCCTTCACCCTCTACCTACAGTGGAGAACGAAGAACGAACCGTGTTTTTCTCGCTGTCCTTCCTCCACCGTACGGCGGTAGGCATCGTCCATGCTACGTTCCTTGGTCTCATAGCCCTTCAGCTGCACACAAGAAAAACAAACCTGTCATTATAGACAAAGCGTTCCTTGGTCTCATAGCCCTTCAGCTGCACAAAAGACCAACAAACCTGTCATTATAGACAAAGCGTTCCTTGGTCTCATTTCTCTTCCGCTGCACACAAGACAAACACACCTGTCATTACAGGCAAAGCGTTCCTTGATCTCATATCCCTTCAGTTTCACACTGGACAGACAAACCTGTACTTATAGACAAAGTGTAACAGCAGAAATAGTGATGACAAAATGTAGAAAATTAGCTTAGCGCAAAATAGATATCATCGAATGAAACTTGACGTTAATTCACCAGTTACCTAAAGGAAAGCCCACACATGTTAAATTAACCTCTTCCAGACAGTCACGCAGACAAGTCTCCAGATAACATCTGACAGACTTAGCGATCCAAGACTAGTTAGCTTACTTGGGCCAAAACTGACCAGAACGTTGTTCACGTTAACTATCTTACTTCACAATGACCAGAATCACTGAAACACTAAGTAGCCTAGGCTCCGCTTATTGCGATTGGATCTATCCTACATTCTACCTCTGACACTCCAATTCAAGGATAATTATAAGTGTCTGATAAATAGGGCAGGTGTGGGAAATATTCAAATGAAAACGAATAATCCCGTATAGGCGAGATTAACTAAAACTAGAGTTAAACGATTGGTCAGAAGACTACTAGGAACCCCTGTATGTCCTTGGAGCCCAACCTTAGCTAGTCAGTCGAATACGAACTATGAAGCTGCGAGGGTCAAACCAAGGAACAAACTGCAGTGTCCGCCTATCTCCACCTCATCGAGAGAGTGCTAGAGACTACAACAGATGGTTTCACGAATCCCAGAGTCTAGAAGTAAGATAACACTAGTAGTTTTGATATGTGTATGTTTATTTCATATTGACTGCCCATGTATTAATATGTTCATTATATATATATATATATATATATATATATATATATATATATATATATATATATATACATATATATATATATATATATATATATATACTCTTATACGCACTGGAATGTGTCAACATTTTACTTTGTGACGGAAAGAGCGCTATTTAAGGGGAAGGGTTCGGGTAAGGGTTAGTTGCAGTCAGGGTGGAGAACAACTGAATCAAGAAATCTCTGAAATCCGGCCGGGGCCCAGGGGCCAAGCCCCGGTATGCCCAGTAAAGGGTAGCCCTCAGCTTCTCACACTCGGAACTCAATATTTTTTTTCTCGGAAATGCAAATGCCTTCCGCGGAAATCCGCGGATTCGCGGAGAATTCTCCACCCTGTGCAGTTCTATCACTAGCCCTTGCCCTAACTCTTTCCGCTCTTTCCGTCCCAAAAACCCATCTGCCTTCTTGGATTCTTAAATTGTATGAAACCAAGTGAGGACGCTATCCGGCGTCAATAAACGGTTCGAAAATATTCACAAACGGTTGGCAAAAGTCTCCTGACCTAGATACAACTAAGCGTGACCTAATTCGTCGCCTAGAGGGGACGAAAGTTCCTTTTTTCTCAAGTTTCTTTAAGTACTTCGCGGCCTCCCGTAATGCGGCAACTTGCGATGTTGACACTTTCCGGGAGGCCGTATCACAACTGCCGTTGTACTAACGGTTGTGCAGGTTGACACATTCCGGTAAATATGAGACTATATATATATATATATATATATATATATATATATATATATATATATATATATATATATATATATATATATATATATATATATTTTATTTATTTAATCGTTCTTTTATAGCGCTTTTCCAGCTCAAGAGCTGCTCAAGGTGCTGGCCGATACAGGATCTAACTCAAGCCGCCCGAGACGCCCACCCGCAGCCTTTGGGCGCATGATCTGACGCCCGGACAACTGAGCACAATCCTGGGCAGCCAGGGATGGGGGAGAAGGACCTAGGTGCATGCTGGGTGTTTTCTTGTCACCGGCACTCACCCGTCTAGGACATGAGCGTCAGGATCTTTAAAGTCCGTTATGATGGAATGTATGCGACACAGACTAGACCTCGGTTTATACTCTCATCCGAAGGAGTAGGAAAACAGGAGTAAAGTGTCTTTCCCAGGGACACAACACAATGGCCCGGCCAGGGCTCGAACTCGGGACCTTCCGTTCCGCAAGCCGAAGCACTACCATTAGACCACAGTGCCTCCTATATTATATATATATAGTTACAGAAACAGATTATTGTTTCTGACACATTGTGCATGTGGACTGATGTATCTTAGCCTTAAGATTCGGATCGAATTGTGCATATGGGAACCTTGCAGGTGTCTGATGCTATGGACACTTTGCAGAGGAGACCGCACACATATATCTAACGAGAATATTGTAGCCAGAGTTCTGACTTCTACAGGTCAGCTCTGGGACGATTTGTGGGGACAAACGCATGACACTTGCTCCCGTGATACAGAAGGAGAACAACCAAGATTCTACCTCTCCACGTCCGAACCTCGCAGCTACACGACTCACCCGCTCAACCTGAGAGGCAAGACTTCTCAGAAGGACTCCATCACGCGCCCACGCGCAATAGATAAGTCACCCACAAATGCAAACTGAGTTCTACCCTTGAGAAAATAGTCAACCACTTGAATATACTCGCGTAGCATAGGATGAAGAAGTCCTGCTGACAAACTTTCCCAGCACATCGAACTCTTAGAATTATTAATTTACCTGTTTAATGAAGTACATGTAAAAGTTGTGTTGAATATATAAAACGAGAAATTACATACTTACGACTGGTGTCATTTTATTTGTATTGTTGTGTAGCTATTAGTTTTCTTCTCTCGAGACATAATAATCTAGTCTTTTGATTAGTAATCAGCGTTTCTCAAGTTGAGCCAAATGATACTAAAAAGCCCGAGAACAAATATAAATTTTATGTGACCAAGCACCGTGATCTGTCTCTCACATAGCTCTGGAATTCTGGTAAAAGAACGATCGATAGTGGTAGCCCAACGCCCTCTATCAATAAGTCTTACCCTCTAGTAAGATAAACATATCTTCCCCAGAAAATCATCACACAAAGCGTTCCTTGATCTCATTTCCCTTTAGTTGCACACAAGACAAACAAACCTGTCATTATAGACAAAGCGTTCTTTCCTTATTAATAACAAATAGTTATACTCAACAGAGTTCAAATCAATCGCCTTGGCTAGCCTCCTCAGTCTACCAAAATTATGCTCAATTGTCTGGGGCGTCAAATGATGTGCCTAAAGACAGCAAGTGTGGGCCTGATGCGGATTGAGTTAGACCATGTATCGCCCAGCGCCTTGAGCAGCTCTTGAGCTGGAAAAGCGCCAAGTATGAGAGATAAATAAACAACAAAAATTGAAATAACAAAACCAACAGCGTCCAAGAAGAACACTGCTGTACTGTCGCAATCTCTCTCTCTCTTATATCGCTCTTATAAAGTGCTTTCCCAGCTCAAGAGCTGCTCAAGGCGCTGGCCAATACAGGATCTAACTCAAGCCGCTCGATGCGCCCTCTTGCAATCTTTGGGCGCATAGCCTGGCGCCCAGACGACGGAGCACAATCCTGGGCATTTCACATTTCCCCCGTTTGTAACACACACGACCTCCTCAACAGCAGAGCGCCAACAGAAAAGTGAGTAGTGCGCTACAGTTGAGATGGGGCGAGTGAATATATGTAGAATAATCTATTCATTGCAGGCATTGGAGGACTTGTTTTTGTTTCATCAACAAGTGGCAAGATTAAAAACGGGAAAGGTTGCGCCTATTACAAACTTGCAATATTATAATAATAATAATAATAATAATAATAATAATAATAATAATAATAATAATAATAATAATAATAATAATAATAATAATATTAATAATAATAATAATAATAATAATAATAATAATAATAATAATAATAATAATTTAAAAGACGGCAAGGCATTCAAATCTATTTCCAGACGCTCACATACATAGCTGAAACATAAACATTTTCAAAAGGGTTAATGGTATTGGCGTTGCTGTGACTAGGCTTGATCCTGACCAAGCAAAAGGAAAACCATGGCATGATAGGACACTATCTGAACTACCTGTAAACAAAACAACTGTCAACATCGATCAGCCAATTTTCAGATACAGCGCACACCGTGTGTAGAAAATGGTGCAGCACAATGACCTTGACCTTCGAGAAAGTACAAATAGGAATGATCAAACATGCTTAGCAGTTGTTACAGTACTCTCACAGTGAAAATTAGCAATTTCCGTTCACTCGTTCTTGAGAAAAAGCCAACAGTGTGTTTTAAACAAAACAATCAAGTTCGGAGTGACAGACTGACAGCCAACCGATCGACTTTTGGCTCGTTCTGACACACACACACACACACACAAACACACACCCACGCACGCACGCACGCACATACACACACACCCGACTATTTCAAACTAACCAATAAAAACCAAACACTAACAATAATACACCAACCCTCCCATAATTCGACACCTAACGGCAACAATCAAAAGCAGGTAATCTTAAGGCACAGCAAAGAATTAACAAGCTGACGGTGGCGGCTCAACTCCACGAAAAAGGGGAAGATCCCAGATCCCTTGCTGTCCTGAAGTCACATCGCCCTCCTCTTCAAACAGCCCTTCCCAATGGAGGCTAATCAGGGAGCATTGAGCAAAATCAATTAACTAGGGGGGAACGCAGGTCGCCTGTTGACCGCTGGTGCTAATCTTGTCAACGCGCAGTGCAGGAAAGCGGGGCAGGCTGGGACAAGGCAGGGATGCTGCAGGATACGGAACCTGCTTTGATAGATTTGAATGACACAAAAAGGTTTGATTATTTAATTATAATGAAGGAACGTTAACTTAAAAGGATGGAACAAGCACGCACAACTCATTACCAAGAATGTAGGTTTTACTATGTTCGACAGGCAAGCTACTAAAGACTACTAAAGACATCGGACTTTTTAGGAGCTAGAAGGAAATTAATTCACTGTATGAAGAAGAAGAAGAAGAAGAAGAAGAAGAAGAAGAAGAAGAAGAAGAAGAAGAAGAAGAAGAAGAAGAAGAAGAAGAAGAAGAAGAAGAAGAGATGGGAAAGAAGATGAATATTACAAAACAAGGCAAAAGGCAAAACAGGAAAAGACAATACCGCAGCCGAAAGATAAACAAGATGGCAAGACATTCAAATGTATTTCCAGACACTCGCACACAGAGCAGAAAATTTAGAAGAAAAAAAATTTTCTCTTATATAACGCACTTACAAGCTCAGACATCTTCTCAAAGCGCTGGCCCATTATATCCAGCAATCACACAATAGTTTGCTGAAGTCAGGATTCGAACCCACGTTGCCCAAGACGCACTCACACAAGTCGTGCGCTCTGATCATTTTCTTCGATGTGTTGTGATGGCTTTATCATAACTAAACAATAGAATACATGGAAGAAGAATTTTTCTTTTAAAAAAATGTAAAATGGGATCAGCCAATGTTTAGATACAGTACAAAACGCGTTTGGAAAATCCTATCCTCTCCTATCCCATAACTCGGAGGACGTAGGGGCACCACAGATGATCGTTTAACCAGTGTACTCCATCTTTCCCTGTCCTCAGCAACCCTGATTGTTTCGCTTAGTGTCAAACCAGTCCATTCTCAAATGTTGTCCTCCCACCTCTTTTTCGGTCTCCCTCTTCTTCTACCTCTTTGCACTGTGCCTTGCAGGACGGTCTTTGCAAGACCTGATGATCTCGTGACGTGGCCATACCATCGGAGGTTACGTTAACGAGTTTAGAAAATGGTGAAGCTCAATGATTTGACCTTTGAAGAAGTGACAATACGAATGCAACAACAGGCGTAGTAGTAAAAAATGGTGAAGCTCAATGATTTGACCTTTGAAGAAGTGACAATACGAATGCAACAACAGGCGTGGAAGTAGGTCAAGTGTCCACAAAGTAAAGACGACGAATTTCGGTTCAGTTATTCAAGAGATAAGGCAAACAGTGTGTTTATTGGGAGCGACGGACGAACTGACCATTGTGTCACCAAAGTATCGACAACCGGACTGCCTACTGAAGGATGGCCCATGATGTTCTGTACCTGTAGACCAAAGCTCGACAAAATCGCTTCAGCAGTTTGTTTTTTCTTTAAAGATACTGAGTAAAACGTGTTAACAAAATGTTTCCAAGGACATTGACCTTCGCTGTAGAGCAAATTGGATGGCACGGGAGGCAGGTCAGTAACCTAGGTAATGTTTCTGCGAAGTTTGGTTAAAATCCGTTCTGTGGTTTTTGAAGTATGGCTTCCAATGGACCGATCAAAGGACAATCATTTGGCTCACAGGATACATTTGGCTAACAAGACAGACCGACAGGACACATCTGGCTAACAGGACAGACCGATCAAAGGACAGACTAACATTTGGCTCGTTCTGCTTCACCCCGACTGTTTCAAAGTATTTCCAGAAAAGTGTGGGAATACAAAAAAAGGGGAGACAACTCGCAAGGAAAGGAGTTAGGAGAACAGCGAGAAACAGCAAAACGTGGAAAAAGAGACCGCACAAGAAAAAGAAGGGGGAAAAAAACTCCGAGAAAAGAAAGACGAAAACGGGAAATGAAGAGAAAGTTTAGGACAGTGGGACGGCTGGCTGGGGACATGGAGGGAGGCAGTTGAAGGAATTGATTTTGCCGCCCGCCTCTCGCGGGAGGCTCTGTTCATTACAAACAATTTTGCAAAACTGACTCGCCTTGCCTTGGCTGTCACCCCGATGCCTCCGTGGTGGCCCAAACAGCGAACAGCACTTCTTCCTCCGTGACAAATTCCTGCACAACTCTCCTCACACTATAGCAGAGGAGTGGAGACTGCTGCCAGTCTGTGCAAAACTCTTTCCTCTAGCCATACAAGTTATAGGTTCATTCCCAATGTGTGCTGTCTGCCCATTTCATTTGTGGATGCTTTTCTCCTATGAAGATGTTTTGTTTGTGCGAGTGTGTTTCCTTAAGCACTTTATCCAGGCGTCGTCTTACGCTTACGCTATTAGAAATCAGTCCCTTCATTTTTAGCAAGCCCTACACCTACAATGACGGAGCTGAGAACACAGAGGAAATGGCCGTTTGTATCTATGGCGCAATTGTACAGAACTCAATCCACTGGCGCCACAACAGGGAAGGACAGATATTACCTATCCTTCCATGATTCCCCTGGAGACTAATACCATCTAACGGGGATTATATCCCAAATGCAGTCATTAAACTCCAGCCCTTCCTTTTTCGGCGAGTCAACTGTCTCCTTCTTCTCTCTCCTCCCTGACCATCTATTCTCCACATTCTCCTCCTTCTCCTGCTTCATCCTCCTTCCTCTACTTTGCTCATTTGATGTCGTCCTGTTTACTCCTCCTCTTTTGATGTGGCTGGCTGGCGTCACTGGTCCGTATGGCCGTCTCTGGTCGCCCTTGTCAAGGCTCCCATCTCCACTCAACCATTGCAGGCCTAGCTGTAAATTTCCTCCAAACATGTCTTCCCCTTTTTAGCTTTCTTTCCTGCGCATTCTCGGCTTCTGCCGCCTGGCCCAATCGCCTTCCTCGCCAAACTGCCGCAGCCGACAGCATGCAGCAAGTCCTCACTTTTCAAGGACCCATTGCTGAAGCTCAAATGGAAGAAAGTGACGTAACAGTTCGCCTGGAACACCGATGCTTCAGGCTCCAATCCTCGTGGTGGGTATGACAATCGCCATGTTTCCACTGGTTCGTCTTAGCAGTGTGATTGCTCAGGTTGTTCAGTGCTGATTTGGGTCTATCCTTACCCCCTCTGCCATGTCACGCCGGTGGCGGTGTTGGTAGACATTAAACTTCAACGTTCGTTCACCATTACAACTACCGGTATTCCTAGTTGGCGTTTAGCAAAAAACATGTATCGGCTTTTTCTTCTTTATGTTTTTTTATTTCTTCTGTAACCTGATCCCGTGTCCAATTTATTTTTTTCCTCGTTTTTATGAGGACTGGAATCTAATGTCCAAATACATCCAAACTGGTTTTTCTTTTGTATAAATTTTGTTTTCATAGCTAAAATATCTTATGTACTGTAGCTTGCTCAGTGCCGTGTTCAGTTGTAAACCTCGTCAGCAACCAAAGGACAGCTTTCGATACAAAGAAGAAATGCTTACCTAAAAGGCTGTCTTAAACCAGGCCTCATCAACTGCGCCACCACTACTACCATGGAGGTCCACGAGCGGTGCTGGGACGGAGAGAGCTGCCGCTTCAGGACCCACCACACAGAGAATCTATGATCAACAGACTGGTGTAAAGCCATTCCACTGTTCTCTGGTCTGCTGCCGACTGTGATACTCTGGCCTGGAATGATGGAGGGGGCTGGGACCGGCCAGCGACACTAGACGGGACAGCGGAGCCTACACGGCAAATTGCATCAACCACCCCATCCATCGCCAGGTCGTCCTGTCCACTGCGCCCACGACAACGAAACACAGGCTAAGAAGGAGAAGGAGGAGGAGATGCAACAAGATTGCCTTGCCCGTCCCGCCGCTTCCATCCCATTTGTACGAATGACCAGAACGACACAGACAAGAGAAGAAGAAGAAGAAGAAGAAGAAGAAGAAGAAGAAGAAGAAGAAGAAGAAGAAGAAGAAGAAGAAGAAGAAGAAGAAGAAGAAGATGATGATGATGATGAAGATGATGATGATGATGATGAGGAGGAGGAGGAGGAGGAGGAGGAGGATGACGATGATGATGATGAGGATAATGATGATAATGATGGCAATGACGACGATGCCTTTTTACTGACACAAATGTCAAACACCGAAACTAACACGCCGTAGATGCATGGTGAAAACTTGAAGCGACATGACTGTTCTTTCCTTTGCATAATTATTATTGTTGTTGCTGCATTTCAGTTCACGTGTTGCATAATTATATAGCTCTAAAGCCAGTGAAACACCAGTATACGACAGGCCAAACCTCCTTGGGCTCTCCATAACATGTCTCAGTGTGCATCACTACGGACTGGGAGCTATCTCTCCTTCCTCACCCCTCACGGCCATCACCACCTCCCTCCCTCCCTCCCTCTCCCCCTCACCCCCATCTATATAAACGTCATACCGTAGGAGACCACCCATCCTACCAAAGACAACTCTGTTTCGTCCGTACTTTCCCATACCCCGGTTCTGCTGTCTGGGACATCCCGCAATTCCATTAGTTTCTGCTGGCAGGACAAGCCAAGCAAGACCAGGAAAGGGGTACCATACCGAGTATCTGTCCGCCCACGGATATGTGACCCAGTCTCTGATCATCAGTGTGGGGCAAGGAGCCAGTCCGGGGCCGACCGTGAAGGGGACAGGGTATGGCTGGCGAGCCATGATGAATGGCACACGCGACCTCGCATAAACTACTTACATACCTCTGAAGTAGTAAAGCTCAGGTCGCAAATTTTATGGATGTGCAAGTGATCATTTTTAATGTTGCGATCATTTATTATTGCTGCATAATATAGACATTTTTTGAATGAATTACATTTATGAAACAGCAAGCTGTTTTTCTTCTACAAGGTTGATATTTTGATTGTCCCTTCCTTTTTGTACCACTGATAATTGATTGAATTTGTCACATTAATAGTGAGATACACAAGTAGATCGATAGTTAGATAAATAAGCATAGCCTAGATAGATGGATAGGTGCACTGTAGTTCTTCTTGATATTGTGAGAGATTTTCCTTGCCGGAAAACAGTTCCCACGGACTGGCATTATTAGTTCTCTTGGTGAACTGAGCTTGTTGGTGAATAAGAGCAAAGAGATATTTCCGTGTGCAGAAGAAGAAGCAGAAGAAATGACTGTTTGCAGAAGCGCAGATAGTTTTGTGCAACGTAGAATACTCCAGACTTTTGTGTCATGAAAGATTTTGTAGGCTTCAGTTTCTATGACAAATGTTAAACTCTTACTGTTACATGGCACTGATTTGTAGCCATTGGACTTGGGAAATAAAAGTAGTGTGTGATAACTGTGACCTCCCTCTCCCCTAACGGAGGATTGCATCTAATAAGAATTATATCCAAGATGTTGTCATTACTTAACTCTATTCCCATTTCTGTAGGCGAGGCAACTCCTCCTACCTAGTGAAATACCTACAGCACCAACAACATCTATATCATGTGTTTGTAGACTTCAAGAAAGCGCTTGACCGAGTCTGAAATGTAGCTCAGTGAGCAACATCAGCCCTAAAATTATTGAAGTCATCAAAAGCCTATATGACAAGGCTACCAATGCAGTCCTCCACAACAGCGCCATTGGGAACTGGTTCAGAACAACAATTGGTGTGCGTCAAGGATGCCTACTCTCTCCAACACTGTTCAACATCTTCCTAGAGGCTAAGAGCGCATCATGTCAGATGCCCTTGCAGATCACCAAGACACAGTAAGCATAGAGAGCCTAGAGTGAAGCAATCTCCAACCGTTTTGCGGATCACATTGATGGATTGGCCGGAGAGGAACAAGCTGGTACAGAGGCTTGACACCACCTCCAGAGCCCATGGAATAGAAATAACTGCAGAGAAGACCAAAATGATGACCAACAACACCAATGGCATCAACACGGATATCAAAGTCTGAGGTCAATCCTTCAACATAGTGCATAGCTTCAAATATTTAGGAACCATTGTATCTTGGGTCCCAACAGGAAGTCCTCTCCGGGATCGCACAAACAACTGCTGTTCTGACAAGGTTGAAGCCCATTTGGAAAGACAGGACCATCAGTCAACATTCCAAAGTAAGACTGCTGCGCTCCCTTGTCATCTCCATCTTCCTATATGCTTGCGAAGCATGGACCCTCACAGCAGATCTCCAACGAAGAATACAAAGCATGGAGATGAGGTGCTACAGAAGACTTCTAGGCATTTCCTATACCCAACACATCACCAACGACGAAGTCCGACAGACACAAGCCTTTGGACAACACGATGACCTGCTCACAGTGGTGAAGAAACAAAAACTCCGATGGTATGGCCGCCTCACCAGATCATCAGGCCTTGCAAAGACCATTCTGCAAGGCACAGTGCAATGAAATAGAAGAAGAGGGAGACCGAAAAAGAGGTGGGAGGACAACATTCGATAATGGACTGGTCTGACACTGAGCGAAGCCATCAGGGCTGCTGAGGACAGAGAAAGATGGAGTATGCTGGTTAAACGATCACCTGTGGTGCCCCTACGACCTCCGGGTTACAGGACAGGATAAGATAGGATAGAGACAATGTATCATGGGTCCCAACAGGAAGTCCTCTCCAGGATCGCACCAACAACTGCTGTTCTGACAAGGTTGAAGCCCATTTGGAAAGATATGACCATCAGTCTACACTCAAAAGTAACGCTACTGCGCTCCCTTGTCATCTCCATCTTCCTGTTCGCTTGCAAAACATGGACCTTCACAGCAGATCTCCAACGAAGAATACAAAAGCATGGAGATGAGATGACATTTCCTATACCCAGCACATCACCAAGGACGAAGTCCGACAGACCATCACACAAGCCATTACATTACATGACTATTGCTTTAGGTCCAGCGGGCTCTCCCGAGCCAAATCAGGACAAGAGAAGTGAAAGAGGACTCAACCCTGATCCGCATAAAAGATCTGCCGAAACAACCCTAGTGGTAACACTGAAGGCAATCTACCAGCCGGTCACTTTACTATAAAGACATCCCACGCAGGGGACGCTGAGGCTGTACTCTAATTTATCGAACCCCCGTTTACAAAAACAAAATACAATACAAACATCATTATACAATATCAACAAAACACATACATATAAAATGCCTACATTGCTAAATAATAACATCATAGGAAGCTCAAGTGACCATTTGGCAGAAAGTGTCCAATATTCCCAAGCTGATCCAACAGACCTCATACACAATTGAGGAGTATTGTCCCGGAAGAGTTTTCAAGAAAAAAGGTAGGTGACTGGTCTAGCGAAAAAGAAGATAGATTGGTCTAGTGAAGAAGAAGATAGTTTAGTAGATTGGTAGAACAGAGTAGGAATGAGAAAGAACATAGGAGAAAGACAGCCACAGTGGGAATTTAAAGCACTAAATTTCCAGAAAGTGGGGATACTATTTATACTGAAACCCCCCGCACTCCCACGAGGAGGGGGGGGGGGGAAGGACACAAGCCATTGAACAACACGATGACATGTGGTGAAGAAACTGAAACTCCGATGGTATGGCCACGTCACCAGAGCATCAGGCCTTCCAAAGACCATCCTGCAAGGCACGGTGCAAGGAGACAGAAGACGAGGGAGACAGAAAAAGAGGTAGGAGGACAACATTCGAGAATGGACTGGTTTGACACTGGGCAAAGCCATGAAAATTGCTGAGGACAGAGAAAGATGGAGTACGCTGGTTGAACAATCGTCTGTAGTGCCCCAACGAACCCCCATGGTGGTGCCGGGGGTTTCAGTATAAATAGTATCCCCACTTTCTGGAAATTTAGTGCTTTAAATTCCCACTGTCGCTGTTTTTTTCTTTTGTTCTTTTTTATTCCTACTCTGTTCTATCAATCTACTATACTATCTTCATCTTCGCTAGACCAGTCACCTAACTTCTTTTTTTTAAAAGTCTTCCGGGACAAAACTCCTCATTTGTGTGTGAAGTCTGCTGAATCAGCTTGAAAATATTTAACGCTTTCTGCCGGGTGGCCATTGGTGCTTCCTATGATGTTATTATTTGGCAATGTAGGCATTTTATATGTATTTTTTGTTGATATTTTTGTTGATATTTTATAATGTTTATATTCTATTTTGTTTTTGTAAACGGGGATTCGATAAATTAGAGTATAGCCTCAGCGTCCCCTGCGTGGGATGTCTTTATTGTAAAGTGACCGGCTGGTGGAGGGCCTTCAGTGTTATCACTAGGGTTGTTTCGGCAGATCTTTTATGCGGATCAGGGGCGAGTCTTCTTCAGCGAAGTTGTGGTCTTGATTTTGTGGTCCTGATTCGGCTATACTGGTCCTCATTTGGCTCGGAAGAGTCCGCTGGATCTAAAGCAATAATCATGTAATGTAGTACCCCAACGACTTTCGAGTTAGGGGATACGATAGGATACGATCATTGTGATACTTTGACTGTGTGGCTGGCAACTTATCCGTTCATATTATTGTCCATAACATAATTATGACATTGTCCAAGGATCTTGTTACTACGACTGTCTAGTCAACCCAATACACATACCGCGTGGCTGAAACTAGACGGGACTTGAGAGTATCAGCTATGCTGCATGCACGCAAAACTGACAGAGTGCTCTGGTAGTGTCAAACACTCACAGACTCGTCCTCTTTTCTTAGTAGCTGTTTTTACTAACATCGACAACGTCAAGGAAGGGTCCGATGTGTTACGAAGTGAGTTGGCAAATATTTACATTTGTGTATACATCACGTGTTTATAGAGTAGGGACACTGTGACGGTGGGTCTATTGTGTAATTGTATAAGAAAGACCTTTTGGTGAATGCGTGTATACGTGAAATTGTAACATTAAAAACTGTTTACAAACTAATATCAAGTTTGTAGGAATCTTCTAAGAATAAAGCTAATTATTTTATAAAACGCACAAGAAGTTTATGACAATGTGACCATGCCACTAGTCCTCCTGTCAACAGCTACCAACTAAACGCTAAAGAGGAGGATTTCTGCTTTCTTCTGCCGCACCCTCATGTCCCCTGGACCAGGAAAGTCGCGGGACTGAGATGAGGTGAGGTCCTCGTTCTCCTAAGCCTTAGGCCTGCCGTGTCTTACTTCCCCGGTGACCTGCGTTATACCGATACGAATCCAGCATGCGGAGGACAGGCTCGAATCCATGATAGTCCAACACTTTAAATATCTCTTGTAAACAGCACACAAGTGTCAGCGTTGACTAACATCGTGGACCACTGATCCACTCACATACAAATGCACAAGCACTAACGGCATCGACGCCACTTCACCTCCTCCAAAACCTCGGACACCCCACCAGAAAAAAAGAAAAGAAAAATGGATCTGTGTGTGACCTATAGAGGAGACGCGTGCAGTGGGCAGTTGACTGTGAAGACGTGATGCATGGCGCTGTGACCGACAGTGCGGCAAGCACAGCAAGCAGATTAGTAACGATCAGCGACGACATCCAGTCCCCTCTCGATCAATGACCCAATCACTCCACCCCTCCCCCTCCATCTCACCCTAACCCATTCCTTGTGCCCCAACTCCTCCCCACCCCAATGTTCCCCATTCTTCTATAACCGGCATGGTCGGTCCCCAGCATTAAATTACCACATAATTATTTCACGTCGCCTTTGTTCCGCACAGCTGCATCATCTTGATGACCGTCGTCGTCGTCGTCGTCGTCGTCGTCATCATCATCATCCATCATCATCATCACCGTCGTCGTCGTCAACATCTTTTGATGTGATCTGAAACCGCCTCCCATCAGCACCTACATCTCACCTCTGGTCCGTAGCGTCCTCTTCATCTCCCTATCCCCTTTCTCCCCCCATCCACCCCTCCGTATCTTCACAACACCACTGCAACCCCCTCCTCTCTCTCACCCCACCCTTCCTTTTCAACCTATTGTCCAGCTACCCCAGTTTTCACAAACTGTGAGTGTGGTACAAGACACACATCGCCATCTACGTGTCGCCGCTGATCGTTCTTATATAGCGCTTTTCCAGCTCAAGAGCTGCTCAAGGCGCTGTCCGATACAGGACCTCACGAGGCGCACACTTGCTGCCTTAGGCGCATGGTCTGACCCCCAGACAACTGAGGACGATCCTGGGCGACCGTGTAAGGGGTGTGAAGGGACCTAGTGCTGGGCGAGAGGGTATTGGTGGAGCCGGCACTCGCCCGTCCAAGACATAACCGCCAGGATGTATCAAGTCTGTGCCATGGAGGGCGGGCGTGCACAGACTTTAGACCTGGGTTTATGCTCTTCATCCCAAGGAGTAAGGAGCTCTTGTATGTGCAACATGTTCAAGTCACGAGCACTACTCGTTCGTTCCTAAGTGGCAGAGGCACAGAAATCAAAGAAGTTTATCACGTTAATCTACAATCCAAACTTGGGCAAGTCATGGCTTGAAAAATACTGGAAGACTGGAAAGGTTTATTGCAATTACAAACAACTCTTATTCAAGCAAGTTTCTTCAATCAAGAAAAAAAGATAAAAAATAAAAGAAAGGAGTTGTGAAAAACAAAAACAAAATCATTTTCTATTTCTAAAATGAAGACACGCTATCCACAGTTTGCCCCCAAAATCTTGTTCCTCAAAAGGTCGTCCAAAAGATCACCGCTGTCAGTTTTAATGCTTCGAATATATATTAGACACTCCAGGTCATTTTCAGCACGACCGGTCAGCTGTCGGGACGGACAGCCGCAACGACAATCCAAGCAATCTACGTGCACACATTTGACAGCCACGTAATTGTCCGCCTTATCGACCACATTATAGGGGCAAAGGCTATTACCAACATTTCAAACAAAACGCACTTCCAATATCTCTTAGGCTCTACATTTCTCCATTCAGTGTTGTTTGTTTTTTTTCCCCGTCTGTTAGATGCACAGATTAAACCCATGCTATTCTACGCTTCCGAGGTCTGGGGAGCCAGCAAGTTTCCATCCATCGAGTCCGCTCATCTTTTCGCATGCTAACGTTTTTTAGGTGTGTCAAACAAAACTCCTAAGCACATGACATAGGGTGATACTAAAAGGTTTATTGAAACTAACATTTCCATGTTGACATACTGGTTGAAGCTAACACAAATGGACCCAAGCAGATTACCCAAACAAGTTGTAACCATGCAGTAAAATGATTTAATTTCATCAGGTCCAAGCCCAAACAACTGGGCCTGTAATTGTAGAGACCTCCTTAAGACTTACCTCCTCGAGGCTTTGCGCAGGTTGGGCAGAGGGAGTAACTAACAAAACAGCCTTTCTAAACTCTTTCCGAAAGCTAATGATTAGCAAATTCCGGGACTACTGGAAAGCAAAGTTAATGTCCAGCGAAAGATTGTTAATTTCCGCATGTTTAAAGATCTTCACAAAGCTGAACCGTATAGACTGGGCCTAACCATTAAACAAATTCAGGGATTACTTCATAAGATTTCCCTTTGGATTAAATGGACTAGGGATAAACAAAAAATATCACGATACACTCAAAAACAAACTGCTTTTTTTGTCCAGGCGAGCTGGAAAACGAATATTACTTTCTTTTTGTAAAAATAGTGTCTTGTGATCAAGGTGGCTTGTAAAGCTTTGCTTGCACTGGTCCCAAATGTTACATATGTTGCAGGATTTGGTATGTATTGTAGAAAAAGATAGCGTGTTGGAACACTGGACAATCATGTACAAAAACCGACTAATAACTCTCTGTTCTCAATGAACATGTCCCGTCAAAATCAACTTGGAATACTAAGGTCCTCCTATATAGAGAGCGGAGGCCACTTGGAATACAGTGGTCCTCGTATAGAGCGTGGGGTACAGTAATCCACAAAGACAGTCACCTCACCTTCAAAGTACAAGGCATGTGGTAGTGTCAACGGTGACGGCAAATCTTCATTGACAACACCGAGTTATGAGTTTTTTTTTTTTCCACTTCAGATTTCTTGGAGAAAAAGAGTTACAGTTCTTTCTTTCTCTACATGTTCATCCAGTCGTTAACAATTTTTTTTTCTCTCGGTATTTCTTGACATGCCCTGAATTGAGGGAAGGGAGACTGACCTTGTCTTATGTCAATGAGTTGTTCATGACCCTTTTCAAATGTGTTCCTGTATCTTTCTGCTTATATGACACACGATGTCACAGTACTAAACACTAAATGAGTACATTTTCTTGTATGTTCACTCTCTCATTTATAGGATGGCGTACATGTGCGAAAATAGTACAGGAGTAAGTCGCGTCAAGTGAACTTTAGACACATGTTTTTCTTTATCTTCATTTATGCATGCAGGAGATCTACGTTTCACAGACTGTTAAATCAATGATCTGGCAAACTACATACCAGGCGCACGATTACACACTACACATTTGATTTCTTAAATACCTCATGGTAGCTGTGACAGATTCTGAAATCCTTATTACTGGTCATCAGCACACGTTCACTATTCCTGTATCTAAGGAATCAAGCACAATCACATCTCTTTCTACAACTTGGACACCCCTTTTTTTAGCGTAACACTCATCACATACAGAATCATCACCATGCATCACTGATCGCCCCAACTTACCCATCACATCCCTCCTCAATGATACAGACTAATCCCACCAACACTCAAAACAGTAAATATTTACATTTTTAAAAACATTTCGAAAACAGATTTTTTCTTCGAATGAAAACTTCTACATTATGTAGCATTGACATGAATAAGACACAACACCAATAAAGACGTTAATGTATAAAAGAAGTTAAGTAGAACACATTTAAAAATATGAAAAAGAATGGAATTTGTGTGGAGATGTACACACTGTTGTGTAGAAAATGTTTGTTTTTTGTAAGTTGATGAAAACAGAAAAAGATTCAATAAATAAATTTTGAGTTTTTTTTTGATGTTATAGTTTAAGATTTTGTTTTATTTATTTGTAACTGTATGTCATAGTTGTATTCTTAGCTGTGTATTTCTGTTGTTGTATTGTGGTTAATGCTTGTAGTTTTGTTGTGGTGTTTGCGTTGTCACGAACTGGCTAGTATTAACTCTGCTTATTTTAGCTTGGTTAGTATATATAATATTAGAATTTCAAAGTTAGGAGCAGACGATGAAAGTAATCAAGCGTAGCGGTAGCATACTGCCGATCATACACACAGTGATAGTTGACGCTGGCTGAGGCCATGACATCATCGTAATTACGAGAGTCGTAAACATTTTAACCAATGGGAGCTTACGCAAAGCGGTTCGAGCCAGTTTGACTGGGTCCAAACCTAGCTTATCTTTGGTCAGTTGGGAGTAATACACCGAAGTGTTAACAGCTAGAAAGCTGGCAGAGAAATCTCTTCACACATAGACCAGGAAGCAGGACTGAAGAATCTTAGAATTCTATCAAGTCACTACGGGCCTGAACTTGTCAAACAGGTAAATGAACACCCTTCTGTTTCATCGTGATATATTTATATTATTGTTGAAATTATGTTTGAAGAATTTGCTATGCATAAATGTGAATTATTAATCCGAATTTGCGTGACCATGTGGACGAGCCGAACACGTGGTGAAACACGACCGGTTGCGCCGCCATGTTGTATGCTGTATGGAACCACTGTTGTTTAACTTATATGTATGTTTGCAGACCAGTGGCTGTACCCGTGAATGTTTATATTATTATTAATTCTGTATGTGTATAGTTAGACACGATTTATATTTATGTATGTATAGGAATTTAGAGTGAGATTCCAGTGGAACCCGGAAGTAGCAGAATGTTCGTCGCTTATGTATAGAGATGTGGAGCTATCACTGAGGGCTACTTGGCTTTCAGTGAGACGCTCTGCACAAACCGATTATTCAGGGTTGTGCAGAATTTCGTCTCTTATATTACAGACGAGCAGGCGAGCTATCCCGAGCTATCCCGAGCTATCCCCACTCCACAGAAACGACTAGTTGGTCGAGGAGACTCTACCGCACAAGACGGAAGGAGCTACCCGAAGAAACACCCTGTCAGACCCCACAGCGTGGCAAGGGAACCCAACTACCCAACGACAAAGGTGTACCAGAAGCTACCTCACAGAAGGACTTCGAACACCCCACACATGAGTTAAGTGCATAAGGCGAAGGTGCACTTAAACTGATCATAGCAGGACCACAGTAGTCCAACTCTTCAGAAACTGTAAATCGGACCACAGTAGTCCAAATCTACATGAAATATTATAGCAAAGTGCCCAAGGAAGATATAACAGCTGCCTAGACTATCAGCGATCGAACTATTAGCATTGAAAGAGACTTTTTAAGTTAGATTAGTACTTAGAGAATCTTGTATAGAGTAGAAGAAATAAATGTGTGATTTTAACTGTTATCAAGTGGCTGGTCTACCTATGATTCATAGCCGTGTGAAAGCTAGTGTGACAGTAATCTCTTACCATTTTTCTATCTATTTCTGTACCCCAACCTTAACACAGAACGAGCTAAACAAATAAATTTATTAAAGTAATTCATAGGGTGACTTACTAGCAGTTCCCACCGAATAAACGTGAGGGTCCATAATTCCATTGTGCAGAGCCCATAAACCCCACGTGACACTTTAATTGGCGAGCCTAGCTAGGATCTGTGTATAATAGGAATTGGGTATAACCGGATCTAAGTACAATAAAATTAGATAACAGTAGTAGTAGAATAACTTAGAATAGTGTAAGGGTATAACACTGATCAGTTGTGGTGCACTATTCCTTAGTTAAAAACTTTTTTGCTTCAATTATTTTTGTGCCTGTATGTTGCATTATTCTTTTGCAGGTTTGCTTAAATAACTGTGTATGCCATTTGACTCTTGTTGTATTCTATTATTGATTACGAATTTGATTGTCTTTGCATTGTTGTTATTGAATTGCAATATTGCTAGTGTTTTGGTATTCCACGTGATTCAGAGGTTGTTCATAGACACGTTTGGCAATGTCGGACCCAGTGGCCTTGAGATTGCGCTTCAAAGAATTAGGGGAAGCTTTACACTTAGCAGGGGGAGACCTAATTGCGTATATCAATGCAGAGGTAGAGAAACAGGAGGCTAAGGCAGAGAGAGCAGCAGAGAGAGAGGCGAAGAAACTCGAAGCGGCAGAGAGAGCCGCAGAGAGAGAACAGAAAAAAGCAGAGTTAGAAGCAGAGCAAAAGAAATTAGAACTAGACGCAGAGCAGAAGAAACTAGCATTAGAAGCAGAGCAGAAGAAATTAGAAGCAGAGCAGAAGAAATTAGAGGCAGAGAGAGAAACAAGGAAATTAGAGCTAGAAGCAGAACAGAAGAAGGTAGCAGCCGAGAGAGAAGCAGAAGTTAGGAGATGGGAGTATGAGAGGGCAGAAAAAGAAAAAGAGAGGGCAGAAAAAGAAAAAGAGAGGGAAGAAAAGGAAAAAGAAAGACAGCATGAGTTAGAGCTAAGAAGATTGGGATCAGGAGCTTCAAGTTCTTCCTCAACCCCTCCCCACTCAGATCAGCTAGAGGTAGCATCCAACCCTGTACAAGGAATGTCATTTCCACTGGGAACATTCAATGAGAGAGAAGAAGGTCTAGATCTCTATCTGACTAGGTTTGAGCGTCTAGCAACAGAGTACAAACTAGATCCCACTCATTGGTCTTTTAAGCTTAGTCAAGGGCTTAGAGGAAAGGCTTATGACATCTACAGTAAGCTACCGACTGACAGAGTGACTGACTATCACAAAGTAAAAGAGGCACTCCTAACGGGATTCGAACTAACAGGAGAATGCTACCGGCAAAAGTTCCGCACCAATCGGAGAGTGAAAGGAGAGAGCTATGCGCAGTTCGCGGATAGGTTGTCCACAACGCTGGATAAGTGGATTAGCCAGTCAGCCACGGCTAAGACGTATGATGGACTGACAGAACTGTTAGTATGGGAACAGCTACGGGAAACCATGACCCCCGAGCTGAGGACATTCTCAGTAGAGCAGGGCGCGGAAAGACTGGAAGATCTGGTCAAGGTCGCAGATAGGTACGTGGCCGCACACGGAGAAGCCAAGAGCTTCAGGCGAGACCTAAAGCCTAACGGGAAAGAGGCACAGAAACGAAGCCCTAACCGGGAAGAGCGCACCGCGAATAAGCCGAATAACCCCAGACCTGGGCAAAATAAAGGACCCAACACGGAATTCGGGAAAAGAGGTCCCGCAGAACAGAGACGGTATTGTTCGTTCTGCAACAGAAACAATCACTCCACCGCAGAATGTTTCAAGTTGGCCGCACAACGTAGGGAAGAGCGCGAAAGCCGGCCAGCGCACAGAGTTCTAACTCAAAGCAGCGGTAACAAGCCACACACGATCGGAGATCACCCATCGGTGACAGACACGGTCAAGGTCAACGGAAAAGAAGCGAACTGTCTGTATGACACAGGTCTATCATACGACGCGATAGTTAGCGAATCTCTTGTATCGCGCGCGGACTTGACAGACAAGACAGTCGACTTACAAGGAGCAGACTTGACGAAACCGACGACTACTTGCCCAATAGCATGGATCGAAGTAGAGAGTAGGTACGTCACAGGACGAATCCAAGCAGCTGTTTTACAGAAACCCCTGTATGATCTAGTGCTAGGTTGTAGGTATGTGTTCTTAGGCACGCCCCCTAAAACTGTAGAGATAGCTGCAGTGCAAACCAGGGCCCAAGCTAAAACCCAACCACCCCAGCCCGAGTTCGCTCCGAATCCAGGACTCGAAGAGATCAAAACAGCACAGAAAGAAGACACCTCGATAGCGAAGTGCTTCCAGAAGCTACCCAAGGCGCACACACCCCCGCACAAGGGAGACTTCTACATGGAAGAGGGAGTTCTACATCGACAAGGAGATGGAGATCACACCCAACTAGTACTACCAGCCACCCTTCGAGCCCAAGTACTAGAACTAGGCCACAGCATGCCACTCAGCGGACACATGGGAATTGGAGCCACAGTGCAGAGAATCAGCGCACACTACTATTGGCCAGGAATCACGGAGGATGTCAAGCGCTACGTGAAATCTTGCCACCAATGTCAACGATATTCCCCGCGACATCACACCGTACCAGTTACCTTAGGACCATCAGTAGTAGTCGGCGTGCCATTCCAGCAAGTCTCAGTAGACATAGTAGGACCACTGCCCATGACCAAGAAGAGGAACAGATTTCTACTCACACTCGTCGACGCATGTACGATGTGGTGCGAAGCAGTCCCGTTGCCAGCGATCGACACCAAGAAGATTGCAGATGCACTCATCGCCATCTTTACCAGAGTCGGATTCCCGGACAGCATTAGAACGGACAACGGATCTCAGTTCACCGGCCGCCTGATGCAAGACGTGTTCGAGTTGATACAAGTTCATCACATTCGCACACCACCATACCACCCAGCCAGCAACGGACAAGTAGAAAGACTGAATGGAACCCTTCTCACCATCCTCAGGAAAGTCGCCGACGACAATCCAGAAGCGTGGGACACCTACGTGAATGCGGCACTGTTCGCATACCGAGAAACGCCCCATGCAGCCACAGGCTACACCCCGTCAACATTGCTATTCGGCAGACCTCTAGCCGGACCGCTAGAAGCCCTACGCAGAAGTTGGACGGAAGCCAAGATAGACGACACACCAAGAGGTGCCACCAAGTACGTCGCAGACCTGCAGGAAACCCTCAAAGCAACGTGGAAGAAAGCTGGTGAAGCACTGAAGAAGGCAAGAGCCCGTCAGGCGAAGTACTACAACCGCCACGCGAAGGACAGAGAACTGCAAGTCGGCGATCAAGTGCTACTCTTACTTCCAAGTGGAACCAACAAGCTGGACATCGCTTGGAGAGGACCGTACCGGGTGACTGCCAAGAAATCCAAGACAGTCTACCAAGTAGAGGTGAACGGGAGAGCCCGATACCACCACATCAATCTTCTAAAGAAATACACGGACCGACCAGCGACCCCCAGCACGCACAACTTGCTAGCCATCGCCATCGCGGAAGAAGGAGAAAGCATGGAGACCAATGCAGTAGAGTATCCCCTGCACTCCAAGGAAACCTACAAAGACGTGATACTCAACGGAGACCTAGCCGCTAATCAGCGACAGCAAGTACTACAGGTCATTCGCCAACATCAGACTGTGCTCACAGACCGACCAGGGAGGACAGACCTCGTCGAAGTAACCTTAACGGTGACCGACCCAACACCCGTCCGCCAGAAGCTCTACCCGATGCCACTGTCTCAGCAGCGAGCCATCAAGGAAGAGATAGACACCTTACTGGCAGCCGGAATCATCTCAGAGTCTACCTCACCCTACAGCGCAGGCACGGTATTGTTGCGAAAACCCAACGGAGAGCATCGACTGTGCATCGACTTCAGATTGTTGAATGCCGTAACGCAGTTCCAGCCAGAGCCACTCCCGGACCAGACAGACCTATTTGCCAAGCTACAGCGAGCGAAGTACTTCTCACGCATCGACCTCAGCAAAGGATACTACCAGATACCAGTACAACCACAAGTCCGAAAGTACCTAGCTTTCAGCACTATGGAAGGACACTTCGAGTTCAATGTGCTTCCATTCGGACTCCACAACGCACCCAGCATCTTCAGCGCCATGATGCGAAAACTCCTGGCACCCCTGAGCAGCGAGCACCTACACTCGTTTATGGACGACATCCTCATCGCAACACCTACGTGGGAGGAACATGTCACGCTCCTACAACAACTACTCGCCCGCCTCAGAGACACGGGATTGACGGCAAGACCCACCAAATGTCAGATTGGATTCACCGAGCTAGAATTTCTGGGACACACCATCAGTCAAGGAAGCCTGCGACCGGTAGAGAAGACAGTGAAACGCCTACTCGACGCTCCTAGGCCCAAGACAAAGAAGGAAGTGCAGTCATTTCTAGGACTCTGCGGCTTCTACCAGAAGTTCATCCCCAACTACAACAGCATCGCCGTGCCACTGACAAATGGAACCCGGAAAATCGCCCCGGACAAAGTAGTATGGACAGCCGAATGCGAGACCGCATTCCAAACACTCAAGGACAGAATGACATCGGCGCCAGTACTCCACCTACCCGATTTGACTCAGCCATTCGTTCTTCGCACCGACGCAAGCGACTTAGGCCTCGGAGCAGTACTGCTACAGCGCGACCCCAAGAATGCGGAGACGCTATTCCCTGTCGCCTACGCCAGCAGAAAATTGAGACCCGCCGAGACCCACTACGCCACGTCGGAGAAAGAATGCCTTGGACTAGTCTGGGCCATACAGAAGTTTCAACTCTACCTGTATGGGACCCACTTCTCAGTTCAGGTGGACCACCAACCCCTATCGTTCCTGGCAGCCTCCAAGTCTTTGAACTCTCGCCTGATGCGATGGGCACTCACCCTTCAGGCGTACTCATTCCAAATCGAGTACATCCCCGGTAAAGAGAACCACGGAGCCGACTACCTCAGTCGCCATCTCGTGGAGGACACAGCAGCTGTCGCCCACCCAACACAACTAAGGGCCACAGCACCAGAATTCGTCCCCGCCCAGTAATACCCTGTCACTAGTGTCCATAGCTACCTGGCACAGCATTGCAGCTCAGGTAGAGCAACTTAAGTAGTTTGTAAATAGGACCCTAGGATAGTGCAGTGTTAAACTAGGCTCTGTAGTAGAAAAAGGTCGAATCCAGTAGTCATCGCCTTTTTTCAGTTGAGGGAGCCTGTCACGAACTGGCTAGTATTAACTCTGCTTATTTTAGCTTGGTTAGTATATATAATATTAGAATTTCAAAGTTAGGAGCAGACGATGAAAGTAATCAAGCGTAGCGGTAGCATACTGCCGATCATACACACAGTGATAGTTGACGCTGGCTGAGGCCATGACATCATCGTAATTACGAGAGTCGTAAACATTTTAACCAATGGGAGCTTACGCAAAGCGGTTCGAGCCAGTTTGACTGGGTCCAAACCTAGCTTATCTTTGGTCAGTTGGGAGTAATACACCGAAGTGTTAACAGCTAGAAAGCTGGCAGAGAAATCTCTTCACACATAGACCAGGAAGCAGGACTGAAGAATCTTAGAATTCTATCAAGTCACTACGGGCCTGAACTTGTCAAACAGGTAAATGAACACCCTTCTGTTTCATCGTGATATATTTATATTATTGTTGAAATTATGTTTGAAGAATTTGCTATGCATAAATGTGAATTATTAATCCGAATTTGCGTGACCGTGTGGACGAGCCGAACACGTGGTGAAACACGACCGGTTGCGCCGCCATGTTGTATGCTGTATGGAACCACTGTTGTTTAACTTATATGTATGTTTGCAGACCAGTGGCTGTACCCGTGAATGTTTATATTATTATTAATTCTGTATGTGTATAGTTAGACACGATTTATATTTATGTATGTATAGGAATTTAGAGTGAGATTCCAGTGGAACCCGGAAGTAGCAGAATGTTCGTCGCTTATGTATAGAGATGTGGAGCTATCACTGAGGGCTACTTGGCTTTCAGTGAGACGCTCTGCACAAACCGATTATTCAGGGTTGTGCAGAATTTCGTCTCTTATATTACAGACGAGCAGGCGAGCTATCCCGAGCTATCCCGTGCGCACAACTCCACAGAAACGACGAGTTGTCTGCGTAACCTCTACCGCACAGGTCGGAGAGAGTTACCCTGGATCACACCCTACAAGACCCCACAGCGTGGCAAGGGAACCCAACTACCCAACGACAAAGGTGTACCAGAAGCTACCTCACAGAAGGACTTCGAACACCCCACACATGAGTTAAGTGCATAAGGCGAAGGTGCACTTAAACTGATCATAGCAGGACCACAGTAGTCCCACTCTTCAGAAACTGTAAATCGGACCACAGTAGTCCAAATCTACATGAAATATTATAGCAAAGTGCCCAAGGAAGATATAACAGCTGCCTAGACTATCAGCGATCGAACTATTAGCATTGAAAGAGACTTTTTAAGTTAGATTAGTACTTAGAGAATCTTGTATAGAGTAGAAGAAATAAATGTGTGATTTTAACTGTTATCAAGTGGCTGGTCTACCTATGATTCATAGCCGTGTGAAAGCTAGTGTGACAGTAATCTCTTACCATTTTTCTATCTATTTCTGTACCCCAACCTTAACACAGAACGAGCTAAACAAATAAATTTATTAAAGTAATTCATAGGGTGACTTACTAGCAGTTCCCACCGAATAAACGTGAGGGTCCATAATTCCATTGTGCAGAGCCCATAAACCCCACGTGACAGGCGTGATGGAATGTTGTTTACTCTGGTGTACGTAATGACTGGAGTTGTATCAGAACTGTAAATCATGATTACACTATAGTATGCTATACCCCACCGAAGTCAAACCAAGTTTCCAGCTTGGAATTTTGTCCTTTGGGGTGAAAAGTCAAAGAATGAGAGACTTCAGTGGGGAGGACCAGAACAGTATAGTTTCAACATATGTTATGACAGAGAGGGGAGCAGAAAGGGGAGTAAAGAGGGGGCTGAGGGGGGGATATTCACGGTGCCAATGTCCTGACTGCAGACATTCCAAAAACAAGATGAAATACGGCGCGCCACAAATCATCCGAGGAAGGCACACTGCCTGCTGCGACAGCAAACCCGACGACCAGCAACATCATCAGCGGCAGCGACGGCATGATGGGGGCCATGTGGCGCCGCAATTGGTCCACCCTTTTGGCGGCCGCTGAGGCAGGTGATTAGATCACCGCCGCAGCATCATCGCCATCATCGATATATACAATGTCCCACCATCCTCGGAGGCCAGCAGACGACAGCATCATAGAGGGAGAGAGGGGGAGAGGGGTGTGTGTGCAGGCAGAAAATTCAATTGCCTGCATGGGATTTCGCGAGGGGACGGGGCGGAGGGGGGGGGGGGGGAAGAGTGAGGAGACGATAGTTTTGGAGAGAAAGGGAGAAGAGAGGAAGAGAGTTTATTATGAGATATGCGTTAGATGATGATGATGATGATGATGATGATGATGATGATGATGATGCTGATGGTGGTGGTGGTGGTGATGATATCATCATCATCATCGTCATTTATTGGAGAGATATTGAAAAGATCCCATTTTTATGTGTGTCTTAACATAGCCGTTGAAATGACAGGAGGCGTCTTCGTTATTATCATCATTCCATATTCACAAATATTATTTGACGGAGGGTAGGGTGGTTAATTAGTTAGTTATTCATTGCTTACAGGGACCAGGGGACTGTAAAGAGCCGAATCAGGACCACAAAATCTAGACCACAACTTCGCTGAAAGAGGGCTCACTCCTGATCCGCATAACAGGTCTGTCGAAACAACCCTAGTGGTAACACTGAAGGCACTCCACCTGCCGGTCACTTTACAATAAAGACATCCCACGCAGGGACGCTGAGGCTATTTTCTAATTTATCGAACCCCCGTTTACACAAACAAAATAGAATACAAACATCATTATAAAATATCAACAAAACACATACATACAAAATGCCTACATTGCCAAATAATAATATCATAGGAAGTCCCAGTTACCATTTGGCAGAAAGCGTCAAAGCTGATCCAACAGACATCACACACAAAATGAGGAGTTTTGTCCTGAAGTTTTCAAGAAAAAAGGTAGGTGACTGGTCTGGCGAAGAAAAAAATAGTATAGATTGATAGAACAGATTAGGAACGAGAAAGAACAAAGGAGAAAGACAGCGGTAATGGGAATTTAAAGCACTAAATTTCCAGAAAGTGGGGATACTATTTATACTGAAACCCCCGGCACCCTCACGGGGGATGACGGGAGGGAGGTGTATGGGGAGGGCGCGAAAGGGTGGGAATGGGTATGCATGGAAGACACAGTCAGGAACCTACCAAATGGAGGCCAGAAGGAGACAATGACAAGACCTCTAGCGAAGATGGATGACACGACTAAATCACCGAAAGTTGTGTTACAAGGCGCAACTCATGCGACGACAAAATAGCATACTAGCAGTCCCTTGTGCTATGGAGAAAACACAATACCATACATGGCCGTAATACTACAGGGTTTAATGTAGGGTTAAGGATGGGTTGGAGCACAAAGTGATACAAGATAGATCCGCATGTATTACAAATATTCGGAGGGATAGAAGTGAGGAGGGAAGGCGGAAGGGAGGAGGAGCTAGGGAGAGAGGGAGAGAGATAAAAGAGGGATTTCCCATCTGCATTTTAAAAAAAAAAGGCTAGTAGGGCAAAGCCCATATGAATCAAATACTCCTTGTGGAACTTGTAATATTTAATATAAAAATGAATGCCCAGCAAAAGAAAGAAAAAAAAGAAAAAAGAAACAGTGGCATTAAAATGCAAAGTAATACCGGTTTTTATCTTGCTATGGTCTTGACTTTGAGATGATCTTGACCTCCGGCTCCAAATACTCTCATGTAAAATCAAATAAACTACAGCAAAAGTAGTATTATGCAACAAAAAAACCAAACAAACAAAAAACAAACAAAAAACACAATAATCTTGGGATGACTTGACCTTCAATGACCTGGACCTTGACCTTTACCTGACCTCTCATGCTCATCAAGTATGATCAAATAACCCAATCTTGTTGCATATTATGGATTAAAGAGAGCCGTTTGTATTTTTTTTTTTTTGACAGGTCTAAAATGACCAACGCAAAACGGAACATATATGAAAGATCTATCTTTCATCTCTAAATGCAACACGTTTGAACTTTATATCTCTCAAAGATTAGGGTCAATCTCTCTTCAAAGTACCCTTGGAGGTAGGCTGACCAAATGTGCACAGGATGTGTGTTTTATTGATATCTATCATGCATCAAAGAATCATAAGTTCAATATTTGTGAAACTGTGTTAAATATTGTCATTTTAAAATAAAAACATTTGTTGACCCTACGACCTTGACCTTAAAGTGAAGTCATTCATTCATTGACCATGGATATAAACCTCTTACCAAGTTTGGTTGTGATAGTTGAAATAGATTCTAAAATATTAATCCACTTGCAAGTTTTGCACATCCAGGCGACTGACGGCGGACAAACGACCGGACGGACACATTTCTTTTTAAATGTAATTTTAGGACTATTTAGGATTCGTCTTGCATATATTTGAAAAAATCTGGATTATTATTATTTTTATTTTATTTTTGAGGGGGGAGGGGGGAGTGTGGGAGGGAGGAGGCGGATCAGCACATACACTTACATTGAAATTGCCAATATGGTTGACAATGGTGGCAAAAGGAGGAAGAGGAAGAAAAGAAGAAGAAGAAGAAGAAGAAGAAGAAGAAGAAGAAGAAGAAGAAGAAGAAGAAGAAAGAAGAAGAAGAAGAAGAAGAAGAAGAAGAATCTACCCACACACACAAACACACCCACACCCACCACACACACACACACACACACCAACACACACCCACACACACCCAAACTTGTTTTGACGACTTTATTATGACTTTCCTGAAACGCCACATACGTTGTGTTGACAATGGGTCATATTTTGTCCCCTTTTAAGTGTTCTAACGCGAACCCTAACCCTTACCAAACAACGAGGGCTCTCAAAACAAGTTATGTAGGTGTTCACTAGTTTGTCCAAATAACGCCGTGTAAACAAGTACACACACACACATACACACCCCCCCCCCCACCTCCCACCCCCAACTCTCCCTCTCCCACCAACCCAACTTCCCACTACCAAAATCTGCCCACAATACAGCAACGACTGTGCACGATGCTGGTGGGAATATCAGCAGCGGCAACGACAAAAGCCGCAGCAGCAGCAAACGCCAGCAGCGATAGAGCAACCCATAGTCCAGTTGTTTGTCACCGGCAGGTCAGGGGTTGTCATTTGACAACGTCACGCCTTGGACAGGGCGATCTATAGCACCGTGCCTACGTGACTCACAACACAACAGTGAACACTCGCTCGCTCACTCTCACTCACACACACATACATACAAACACACACCCACACACACACACACACACACTCCACACACACAACAAACACGCCATTCACGCGCACCTCACACAACATACCTTCACTCACTCACACACACATACAAACACACATAAACACACTCCACACATACACACAACAAACACGCCACGCACGCACACAAATACATCAAACAACATACACTCTCTCACTCACACAAGTATGTAGAACACCAAGACTGGGTTTTATTAAGAATGTAAGAATCGGAAAGTGATTTTTTTGACAGAAAGAACGCAAACAACTTCTAGAAATGTAAGAATCTAATGCAAAATTGGCTCTTTCCCCCTCAAAAGTTGACCTAGTTTGTCTCCTATAGGCGACGAAATAGGTCGAACTTTCTTGCAAAATTTCCCGAAAATTGACTGGATTTTCTCCGTCTGTTTGTTTGTATGTAGATTATAGTCACACGACACTTTCGCATATAGGTGACTACTGGACCGATTTATACTGACACCAGTGGGCCAGTTGTTGGTAAAGGGGAAAATAATATGATCACACGTTGACCAATCCGGGATTCGAACCAGCGACCTTTCGGCAAGACGCTCTTACCAACTGAGCTACCCGGCCCCACTTTCTCCGTCCCGGATAGAGCACTCCCTTATACTTGTAACATTCTCGTGCACTCCCATGCACTAAAAGAGCACTCCTGTGTACTTAGAAAAAAGTGGGTGGCTGGAAAACACTTGGTGGCTAATACACACACCCATTTCCTGCATAAAAAGCAAGGTTAGTCACCCATTTCAAAGCTTATGTTTCCGCACATACACACACATACAGGCATGTCTGGTTCACACTGTCACATACACGGCAAAAATATTAAACTGCTCTTAATTTGATATAATGCGCTTATTAGGCTCAGTGCTTGCCGACCTCAGCATGGAGACTCAAGCCGCCAACACACATCTCAACTGCAGCATACTGGGATCTTTGAAACGGAACGGACAACTAAGGCACCCTGGTTACTGGACCAATCAATCTTTCATGTAATGTCTGTTCACATATTTAGATGAATTTAGGCAATTCAAATTAAAACACAATCATGAACTAACAAACAAAAATAACACCTAAATCGACCTAGCTCGACGTATTCACGTTATTTCAAACATTTCACCTGCGCGCCCCTTTGATGCATCATAGAGTGGCCAGATTCTTTGACGTGCCGCTGAAGCAACTTAGAGGCACGTGGGACACCGAACAAATACTATAGGTATATCAGGATGCACGTTCTGATGAGAAAATCTCTCTTCCTCGTTAAAAAATCGAAACCTAGGTTTTTTTATACACGCCTTTTGCACCACCGACAGATCTCTTACGCACAAAACCTCAATGGATGAAAGTGGGTTGGGAGTGTCTCTGATACTCCAGAAGTGTGACAAACGTCAAGACGAACAGAGCCTCTGAGACTACACATTCTGCCAGCTTTGCATTTTCGATGATCACTCCGCATGACTCCTGATGATCTGCAGGCAGGCTTGAGCTAGGGTTGAGGTTTCGTGTGACAGCTGTTGAGTCAACCTCGTCTTGCATTTCACCCAGAAAGGAAGCTTCCACTTGAAACATCGATTTAAGAAGAAGAAGAAGAAGAAGAAGAAGAAGAAGAAGAAGAAGAAGAAGAAGAAGAAGAAGAAGAAGAAGAAGAAGAAGAAGAAGAAGAAGAAGAAGAAGAAGAAGAAGAAGAAAACAAAAATAATGAATAAATGAAAAACGAAAGAAACAAAGAAACCAGAAGGATAAGAAGAAAAAAAAAGAAAGACAACAGAGAGAAAGAAAGAAAGAAGAAGAAGACAGACAGGAAGGAAGGAGGAAGAAGAACAATAAGAAGAAGATGTTGACGACGACGACGATAATGATGATGGCGACGATAACGATGATGACGACGATGATGATGATGATGATGATGACGATGATGATGATGATGATGATGACGATGATGACGATGATGATGACGATGATGATACTATTTGGGGTAAAAGTGTGGGATAACTTAAGGGAGGGTTTGGGGAGGGAGAGAGCCCCAAAAAGTGTTATGCGGTTGGAGAGTTTTGGAGAGAGATTCGAGAAGGGGAGGGGGGGGGGAGGGAGAGAAAAAAGTGAAAATCAATTGAGTTTGGAAAAAAAAAATGATGTCGTTGTTTAAACAAATCAATCAAATTGTCAGTTCTGCAAGCACCACCTTACCCCTCCCATCTTCCCTCCGCTCTCTCTCTCTCACTCACTCTCTCCCGCCCTCATTCACTCTCCCCCTTCACGACCAACAAACCACGTCAATACGTCTATTTCGAAGGCTCAAAGTCTACTTGTTATAGTTACAATGTCTTGAGTGCACACAAGGGCTTTCAGAATCGGAAGACCTGCTTGATGAATAAAACAACGTCCAAGTTCTTGCCGAAGGCGACAAGGACGAACATCGTTTACGAATTATACGCAAGTCTTGCTGTCCTCAGACAACGTCATCAGTAGTTATATTTCACTCAAAGACAGGCCTAGGTGACGATCGCAAGGAAATGCACACGGTCCCTTCTTCAGCAGCCTAAGACCAGCCCTGTTAGTACTTTACTTTGTAGGACCGACCGCCAAAATGACAGCCAGACGAAACACCGCGCAACAATCCATCTAGTCTATCCAGCGGTAAATTATGAATACCCGGTTCTCTTACTGGGAGCCTTAAAAAAGGATGGAGAGATATAGTCAATGCCATAATAAAGCTGGCCTCGAGAGAAGAAAAGTCTTCCCATTATGAAAGTAAGGTTAAGGAAAAATAAACCTGACCATTAATTTTATTTAAAAAGATGGATTTGGATGAGAAACAAACAGGTGACATTTAGAAGACAAAATTATTATTATGACAGAAAACTAAACGTGAACCACAAAAAATGAATAAAGGCACAATGTTACGATGAAAAGCAAGTGGCACTAAGCAATTTAGTATATTGGTACGCCACAATTCATCCGGACGTCTACAAAAGATGACTGGGTTGACCTTGTTGCTTCTAAAACCGTCCAAGCTGCTTTTCTTTGACATGCGATAGACAACTCCAGGGATCATAACAAACTACGCCTGATCTATGGAAGGGAACAAAAAAGACGGCTGAAGATGAGGATGGAGAAAGAAGAAAAGAAGCCCACGCGAGAAGAGGAATAAGGCTGGGAAACATACACCGACAAACAGGGAGGGATGACCGCGAGAAGGCAAATAATGTCCCAAAGACCTACCCAGGGACACACTATTTGCCTCCTCTTCCCTCCCACTAATTCATCAAGCGGGCTGGCAAAAGAGCAGCGTTCGGGGCATTCCATTCTTTTTAGTGGCAGGCGAATAGGACGAAGGCTAAGGACCGGGGACCCAGGGGCCTCACAAGACGTGCAAGACTCGCTCGTGTGACAGCGGATGAATGCACTCGGCCCCTCGGCCCAGGGGGAGGCCCGCGGGGACGAGGCACAAATTGACACTGTCAGGCCAGCCCCCGGGCGGGCGGGTCTCCCGGCAGGAGGGCCGTGTCAGGATCGTTCCGAGGACGGGATGGATGCTCTGACACCTCCCAAATTTACCAGGCCCTCATGGGACGTCACCATCATGCCGCCAGCGCCATGACGCCCGTACAGGCCACAGACAACAGGTTGCTGTTTGTGAGGGAGGGGAGAGAGAGAGAGAGCGCGAGAGAGGGGGAGGGGGGATAGCTGTCGGATATTCTTATTGCAATCTTTCTGTTCTATAAAGACACGAAACGGATGAACTTATTGGAACTTCATTCAAATCCACTGGAAACAGACACAAACAGTTCAACTAAATTCTAAAGGATTTAAATCTATTAGACAACAAAATTCTCTTACGTGAGACCTGCCTTACGTACCTTAATTTTCAATTCAATTCAACAGATTCACGCTATCCTGAACGTTTTCCATCAATCATGTTCGCAATTTGGTTTACAAGAATGATAGAGAAGATAAAGGACGGTGATGGTTGGGGGGGGGGGGGGAAAGAGGGGTGGTGTTGGAAGGAGCGAGAAGATATAACATTAGATCAAAGGTGCCACCGAATACGTGGGTAAAATTTATGTCGCTTTCTCGGCGAAAGCAAGGCAGCCGCAGAGCCACCCCAAAAAGAATTGTAGAAAGCAGCAAATTTAAAGTATACTTACAACGAGAATAATGTTCAAACCGGGGACTTCTGAATACGATACGACCTTAGTGTTCCTCAAGTTGGACTGCGATATGCTAGTGCTTACAGACAGACACAGTGGCAATTTGGATTCGAACCCGTACTGTCTTCTAAAACAACGCTCTACCGGCTGAGCTCGATCATAAAAATGAAATAAAGAAGAAGAAGAAAAACAAAGACACACACACACACCCCACCTCTCCCCGTCCTAGAAGACAACCAAAAAAGGAGATGGGTTGTCTTGTCATCGATTATTGCGTTTGTGAGGTGTGACGCCGCGGGACCTCTTAGGTCTCAGTGAAGCCTGCGAGACTGTTGTCTGCTACTGCTAGAGTCCTCCATCGATTGCCCTCGCTGACGACTGATGGCCCTTGTTTAGTACCAGTCACGGTACCACGCCAGACACTGAGACCACAAGGAGGACGTTTTGTCTTATGACAGCTACAGTCAGGGAATACTCCGAGTGTCATGGGGGCAGACCGTGTCAAACTGAGTTCTGACGAACATTTCCATCTCCGCCTCAAAGACGGCTGGGGGCTCTTGTGTAGTACTAAGTCACGATACCATGCGCGACACTGAGACGACAAGGAGGACTTCTATGTGCGTGTGCGTGTGTGTGTGTGTGTGTGTGGGTGTGTGTGTGAGTGTGTGCGTGCGCGTGTGTGTACTACAGTCACATACAGTCATGGAGTGGGGTGCAGACCGTGTTCTCAAGGTCATTTCTTTCTCCGTCTCAATGACGACTGAGGGTCCTTCACAGTGCAGACAAGAGAAACCGAGAATAGTAGACTGACCTTGCCTTGTGACAGCTGCTACAGTCGGAGAAGTTGGTGACGGTACACTTCGACACGTATGCAATACGTACTTCTACTGCTCAGGTATCCATAGAAGGGGTGGCATAACTATTATAAAGGGATTTAAAAGAACAACTTTTAACGCTTGTATATATGGGAACTTCGATCATCTCAAGATGACTGCGTACAAATGGGACCCCAGAGCTCTGGGTACAGCTTAGCGTGAAGTGGCGGAGCAGCCTGGTCCTGCCTCATAAAGGTGCGCCGCCACTGTGTCGACTGTACCCAGTGCCCTTGGTCACTCCCTGCACTCGTGCTGTCAACGTTGTCCTTTTCATTGTGGTAGTCGCCCTTTTCATTGTTCTCATCGAACTTTTTATCGTCATAATCGCCCTTTTTATCGTCATAAGTGGCCATTTTCATCGTCATGATCGCCATTTTTATCGTCATGAGCTGCCCTTTTCATTGTCATATTTGTCCTTTGGTTATCTTACCCCTAATGCTCTAAGCAAACCACAGTCTGTATCTCCACACCTTCGAAGATAATTAACTCCGAGACTTAATAAGACCTCTATTTTGTTTTCCTATCCAGGGTTTCACAGTTCAAATTTTCCGCTCATGCGTTCAGTCTTGTTTTTCATCTTTTCTTTAAAATGACAAAACAAATGGATATATAAACTAGCAGTTCTCTGCTTTATTCCATCTTTTGTGTGCACTTTTACTTGGCATATCAGCGTTGTAAGCCGGCCAGACAGGAGGGAACACGGACAAACAGGAAGCAAGCGACAAGCTCAAGGATTTGGGGCGTGGACAGCAATACAGGCAGTTCACGAGCTTGCACGAGATCAATTAATGAGCAGAAAGGACAGGGAAAATTGAGCTATAATAATCTCAGCGAGATTCTATCAACCAGGTCCCATAACTCGATTGTCTTTGGGGCTCCACAGATGATTGTTTAAAAAGCGTAATCCATCTTTCTCTGTCCTCAGCAACCTTCATGGCTTAGCTCAGTGTCAAGCCAGTCCATTCTCGAATGTTGTCCTCCCACCTCTTTTTCTGTTCCACCCCTTCTGCCTCCTTGCCCCGTGCCTTGCAGTGATGATATGTCCATACCATTGGAGTTTCAGTTTTTTCACCACTGTGAGCATGTCACCGTGCTGTCCAATGGCTTGTGTGATGGTCTGTCGGACTTTGTCGTTGGTGATGTGCTGGGTATAGGAAATGCACAGAAGTCTTCTGTAGCACCTCATCTCCATGCTTTGTATTCTTCGTTGTAGATCTGCTGTGAGGGTCCATGTTTCGCAAGCGCACAGGAAGATGGAGATGACAAGGGAGCGCAGTACCCTTACTTTGGAGTGTAAATTGATGGTCCTGTCTTTCCAAATAGGCTTCAACCTTGTCAGGGTAGCAGTTGTTTGTGCGATCCTGGTGAAGACTTCCTGTCGGGACCCATTGTCTGATACAATGGCTCCTATATATGAGGCTGATAGTGCGGGAATTTTCACACAAAAGTTACCCTTTTTGGGAAGAGTGATGATAAGCGACTAGGTCCATGTTGTAGGCCATTCCCCGTGCCAGATCTAGTTAAAGATAATGGTGAGGGCGTCAATTATCGCTTCTCAAGCTGCGTTGTTTACTGATGACTTCGCCTTCGTGTCTTGATTTCACTGCTGATATGTGAGATTTCTTGGGTAATGGAGAGGAGTATGGTTTTTGTGTGATTTTTCTGTAAGCATAGATTTGCTTTGGATGTTTGGAGACCGTGAGCTGTAATTCTGTTCTTGTAGAAAGTTGGATTGTTCAGTGTTGTTGTATGTTCGATTCTTTTTAGTAGGCTAGTATGAGGTGTATGTTGTAAAGTCCAAAAGTTTTGGTGTTTTCTTTGGGCATGCGTGCAAGGAATCAATTGAAGTGTGTGGTGGTGGTTTTATTGACATCTACACAGCGAAAAGTTCAAATTTTGGATATTTCTGCTTGGGTTTGCAGTTTTTGTCAGATTTAGTCTGGTGCACTTGTTCTCAAGAGAAAGAAAGAAAAAGAGATGTCTTCCTAAAATGTTGATCCTGAAAGTGAAGCGTTTTTGACGCTTGATCTGAATGATTGAGTCAATGTGTGAATTGGTTGGGACTGTGGCATGTCCATCGTCTGGATTTTTTGTGGAGACCAAGCGTGTTTGCCAGCATCAGATTGTTGTACCTGGCAAACTCCAAGAGTCTCAGATCTCTTTCATTTGTTGCAGAGGTTGTTGCAGAGGAACATGTGTCTCCCCAGTTGTGGTGCGCATTTTGACCAACCTTGACATTCCAGTCGCCTTCCACTATGACCATGCCCTTCTTCGGCACTTGGTCAAGGACAGTCTGCAGATGTTCATAGAAATCCTCCACTTTGCTGTCGTCATAGTCTGATGTTGGGGTATAGGCTTGGATGATGATGATGTTGAAAGGGGCTGCTCTCAGACGGACGGTAATGAGTCTACTGGAGACTGGGCGGCAACCCATGACATTGGCTAGAATGTGGACCAAGAATCCAACGCCATGTTTGTGCCTGTCATCTCTTCCGCTGAAATATATCTTGTGGCCTTTCTCTCGGTCGTCGTTTGACCTATGCCTTTCCAGCGCAGTTCGCTCATACTTACAATGTTCAATCGATAGTGGTCCAGCTCGTGGACCAGTTCTTTTAAGTTTCCCTCCGCAATTGGGGTCCTGACATTCCATGTTCCTATATAGTATAACGATGTTGTCTCTCGTGCGGATCTAGCGAAGTTGTCCATCAGTAACACATTTATCACCTCCGTCCTGATGGCCAACGGAAGGCGCGGTCCTTGTGGTGACCCGGACAACGACCGATCCGTACAGAGTGAGTGGTTCTTTATCATTCTTGGGCAAGAAAGACCTGATGTAGCCCAATCCTCCGAGATTCAACTGTCTTCAGATCTTCGGGACATAGGCAGCTTGGTTGCAGGTGGTGACAGTCTTTGTACAGACATTTCGCGGTTGAAAAGTAGCCATACCGCCGGTTCGCTGTTAATGTAGTGACTCCTCCGCCCAAACCAACCCTGAGCTGAGTGAGAGGTCCCTGTCCCGGAGGGACCGTTTATTAATGCGGGCCAAGTGTTTTGGAGCTCGCAACGGCTCAGTAATGGGACGTTATCAATGGACAAACGAGGTTTGATGCTGAACAGGCCGCCTACACCACCGCTAAACGATGTCATCAATTCCAAACTCTTTCGCCACTTTAAGAAAGAAAAAAAAGATCTAAGTGGAGGTGGGTGAGTGGTTGGCGAGTCGAGGAAATGAGGGGTGGGGGTCGTGACACGAAGCTCAAAGGAATTACTTCAAATTGTTGCCCCACTTCATCGTTATTCACATCTCAAAACTCAAAACCAATTTCTGCAAAAAATACAAAAAGACAGACAGTTTTTATTGACGTTCATGGCTGCTATCGTTTTTTTTACTATGACTACTGTGACACTGTTCGCCGATTAAGCACGGTCGTCTTCTCAGCTTCACCCTTCCAAAACAAAACAAAACAAAAAAAGTCTTTGTAGTCTGACGATCCATCCATTGTCACCGAGTGGCTGAGAATGGCCGAGTACCTCTCACTAGTGACAGGCAAAACGCAAGCCTAGGTTAGTCTCAGCTACACAGTTTGCTATCCACTCGCCAAAAACCCTTTCTTAGGACGCATCCCAAAATGCCTTCTTGCAAGCTCTGTAAAATTTCTTCCTCCTAAGCCCTCAAAATTATTTCCCTTTCCCCGTCATACGGTTACTCCTCCTACCCCCCTCTATCTCACCCCTCCAAAACCTTACCTAAAAACAAAACAGCAACAACCAAACTTAAGTATGACGATCTTTTGTCCTACCTGCATCTCGTCAACCTTACTCCCCCCTCCACCCCCCTTCACCCCTCCCACCAACAACAAAGTCTAAGAAATGTTCTTCCAAGCACGACCTAAAATGTTAAGACTCCTTATTTCCGCCCCACGCAACTTGACCCTCCGCACCCCAGTCTCCTAAGTTTTTGTTTTTCTCTTCTCCTCTTCCCCAGCACTCACCCATCATAACACTCACTCTATTCTCCACCCATCATAACACTCAATCTATTCTCCACCCATCTTACAACTCACTCTATTCTCCACCCATCATAACACTCACTCTATTCTCCACCCATCATAACACTCACTCTATTCTCCACCCATCATAACACTCACTCTATTCTCCACCCATCATACAACTCACTCTATTCTCCACACATCATACAACTCACTCTATTCTCCACACATCATACAACTCACTCTATTCTCCACCCATCATAACACTCACTCTATTCTCCACCCATCATAACACTCACTCTATTCTCCACCCATCTTACAACTCACTCTATTCTCCACCCATCATAACACTCACTATATTCTCCACCCATCTTACAACTCACTCTATTCTCCACCCATCATAAACACTCACTCTATTCTCCACCCATCTTACAACTCACTCTATTCTCCACCCATCATACAACTCACTCTATTCTCCACCCATCATAACACTCACTCTATTCTCCACCCATCATAACACTCACTCTATTCTCCACCCATCTTACAACTCACTCCATTCTCCACCCATCATACAACTCACTCTATTCTCCACCCATTATACAACTCACTCTATTCTCCACCCATCATACAACTCACTATATTTTCCACCCATCATAACACTCACTCTATTCTCCACCCATCATACAACTCATTCTATTTTCCACCCATCATACAACTCACTCTATTTTCCACCCATCATAACACTCTATTCTCCACCCATCATACAACTCACTCTATTCTCCACCCATCATACAACTCACTCTAATTTCCACACATCATAACACTCACTCTATTCTCCACCCATCATAACACTCACTCTATTCTCCACCCATCATACCACTCACTCTATTTCTTCACAGCACCTTCTTCTCGTTGCCTTCCCCTTTCCTCGCACCATCCACCACCCATCCCCATCCCTACCAAAAGAAGAAGAACGAAAGAGAGAAAGAAAGAAAGTAAGTAAGTAAATAAGATAGAAGGACAAAGCCTATATGACTCACGTGCTCCTCGTGGAACTTATGAAACTGAGTGCCCAGAAAAACAAACAAAATAAAATGGTGGTATTAAAATGCAAATACCGACTTTGATCTTTCTATGCTCTTGATGTTGAGACTACACTGACCTACATGTACGGCTTCAAATACACTCATGTATTATCAAATAACATACAGCAAATGTTGCATTATGCCCAAAAGAAGGCGACCTTCGGATGACCTTGACCTTCAATGACCTTAGCCTTCGGATGACCTTGACTCTTGCATGATCTCTCATGCATGTCTGATCAAATAACCCAATGTTGTTGCATAATATGTTTCTCATTGACACCCGTCATGCGTCAAAGAATCAAACATTCAATATTAATAATCTAGAAAAGAAAAAAAAAGGGGGGTGGACATTTTGTGACAAATCGTCATTTTTTTTAAAACTAACATTTTATGACCCTGTGACCTTGACCTTGAAATGACATTATTCATTCACTGATCATTTTCGAGGTCTCATGGGTATACACCTTCTTACCAAGTTTGGTTGTGATAGTTCAAATAGGCTCTAAGTACTTAGCCACTTTAAACTTTTTGCATACACAGACGGCAGACAACGGACAGACAGGCGGATGGCGGTCGGACAGACCGACATTCTTCTTCGATATCATTTTTGGACTATTTAGGTAATTGGCGGGAGAGTTTAAATCAAGTTGCTATGCATGTGAGTAAAATAAATAAATAAATAAATAAATAAATAAATAAATAAATAAATAAATAAATAAACAACGAAGGAACGAAAAAAAGAAAGAAGAAAAAAAAGAAGACGTCGTCATCATCCCCATCCCCATCCCCATCATCATCAGAAGAAGAAGAAGAAGAAGAAGAAGAAGAAGAAGAAGAAGAAGAAGAAGAAGAAGAAGAAGAAGAAGAAGAAGAAGAAGGAGAAGGAGAAGGAGAAGGAGAAGAAGAAGAAGAAGAAGAAGAAGAAGAAGAAGAAGAAGAAGAAGAAGAAGAAGAAGAAGAAGAAGAAGAAGGAGAAGGAGAAGGAGAAGGAGAAGGAGAAGAAGAAGAAGAAGAAGAAGAAGAAGAAGAAGAAGAAGAAGAAGAAGAAATCCTCGATTCTCCTCCTTCCCCCGCCCCCCCAACCCCCTCTCAAAAAAAAAATAATAATAGTAAAAATCAACTGGGTTAGTCAGTGACGGCTGACACGCGAACCCCCAAATACAGCAACGATACTAATAACAATCCTACGGCGTGACCACCAACCCTCTGTGTTCACCAGACGTCGTCTCTGGCACCGGAAATAGAGTATTTTCCTGCCTACCGACCTTCAACACTCATAACAAGATTCAGAGCATCGCAGTTTGCATATGAGATATGTCTCTACCAAACTGTACGACTTACAACCTTATAACAACTTCTGCTAGTCTGTGGAGGCCTTCAACCACTTTGACCGTCGTCACCCACAACTCTGGAATATTCGTTGTCTGGGCGTCAGGCGATGCGCCCAAAGGCTAGCGGCTTGGGTTAGATCTTGCACTGACCAAAGCCAGCGCCTTTAGCAGCTCTTGAGCTGGAAAAGCGCTCTATAACAACGATTGTAAATAATGAAATATTCGGGTTTGGCGATTGCACTATAGGAACCAAGTGGGTTATGCAACAGTCAGACGCTTGGACAAATCCCTTCGTATCCCCCCTTGAAAACACACACACAAGCAATGTTCTGCAAACATTTGAAATATAATGGCTCATTCTGAATTTTAAAAAGAAACAGAAAAGAACACACATCAATTATTATTAAATATTTGGGGGATATTTTTCCTTCTTCGGTTGTGAACGTGGACAGGTGAACGTTTTTTTTTTTTTAAATTCTTATGCTTATAGCTTATTCGGATGCTTATAGCTTATTCTTATAGCTTATTGGGATGCTTCTATATATTAATCGAGCAGCCTTTTCAGATCACGAGGGGCCGTTTTAGCCAACCAGCGGCTTTGTTGTGAAGTTAATTTTGAGCTTCACTTGGCTCCAAGTTTTACAGATTACAGCTGAACTGTCCATATAATTGCTTCCACGCGAGTTTTGCCATTCGGCGCTCGATCACCCGCTGCCGATACAACGAAACTTAACATTCTTTTCGATCGCAAAACGGCTTTAGTTTGCATTTTAATGCTTCCAAAAACACTGTAAAAACACATGTGTGAGACGGTATTTTTAGAACCAATCATTTTTGTCCTTAGCCCTGCCATCATTTCCGCATACCATTTCTACCAAGGATTTCGTATTTTATTCCAAATCGCTTTTAATCGATCGGCGTTCGCTATATTGTTGTTTAATCCAGTTTCAAGTTTATAACACTAATAAAATCGAGGGGTTCAACATGTTTTATGATATGGGACCTAAAATCAGATTTGAGAATTATAGCATCCCATGGTTCAATGGATAAGGCGTTTGACTGTCAATAAGGAGACCCGGGTTCGAATCTCGATTGGTCCTTTTTTTTTTTTTAAATAAAATTTAATAATACAGAGCGAGAGAGATATAAGAGAGATATAGTTAATAAAGAAAAAGAGCGGAACAGAGGCAACTAAAAAACAAAACGAGGTGCAAGTAAAATGCTAAAAAAAAAAAAAAAAAAAAAAGTATAAATAAAATTAAAATCATAGCACGGGTATTAATAACTGCTTCATATTCTTTTTTTTTTCCCATTTATCCATGATGCGTGTACTTCTTAGAACACTTAACATCTTATGCTTTTAAAAAAAAATTAGGTATAGGTAGGTCTGTTTAAAAAAATAAACATTTAGAAAATAACATTATAGTTTTATTGTAAATTTCATAGCATAATTAATTGTCATTCGATTCATCAGAAAAAAATATTAAATTAAGAGCAAACTTTACATTAAAAATAAATATTTAGAATCTAAATTAAAACTGAATTGTTCCCAAATAAATATCTGTAGGGACTAAAGGTCCATATTTACATTTACATGGCTTGGTGCTTTTTTTTTAATGATTGCCTCAATTTGGTATTTCATTGGTATGTATTATAAAAAAAAAGTTCTGTGCATGCAGTGATAGCATTGCCTTATTGTTTTAATCACATGCATGTGCAATAAATCAGTAATGCTGTTCTCCTCAAATAAATGATTATTGTGTTTTATTACAATTATAAGTTTATTTTTAATCTATGTCTCTTTTTAGTGATTCACCACTGACAGTGTACTTCAGCCTTCCACGTCCAGAATCATAAACACAACAAAGATTATTATATCAAAGATACTTTTATACAATGTGAATTAATTTTCGAGCTAATGTTAATTAAAAGTATCTTTGATATACTGTATATCTTAGTTGTGTTTATGATTCTGGAAGTGGAAGGCTGAAGTGCACTGTCAGTGGTGAATCACTAAAAAGAGACATAGATTAAAGATAAACATATAATTGTATTTTACTTTCAAAATACTTAGCAGTTCCTGTTGTGTTTACAATTTCTTCCACTTTCAGGCAATTGATACTTCCTACATGTAGTTATTGTACCAACACCACAACATAAACTATACACTATGTAGGCTACAATGGAACATTATAGTCTCAAATAAATTTGACTTCACTCAGTGGCTGACAGCTTGGACACCCAAAGATAACCTATAACGGGCATAAAATCAGCAACACAACAACAAAATATAATAGATACTTTTAATTATACAACAATACAAGACAAATGAATTTTCGTGCTTTGCTCTTCTTCAGATTAAAAACAAACATAAAATGACAAAATGCTGCAGAATGCACAAAAAAAGTCACTTCCAGGAAAATTTTTGAAACGGGCATATAACATCAGGCCCAGCAATTGGGTCATCAAAAATTTATTTGGACGGGTAATAACTGCTAGTATAGCTTATTCTTATAGCTCATTAGGATGCTAAAACTGCACACACAAAAAAGGCAGCAAATGGGCGCCTCGTGCCAGTTAAATCCCTATCAACCAGCGCCTTGAGCCGCTCTTGAGCTAGAAAAGAGCTATGTTATAACCATAAAGCCAGGAAAACACGTCAATATGTTCGTACAATCGGCACACTTTTCTGTACATTCTCCTGATCAATCCTATGTCATCTGAGATTTTATATATTATATATAAACTTTCTGCATTCCATTTCCAGCATAATCATTCAATGTGTGCTACTGCTCATATAATTAGTGAGCACAGCCATTCGATCAATGTGTACTAATGACCATGTAATTAGTTGCTATAATTCATTAGCGTACTGATTCAATGTGTGCTACTGATCATGCAATTAGCATAAGTATTCAATGTGCTCCACTTATCATGTCATCAGTACTCACAATCATTCAATGTTTGCTAGAGACTGATCATGTAATCAGCAAAATCAATCAAAGTGTGCTAATGATAATGTTATTAGCATAATCATTCAATGTGTGTTATAGACTTATTATGTAATTAGTTAGCAAAAGCATTCGATTTGTGCTGCTAGATACTTAGTATGCAATGAGCAAAATCATTCAATGTATTCTGCCTACTGATAATGTCATCAGCTTAATCGTGCAAGGTGTACTACTGATTCTGTAATTCGGTTATGGGCGCGCTGTCTTCATTGGAAGGGTCTTGGAGGTTCACACACTTTTTCTTCCAGTTTAACACATAACTACAATGGCAAAGCTAATAACCTAAAGGGAAAAAAGTAAAATTCTGTGAAAAATCGTCATTTTTTGACGAGCATTTGATGACCCTGTGACCTTGACCTTCAAGCCAAGCCATTCATTCAATGATCATTTTCGAGGTCACCAAGTTTGGGTTTGATAGTTGAAAAGGCTCTGAGTGAGTACTTAGCCACTTTAAAGCTTTTGAACATTCGGATGGCGGACAATCAGATGGACGGAAGGAACTTTTTTTTTTTATATATCATTTTTGGACAATTTAGGACTCATCTCGCACAGCTTTGCACTATGACAATGTCCTTCTTTGGCTCTTGGTCAAGGACAACCTGCAGATGTTCATAGAAATCCTCGACTTCGCTGTAGTCATTGTCTGATGTTGAGGCATTGGCCTGGATAATGGTGATGTTCAAAGGAGATGCTTTCAGACGGATAAAAATCAGTCTACTGGAGACTGGGTGGCAACCCATGACAGTAGCTAGAATGTCTTTGTGGACCAAGATTCCAACGCGGTATTCGTGCCTGTCATTTCTCCCGCTGAAATAAAGCTTGTGACCTTTGTCGGTCGTTGTTTCACCTAGGCCTTTCCAGCGCAGTTCGCTGATACCTACAATGTTCCATCAATAGTGGTCCAGCTCGTGGGCCAGTTCTTCTAATTTCCCCTTCGAAGTTAGGGTCCTGCCATTCCAGGTTCCTATGACTATTGTTGTCTCTCGTGCGGATCTAGCGAAGTTGTCCATTAGTAACAAACTTATCACCTCAGTCCTGGTGGCCAACGGAAGGCGCGGTCCTTGGTGACCCGGGCGACGACCGATCCGGTATGGAGTGAGTGGTTCTTTTCATCTTGGGCAATAAAGACCTGGCAGGGCCCAATCCTCTCCAGGCTGTTGGCTACAGCCGAAATCCACGAGTACAGTGTGGCTCGCATTCCCCCCCCCCCCCCCCCCCCCCCCCGAGCACGTGGTCGTTGAACCTGTAGTAACATGTGGTTCCTCCGCCCTGGCCGGAGACGTCTGTGTAGAAGACTTTCGCACAGTGATACCTTGCTGACATCACCCCTGTTGGTCGCCTCTTACGACACTCCGGGAAACGTTGGGTCTATACTACTCAGTGCCCGAACCCACAGGGCACAGCTTGCTTTTGGCGTGTACAAATCACCATGTTGTTCTTCATTTAAGTCCTTAAGAATGTAGCATCTTTTCTCTTTCCGTCGTCGTCACCATCATCATCATCATCATCATCATCATCATCATCATCATCATCACCATCATCATCACCATCATCATCACTATCAGCACCTTCTTCTTCTTCCCGGACGGCTCCCAGCGAAGAAAGACTAGGGACACGACCTTTCCCCTTTGTCGTTTGGCAGCCTGGCATGGAAGGAGGCTCGCCGTTGTCTTTTGTGGCCGCTGTAGTTTTTATCGCGAGCGGTGCCCCGATCGCCCCATTACCTCGACGTCTGCTAACAGCTGTTCCCCTACCTGCGGCGGAGTGGCCAGACGTAAACCAAGCGACAACCAGATAAGGCTGCCAAGCTCAACCACATCCTTCCTGCATGGCACATACGTCGTCAGGCATTCTCAGTCTTCATCTTATACTAAACTTACATTCGGGATGGCGCAGTTGTCCAGGACGTCTGACACCGCGCTTAATGCTGCAAGGTGTCTCGTTGCGCAGTGAGTTAGTCGCCGGGTTCCAATGCCGAAAGTCGCGGGTTCGATTCCCCGCCAGGGGTGAACTTATATGACTGAAGAGGCACGAGACTATGGAGTCCCCGAGGGGTATTTCCGGATACTCCTTCTCCCGTTTCCTCCCTCCCAGCAATAATGGTCTAATATGCAGTTACTTTAACATTTCAAAAGTAACAAATTCCATTTCCTTTTCGACTTCCAATAGCGAAGCGATCTCCATGCCTTTACACCCCTTGTTTGAGTGATAGGTGTGTTTGTTGCGTGTGAGAGAGTAGGTAAAACATGTGAGCGTGTATGTTGGTACAGATAGCCGCTCTTTGTGCCTGATTTGTTTAATTGGGGGAAAGCGCGAATGTAGCATTCATTATTATTATTATTATTATTATTATTATTATTATTATTATTATTATTATTATTATTATTATTATTATTATTATTATTGCTGTTGTTGTCATTATTATTATTATTAAAGTGTCAGATGTATTGTATTATATTGCGTTGTACTGCCATCTTGGGCGGCGCGAGTTAGGTCTAGCTCTTCGGTCAGCACCATTAAGCAACTCGAGAGAGTACATGCGCTATATAAGAACAAGTCATTTTAAATGTTGCAGTCTTGGGTTTTTTCCCCCCTCACAGCATAACAAACTCTGTGATAAAACTGAACGGAAAGTAAGATTATAACAGCGTGCAACCCCAGTCAGCCAACCAAGCGGTGAATGGAAAATCTAATGACAAGGTAAAGCAGCGAGGAAACGCGAGAGTGGAAGAGAACAGAGGGACGTGATCCACCGTATAAAGCGTCATCATAGAAAAAGCGACTCGATTCGAGTAAGATTTCTTTTTTTTTTACAGTATACTATGGAGAATCGAACCTGCTGTCTCCTGCACCCCTTTTTCTCCCTTCTTCCCCCACTACCCCCGTGCGAACGCTCTTACCACTCAGCCAATGTTGGCCACTCATGCAGCGGATGGCAGTATAGTAGTAGCAGGCCTCGGAGGCAGGATGGGCAAGGCGAGGCGAGAGCAGGCAAACGCCCCCAGATGGGGGACGGTAGCGTGAGTGATAAACAGCGGGCGGTCGCGAGGCGTGCACGTGCTGTTCGCGCACGCAGGAGATAAGCACGGCCTGTTTGTATAATAGTGTGGCATGGCGCGGCACTGTCTTACCTGCCCCTTACCTTCCTTTTAGGTCCCTTGCTCCGTACCCAGGGTATCCCAGGTCAACTACTTTGCAAAACCAGAAACTTCACCAGACCTTAATGTGCCGCGATCAGTGAGGCTGTTACTAATAAATAAATACATCTTGCGCCTTCAGCCCAGTATTTTCAGAAAGAAACGCTATATAATTTATAAATGCCTTTTATTATAATAATAATAATAATAATAATAATAATAATAATAATAATAATAATAATAATAATAATAATAATAATAATAATAATAATAATAATTATTATTATTATTATTATTATTATTATTATTATTATTATTATTATTATTATTATCACTACCTTGAATGTAGAAATTACACACCATAGCCCACAGGTCCAACTACACAGGGTGTCCAAGACGAACTGAAGTAATTCTTTACCGATAGATACAAATAATTAAATAAATAAATATGTAAGTAACCTTTGCACCCCCGAATGAAGAAGTCCTCTCTTACCTAGCTTTATCGCCCCGAATCACAAACCATGGCCCTGCTGCTTTCTCTCTATGACTATGATGGGTTTCCTGCTTCCTCCAGTAACCTCTGCAACTCTGAATGAAGTCCTCCCTTACCTACTTATTTATGTATTTATTTAATCGCTTACATCGCCCAGAATCACAAACCATGACCCTGAACCTTCAGGCAACTTTCTCTCTGAGACCTAAGACTATGTTGTGTTCCATACTTTTTCCAGTAACCTTTGCAACTCTGAATGAAGTCCACTCTACCCCTACCTACGTAGCCCTGAATCACAAACCATGGCCCTGAAGACTCCAGGCTGCTTTGTAAGACCTAAGTCTATGACACCGGTGCTCTCTCTCTCTCTCTCTCTCTCTCTCTCTCTCTCTCTCTCTCTCTCTCTCTCCCTCCCTCCCTCTCTCCCTCTCTCTCTCTCTCTCTCGCTCTGTGCGCAGACTGTGGCTTTGTTTACACTGACGACCCGTCGACAGCAGCCTGGGATTGCAAATGCCCTTTCTACGTTCTACTGTATTGATGAGAAGAAGGTTATTTTATATTTTTTTTATTTTTTTGTCTTTTGTCTTTCCTTTCATTCACACTTCGCCATCCATTCATGCGGATTTCGTTCATTCACTCTGCAGAGTCTTTCTGGTAATGGTAACGTTAAACAATACGGATGTGTTGTTTTGTATTGTATTGATTTGTATTGTATTGTATTTGGAGTGCTTTGTCACTCACCGCGTCCCTTACTTTCTTGTATTTGGAAATAGCCGTGTTGAGAGTGGGATGGTGGCCTAAATCAGAAAACCTACCTTTCACAGCTAGCACAAAACAAGAAGCTTTGGTGGTACCTCTTTTCATTTATTTAGAATCGCCCGGGTGCACTCCAGTGCGATTGACTGCTTGACTGCTCAGAGTCCTAGGCATGAGACGGCACACTATGAACATGGTTCATATGGCAGCGTGGATATTAATTAGCGGTGGATGAGGAGACTGTAGACCTTCAGTCCAGTTTGCATCATTCAAAGAATGAATGAATATTTCCACACAAAAAGCATGATCACAGCGCCAGATGGATTATATTCAAAGTTTACAACGGTCCTATTTACTGTTGCTCTTTACCCCTGTTGTAAAAAAAAAAAAATCGGCTAACTTTAAAAATATCATAAATAGTCACGCCTTCGTTTAATTTTTTTTTTAAAGTCAATAAATAATAAAAATAAAATTAAACTGCCACGTTAACACCCACCCCCAAAATATTTGATATATTCAACCAATGTGTTCCCCTACCGCTCATACTTATGGTCCACAGCAAAACCTTCGTAACGTTTCCCTTGGTGACTAAATATTCTTATGTCCTATCTGCACCTTCACACAGGTAAACAGTTCAACTCGGGGCGCCCACGCAGGCAGGATGGAGGAGGACTAGGCGGAACATTTCACCAGCTGCAGCCAGCGGCGGCACCCCCACAGCAGGCAGTCCTGAGCGTTCATCTTGCAGCAGTGCCTTGTCTTTTTGTCACTAACAGTGCCAGAGTCGCAGTCCGCTCTCTCTGGCGCCAGCGCGGCGGTACAGCATCAGCACGCACACAGCTATTTGTAGTACACTCTGCGTTCACAGGCACCAACCATCATACTGCACACTTTAGTACAACTTCTAAGACAAGATAGTGCAGCAGTCGAGCCAGAATAATAAGAACAAACCAGTTTCAAAGAAGTCCGCCCACTAGTTTCACAGAAAAATGCGCAAACGTGACAGCCGGTCGGGCCATAAACAGTAGTTTCTCCAGCCATTAATAAGCTCAGGAATCAACGAAGGAACACTGAAATGTAACGACTACACCCGCCTTTGACATACCCTACGGCAGACGGGGATAACCAGTGGGTTACATTACATTACAAGATTATTGCTTTAGGTCCAGCGTACTCTTCCGAGCCACATCAGGACCGGACAACCCCTCATCCGCATAAAAGATCTGCTGAAACAACCCTAGTGGTAAAACTGAATACTCTCCACCAGCCAGTCACTTTACAATAAAGACATCCCACGCAGGGGACGCTGAGGCTATAATCTAATTTATCAAACCCCCGTTTATAAAAACAAAATAGAATACAAATATCATTATAAATTATCAACTAAACACATACATATAAAATGCCTACATTGCTAAATAATAACATCATAGGAAGCCCTAGTGACCACCTGGCAGAAAGCGTCCAATATTCCCAAGCTGATCCAACAGACCTTACACACAAATAAGGAGTCTTGTCCCAGAAGAGTTTTCAAGAAAAAAAAATAGGTGACTGGTCTAGCGAAGAAGAAGATAGTATATCAGATTGATAGAACACAGCAGAAACAAGAAAGAGAAAGAACAAATGAGAAAGACAGCGACAGTGGGAATTTAAAGCACTAAATTTCCAGAAAGTGGGGATACTATTTATACTGAAACCCCCGGCACCCCAACAAGGGTAACCAGGGGGTGGGGATCTAAATGAAGAATTAGAACAATTATTACTGCCAAGATGGACAGTGAAAATGTCCTCTTTTATCTTTCTCCCCAGCACCCCTTCCCTCCACTTCCCCTTATCCCCCCCCCAACCACCACCACCACCACCACCACGGGTTTCGAACCTGGATCATCTGTGTGGTAAGCGAACGCCCTACGACAAAGCTACTGCGGTGGTATAGGAAGAAATAATATTATAATAACTACTATGTGTATCTGCGCAGTACCATTGCCCCCAAAACCGAGGAGGCGGTAATACGGGTAATACACAAGAGTAAAATAGAAGAAGTTTCCTTTGAGAAGGGGGGAGAGGGACAGAGGGTAGATGGAGAGAGAGGGGGGGTAGATGGAGGGAGAGAGACACAGAGAGAGATGGCGATTCGGTGTCCTGAAACACTGAGACAAAAAGCTGCATAGATGTGAGGGTACACCTTAAGACAAGAATGAAATTGCTATACAAGAAGGAAGATGTCACAAATCTTGTATGTGGTTCACCTCTGGGTATGTGTGAGAGAGGGTGAGAGAGGGTGAGAGAGAGAGAGAGAGAGAGAGAGAGAGAGAGAGAGAGAGAGAGAGAGAGAGAGAGAGAGAGAGAGAATACTGCGACCCAAGACGTGATGCGACGACACAGGTAAGAAGGTAAACGTGTTGGTGCACCTGTACAAGGCAAGGTGCGTATGTGAGGGGATGATGGTTGTGTGAGAACAGAGGGTAGGATTCCACCTCCAATCCCATACACAAGGAAAACAATATTAAAGCAAACGAGCAACGTCCTGTGACTGGAATTGTGCGAAAACAAACAAACAAAATAGAACAGGTAAATAGGCCAAAAAGACACATTGAGGGCTATGTGCCGTACGGGACATGTTGTACCTGTACACATACGAAGGGGAAGAAAGAGGGTCTTTGTGTGTGCCCCTGTGCCAGCCGCCACCGCTATGCCGTTGAGCTCACAGCCTGCGACCGAACAGCCTCTTGCTAGCTGCGACGCACGTGCAGCAAGTGATGAGACAAGGCTAGCACACATGGCGGAAAGGAAGCCGGAATATCAGCGCTATCTACGGCTCGCACAACTTCATTCGCAGTCCTGGCCTTCGCTCACAAAATACTCTGGGTTGATGGCGCCGCCAGGTGGGGGGAATGAAGCCCCGCCCACTTCCGACCACAGCAAGGGACCGCAAGACTGGGGCCAGGTCCGTTGTCGCCATATTTGGTCAAGGCTGCATTCCTACTTGCCAAGGTGATTTCAAAGGCGTTGATCGCGGACGGACGTTCAGGGCTTCTAGACTGATCGAGTTGGGGCGTGAAGATAGATTGTAACGAGTACGAATGATGTTAGGAGAGTTTGGCGTCCTCTTGCGAGTCAATAAAGTCTAGTGCGCCCGGCCTTACCCCCACAGCATGCTCGTAATCATTTGAGGAATGGAGATGATAGGAGGAAATCAGGGGTGGGGGAAGGAGGAGGGGGATTGAACTTTTGTTAAGTGCGATCAAACTGTTCACTCTATAGTCCAACTCAAAGATGCAAGGTGTCTTTGACCTCGGCTTGTCAAATACAGCGGTAAGTGTCGAGGACTTTGGAACCGGGATTGAGAGGGAGAGATAGGGGAAGGGAGGGTTGATGGTGGGGAAGAGGAGCAGCGAAGAAGCGGCACTGTCAAGACTCGCCTAGCAACTGTAAGCAAAGAACAACAAACCGCGAAGGAGCGAAGCACATTTTAGCGAAGGTAAATGTTGGGGAGAGAGGGAGGGAGGGAGAGAGAGAGGGAGGGAGAGAGAGAGAGAGAGAGAGAGATGTATACGTGTGTGGGTGTGGGGGGTATGTGTGTGTGCGTGTGTGTAAGCGGGCGCGATGAGTGTCAATATGAAAGGTCGGACAGACAGAATTTTACTATAATAACCCGTTATCTGGAAGTAAAGGCAAAATCAACACAGCTTACACTACATTGTGGAATGGCTAGATCTAGCTCATAAAGCTTACAATAAGAAGCACCAAAAGCTGAACACCGCGTTCGCATCGACAGTACATAATCGGGGGTGTTTGTTTCTTCACTACACTTAAGTCCCCTATACGCTCTATGTGTCCGGGGGTCACAAATTTACCAAAGAAGAAGAAGTCTTCACTACACACATCCAGGCTAATGGGTTGCATTTTCAAACACATCCATTACAATTCACTTAATCAGCGAAAGCATCTCTCGCTCTCTCTCTTTTTTTTTTTTAATAGTTTTTTGACTGGCACAGCACAGCCTGTCATTATCGCCGCGAGCCACGCTCCAATCATTTCGCTTGCCAAAAATTCCTCCTCAATCTCTTTAAACTGAAATGCACCAAATACACTTGATTAAGTATACTAATTAATTGTACGGCGTGAGAGCTTTATTTAATCGCTGTTGGCACACTTGGAGTGAAGTGTTTGTTACGGCGTTGCATAACTGTTTACTGTCGTATTCTCCGTTCGCAATCTGCATGTTTCTGCATTGTCTGTCATTTCTATCACAAGCCCACTCCGCTCCCCCACTGGACACAGAGCCCGAATAACACTTGAATAAATTAAAAAAAAATAATATCTTGTTGTTGTTGTATCAATTTTTATTCATCAGATTAACATAACTTGTACTGATAATTAACCGTTAAATAATACCATGTTTGGCGCACTTGCGGGGAATATTTCCGATGTTTTCTCTCCGGAAGCACGGCAACGACAGCGCTGCCTCACCCTGGACAAGCGAGAGGAGCCGAATGGTAAAAAGCTAATACATAAATTATCGCAATGTTTGGGGTGGGTTGTTTGGTGTGTTTTGTTGTTGTTGTTGCTTTACAAAACTAATTCACATAGCAGCGATCTATGAAACTCTCTACTACTGGGGTGATGGGGGAAAGTGGGAGGGGGGGAAAGGAAATCAATGTTAATGTTGAAGCTTAATTTGACTAATATTTATTTATTTATTTGTTTACGTATCGTTCATTTATAGCGCTTTTTCCAGCTGACGAGCTGCTCAAGGCGCTGGCCGATGCAGGACCTAGCTCTAACCGCCGAGGCGCCCCCTTGCTGCCTGGTATTATTAATGGGGTTAGGGTTAGGGATGCGCGGTGGCCGAGTGGTTAGAGCGTTGGCTTGCGGATCTCATGGTCCCGAGTTCGAGCCCAGGCCGGAGCATTGTGTTGTGTCCTTCGAAAAGACACTTTACTCCCGATTCCCACTCCTTCGGATGAGAGTATAAACCGAGGTCTAGTCTGTGTCGCATGCATTCCATCATAACGGACTTTAAAGATCCTGACGCTCATGTCCTAGACGGGTGGGTGCCGGTGACAAGAGCACACCCAGCATGTACCTTGGGGTAAAGCGCTTCACTAGGAACTGCTGTACTTTCGAAAAATGAAAGTACCCGAATTTCACCTTGGTGATAATAAAGTTGTTAAAATAAATTTTTAAACAATAAAATAAAGGGTTATAAAAAAAATCAAAGGTGCCCATGGTGTCACTTAAAAAAAAAAAAGAAGTAAATAAATAAGTAACAATCAAAATCGGAATCCTCATCGGACCAACAGAACGAGAACATGATGTCAGTGTACAACAATCATTAAAGACAAAGTGGAAAGGAACTAAAACTAATGACCGGTGTTGCCAAAAAAGATTCCCCGTCAACGTTCTCCTAGAAAGAGATAAGGACAGTAATCCACAAAGACGTTCACCTTACCTTTAAAGTACAAGGCAGTGTCATACTTGTCAACGTTGACGGCAAATCTTCATTGAGCACACCAAGTTAATAGTTCATTTCTACGTGGCCATCCACAGTTTGGAGCCCGCGTGGGGATGCTGGGGGTTTCGGTATAAATAGTATCCCCACTTTCTGGAAATTTAGTGCTTTAAATTCCCACTGTCTTTCTCCTATGTTCTTTCTCATTCCTACTTTGTTCTATCAATATAATATGCTATCTTCTTCTTCGCTAGACCAGTCATCTACCTTTTTTCTTAAAATCTCTTCCGGGACAAAACACCTTATTTGTGTGTGAGGTCTGTTGGATAATCTTGGGAATATTGGATGCTTTCTGCCAAATGGTCACTGGGGCATGTTATTATTTGCCAATGTAGGCATTTTATATGCATGTGTATTGTTGATATTTTATAATGATGTTTATATTATATTTTGTTGGTTGTTGTTGTTTTTTTAACGGGGGTTCGATAAATTAGAGTATAGCCTCAGCGTCCCCTGCGTGGGATGTCTTTAGTGTAAAGTGACCGGCTGATGAAGTGCCTTCAGTGTTACCACTAGAGTTGTTTCGGCAGATCTTTTATGCGGATAAGGTGCGAGTCCTCTTTCAGTGAAGTTGTGGTCTTGATTTTGTGATCCTGATTCGGCTCTTAGCAGTCCGCTCAACCCTGTAAGCAATGAATAACTAACTATCCAGAATGTGTAAACTCTCTATTTTCTCTGTCTCTCTCTCTCTCTGTCTGTCTCTCTGTCTCTCTCTCTCTCACCAAAAGTGATTACATAAATAAATCTAGCTTACTGCTAAATCTTAAGGAGGGAGGGAGAGGGGTGGTGGTGTAGGGAATATTGTTTTGACGAGTGGCAGGCAGAGGGCCGAAGCTTAGGACAAAGTGGTACAACGAAGGTGGTGCACACTGCGTAGCTGAGACAAGCGTTAGATGGGAGGGGAGCGGAAGCCGCGGCCAGTCTCAGCTAGGCGCTGTGCGAAGTTGGGTTCTCTAGAGAGAGCCATGCAGAAGTGGCGAAGACTGATTGACAGGACGTGTGTTGTCTGCCCCTGGGGGCCAGGGCTGGCATTCTGGCCATATTCTCTACAGTAGTCTCCTACTTAGCTTTCTTACCGCCACAGTTACTGATAGCTAGCTAGCTGATGTAATTCTCTCAACGGTAATAGAGGGCAAGAATGGAGAAAGAGTGTTGCTGTTTGGAGGCTTTAGTGATGGAATTTCTCGAGTTGGTGGGGGTGGAATTAGTGCAGAGAGAGAGAGAGAGAGAGAGAGAGAGAGAGAGAGAGAGAGAGAGAGAGAGAGAGGGGGGGGGGGAGAGAGAGAGTCTTGTCTGTCCGGATGTTTGATGGTGGGCCATACAGCGCTCTCTACCAACACAGAGGGGGAGGGGACAGAGAGAGAGAGAGAGAGAGAGAGAGAGAGAGAGAGAGAGGGGAGAGAGAGACAGAGAAAGAGAGAGTCTTGGAGTCTTGTCTGTCCGGATGTTTGATGGTGGGCCATACAGCGTCAAGGAACACGTCTATATTTTAGGACTTCTTCAAAGACAATGACAGCCTCAGCGACAGACAGACGGACGGAAGGACAAACAGTCAAACAGTGACCCCCACCAAGTAGCCTACGTCAGAAGTTGTTAGACCACGCTTTGTCAGGAAACAGACCTCTCTAACTCCCCCCCCCCTCTCCCCCATCTTTCCCCTCCCCCACTACTCTCTTTCTCTCTCCCTCCCTCCCCCTCTCCCTCCCTCCCCCTCTCCCTCCCTCCCCCTCTCCCTCTCTCTCAGGACTTCATTAGAAGACAGGGCGACAGCGAGACCACTGTGCAACATCTGTGGTGACATCAGGACAGGAACTCCAGGAGCTAGGGAGCTTCTCGCATCCACAAGTAATACTCTTCTTCCTACTCCTCCTCTTCATCCTTCCTCCTTCGCCTCTTGCTCCTCTTCCTATTCCTCCTCATTATTGCTCTTATCAATCACCACCACCATGATCATCATCATCATCATCAATCCATCATCATCATTCAGGTTTTGCGCAACAACGTAAATGTTAGGATTTGCGGTCGTGTTTCAACGCAATAAAAATTAAAAATGAACAAAATTAAAGTTGTAGACCATCGAGCCCAGCTAGTACTTGGATGGGGTTCTCCGATCTTCGAAAAGTTCCGAGAAACGAAACCACGCACAGCAATCACCTGAACACAAAGTTGTTAATGAGAACCTTTTGGGGGAGGCAGGGGTAGGAGGTGGGGGAGGGGGGAAACTGGAGACGGTAACGCTTCATGCGAGTGGAAGCTGTCCATGGGAAAAGGTAGATCAGATCAATAGCTCCTCTCTCACCTACGACCGAAAGCTAGGTGAGCGGAGATCTGTTAATTACCATCACTTTCTATTATTCTCGTTCTCTTTCCCATCTCTCATCAACGTTTCTTCTTCGAGAAAGAGTGGTCCTGATTCGTCTCTTGGCAGTCCGCTGGACCCTATAAACACTGAATATCTTATCTTCAAGAAGGAGAAGAAAAAAAAACACAGAAACAGTGTCTACACAACTTCGGTATATTTTTCTTGGCTGCAATCGCACATTCACACCAATGAAGTTTCCTTTCCTGTCGTCTGCTTCCAGGGACATCATCCCAGCATCCCTCGCGACGGTCACATGACTTCCGTGCCCTATTTGGACACTGGTGTAGTGTCTTCCTTCGAGGTGCGCGCGCTAGCGAACGCCGGAAAGGACGTGATGTTGACGCAGCTTGGAATCACTTTCACGTCTTGACCTCCAATTTAAAAAAAACAACTAAAACATTTTTGTGCCTTAGCTTTTTACAAGCCCAAGTTGCGAGCGATGAGCAGAAGTGTGGTAGGAGTTTCCAGTGGTCCGTCCATGGAGTACAGCATACATACAATGCGTGCGTCTTGATGGACGAGAGTCCGGACATGATTTTAAGCAAGCTATGTATGTTGGATCTGGTTGGCGTGGCTAGACCTTGGAGCGGCCACAAAGGTTTATAATAATGATCAGGGTATTTATATAGGACTTTTTCCTCATGATATCAGTTCAAAGCGCATATAAAACATTTCCATTGTAAAAACGTGTTTAGACTTGTTCAGTTGAAATGTATGAGCTTTAGTGGGGCTTACGCATACTGATGGTACAGGGGCAAGCGTTATCATAACAAAACAATACACGAAAACATGACAGACAATTAGGCCTAGTTCTGGCGATCGCAGTAATGTCGTGTATATGTTGAATTTTATACATTGTAAGAAGCGATTACAACTTTTAAAGTAAACCTGCGCTTGTTGCAAAGTCAGTACAACTTTGGATGGCTTCCTTCACCTGGTTGTCTGGCCTGCAGCCTTCTGGGACATGCCGTGCACGTGATTCCACAGAAAGACTGGTGGTGTCCACTTACCCACAATCATCAGAGGCGTTCCTATCCCTTTACCTGTGGGCCGGCACTTACCCACAATCATCAGAGGCGCTCCTATCCGCAGCATCCACACATGCACGCATCAGTTTGCGTGGCGGTGATCCGAAGAGATCGCTATTCAATTTTTATTTTTGAAAGTTAGATCGACTGCCTCTGAAACTATTATTGAAGGGAGGGAGGAAACCGGAGCACTCGGAGAAAACCCTCAAAGTCCTGAAAAGTCTGGTACCAAAGTCACAATAAGTTCGTCCCCTGTGGGATTGAAACCCGCGACCTTCAGCATAGGAAACCAGCCCCCTATCCATTGTGCTACCGGGTCATACCCCGCATGCCTGACAGAAATACTCTGCATGGATTCAACGTCAGCAGTGGAAATGGAGGGGAAAAAAACAAAACACTAACAACGCGCGTACGGTCAATACCCCCGTTGGGGTGCCGGGGGTTTCAGTATAAATAGTATCCCCACTTTCTGGAAATGTAGTGCTTTAAATTCCCACTGTCGCTATCTTTCTCATTTGCTCTTTCTCATTCCTGCTCTGTTCTATCAATCTGCTATACTATCTTCTTCTTCTCTAGACCAGTCACCTACCTTTTTTCTTGAAAACTCTTCCGGGACAAGACTCCTTATTTGTGTGTGAGGTCTGTTGGATCAGCTTGGGAATATTGGATGCTTTCTGCCAGGTGGTCACTAGGGCTTCCTATGATCTTATTATTAAGCAATGTAGGCATTTTATATGTATGTGTTTTGTTGATAATTTATAATGATGTTTGTATTCTAGTTTGTTTTTGTAAACGGGGGTTCGATAAATTAAGAGTATAGCCTCAGCGTCCCCTGCATGGGATGTCTTTATTGTAAAGTGACTGGCTGGTGAAGAGCTTTCAGTTTTACCACTAGGGTTGTTTCAGCAGATCTTTTATGCGGATCAGGGGTTGTCCGGTCCTGATTTGGCTCGGAAGAGTTCGCTGGACCTAAAGCAATAATCATGTAATGTAATATAATGTAATGTACGGTCAACAACATTTGGGTGTCTCAAGCTGACAAGGCCGCACAAAGCGTAGCTGAGACTCGCCCTCTCTCACAAAAAGGCCCACGTAAACCTCGGCTAGTCTCAGCTATGCAGTGTGACTTCAAGAGTCAAAGACCTGTACGGCAAAACCCGGTAAGACTCTTGTGCTGGGCCTAACAGAGCAAAATAATTGCTCTCCCCTTTTACGTAACGCAGTCTTCAGTCTTCTGGCGCTATACACCTCAAACCCATCATCGTTGGTCTGTCAGGCATAAGGTTGCCTGCTTTCCAGACCCTCTCAGGCAACCACCGACACTACAAACTGATAGGGATTGAGGTAGGTACGCGTTAACAACTGAACTAACTCTCACTTACTCGCTCACTCTCTCTCTCTCGCATATATAAAATGCCTACATTGCTAAATAATAATAATATCATAGGAAGCCCCAGTGACCAATTGGCAGAAAGCGTCCAAAATTCCCAAACTGACCCAACAGACCCCATACACAAATGAGGAGCTTTAGAAGATTTTTCAATAAATTTAAAATTAAAATAAAATAAAAAGATAGGTGACTGATCTGATCAGGAAGAAGAAGATAGTATAGTAGATTGATAGAAAAGAGTAGGAATGATAAAGAACAAAGAAGACAGCGGCAGTGGGAATTTAAAGCACTACATTTCCTGAAAGTGGGGATACTATTTATACAGAAACCCCCGGTACTCCCACAGGGGGTTGGTGATGGTGATGATGATGATGATGATGATGATGATGATGATGATGATGATGATGATGATGATGATAATGATAATGATAATAATAATAATAATAATAATAATAATAATAATAATAATAATAATAATAATAATAATAGACTCACAGCGCGGTGATCTGTATTCAACATACATGTTAACATATAACGCACACTCTCACATACACAACAACCACATATTCAATCAATCAAACATGGTGTTGTAAAGGCATGGAAATCGCTATCAGGAGACGGAAAAGCAATCGAATTTGTTATTGTATAAAATTTATATTGACTGCATCTATCACCATTAGGACAACAGAGTACCCAGAGAAAACCCCCCGGTGACCTAAAAAGTCCGGAATTGAGTCACAAAAGTTCATCTACTTTATACATGGGAAAGTCACAGCAGTGGAACAAGCTGACCGAAAGACCCTCTGGCTGAGCACAGATCCTTGTAAGCCAAAGTCTGGAACCGGCGGTTACCTGCTAGCCACATCCAGTTCACAGAAGTTCTGACCTCTCAAAATTCTATTGAAAACCACTAGACTGACAGGTGCGATCGCTTTGGGGATTTGAACACTGCAGCTGTATACAAGGATGAGGTCCCGTTTGTGCACGCACGCACTCCATCGCACGGACTTGTAAGTGAGTGGCAGCTACACAAATATAATCAGCAAGCACTAGGTCCCTTCCCTCCATCCCCGGTCACCCAGGATAGAGCTCCACTGCCTGGGGTGCCTGACGATGCGCCTAAGGCAGATGAAAATACCAATGTCATTTCCACAATCAGTCTATATCAACTGTTCGCCCACCCCATTCCCCGCCTCCCGGATTCCACGTAGGGGTGCCGGGGGTTTCTGTATAAATAGTATCCCCACTTTCTGGAAATGTAGTGCTTTAAATTCCCATTGTCGCTGTCTTTCTCCTTTATTTTCTCATTCCTACTCTGTTCTATCAATTTAATATGTACTATCTTCTTCGCTAGACCAGTCACTTCCCTTTTTTTCTTGAAAACTCTTCGCTGTCTTTCTTATTTGTTTTATCATTCCTACTCTGTTCTATCAATCTACAATATATTATCTTCTTCGCTAGACCAGTCACCTACCTTTTTTGTTGAAAACTCTTCCAAAACTCCTCATTTGTGTATGGAGTCTGTTGGGTCAGCTTGGAATATTGGGCGCTTTCTACCATATAATATTATTATTTAGCAATGTAGGCATTTCATATGCATGTGTTTTGTTGATATTTTATAATGATGATTATATCCTATTTTTTTATACGGAGGAACGATAAATTAGAGTATATCCTCAGCGTCCCCTGCGTGTGAAGCCTTTATTGTGAAGTGACCGGCTGGTGGAGTGGAGTGCCTTCAGTGTTACAACTAGGGTTGTTTCAGAGTCCTGTAGTAACGCAAGAGTCTTCAGTTCATTCCACAAATCTACATTTAAGAGTTCTGTGGTACTGTAAGAGTCTTCAGGTCTTTCTACATCCCTACATTTAAGAGCTCTGTGGTAATAAAAGTCTTCAATTCATTCCATATTTCAAAACTTAAAGAATCCTATGGTAACGCAAGAGTCTTCAGTAAACCCCACATCTCTTAATTTAACAGTCCTGTGGGTAACAACAGTCTCCTACGTAGTAATTCGTACTTCTGAAGACCGAAAGTCCAGGTAAAGGGTAGGCGGTATTAAAAGTAGTTTACACCCTACTTTCAAGTCGGTCAACGTGACTGTCAGGGAGTGAACGGCTGTCGTGCCAAATAGCCCATTACGTACAGCAGACGTTTACCTGGTCGTTTTTATGCTAAGAAGCACCGTCCAACAGCTATAGCATCCTGCATGGGTTTTCTAGTGACTTCGCCAGTACCGTTTAACAATTTTCACACAATCACAAGATATCCTATCATTTGGTGTTTTTGCAATCTATATTATAGAACCTTCCAACTTAACCTCAAAGAGCCATCTGCCTCAGTCTTACAATCCGTTTTTAATACTATGCTGCCCGAGTATGATGTGGTCAAAGGCGGGACTAACTTTCTTTGTCCACAGGCCAGAACCAATATCGCCTGATCAATCAATCAATCAATATTTCATTTGTTGTCTATTCACACATTCGGGTGATATATTAGACATTAATTAATAACAACAACAATATCAATCAAATCACAATGAAGAAACCTCATAACAAAATGGAATGAAAGGGGAAGAGGGATTTAACACCAAACTATAAAAGTCTAGCAATAGGAGTCATTGCAATAATTTTCACAACTGCTGTTATCTGTGAACGCTGTAATACATCATCTAAAGAATGTCCATATTCAGTCAAATGATGTCCTTGGTTTTCATACATTTTATGTAAAACTGGACATTTAAATAACATATGGTAAACTGATATAATTTTGCCACACATACACTGAATATCTGCTGAATATTTAGTATTTCATGAGTTCATTCTTAACTTGTATATTAATTTTGACAACTGTCGTGAACAATAACACCTGACATGTGTGGGATCGATCCAGCATCAGGGCGTAATATTATTTACTTTCGTCTCGGGCAACGTTTTTGTGGTTTTCTCCGAGTATTCCTGTTTGCTTTCCTAGAAAAAAAAAGTCAAAAACATACCTAATATTATTAGGTATGTTTTTGAGAGTTTGGCTGCGCCTCAGGTTGCAACTATATGCCTTCCTCAGGAGAGGCGGCCCAGATTTTCTCAATAAAAAAAGACAAAATCAGACAAATAAAAATAAATAAATAATTTTAAAAAAAAATTAAAAATTCTAAATAAAATACAGAACAGAATTAAAATAATGATCATACGGTAAGTTTGAAATTTAAAAATTCTTCTCCATCCTGCTGCTTCTTCTTCTTTTTTCTGTCTCCCTGTCTAACTGGTTGTCACATCTGTCTGTCTCTCTTTCTTCTTCCTTTTCTTGCTTTCATCCATCTATTCATATTCCCCTCTATTTCTTTCGTCCTTCCTCTGTTTCCTTCCTCAATACACGTATTTCGGATATAAAACAACAACAACAACTTCAGGAGTTAATTAAAGCAATATTTCGGGTGGTTTGCCAATAAAAGCAGGCACATACAAGTAAGAATAATTTGAAGGAAATGGGTGAAGAAAACAAGGGCAGGGGAAAGACGAACGGGCGCAATCAAGGGACGGAGCTTAAGAACTAGAGGGTCTGTTAATGAAAACCTGGCAGGACTCGGTGTCCAAATTGCCCGCTGGCCGTTGGCGATTAAGAACAGTCCGGTCACAAGACAGCGGCAAAAGAACAAACTTGCACGGCTCAGTAGCGACAGAGGCAGGTTGCGTAGCTGAGACATTTTAAGTAGCTTGTGGGAGCTATTCGGGGAATCTTAGCTGCGCTGTGTGCGAGACATGGGTCGAGTTAGAAAATGGAGGAAAAAGATTGGATGGAAAACGAAAAGATCGAACTTTCAGGGCAGAGAAATATAAGGAAGGCAAGACAAAGAGAGAGAGGGAAGTAGTGGGAGAGAGAGAGAGGGGGGGGGAGAGAGAGAGAGAGAGAGAGAAGGGGAGAAGAGGGAGGGAGTGAGGGGAGGGGGGGGTGAACGCGCGCGAGAGAGACAGAGAGATAAAGACAGACAGAGATCAGACAACAGTTGCCAGTTAGAGATAGGCAGACCACAAAACGAACGCTTCAAACCAGTAACTCAGTCAAAAGAGCGAGTTACGCCCCTTTCTCTAGCGGAGCTGCCAATGACCAATAAACTAACTTTTTTCCTCGCAATGTATATGGTAGTAGTAGTAGTAGTAGTAGTAGTAGTAGTAGTAGTAGTAGTAGTAGTAGTAGTAGTAGTAGTGAGGATTTGTGTAGCGCACATATTTCTTTCAAGGCGCTGGCCGAGGCGTAAACTTGCAGCCTTTGGGCGCATCGTAATAACGATCCAGACAACTGAGCACAATCCTGGGCAGCCAGGGATGGGGGAGAAGGACCTAGGTGCATGCTGGGTGTGTTCTTGTCACCGACACTCACCCGTCTGGGACATGAGCGTCCGGATTTTTAAAGTCCGTTATGGTGGAATGTATGCGACACAGACTAGACCTCGGTTTATACTCTCATCCGAAGGAGTAGGAAACAGTAGTAAAGTGTCTTTCCTAAGGACACAACACAATGCCTCGGCCTGGGCTAGAACCCGGGACTTTCAGATCCGCAAGCCAAAGCTCTACCATTAGGCCACCGGGCCTCCCTTTGTACTTGTTTGAAATTTTTTGCTTTTGATTACTGTGTGAACTGGTGCCGCCATGCTGAGCCGTTGTTGTTTGCTTGTGCATCATTTAATATGATGTAGTTTACTTGCTGCTATGTACTGCAATGGTCCTTATTTTATTTCATGCCGTTCTTTATTCTATTGTGTATCCAACTTCACCCCCCCCCCCTCCCTTCCACTCTTGTCTGGCAATACTGCCCCTGGGGCTAGGAGCCTAGTTCAATACGTTGTTGATTTGTTGTATTTGTAATACAAAGGACAAAGTTCTAAAGTTCCAAAATAAACTGTCGACAAGATAACAAACTGAGAAAATAACTATTGACAGTAGTTATTTTCACATTACCATCATCCATACAAAAAATCTTTTAGTACGGTCAACTTTATTTCAATAACACTAAAATTAAAACTCGAACGTCAATGTCAACTGCTGACAGATTTTACATTCGCATTTCTAAAAACAACAACAACAACAACAACAACAACAAGAGTTGCGTAAACTATGCATTACTGCTAAACGATTCCAGCGTTGGCACTAAGAAAGGATTATCAGTCCCGGTTATCATCACTGGTTAGCTTAACGCCTAAGCAACAGCTACACCTTCAGGTATTGTCCAAACAGCGTCACTACAGTAAGAAAGAGATAACTGCCTCATGATCTGTGCTCGCTTCTGCTTCTCTCTCTGTCTCTCTGTCTTTGTCTCTGTCTCTGTCTCTCTGTCTCTGTCTCTCTCTCTCTCTCTCTCTCTCTCTCTCTCTCTCTCTCTCTCTCTCTCTCTCTCTCTCTCTCTGTCTCGGAGGAGAGTATAAACCGGTCTAGCATTCCATCGCACGTACTTTTAAAGATCCTGACGCTGATGTCCTAGACGGGTGAGTGCCGGCTACATAAAATACACACTCCGGCGGCTTGAGTTAGATCCTATGTCTACCAGCGCATTGAGCAGCCCTTGCGCTGAAAAGGCACTATATTAAAACGAAGCAGCCCTGAAAATGAAAAAAAGGTCCCACTAGCCTTTGGCTAGTAACTTAAAAATTTTACTAGCCAAACTAAAAATTTTACTAGCCAAACTAAAAAAAAGTTCATTTTAGCGCACTCGCATTTGGCGACTAAAGTTTTTATTTTAGTCGCCAATTTTTTTTTTCCACTAGCCATGGCGACTAAATTAGTCGCCATTTTCAGGCCTGCGAAGTAAATAAAATAAACGAGTAAACAGACCAAAACCCACAGTAATCAACAATGAACATGGATAAACATTAAAGTTCAACGTCTACACCCACAACTGCCGATATTGCATAACCATATTAGAAAGGAGATGGGGATAGGGACCTAAATCAACAGTGAACACTGAACCACCAGAGCAATCATACTGCCAAAATGACAGTGAAGAATTGTCACTTGCCCCCCCTAAGATTGGAATCTGGATCAACGGTGTGCCAGGCGAACGTGCTACCACTGAGCTACGGCGTGTGAGGAATACAATCCAAAAAATTGGAAATAAACTAAAACATAAATCACCACCACCATCATCATCATCATCTGCAGCAGCAGCAGGATCACAAAATGAGTATCCAGGGTCCTTCATGACGACTTTTTTTTTTTTTTTTTTTTTTTTTGAGTAAATTTACGTCCCCGGACACATTAAGCGTATAGGGGACGGGAATGCATGACGACCTTCGCTGTTTCTCTGATGTTCACTACTGTTGCGTCACATGTTAGCACTGCAGTAACGACGACGCGCTGTGTAGAAGAGACTGATCGAGGGCGTACGTCGCCTCTCCCCGATAGGTAGGCTTTATGACCAGCAGCCAGCAGAGATTGGGGAGCCGAGAGAAGTGGGGGTAAGGGGGTAAGGGGGGGGGGGGGGGTAGGGAGAGACGAACGTACGCCTCTTTCAGTCTCAGCTACGCGGTGTGTAATGGAAGGAGGGGAGGGAGGACATTGTTGAGGAGAGGGGAGGGGGGAGGTTTGAGGTGGCCATGTTGCAAACTACGCTAGTCGAGGCGTGAACACCGCCTTTACGGGCAGCTGGCTTGCACAAGTCTCTGCAGGACACCGCCACTAAGTGCTGCATTCCCAGCCCATCTCCATTCGCCCACCGTACACATCATCGCTCCCTTCCTCCCTCTCTCCCGCACACAACCGAACCGAGGGTTTTCTCCAGGAACTCCGGTTTCCTCCCTCCCTTCAATATTGAATGGTATTAGATGCAGCCCATCTAAAATTTCAAAACATAAAGTTTGATTTCCTTTCCGTTTCCAAAAATGCGATCTCCCTGCCTTTACACCACATGTTTGAGTGATGGATGTGTATGTTGTGTATGTGAGAGTGTGTGGAACATATGAGCGTGCATGTTAGTACAGATCGCCGCTCTTTGAGCCTGATTGATGATTTGAGGAATATAATATAGGGTCCATTATTATTATTATTATTATTATTATTATTAGTTGTTGTTGTTGTTGTTGACCCTCCCTCACCCCATCTATAGCCACCTCCTTGCCATTCCCCCGTCACCACTGTCAATAGCCAAAAGCAATAAAGGAAGTTTCTAGTATCCTTCGGATGAGAGTATAAACCGAGGTCTAGTCTGTGTCGCATACATTCCATCATAACGGACTGTAAAGATCCTGACGCTCATGTCCTAGCCGGTGACAAGAACACACCCAGCATGCACCTAGGTCCTTCTCCCCCATCCCTGGCTGCCCAGGATTGTGCTCAGTTGTCTGGAGCGTTATTACGATGCGCCCAAAGGCTGCAAGTTGGCGCCTCGGGCGGCTTGAGTTAGATCCTGTATCGGCTAGCGCCTTGAGCACCTCTTGAGCTGGAAAAGCGCTATATAAGAACGAATAAATTAATAAATGAATAAATAAATAGTATATGTTTCGCAGACGTTCACAAACAAAACCCAAAATTGGTTGCTTTTGTTGCAGCAAAAAAGGTGTTTGGCGTTCTAGAGGACACGACACGGTGCAAAAAGGACGATGTTATGTGGCCACCCAAATCGGGACTGTACAAAACCACCTTGCTGAAGTCCAGATCGCGCCCAAACCGCCCAATACGCCCTCTTGCCACAAAAGCTGGAGTAATGCGCGACGCCATGAATCGCTGTCCCACCCCACCACAATCAGAAAGAGCTAGTGGTAGACAGAGACAAATGGTGGGAGGGAGGGAGAGACAGACAGGCAGATACAGAGACAGAGAGAGAGAGAGAAAGAGAAAGAAGAAGAAGAAGAAGAAGAAGAAGAAGAAGAAGAAGAAGAAGAAGAAGAAGAAGAAGAAGAAGAAGAAGAAGAAGAAGAAGAAGAAGAAGAAGACAAGCAGACAATTATCAAACAAACACGACAAAGACACAGTCACAGACTTGTCACCGCCCGCCTGTCTGTACTGAATCATCGGAGTCAAATTTGTCGCTGTTTTGAGTCGATTCTGACTTGAAAATATTTGCCTTGGCTGGGTGTTTCTTTTTCATTTGGAAGCGGAATTTCCTTTTCAGGCTGTGAAAGTTCCACTCCAGGGATCGAGTTTAATTTTAAGCATCCAGTGCCCACGCGTCGATTGCGTGTACTTCTTAGTAATGTTAAGGGTATAGAAGCCAAAAACGTCTCGAAACATTTTTGTCTTCGATTGTTTAACAAACTAGAATGGCAAATCCCCTATGACTCACAAGCTCCTTGTGGAACTCGCAATATTTAACATCAAAATGAGTGCCCAGAAAAAAACAAATGAAACGATGGCATGAAAATGCAAAATAATTTCGACTTAGTAAGTAATATCTTTTTCTGCTCTTTACCTTGAGATGACATTGACCTCCAACTCCAAATACACTCATGTACTATCAAATAAAGTACAGCAAATGTTGTATTATACCAAAAAAAAGCGATGACCTTGGGATGACTTTGACCCTCACGTGACCTCACATGCATGTCTGATCAAATAACCCAATGTTAAATATGGGTTAAATAAACAGCCATTTCACAGAACGAAGAACTTTTTTTTTTTTTTTTTTTTTTGGGGGGGGGTACATCTAAAATGACCGTGACCTTCAAGATCAACGCAAAAAATGGAACATATATGAAAGATCAATCTAATATCTCTAAATCCAACAAGTTTGGACTTTAGATCTCTCATAGTTTATGAGGTCTCGTGGGTATACACCATCTGACCACGTTTGGTTGTGATAGTTGAAACAGGCTCTGAGATATTAATCCACCTGCCAAGTTTTGCACAGACAGACAGACGGCCGATAGAGAAACGTACGGATATTTTTTTTAAAAAATCATATTTAATCTTTTTAAGACTCATCTCGTACAGATTTGCAAAAATCTAGAAGAAAAAAATTGGGGGGAAGGGGTGGTGAGTACAAAGACTTATAATGCTATGCATGTGAGTCAATACTAATATATATATATAGATATTAGTATTGACTCACATATATATATGGGTATCCCTATCCTTAGGGTCAGATTCGCGAGAGTGCCCAACTCCTATGGATTGTATCTAACTCTTCCGTTTGTCGAGAAGCTGATGCCATCGTGCTGCACAATCAAAGAGAGTCACTGCGATGATAGTCTCAAGGAACTTGCCCCATCTTTCCCTTCATCATTTGTCGTGGACACTGCCTGTAGACTATGCATCAACAATATATTGTCCGCTTTTTCCAGTCACTTTCGCTGTCGTTATCTGTATGTACTGCTCACCCTGGCGCCCCACACAAGCACCTTCCCACCATTACTATTCCTCTACAGGGTTAGATCCTGTATCGGTCAACACCTTGAGCAGCAAACTGCGCTATATAAGAACGAATGACTATGTTCTCTCCCACTACCCCTTCCCTCACTTTCATTGTCTGTATCGAACTCTCTGGGTTCAGAATGTCCATCTTGCCCAGCCTCACTGCATCTCTCACTTCGGCTTTATCTACTTCTCCCTGGTGTCTCCATATAATCACAGTCCCCAAACCGTCTTCGCTCTCTCTCTCTGGCCAAATACTCGTGACACTGTAACAGTAACGGAGGGTCATGTCTTGCTTGGTCCTCGGGTATTCACGAGTCGTGGCGGCTGAATTGGCTTTGGTAGAGGCAAGTCATCCGCCTAATACAGTTGACATTTGGCATCAACTTACCTCCCTCACCCCCCCCCTCCCGTTCCACGCACACCCTCTCCGAACCATCTACTCGCAGTGTCTTTGTAGCTTTCTTCTCTTGCCACACCACTTACCACCAGAAAAGAGAGAGAGAGAGAGGGAGAGGGAGAGAGAGAGAGGGAGAGAGAGAGGGAGAGAGAGAGAGAGAGGGAGAGAGAGAGAGGGAGAGAGGGGGTAAAAGACTGACAGATGGAGAGAGAGGGGAATGGGGAAGAGAGGTATGAAGATGCAGAGACAGAATAGGGTCTGAACCAGAACTGTAAACATAAGAGCTGAGAAGAAGAAGAAGAAGAAGAAGAAGAAGAAGAAGAAGAAGAAGAAAGAAGAAGATCATCATCATCATCATCATCATCATCATCATCATCATCATCATCATCATCATTATTATGACGGTCACCCCCACCACCACCACCACCATCACAATCCCTCTCATCATCATCATCATCATCATCATCATCATCATCATCATCATCATCATCATCCTCATCATTATCATCACAAAGATGATAACGATGAAAGAAATCAGAAAGGAAGAAGACTGTCCACATCAAGAAGCGATAAAAATTAGTCTTCAACAAAAAAAAGGAGATACTTTTTTTTCTTGCAAACAGATGAAAAAGTATTCCCTCAAATGAATGAGTGAGAAAGGGAATGAAATTGGAGGGTTAGGCGAGGGGCGCGAGCGGGGATGACACGGGACTCCAAAGCCGACCTCAAAGAGAGCAAATTGCTCAACTTAAAAGTTATGAATCATAGATTGATTGGGACAGGGACGCGCAAAGCAGAGTATCACAGACTGAATCAGATAGAATTGTATTGGGTGGAGGAGGCCCATACGGGCTCTTGATACTCTTGGTTGGGGCGCTCTGGTCCCGCCTCTGGAATGGTGGTGGCTCCGGGCTTGTCCCAGCCCCGCTTGCCTTTTCATTCCCGCAGAGGACTTTTTTGCCTGGAAAGGAAGGAGCAGGGGGGACCTCGTGAAAAGCCAAACCATGCACTGCTTGTTCCCCTTCGCCATGGCAGCTACACGCCGTCTCTCACACTCGCGTTCATGAATTTGCAGTCTTCTGCTTCTTTAGGGTAGAAGCAACTAGTCGGTTATTCTGGCGCCTACAAATAAATTGTGCAATGCAATCGCGCTCATTATAAAGATCCTACCGATCATGTCCTTGATGAGCTCGCGCTCGCTAAATGACTATGCCCAACAAGCACCACTACATCTCCGGTCTGAGGCATCAGACGGTGCGCCTACAGAAGCCACTAGACACGAGCGCCTTAAGCTGAAAAACGCTCTAAAATATAAGAACGTTTAACAATAAAATAAATAAACCACAATGAAAAATACCAAAACAGACCTAATACTCCTGGTATTGTAATAAGCAGATACGAGAAAAAGGGTTAGGGACTTAAATCAACATTGAACCACCAGAGCAATCATACTACTAAAATGGAAAGTGAAAATTTGCCACCTTTATGTTCCCTATCACGGGATTCGAACCTGGGTCATTGGTGTGGAAGGCAAACGCTCTACCACTCGAGCTACGAGTATCCCCGTTTGCCATATCGCCAATGGTGGGTGTAGACGTTAAACTTCAATCTTCATTCATTTAAGCAGATAAGACTAATATTGGAACGCTTTTTTTAAAGTGGAATTCCAAATACAGTTTAGGCTAGAATGGTATGACACAACTGGAGAATTTCCAGAAGAGTTTGCAGGTTTTAGCGTTCCTCAAACGACCCAGCAAGAGATGAAGGACCGAGGACGGAAGATGACTGGGGATGGAGGAGCATTTCACGGTGACATAAAAAGGGACAGAAATCAGGCTCGCTTGAGCAGAGGCGCCAGCGGAAACTGAGCGTGAATAAGAAAAAGACGGCGAAAAGAGAGAGAGAGAGAGAGAGAGGAGAGAGAGATAGAGGGGGGAGGGGGGGGATGATGAGAGAGAGAGATGATGTGATGATGATGATGTGATGATATGATGATGATGATGATGATGATGATGATGATGATGATGATGTCGTGACAGTCGACGAGTAGAGAAAAGGTGGGCATGAGGAGGGAGGTGGGTAAGGTTAAGAGAGCAAGGTTTATGTGCGCTTTAGGAGGTACGAAAGATGTAGTGGACCCTTCGTTATAAAGGACAGTCCAGTGATAAAACAAACAAAAGGAAGGGTGGTGAAGGGCGGGGAGGCAGATCAGATTCTATGCCTATGTGGCAAAACAGTTTAGGGAGAGGAGTGGGAGAGGGGGAGCGGGGGGAGGGGGAGCGGGGGGAGGGGGATCGAGGTTAGAGGTTAAAGAACTAAGAACTGTTGAGGTGAGGTGTGTGGGGGGTGAGGGGGAGGGCAACTTTGGAGTGAAATGACAGCCAAGGAGGTTAAAAAATCTGACGGGAGGGTGAGGGAGAGATGGGGACTGTCCGCCGCAGAAAGTTGGTTGGAGAGGTTTGCAATTGACGATTTGTTTAGGAACTGATTGGCTGTGTCCTGTACGTTAGAGCCCGCCGCGCCTAGCAAGCACAGAGGGGGTGGGGGGACTTGGGGATCGAGCGTTCTGGGGGAAAAAAGGGATAAAAAATCAAGTAGCTAGGAGAGCTTGGGCCATCAGGGGGAAATCGTCCTACCGTCACACAGTAATCACAGCTGCGGCACTCCAGACTTGCAGCCAGCACACAGACAAGTTGAGACACCAAGCCCCGGTGTCCAATTTCGTATCATTGATTTCTCTGTGTGTCGCAGCGGCCGTCCTCAACTACCCTAGGACAAGCTTTCGCCGCGACACTTCGGACTCCTCCACATTTTGAAGACCGTTAAAAAGAGTTTGATTTCGTATGGACTGGTCAGTGTGTGGTGGTTCTCTCCCTCCCCTCTCTACTCCCCTGGCGACTGGCGACAACTGGCACAACAAAATCCGCGTCCTGATTCATGGTTTCCGATCTGCTCCAGAACACGCCTGGCTGCTAATAAACGACGTTACTGATGGCTCATGTCCTGGCGGAAAACGACCGTGATAAGACTATTCCCCAAACTCCCGAAGGCTGCATGACTCTCCCTGGCCATTGCTAGTGTGTCACTCTCAAACCACGCCAAACAATCCTGTACAAAACTTCCCGTCGCAGATATCATGCGTGTCACCAGCGTGAGGGTGAATTTTTTATTTATTTAAATAAAACATTACAGAAGGTGCTGTTATTAAACTCAAGTCCCTGAACAGTATGGCAACATACTGCGACACGTTAGACAACGACCTAACAACAGCAAAGCAATGAAGAATCCAAACAGAAACAGAACACCCACCATTAGCGATACGGCAGATGGGGATAACCATCACATGGAAGAGGGGGTAGGGACCTAAATCAACACTGAACCATCAGAGCATCCATGGACGGTGCTACTAACAGCAAGAGAAAGAGAGAGAATATTTTAAGCTGAACCATATGACTGTTGTACCCATATACATTTTAATTTTTGTTCATTTACTATTTTAAGCCAAGTTTGCGCTCAATACCAAAGCAATTTTCCACTTTTATGTACCTAATGTGAACGTTGGACAATAAAGATGAATTGCATTGTATTGTATTGTATTGTAAGATGGACAGTAAAGTATGGGCTACTTTAATCTTGCCCGCTACGGGGTTCCGAATCTCGGTCATCGGTGTGCCAGGCGAACGCTCTACCACTGATCTACGGCGGTGGGCAAACTCTCTCATACTAACTCACAACACTTCAACAAGTAGCTAGCATCCATCCTAACTCTAACGCATCCAACTTTTCTCCTCAAACTAATTCATACCCTCAACGGCCAACAGTACCCACAGCCTATCCAACCTTAGCCTGAACCTCATCCAGCCTAGCCACTGCCTGACAACCCTACAGTCTCAACCTCATCCAACCCTAGCGCGGCCTAACCAATACTGTAGCCTCAACCTCATCCAACCCTAGCCACAGCCTAACCAACTCTGTAGCCTCAACCTCATCCAACCCTAGCCACGGTCTAACCAACCCTATAGCCTCAACCTAATCCAACCCTAACCAAAGTCTAACCAACCTTAGTCACAGTCAAGCCAACACTAGTCTCAACCTCATCCAGCCCTAGCCACAACCTATCCAATCCTAGGTTCAAGCTCATCCAGCCCTAGCCACAGTCTAACCAACATTAGTCACAGTCTAGCCAACCCTAGCCTCAACCCCATCCAGCCCTAGCCACAACCTATCCAACCCTAGGTTTAAGCTCATCCAGCCCTAGCTACACCCTGACCAACCTTATAGCCAACCTTATCGAACTCTAGCCAGAGTCTATCCAACCCTAGTGCCAACCTCATCCAGCCCTAGCCACAGCCTATCCAAACTTAACCTCCACTCCATTCAGCAATACCCCATCCATTATTAGCCCGTAATTATTATCATCCAACACTAATCTTAACACACTCGATCTTACTCTCAACCCCATCCAACTCTTGGCATCAACCCCACTTGACTTTTTGCGAGGTTTTCTAATAATAATAAATAATAATAATATTTATAAGGCGCTTTTCCTAGAAATGAACAGTTAAAAGCGCTCCCTCGCGCATTCACACAGCCATTAAACATTAGTACAACACATATACATAAAGGGCTTCGACTGTCTATACCTTAGCCCCAGCCCACCCCGACCTCAATCCCCACCTCCACCCACCACACTGTTTCACACCCCGACATCCGTTCTCTCCCATCTCATTTTCTCTAAAAAGTTGGGCGTCATCGATTTGATAGAACTAGAAGGCAAGCGAGAAGTTCGGGACAGCTAGAGAAGAGAGAGAGAGAGAGAGAGAGAGAGAGATGTAAAGGGGTGGGGTGGGGTGGGGTGTTCTAGAAAGTACTGTAGGCAGACGACAGCGAAAGAAGAGAGATAGGGTATGGGGGACCTCTAGCAAAGTAGACAGGGGACATCGATAAGACATCACACTGGAGCAAGGCAACGAGACAAGCTAGGCGCTATCACTTATGTATGAATTAATCTTCCCCCCTCTAAGCTATCGACCGTGCCGCGCTAGTGGAGGACCCGCGACCCAGCATCGTCACATGAGGGACAGGAGACCAACGAAGCAAACTGTAAGATCGGGTCCACTGTTCTACTCCCTCTTTCCTCAGACGAGGCTACCTAATTCCTAGAGCGGCATCTTTTTTGTTGTTGTTGTTGTTCGTGACAATCATCATCATCATCGTCATCATCATCATCATCATCATCATCATCATCATCATCATCATCATAAAAAAATAAAAATAATAATAATAATACTAATAATAATAATTTATTGTGTATAGCGCAAAATCAGACACAGTGTTTGCTCAAAGCGCTTTTCACATGCATTCGCTCGAAACAACTGAAAAACACAAAAGTAAATGTAAATGAAACAACACACACACACACACACACACACAAACAAAACACACACACACACACTCTCTCTCTCTTTCTCTCTCTCTCCCCCAATGGAGAGGGGGGGGGGGAGGGATCAAACTGTCACCTTTTCCCCCCCAACCCAATCAAAAAATCTTTTGCATCTAAGAGACGTTAATCTCCGCAACAAGTTACTACTGCGACAGTAGTGACATCGAGACCAAGAAAATTAAAACCACAAAACGACACATGATTGAATCATCATCATCATCATCAGCAGCAGCAGCATCATCATCATCATCATTTATCATCATCGACGATTTCTATGGCGCATATGTCAAACGATCCATGGAGATTCTGAAGTAAAACGAACAAACGAATTGCATCACCAATGAATGTTTAAGAGAACGCTTAAAATTAACCTGCGACAGTTGAGGCGCTTCAACAAACGTGTTAGACTGTTAGACTGAGAAACGCACAATTGTTCCGATCGTTTTAAGTTGCAAAACATGCAATGTTAGCGTGTATTTACCTTTGCTAGAAGCTCTGTATAATGTTGATCATTTTCAACGGTCGATATTGTTGAGAATTTTCTGGAAGTACTTGTTTATTATCGATCAAATTTTCCAGATCTTACGGGTAACAGTTGGTCGAATTAGGTAGATTCGTAAACATTATGTGACGTAAGACGTAGCTCCGGTGACCAGGTTTTTTTTTTTTTGTTGTTGTTTTTTTGATTGGGTGCTATTGCGGCTTGCTGGAATGTTCGAAGTTTTTCTAGATTGGAGAGAGGCTATATAAGTAATGCACTGTCTGCTTGGAAAATCCTTATCGGGACGAGAGGGGACTATAAACTGATTTAAAAAAAAAAAAAGCTTGGAAAGTGATTTTTAAGTGAGCTTGGTAGCGATTTTCGGAAAGCGATCTTGCATGCAGTTGTTGATGTTTGCTCAATTAAGTTGGAAAACTTTATACGACGACTCCTGCCTTGTTGCTGAGTGAACAGGCTGGGTGGATAGACGATTTCGAGTTACACTTATCAAGATTCAAGCATCGGGGTTGATTCGACTTTTGATAACTACAGCGTAACACAGATCTTTGAGCGTTTTTACCGGTCCAACTACTTCAATAATGGTATTGGATGCAGTCAACCGAACATTTCAAATATAACATTTGATTTCCTTTCCGTCCTGGAATAGCGAGCCTCCCTGCATGTACACCACATGTTTGAGTGATAGATGCATGTGTGCTTCTCGTGTTTGTGAGAGCGTGCGAACATATTTCAGCGTGTATACAGATCGCCGCTTTTTCATCCTGATTGGCGATTTGGGGAAAAGCGGCTATATTGCATCCATTATTATTGTTGTTGTTGTTATTATTATTATTATTATTATTATTATTATTATTATTATTATTATTATTATTATTAATTGGACACACATCGCTATGGTCGAGGCTTTGCGCTCAGACAACTACTAAATCGTACAGTGTCTCTACACTATTATGGCACATGTTTTTTAGTAATAGATGTGTGTAAAAAATGTTTGAAACACGGAGCGTGTTTGTAGGTACAGATTGCCGCGCTTTGAGCCTGATTGTTGATTTGGGAAAAAGCGCATAAAAGGGGTCCGTTATTGTTTCCTATCTCCGACTTCTCCATGTTATGTAGGTCGACGAGATTTTGCGAATTACAATAATGATCATCCTATATAGAAGTATAACGCCATATACATGAGTCTGTAACGCACAACGTTAAACCAAGAATGCTAAATCTTGAAAGCAAGGCAAAGTGTGGAGATATATGACTATGTGAGGTCAGGCGGGGATGTGTGTGCGATCGAACGATGGGCAAACAGGGCCGGGGACAGAATGGGGCGACACAGTAGGTCGCAAATCAACTGTCTGTGAAGTCACCAGTCCATGCGCAGCTCCCTTATGAATAATTGAATTCCTCGCTTTGCCAACCGTCTTTGCCCTGTAGCTGTACTGTGAAGGAGGAAGGTGAAGGAAGAGAAGAATGATGATGATGATGATGATGATGATGATGATGATGATGATGATGATGATGATGATGATGATGATGATGATGATGATTGTCAAGGGACTATACTCCATTAGTCGATGCCATGGAGATTGTCAACAATAACGAGGATGACGTCCCTTGGTTTGTAGTACTCTTACATAACGTCTGCTGTGACAGACATGCCTGTCTTTGAGTCTAATAAATGTCAGTTATAACAACAGTTCGAACGCCTCCGCAATTCTGATTTGGTGTAAGAAGTGGGATAAAGAAACAGAGCAGAATCTGGGATGGCAAAGTTCGACCCACTTAAGAAATTCTCGTTCAAGCCGAGTGAGTTGGCGGAATAGTTGAAAGATTTAAGGTTTTGGGTGGTCACAAAGCTGCACAGAGAAGACGGAAAGATTGTATTCCATGGGTTATAGGGAAGCGCAAAAATCCTCAAGACTCTCAAGTTTGATGATGAAAATGGGGAATCAGCAGAAAATTTCGATCAGCTTGTGAAAAAGTTCACATAATATTTCCTGCCCATACGAAATCTGATTCACGAAAGATCCATTTTTTACAGCACTGTCCAAAAGGAAGGTGAAACAATTGAGGAATTTGTGATAAAACTTCAGTCACTAGTCCTGCACTGTGATTACTGTGATCCAGAAGATCAAATGCGTGACAGGTTGGTCACTGGACTGAGAGAGCGCAGATCGAAAGAAAAATTACAACTGACAGCAGAGTTGACCTTGGACAGTGACCGTTGCACGTCAAGCAACAAATGCAAAAGTAAAGCCAAGCTAAGCTAGTGGTGAAGCTAGTTTTCGCGAGAGGAAGATCAGTCTACGTCATCGTGATCGCGGTCACGATGGTGGGAACAGGAAATCACAGGGAAGGGGCTCTAACAAGCATCAAGCGTAGTTTGTAAATCTGAAGGCAGATGATGTAAGCACGAGATGTGGCTATACGCATGACAGCAAAGCAGCATCTCAAGCCAAAAGGCAAAAGTGTAGATACTGCCACAAGAAGAATCATTTCAGCAGATGCTGTGACCTGAACAAACCGGGAGGTGTTCGAGAGTTACAAACAGACAAGTGCATGTTCGGTCTCGATACTGTTACCACAAAGATTGCCAACAAAGGTTAGCCATGGACAGTTGATCTTGATGTGTGTGGTGATGGACACATTACATGTACATTACATGGTTATTGCTTTAGGTCCAGCGGACTCTTCCGAGCCAAATCAGGACCGAGGTGGTGTACACAAGTCAACGTTCAAGATAGACATGGGTGCTGGAGTCACCGTATAAAAGAAGATGCTTTCATGCAACCCAAATAGACCATAGCTGCAGCCATAAACATTGAAAACTTAAAATCACCAGAAAAGGAGAGGGGGGGAGGGGAAGAGTGACGACACAAAGTCAAGTCACAAATCCAAAGAATGGAGAGAGGGGGCATCATCAAAAAGGTAACAACGACAACCTGTCAAGAAAAAGAATGGAAAAGTGCACATTTGCATCGACTTCAAGAAGCTGAAACAAAGCGTGAAGAGACCGTATGTGATGTTGCCAAATCTAGAGGATATTGCACCAAATTTGGCGGGGTCCAAAGTATTCACAACACTTGATGTGTCAGGAATATACTGGCAAGTACCACCGGATGAGAACAGCCAGCTACACACTACATTTATCATTCCATTTGGGCGGTACTGCATGTGCAGGCTAGCTATGGACATCAACGTTGGCTCGGACGAATTCCAGTGCAAGATGACAGATACCCTGGGCCAATTTGAAGGATTCGAAGTGATCATGGATGACATTTTGAAATTGATCCATGGGGCTACAATAATAGAACATGATAAACGTCTAGTACGCGTCATGAAAGCCACAAAAGACAAAGCCACAGCCACAGAAAACTGCAAAACATGCAGGTTGAGCAGACCCACACAGCTCCCCATGAGCCATTGAAACAAACTGAATTTCCTTCACGACCATGGGAGAAGATTGTAGCTGGCATTTTCATGTTCAAGGGCAAAGAGTACCTGATCATGACAGATTACTATTCCAGATGGATCGAAGTGAATCAGATGAAATCCACAAGCAGTGAAACCTTTACTGTGTGCTTCAAACAAGTGTTTGCACAGCACGTGTTCCTGATGTGCTTGTTACGGAGAACGGTCCGCAGTTCACAGCACGTGTCTTCGCCAACTTTGCTAGAGACTATGGTTTCACACCAGCAGCCCATACTTTCCGAATGCAAACGGAGAAGCGGAGTTAGCTGTACAGGCAGTGAAGAAGATGATGAGACAGAAAGATTTCGATCTCGCCATGCTGAACTACATTACCGCACTCAGCAACTAGAATCGGTCCGTCCGTCGCACTGATGGGGAGACAACTCCGCACTAAAGTTCCAGTCGCCAGAGAAGCTGAAACCAATCACCGCTGATGACCGGGCAGTGAGTCAGCACGCTGCAGCAGAAAAGGAGAAAAGCAAAGCCAACTTAGTCTGACGACGAAGATGATGACGTCTACATCCCCGAAGAAGAAGAAGAACATGCAGCACAACCTGCACATGGGTTCTTACCTCCTACCTCGCCTTCAAGCGCGTTTTGAGTCCAGTTCCATCTCCTATTCCATTGCGCAGGAGTGGAAGAAACAAAAGGAAAACTGTTCGCTTTGTTGAACAAAGTTGAAGTTCTTCGATATAACAATTGTGTGCGTTACTGAATGCTGATAGCATTCAACATGTTTTGTATTAGTGCTTACAAGAATCTAAAGTAAGCTTACTTCTACATCGGTCAGTTTTGTGTACTCAACGTTCGTGTTAGTACAAGTTGTGAGTAGTTTTGAAAGCAGTCTGGACATTTAGAAGCAGCAAGAAATTATAACTGGAACATGACATAATTCAACTGAAGCGTTTGAAGAAAATTATTGTGCAAAACAATCTGTTAAAGTTTACAGTGATTAATATTAGAAGTTTTTGATTGATTGATTGTTGCTTTAGGTCCAGCGGACTCTTCCGAGCCAAATCAGGACCGGACAACCCCCGATCCGCATAAAAGATCTGCTGAAACAACTCTAGTGGGAAAATTGAATGCCCTCCACCGGCCAGTCACTTTACAATAAAGACATCCCACGCAGGGGACGGCTGAGGCTTTACCCCAACTACTCGAACCCCCGGTTACAAAACCAAAATAGAATACAAACATTATTATAAATTATCAACAAAACATATACATATAAAATGCCTATATTGCTAAATAATAACATCATAGGAAGCCCTAGTGACCACCCGGCAGAAAGCGTCCAACACTCCCAAGCTGATCCAACAGACCTCTTACACAAACAAGGAGTCTTGTCCAGGAAGAGTTTTCAAGAAAAAAGGTAGGCCACTGATCCAGCGAAGAAGAAGATAGTATAGCAGAGTGAGAGGACAGAGCAGGAATGGGAAAGAGTAAATGAGGAAGACAGCGACAGTGGGAATTTAAAGCACTAAATTTCCATAAAGTGGGGATACTATTTATACTGAAACCCCCGGCACTTCAACGGGGGTACTGTTGCCGCAGTGAATCGGTCTTGCCTACAAAGGAAAGACAGGTTTTCAACTGGGGCGTTCACTTTTCCCTTTATAGGTTAGAACAATCTACAGTGGCAAGATTGATCATGACCCCAAGGGGTTGCAGTGCATGAAGTAAAAACAACAACAAAAACCATAGACATCGTTTTGAAACAAAAGGGGCACACGAAGATAATTCACTTTTATGGATTGTCAATTTCTTTATGAAAGAAGGGAAGTTGTCAAGGGACAATACTCCATTAGTCGATACCATGGAGATTGTCAACAATAACGAGAGTGACGTCCTTTTTTTGGTGTACTCCTACATGTACGTAACGTCTGCTGGGACAGAGTCTAATAAATGTCAGTTATACCAAACAGTTCAAACGCCTCCGCTTATTCTGATCTGAATGGTGCTGATGCTACTGCTGATGATATTGACGAAGATGACGACGATGACGACGATGATGATGATGATGATGATGATGATGACGACGCCTACGATGATGATGACAATGATGATGTTAACTACGATTATGATGATAATGATATGTTAATGACGACGATGAAAAAGGAAGAACTTGAGGTACATGTAGTAGAGGAGAAGTAAATGATGATTCTGACGATGAAAATTCCGATGACCAAACGAAACATTCTGTTTGGAGGGCACAGCCTAAAGATGATGATGACGACGATGACGACGACGACGATGATGATGATGATGATGATGATGATGATGATGATACTGACGATGATACTGACGATGATGGTAAAGACGGAGTTAGGGATGGGTGGGAGAGGAATGTTGTCCACGAGGGAAACTTCAAACTGAAGATAAATGTAGCCTAGCCCATCCTTGCCCTGCACAGGTCCCACCCAACTCGCGCGACACTAGTAAACAAAATCAGGCACACTAGACGTCCTCTATCCAAGACAATATCAGCCAAGAAAACATAACAGATTGATAACTTTGCAGGAAAAGGTCCAGTAGCGTACACTGGATGATCGTGGAGATAGAAAGAGCAAACTACAAGTCAAAGGTTCCCAATGAACATCTCTTATATTTATACAAAATGGAGAAAAATATTCCAGAAGGGCAAGTCACCTTGCCATGGGAGTATAATAAGGCAGTGTAATTGTTACACGGTATTTCTCAATAGTTGATTCAGCCCCGATGCTCGGATATGTGTAACACGAATTCGTTTATCTACGCAGCCTGTTCACTCAGAACAAGGCAGGAGTCCTCGTATAGATTTCCAGCTTTATTCAGCAAACATCAACAACTGCATACAAGACCGCTGTCCGAAAATCACTATAAAGATCATCCTACAAGTAGGCAGTGCATTACTTAGATAGCCTCTCTGCAATCGAGAAAAAAAAATCGAACATTTCAGCATGACGCAATAACACCCAATCAAAATAAAACTCGTCACCGGAACTATGCAATGCCTTACGTCACATAATGTTTAAGAATCAAAATCATTCGACCAGCTTTTATCCGTAAGGTCTAGAAGCTTCGATCAATAATAAACAATTCCAGAAAATTCTCAACAATATCGACCGACGAAAATTATCAACACTATACAAAGCTTCTTCAAATTAAAGGTAATTATCAACGCTATTATTGTATGCATTGTACACACACACACACAAATGATCGCAACTATCGTGCTCGTCTCAATCGTAACAGCGATGCTGTCAACTGTGACGGGAAACCTTCATTGGAAATAACACAGAGTTCCTCTTTCTACAAATTATAATATATTCTCTAATGAAAGGCGCGCGTGGGAAACTGAGAGTGTCGAAACAGTCTAACAGAAGACACAAACAAAAATTCTTTAGTGGCTGGATCTGAGACCTAAAAAACAAACTCTTATTACCCATCACACAAATTACAGCCAACAAAACAAATACAATCCTGAGAGGCAAGTGACAAGAATTTACATGTCCCTAGACTCTTTTCAACCCTAACTCAACATGTTCATCTCTTCAAATACCAAGCCTTTACATAATATTTACATATCTCACATTCGTAAGTTTGTAAATAATATATGTTTGAATTGAAGTTTTCGGGAACTAATAATAAGCCTACATCCCCCTCTTTTCAGAACTACATTACATTACATGATTATTGCTTTAGGTCCAGCGGACTCTTCCGACTTTTCAGAACTAGCAACACTTCTGCTGGAGTGGTGTAAATCTCAGCGCTACAGCGTCTCAAATAAAAAGCTGGGTCAGAAGAGGGGTTGTGGGTCCTATACGCTATGGTGTCCGGAGACGTTAATCTACGGGGTTGTGCGAGGGAGCTGGGGGGAAGGGAGCAGGGTGAAGAGTGTCGGGTGGGAGGCGGGGAAGAGGGAGGGAAAGGGGGAAAAGAGGGAAGGGGCGGGGGAGCGCTGACTGCGGTCGCAACGATTTGTCTCTTGTCGCACTTGAAGCTCGGGCAATGAGACACTTCTGCCGGCCCCCCAAAAAAGGACAATCTGGCCGAGACGAATGACGAACGGGACACTGGAGGAATAAAGAAAGAACCCAGGCTAAAAAGGAAAGAAGAGAAAGAGAACGTGAGGTCATGAATGCCAGAAAATATGAGGTGAACGAGAATAACAGAAAAAGAAGGATAACAGAACAAGAAGGATAACAGAACAAGAAGGATTCCAGAAAATAAGATACTTTTTTTTTCTGAAAAAGCACAAAATTTTATAATTGAATGCAAGGGTTGCGCACAATTATGATTAAATGGCAAACGATATTTTCAACATAATTAAATTCAGCCATAAAAAACTAACCACGGAGACGAAAGACATCGTGTCCCCTTATGCAGAGTGTTGAAAGTTTGATAGAATTACACGGGCTTCTCAAAGAAAGCTTGTGAATTAACACTTTAACATCACGACGCCAAAGTATGCCGGGCCGCTGTGTCTGAATGAGATTTTAAAAAAAAACACAAACAAACAATAAAACCTAGTCGTTTGTCAATTGGGTGCAAGACTATTTTGGTGCTAAAACCATGAATATCATTTTAGGTGCAAAGCTATATCTAGGTACATTATCATGAGTAGAAATTTAGAGCAAAACCCATGAATATCCTTGGGTAAAAATCTATATTGACGGCTGGTAAAAAAAATAACCTATATCTAGGTATATCATTTTTTCCATAACCTTTTCTACCAACGACCAACTTGATGAACCAATACGGATGACTACAAACGGAAAGGGTCGGGGTGCAAGTAAGTGCAAAATCTCCCAAAACGAGGAAGGAAGATGGCACAGCGACGTCTTCAGAGTGTCGGTGTGTGTGTGTGTGCGCCGGCATCAGAATGGCTGGTTTATGCCGGGCTCGTAGGCTCTACTTGTGGCCCTAGTCCGGGGGACCAGATTTGGCTTTACGGTCTTGCGACGGTCGTAGAGCTTGTCGGAGCGAGAGGAAGCACCGCAACGGCCATTTGTCAACCCCGCCAACAGGACGGAGGACATCCGCAGTTGACGTCCACCCCTCCCTATTCTCAATCTCTGGCTGGCCCTGTGGAGTCCATGCTGGAGCCGTGTTCATTCGTTGGTAATAGCGACACTGGCTCCCCGATGTAAGCTGCTCAACTTAATTGCGTGTGGAAGGGAAGAAAAACTAGAAGGGCAAAGCCCATAAGACCCACACGTTCTTATGGAACTTGCAATGTATAACATGGAAATTAGTGCTTAGAAAAAAAAAAGAAATGGTGGCTTTAAAATGTACAGTAATACCGACTGTAATCTTTCTAAGTTCTTGACCTTGAGATGATTTTGACCTCTGGTTCGAAATACACTCATGTACTATGAAATAAGCTATTAAAAAAAAGTTGTATTGTGAAGAAAAAAAATTGTGACCTTGGGATGACCTTCAGTGACCTCTCATGCTCATGTATAATCAAATAATCTAATGTTGAATACTATGGGCATACAGCCATTCCACTGTACGATGATCTATTTTTGAATGTTTTTGCAAGGTCTCTCCTCTCTCTCTCTCTCTCTCTCTCTCTCTCTCTCTCTCTCTCTCTCTCGGAGTAAAGTCTCCTTTAGGCTCAGCTACACTCTATGTATGCACCGCAACCTGTTCAGACCTACTACTACACACCTTGTGTTTCAAGTGAAACATTTCACGACATAACAAGACATTTTATTGTCCAAACATTTGGAAAGGGGCTTTCCGACAGTGAGAAAGGTTGAAAAACAAGTAAAAGTGCAATTGCCATATAAAACAGTAATAACTATACTATACTAACTATACAATGTAACTATACTATTCTATGCTAACATTCTATTTCAGACACTGTCCAATACATGCATGCGGCGCCAGCGGTCAGGCAGCGTCGTCTCCATGCTAATGTGAGGGGGGAATTTAGTAGAGAAGTGAAGAGGAACTTTCCATGGCTTGTAAAAACGGGGGCCAGAAGGATATTGAATTACACTGCCCAGCAATAGGATGCTTGTCATTGTCAAACAGGACCACCCCAAAAAATCACCCTAGATTGCTGGGAATTTTCACATTGCGCGTCCGAGCTATGAGCTTCTCCACAACAACGTCTAAGGTTTTTCTGTCTTTCTTTCTTTTGCCCTCCACCGTCAGCTGTGAATAATAGACTATGTCACTGTGCTCTCCCGTTCAACTTCAGTTTTTAATGAGAAGATCTTTATTTTATTTGGTTTATTTCTTTGTTTTCTCCTTCAAATGACCGTAAGAAACGCATTATGCACCACACCTAGGTTATCTACGTTCTCTAGCGTTCACATTTAGTATTTAATGAGAAGAACCTCATATTTCATTTCGTTTGTTGCATGGTTGGAGCACTCACTACTGTGTCGCAAGTTAAGCACCGTCCAGTGCGGTTAGCACTTGGATGGGTGAACACAAAATGCGAAGCGACAAATAACAACGCCCCCAGTTGACAAAACTGTGACCGAGTACCCACTCTCTTAAGGGTGGGGAAGGTAAAGCAGCGAGGGAGAGAAATGGGCATCACCCTCATTACGCTGGCCCAAGATAAGTGTGATCTCCAACATCACGCTCCCCTACGGCCACAAGGCTATGGGACTACCTTTACCTTTTTTGTTGTTGTTGTTGCATGTTTTGTTGTGTTCTGTTCTTGATTTCTTTCCGTCTTCTAATAGCGACTTGACTTTACACAACAGGTTTAAGTGATGAACGTGTGTTTGTTGTGTGTGTAGAGTATTTGTAACATGGGGGCTGATGGTTGGTTACAGATCGCCGGGCTTTGAGTCTGATTTAGGAATAAGGCGCGTATATCAACCAGTATTATTATTATTAATATTATTAATAATATTATTATTATTACTATTATTATAATCATTATTATTTTTATTGTATCCTCTCCCTCGCAGAAGACTATAGACTAGGTGTGGAAACATTTATGTGATAAGCGTTAAGACAGCAACACTATTAAATCTTTAAATAACGGCTTGGGGAAAAAAAAACAACAAAAAATATGCATGATAACTACCATTTAATTATGTACATTCACATAAGCAGCGCGACTCCTTAAAAACCCCACACATCCTGTTTATGAGACACGCTAGAGAAACAATCATCGCGCTAGAGACTTTGCCAGCCGGTACTGATTGCACGTGTCACGAAGAAATGACAACCGGTACCGACAACCATCTTGGTTCCACCCCTCCACTCCACCACCCCAACTCTCACTCCCAACCCATTTTAAAGGCCTGTTCACGTCGTGAAATATCCAAGCTTTGCTTACGTCGATGAAAACATCAACATGTGCCAACAGACATACATACACACACACACACACATATACACGATCTCCATGCCTTTACACCACATGTTTGAGCGATAGATGTGTGTTTGTGTGAGAGTGGGTGAAACATGTGAGCGTGTATGTTGCTACAGATCGCCACACTTTGAACCTGATTGGCGATTTTAGGAAAAGCGCCTATATAGCCTCCATTATTAATATTATTATTACACACGAAAGAAAGAGAGAAATAGAGAGAAAGAGAGAGAGAGAGAGAGAGAGAGAGAGAGAGAGAGAGAGAGAGAGAGAGAGAGAGAGAGAGAGAGAGAGAGAGAGAGATTAGAGAGAGAGAGAGAGAGGGAGAGAGGATAGAGAGAGTGAGAGAAAGTTAAAGGAGATACAGAGAGAGATAGAGAGAGAGAGAGGGAGAGACAGACAGACAGGCAGACAGAGACAAACATATTGACAGAGAAGAAGAAGAAGAAGAAGAAGAAGAAGAAGAAAAAGAAAAAGAAGAAGAAGAAGAAGAAGAAGAAGAAGAAGAAGAAGAAGAAGAAGAAGAGAGAAAGAGAGAGAGAGACAGAGAGAGACAGAGAGAGAGAGAGAGAGAGACAGAGAGAGAGAGAGAGACAGAGAGAGAGACAGAGACAGAGAGAGACAGAGAGAGACAGAGAGAGAGAATCCTTGTTCTGACACATGACGTAAAGCACGAGGCATTATATGTGCTCATTATCATCACCGCCAAATAGACAGATATACTAATGGTCTCCGAGGGCCATCCAAGCATGTGAAGACTGCTTTCTCTTACCTCGTACACGTCTTTGCACTCTGGTTTAGTTTTAAATTACAGTTTGTAAAATGCATTACCTTCTCTTCAACACAGCAGATATTCGTACTACAATACTGGAAGTCACAAGACAAGAATTTCGATAAGGCACAAGCAAACTATCAAAAGATTACAGTGAAAATGACGCATGATAATAATATACAATTCACCAGGACAAACATTTCCAAACATCAACAGACCAACAGACAAATTTTTAAAGGAGGAGGAGAAATATAATGACAACATCAACTACCAACAAACAACAACAAAGACAACAACGACGATGGTGAGCAGCCTACCTTCAGTTCCACTGTGGTCAGCTGGTCATGAAGTTTCTCGGAGTCTGACTGCAGGCGCTCGCATTTTTCCTGCAGGTCCACTTTCCTGATTACACATTAAATGGCACATTTTTATATTATTAGGTAATACCTAATAATATATTTGCAATTTATTTGTAATATGTAAAAAAAAATATAATTTATTAATAATTTCTAAATAATTAATGGAAAGTTTTATGTCATAATTAGGGGTGGCCTCGTGGCGCAGTGGATAAGTCGCTGGTTTCCTATGCCGAAGGTCGCGGGTTCGATTCCCGCAAGGAGCGAACGTATGTGACTTAGGTACGAGACTATTGAGGTCACCGAGGGTTTTCTCCGGGCACTCCGGTTTCCTCCCTCCCTTCAATAATGGTATTGGACGCAGTCAATATAAAAATTTTAAAAATAAAAATTCGATTTTCTTTCCGTCTTCTAATAGTGATCTCCCTGCCTTTACACCACCTGTGAGTGAGGGATGTGTGTTAGGTGTGTGCGAGGGTGGATGAGACAGGTGAGCGTGTATGTTGGTATAGATCGCCGCGCTTTGAGCCTGATTGATTTGGGGAAAGGCGCGTATATAGCATCCTGTATTATTATTATTATTATTATTATTAATTTATTCAGCATTTATTTTGTAATTTATTTCTTAATTTATGGAAGACTAACTGAAAGAAGTTGCCAAGTGAAAAACTATGTATCCCTGCCAAATCTACCATAGAAACTATGTATCCCTGCCAAATCTACCATAGAAACTATGTATCCCTGCCAAATCTACCATAGAAAATATTCTTAGTCAAATGCGCCATTTGGTCTCGGAAGAACCATGGGTTTGTATACATAGCAAATCTGTTAGAAAAACGTCCTCTTGAAATATGAAACACTTCTCAGAAAGAACAAGGTCAGAAACTCTTGGAATGGCTCTCTCAGCTTGCAGCCCACTAGCCTGATATTGAATTTATTTTTATCTTTGCTCCAAGCTCCCCTCTTCCCCCTACCCTCCCCTCTCTTCAGAGGAGTTCTTATTTTCTCATAATATAGCGCTTTTCCAGTTCAAAAGCTGCTCAAGATGCTCACTGATACAGGGTCTAAACCAAGCAGCTCGAGGCGCTCACTTGCTACATTACATGCAAGGTCCTGCTCCTCAGACAACGGATTGACAACACTGTTTTTATTTTGACTTCTGCACTGTCGCTCATCGCTTGCAGACAAACTTTCACTCATTCTGTTTTGATTTGTGTATAGATGTGAATGGGTTCACCGACATTATTTTGCTGACTATTGTTATGCTAATTACTTTTCTTTAAATGGTCCCACCATAGAGAGAGAGTGAGGGAGAGAGAGAGAGAGAGAGAGAGAGAGAGAGAGAGAGAGAGAGAGAGAGAGAGAGAGAGAGAGAGAGAGAGAGAGAGAGAGAGAGAGAGAGAGAGAGAGAGAGAGAGAGAGAGAGTCATACATTTCAGCTTCACACATCCTTGCCCCACAAGGAAAAAAAAGATTAAGTAAAACAAAATAACCTCTTTCAAAAGTACAGATTTTATATCTAAATTGAGAAATCCATTTGTTTATGCGCCTACTAATAGCATCAAGGTTGATTCTAAAAATAGCACTGTGGAAGGGCGAAAAATGAAGACCCAGTTGTTTGTTTACAAAACAAGGCAGAATCGCCAAAAATTCACAACTAAGCGGTCGGGTTAAGCTACAATTGTTCATTATACGAGCGTTGTGACTGAATTGGTCTAAGGCGGTACTAACTTGCCTTGTCCAAAGGCTAAAAACCAATGGCGCCTGACAGGTGTGGGACCGATCCAGTATCTGGGCTTTATGTTTCTCCAAATATTATTTACTTTTGACTTGGGCAACCTCTCGGGGTTTTTCTAAGGGTACTCCGGTTTGCTCCCCCAGCAAAATGTCAAAAACACAGCTAAATTAGGTAGGTTGGGCCTGGTGCGCAACAGGCTGCATCTATGCCTTCCTCAGTGGAGGCGACCCAGAATTTCTCGATAAAAAGTGAGCAAACCTGAAACAATGTCATCTTAACATTATTTGTCAACTGTATTCTACACATGTATGTTTCCCTCACCTGCCGAGCATCTCGCTGATCTCCTGTGACTGCCTGGCCACGATGTTCTGCAGTTCTTCAATGCGATCATCTTTCACCTGCAGAATCTCCAACACCTTGTGGTCCTTCGCCTCTGCCTTTTCCTTCTCTCTGAAGTGTGACAAAAGAAGATGCGCGTGGTTAAGCATGATAAAACCCGACAAACTATAAAGATAAGAGGAGAAAATCACACTGGAGAAAGTGGTGAGGGATGAACACTGAAAGTTTAACACGACTACCCATGCCAAAGGCAATATGGCGGACAGAGATCACCATCCCAGAAAAAAGGAGGGTTAGGGACCTAAATCAACACTGAACCACCAGAACAACCATACTGCTAAAATGGACCATTAAAAACTGTCCACTTTCATCTTGTCCCACTCCCCTTTCTTTCTCCTCCCCCCCCCCCCCCCCCAATGCTTCCCTCCCCACAAGATTCACACCTGTGGCAGCAGTAAGCCAGGCAAATGCTCAATACACAAGGAAAGATTGTATGCACTGGGACAAAACTGTGCATCCATCGTCAAAGGAATGCGCATGTACACAAATTTTGAAATAAGCGCATCCCACTCCCCTAATAACAATAATACAAGGATTTATATACTGGCATATCTCACGGTACATGGTGATTTATGGCGCCTACATTGTGATTATCATTTTCTTTGTATCGTCATACGTACAAACGCTTATAATGCTGACCTCATGTTGAAATCAAATACAGTTTGTTAAATGAAATTAATGTCTTCCCGTAAAACTTCGGTCAATTGGGACCTTTCTTTTCTCTGGGCCAGCTTAATGAAGGTGGTGTTTACCTCCTCTCCCCTGCTTTACCATCCCCAGTTCTAAGCAAAGCCAGGCACCCATTGACATCAGGTTGATGGGCTGTTTAGTGATTGACTTCTAATCATAGTCACCCATCAAAGTACTAACCGGGCTCCTATCCTATCCTGTCCCGTAACCCGGAGGTCGTAGGGGCACCACAGATGATCGTTTAACCAGCATACTCCATCTTTCTGTCCTCAGCAGCCCTGATGGCTTCGCTCAGTGTCAAACCAGTCCATTCTCGAATGTTGTCCTCCCACCTCTTTTTCGGTCTCCCTCTTCTTCTACCTCCTTGCACTGTGCCTTGCAGAATGGTCTTTGCAAGGCCTGATGATCTGGTGACGTGGCCATATGATCGGAGTTTCCGTTTCTTCACCACTGTGAGCAGGTCATCGTGTTGTACAATGGCTTGTGTGATGGTCAGCCGGACTTCGTCGTTGGTGATGTGTTGGGTATAGGAAATGCCCAGAAGTCTTCTGTAGCACCTCATCTCCATGCTTTGTATTCTTCATTGTAGATCTGCTGCGAGGGTCCATGCTTCGCAAGCATATAGGAAGATGGAGATGACAAGGGAGCACAGCAGTCTTACTTTGGAATGTAGACTGATGGTCCTGTCTTTCCAAATGGGCTTCGACCTTGTCAGGGCAGCAGTTGTTTGTGCGATCCTGGAGAGGACTTCCTGTTGGGACCCATTGTCTGATACAATGGCTCCTAAATATTTGAAGCTATGCACTGTGTTGATGGATTGGCCTTGGACTTTGATGTCCGTGTTGATGCCATTGGCGTTGTTGGTCATCATTTTGGTCTTCTCTGCACTTATTTCCATTCCATAGGCTCTGGAGGTGGTGTCAAGCCTCTGTACCAGCTGTTCAAGTTCTTGTTCCTCTCCAGCCAATCCATCAATGTCATCCGCAAAATGAAGATTGGAGATTGCTCTACCCCCTATGCTGACTGTGCCTTCATGATCTACAAGAGCATCTGACATGATGCGCTCTAGGAAGATGTTGAAGAGTGTTGGAGAGAGTAGGCATCCTTGACGCACACCGATTGTTGTTCTGAACCAGTTTCCGATGGCGCTGTTGTGGAGAACTGCACTGGTAGCCTTGTCATACAGGCTTTTGATGACTTCAATAATTTTAGGGCTGATGTTGTACACTTTCATTGTTGCCCATAGAGCTGCATGCCAGACTCGGTCAAACGCCTTCTTGAAGTCTATGAACACATGATATAGATGTTGTTGGTGCTGTAGGTATTTCTCACAGATTATTCTGAGGTTGAAAATCTGTTCAGTGGTACTTCGCCCTGCTTTGAATCCTGCTTGTTCTTCAGCTATGATTTGTTCAGCTTGGGGTTTCAACCTGTTGAGTATTATTTTCAGGAGGACCTTGCTGGGATGGTTGCCATCCCAGCAACCCGGGCTCGATGTTGCTTAAACAAAACATTTTCGAATGTGTGCCCAAACCACTAAACCACTGCACTACCCACATGAAACCCACTTTGTTACATGAAACCCACATTGTTACATGAAACCCACATTGCTACATAAAACCCACATCGTTACATGAAACCCACATTGTTACATGAAACCCACATTGTTACATAAAACCCACATTGTTACATTGTTACATGAAACCCACATTGCTACATGAAACCCACATTGTTACATGAAACCCACATTGTTACATGAAACCCACATTGCTACATAAAACCCACATTGCTACATCATACATGAAACCAATTCAAAAAAATTTAACAAACTTACTCAAATCATTTGATACAAAATGAATTAAAATGTATTATTATGCATATAAGGTAAAGCTAACCTTTCAATCGTTGGGGAAGGAAGGCTTGGGATCTCCCTTTTCTCTAGTCCCGCTTAATAAGGGCGGTGCATATCTCCTCTCCCTCGCAGCTTTACCTTCCCAGCACTAAACAAGTCCATTCACAGCTGGATTGGGGTGTGTTTAGCGCTTGTTTACATCTTTTGGAGTTTTTTGGTGGTTGCCTTCCATGCATTGGTCACCCATCCAAGTGCTAAACCTTCCCCACGTTGCTTAACATGAAACATTGCTAGCGTGTGCTCAAACCACTACACTATTGCGACACCTAGCACCCTGTGCATATTGCATTAAAAAAAATATGCAGGTTCTAAATACCTCTGAATAACCAGCGAAATGGCCTCTGTAACATCTGGATTGGAGACCTGCAAACGCTTCCACAGTGACCAAACAAAGTCTTTATCCGCCTGCAAAATACAGCCATCGTGTAATGAGGATAGTGATCTTTCTTAATTTACACCACATGTACGTGTTTGAGTGATAGATTTGCTGTGTATGTGAGAGTATGTGTAGCCTGTGAGCATGTATCTTTGTAAAGATTGTTACACTTTGAGACTTATACTCATAGGTGATTTGGGAAAAAGGGGAAATATAGCATCCACCATAATTATTATTATTATTATTATTATTATTATTATTATTATTATTATTATTATTATCAGTGATGGAGAAAGTTTTTAAGCTAGGGGTATTTATACCCTCAACCAAAACAGGTGGGGGTTTTCATACCCTCATTGCAAACATTAGGGGGTTTTTCTATCCCCTTTCAGTTTTGTAGGGAGTACACCAACATTTTCTTTCAGTGTTAGCCACGGAAATTCCAGGAGCCATTTCTCCTGGAAAGTCTTTTCATCAGTTTAAGTTTCTTCAGCCAGGCCCGGTTGCGGCTCACCTTTTTCTTCTCTTACCAAGCACTCAAAGCCAAAGGCTGACAAAAAAATTTATTTTTCTTTTCTTTCTTCTTGTTTTAATTTTTTTGACCAAATAGTTTTGTCTGCTTTATTTTTCATTTTCTTCGGCTTCCCCTCAGATCGCTGCTTGTCAGCCATGTTTAATGTTGGGTTGTTGTCAGTCTTATATAGCCAGTCAAAAGCGTCGAGAAAAAATAGTGAATATTATCGTGCATATGATTGGCTGTTTCTCGGAAGCGACAGAATGAATAGGAGGGGGAGAGAGGGTGGTAGGCGGTCGCGCAAGACGCACAGGCACACGATCCAAATCGAGCGAAAGCTGTACGCACGACCGAAATAGTTGTACCTGATGATACCTCCCAGCAACTTAGCTTGACGTTTTCATACCCCTTTGGCACTGACTTTGTGCGTGTTTATACCCTTTCATTAAATTTTCGTTACGTGATTTCCCAACTCAGTACGTGAAACACATACGATTGTACGTGATCTCCATCACTGATTATTATTATTAGTTTTCTAATGTACAAACTGTATCCAGAAAAACACGTTGATGGTTCCGCTAGAGAATGAAGAAAAAAATCGAGTAAAGAAATTGAAGATTTTGTTAAATATTTTAAATAAAAAATTCCCTACCTGGCATTGCGTCAGTTCAGAGTGCAGCGCTTTGTTTTGTGCTATCAAATGACTGTAGTCTAACTCTGAAACAAAAGACACACAAGAAATTAACAAAAATTAAGTAATTAATCCATCATGAAACTTGATTTATTTTATTTGTATTGTATTATTTGTTTTTTGGTTTGTTTCTTTTTAATGTTCAAGAGCTACTGAAAGCGCTGGCCGATACAGACTCTAATGTTCAAGAGCTACTGAAAGCGCTGGCCGATACAGACTCTAATGTTCAAGAGCTACTGAAAGCGCTGGCCGATACAGACTCTAATGTTCAAGAGCTACTGAAAGCACTGGCCGATACAGACTCTAATGTTCAAGAGCTGCTGAAAGCGCTGGCCGATACAGACTCTAATGTTCAAGAGCTGCTGAAAGCGCTGGCCGATACAGACTCTAATGTTCAAGAGCTACTGAAAGCGCTGGCCGATACAGACTCTAATGTTCAACAGCTGCTGAAAGCGCTGGCCGATACAGACTCTAATGTTCAAGAGCTGCTGAAAGCGCTGGCCGGTACAGACTCTAATGTTCAAGAGCTACTGAAAGCGCTGGCCGATACAGACTTTAATGTTCAAGAGCTGCTGAAAGCGCTGGCCGATACAGCCTCTAATGTTCAAGAGCTGCTGAAAGCGCCGGCCGGTACAGACTCTAATGTTCAAGAGCTGCTGAAAGCGCTGGCCGATACAGACTCTAATGTTCAAGAGCTGCTGAAAGCGCTGGCCGATACAGACTCTAATGTTCAAGAGCTGCTGAAAGCGCTGGCCGATACAGACTTTAATGTTCAAGAGCTGCTGAAAGCGCTGGCCGATACAGACTCTAATGTTCAAGAGCTGCTGAAAGCGCTGGCCGATACAGACTCTAATGTTCAAGAGCTGCTGAAAGCACTGGCCGATACAGACTCTAATGTTCAAGAGCTGCTGAAAGCGCTGGCCGATACAGACTCTAATGTTCAAGAGCTGGCCGATACAGACTTTAATGTTCAAGAGCTGCTGAAAGCGCTGGCCGATACAGACTTTAATGTTCAAGAGCTGCTGAAAGCGCTGGCCGATACAGACTCTAATGTTCAAGAGCTGCTGAAAGCGCTGGCCGATACAGACTCTAATGTTCAAGAGCTGGCCGATACAGACTTTAATGTTCAAGAGCTGCTGAAAGCGCTGGCCGATACAGACTCTAATGTTCAAGAGCTGCTGAAAGCGCTGGCCGAAACAGACTCTAATGTTCAAGAGCTGCTGAAAGCGCTGGCCGATACAGACTTTAATGTTCAAGAGCATGTAAACTGATAAAGCATATATAGTACTGTCACTTTTTTCCCTTGGCTGTGATTGAGATTATTTTAGTAACTTGTATTGTTTTAATACTTTGTTGTGCAATAGTAACTGTAAATGTAATGCTGATATTGTATTATAATGAATGTATTAATAACAAAGTGTTTTAAAATGTTTTTATTATGGCATACATGTGCGATAGGCGTGTATGAGGTGTGTGTGGGCAACAAAAATGAATGAATCTCTCAAATAATATTTTTTGATGCAAGTAGTTGTTGTTTTTTTTAAAAGAATTGTGGTTTATTGTACAAGATTTTATCCATGCAAACGTGACACAATTGGCTGTACGTAGTTCCTCTGATGAGTAATAAACGTTTGTTGAATCGAATTGAATTGAATCGTTTGTTTCTAGACTCTGCACCAGACCTGCATTTTCTACAAGCACACTGCCGGCAGAATTCTGGATCAAGGCATAGCCACATGCACTTACGATCAAGTGTTTGCAAAACAAATACAACACGGCCACTCACCCTTATTGTTGCCCGCGTCAAGAGCAACAGACATCATCTTGAAATTATCTCAGGTGTCCGAACACGCCCGCATTCATATGTTTACTCCATTACTGTTTCAAATGAAAGAAAGATTCTATAAATGTATTAGCATATAGCACAGCGTAGCATAGAATGATACAGTACACAGGCTTAGAACTCTTTAGCCCTCATCTATAATAAGGCTTAAATAATATCACTGGTCCCTGACCCTTGTATTAAAATACAAATAGCGGCTAAATCTGACACTAAATTATACAAATACAGTGATCTTAATAAAGTCTCAGTGCACTTGATATGACGGTAATGTTCAATGAAACATGCCTGTATACATTTTCAGTGGGTATATGAAGATGCATGTCAGGCAAATGTAAGCAGAATGGAGTGAGTTCTTTACGTGCACACCAATTTAGGCTCAAACCTTGACAGTCTTGCAATAGCGCATTTAATTTAAGTCACTGTGCACATTTTTTAATGTACAATTCTGCATCCATCCCAAATCTCGCAATACAACACATTTGCCTTGTACAAAGTGTGTAGGTTTTGAGTTGTTTTCATTAGCCAACTACTGAACTAGTAGCAGTAGTGTTTTCATTAGCCAACTAGACCTTGGTAGTAACTGTACTACTACTACTACTACTAGCACTAGTAATAGCTAGTAGTTTTGACTGTTGGCTGAGCAATTTTCGTGCATTTTGAGTTATACGAACAGATAACCTTTCCATCCATTAACGGCAAATGAATGATACAAAATACCAAGAATAAGTGCGAAACTTAGCAGTTAGCTATCCATAATCCACGCTGTCAAGCGACCAAACACAGCGAAATGCCAGACATCGGAGAGTGACAAGTTTAAACTCGAATGCGAAAGCAGAAAAAGTGCAAACAATATTGTGCTGTGAGCATGTTTTTGACCGAATGTGTTCTAAATTCAAGGTTAATAGTTTCAAATAACAGACTTCATCAAAACAATTCATAATAGTAGAAAAATGGCTGCCCTTTTGGGATCTTATAAGTTCACAAACCTCTCGCACATCCCGCTTCCTTCGATTCGGAACGTTTGTCGGCTTGTTGTGATCACGTGACTAATGTCGCTAAACGTCGTCTGGTGCAAATACAGATATAGTCGCTCAAAAGCAAGTGTTCTTAGGCAACATAAAATCAATTTTAATTCGAACATAGCAACATTTCACCTTAAACTAGAAAACTCCTACAATATGTAATACGCTTTCTGATCTTGTGGATCAGTTTATAGCGACTTTCAGCCTGCTCCAAAACAGTGTAGAAACGAAAGTGACAGAGGTTCTAAGACTATCGAGGTTTTATAACTTTTTTGAAATTATTTTGAAAATAACAGCTGCATCTCTTACTACGACAACAACATAATAATAATAATAATAATAATAATAATAATAATAATAATAATAATAATAATTATTATTATTATTATTATTATTATTATTATTATTATTATTATTATTATTATTATTATTATTATTATTTATTGTTACTATTTTTGAAACTTGAATCTTAATTGATTTATAAAGATCTTCATAATTCATCAAAAGACGGTGTTGTTGATGTTGCTGCTGCTGTTGCTATTTGTTAAACGGTTGGTGTTATATGATATGATTGTACATGGTTATTGCTTTAGGTCCAGCGGACTCTTCCGAGCCAATGATGATGATGATGATGATGATGATGATGATGATGATGATGATGATGATGATGATGATGATGATGATTGTGATGATGATGATGGTGACGACGATGATGGTGATGGTAATGATGATGATCAAACCTACCTCAAATAATGTTTCATGTAAAACACAAAGCATAAGCATGAAACAATATGTACTGTCAACCTTACAGTGGTAGATTGTCATTGCTTATTATTTTAGTTCACTATGATGGGAGCTTTGGGATCTTTGAGTTCAACTGGTTCTGGTAGCGTTTCGACACGGTCGGTGTTGTCGCCACTGCCGAGACCGTGATCGTTGAGACCCGTCTTCGAAGACGTAGTAGTGACAGGTGTTACGTCATCCCAGCTGCTGGACCCGCGCTTATCACTTTCATCTTGATGAACTGCGGTCATTCAGCTTGTGGAGTGGAGTGCCCAGACATTTTTACTGCTACTGTCAATGCAGGGACTCGTTGTACTATTTCTTGAATAGGAAGGCACTGCGCAGTCTTCTGTAGCATAGGTCAGAGAGAGAGAGAGAGAGAGAGAGAGAGAGAGAGAGAGGTGGGGAGTGGGGAGCGAGAGAAAGAGAGACAGACGAACAGACAGACACAGACAGACAGAGATAACACAGTGAACATTGGAAAGATTAATAGAATAAAGGATTTAGGTTCAGAAGATTGGCGTAGCCTTTTTCTTTTCTTTTTTTTAAATTGGAGTGTGCTTTACATTTTTCAAGCATGCAATAATTTAGCTGTAAATTAATATTTAACAACAACGACGACGACAACAACAACAAAGAAGAAGAAGAAGAAGAAGAAGAAGAAGAAGAAGAAGAAGAAGAAGAAGAAGAAGAAGAAGAAGACCAACAACAACAACAAGAACAACAACAACAACAACAACAACAAATTTATCACTGTAGATTATTCCTTTATTTAAATTATGATGGCTGCTTTGTTTTTCTTCTTGGATCATCCCCTCCTTCTACCCTTGCAAGCGCAATGAGCATGTCTACGGACGTGGAGGATCGCGCTATACAAGACGGACATCAACATCAACATCATCTTAGAAACCGGAATCATTATTATAACAACATATTTTAATTATAACTACCTGTGATAAAATAGAAGCGAGCAAGGAACTGATTGTTAGGCATCAAACACATAAAGTTCAGACCTGGAACTCGCTATCTCGGTCCGTCCGTCACAGTCCTTCACTAGCGTCTTTTAAAATGAACTTGAAGACGCATCTTTTTAGAGAGGATTTTTCTTAGGCGCCATGATGGAGTGTTGTTTGTTATTTTTGGTGTTGGGATATGTATGTGGTTGCGTGTTATTGACCAATGTACGCATGTTGTGTTTACATATGTTTGTGTAAAGCGCTTTGTGATTTTGGAAAGCGCTGTATAAATTGCCTGTTATTATTATTATTATTATTATTATTATTATTATTATTATTATTATTATTATTATGTTGGAATTTTAGTACAAGATAAAATGTTGACAAGAATTTTTAAAAAAAAGTGGGGTCGGTGTGGGCGGGGGAGGAGGGGGGCGGGGGGCTGTTAGGGAGGCAAATGTGGGTCGATATGCTCCTTCCTTTGAATATTCCTCGTCTACGTCTATACCTGCAGAACTGGCGGATAATGAGACCTACCTACCGAAGGATGACGTGGACGTTGACATAATCGGTGGGTAAAGTGGCACTCACACGTCTCCCTGCTGCGGAATATATCTAGCACAGTGGCGTTTGTACTCTACGTATAGCCTTATCTTTAATTACAAGTGCGCCTGAGGTCCGGACCAAACTTTCTCTAAAAAGTATAATAATGAGAAAAACGCGTGCGCATAAGGCAAAACTGCTCATTTGGACGAAAATACACAAAACGACGCAATACAAATTTCAGGGCTAAGCTCTTCTTCAGGCGGACAAAACCCAAGCGACAACAAAACAATACATCCCAACAGAACTCCAAGACAAAAAGAAATATTTAATAAGGAGGCAAGAAGAAAAAGTAATAGATAAAATAAAGAAGGGTTTAGCTTAGCTCGAAAATTTACATTGTGTCGCTTTGTCTTTGTGTGTGTGGCTAGGTACATTACATTACATGATTATTGCTTTAGGTCCAGCGGACTCTTCCGAGCCAAATCTGGACCGGACAACCCCTGATCCGCATAAAAGATCTGCTGAAACAAAGCTAGTGGTAAAACTGAAAGCTCTCCACCAGCCAGTCACTTTACAATAAAGACATCCCACGCAGGGGATGCTGAGGCTGTACTCTAATTTATCGAACCCCCGTTTACAAAAACAAACTAGAATACAAACATCATTATAAATTATCAACAAAACACATACATAGAACATGCCTACATTGCTAAATAATAACATTATAGAAAGCCCTAGTGACCATCTGGCTGAAAGCGTCCAATATTCCCAAGCTGATCCAACAGACCTCATACATAATAAGGAGTCTTGTCCTGGAAGAGTTTTCAAGAAAAAAAGGTAGATGACTGGTCTAGCGAAGAAGATAGTATAGCAGATTGATAGAACAGAGCAGGAATGAGAAAGAGCAAATAAGAAAGACAGCGACAGTGGGAATTTAAAGCATTAAATTTCCAGAAAGTGGGGATACTATTTATACTGAAATCCCCGGCACCCCAACGGAGGAGTGTGGCTAGGTAGAAACACCTTTAATCTGACATACACTTGAACCTCTACGTGCTTTCTTTCTTTTGACGGACCCCGTTATTTTGACGTCAAAACAGTGTTCCGTTAAAGTTAGGGCTGTGTTAGGCTTAGGGTAAGGTTAAGGGTTAGGGTTTGGGTTAGGGTTAGAGTTAGGGTTAGGGATAGCTTTAAAAAATTTGTAAAAACGTCAAAGTAACGTATGTAGAGTTTCAAGAAAGTCATCACAACAGCGTTTCTACACGGTTGTGTGTGTGTGTGTGTGTGTGTGTGTGTGTGTGTGTGTGTGCGTGTGTATGTGTGTGTGTTTAAAATAGCATTCTGTTGGCTTGTGTACACGTGTTGGCATATGTACACGTTTGTTTCTTAATATTGTAAACCTTGAAATCTAGTAGTGCTCGATTTTATTCCAATTATCAAAACTTATAATAATTTTTTTTTAAAATTATCCCTAAGAGATAACTATGTTTGCGGAAATATTCATATAAGCTTACATAATTTTTCTTGTGTCTAATATTAGCGAAAATTGAAGCTAAATTTCGTTTCCGACCATTCCACAAAAAAAGTCGTCTGCTATAGACAATGGGGAATTTTCCTCCATTTGAATACCTATTCTATCCTATCTCGTAACTCGAAGGTCGTTGGGGCACCACAAATGATCGTTTAACTAACGTACTCCATCTTTCTCTATCCTAAGCAACCCTCATGGCTTCGCTCAGGGTCAAGGCAGTCCATTCTCGAATGTTGTCCTCCAATCTCTTGTTCTGTCTCCCTCTTCTTCTGCCTCCTTGCGCCGTGTCCTGCAGGATGGTCTTTGCAAGACCTGGTGTGCTGGTGACGTTGCCATATCATCGGAGTTTTAGTTTCTTCACCAACGCGAGCGTGTTATGAGGTATAGGAAATGCGGAGAAGTCTTCTTTAGCACCTTATCTCCATGCTTTGCATTCTTCGTTGTAGGTCTGCTGTGAAAGTCCATGTTTCGCAAGCGTATAGGAAGCTGGAGATGATAAGGTAGCGCTGCAGCCTTACCTTGGAGTGTAAACTGATGGTCCTGTCTTTCCAAAAGGGCTTCACCTTTGTCAGGGCAGCAGTTGTTTGTGCGATCCTGTAGAGAACTTCCTGTCGGGGCCCATTGTCTGATACAAATGTTCTTAAATATTTGAAGATATGCACTGTGTTGAGGGATTGGCCTTGAACTTTAATGTCCGTGTTGATGCCATTGGTATTGTTGGTCATCATTTTGGTATTCTCTGCACTTATTTCCATTCGTACGAATAAATATCAAAGAAAATTACGAATAGCCCACAGCTTACAAACAAGAAAGAAGAAATACAGTAATAGACCTATAAATAATAAAACACAATACAAAATAGCGCACAGCTACGTCCACTAAGGATATGTTGAACGCTGAATATTTCAAGACTCTCAAAGCTGTCCCAGACTAACGACTGTTACACTCAAACCGTGCTGGACATACCAGCACAGACTGGCCGAACTCTGATAGTGAGCGATACTCACTTGATACTTACTTGATACTTGATGTTTTCGATGTTTGAGGCCGGATGGCCAGTTCATCGGTTCTACTGTTAATTGCTATTTTTAACTGTGGCATGCGTGGCATTTAATCTTGTGTAAGATATGAACTAAAGTATATGCTGGAGCACTAAAGGTGGCAATTTTAAATAGTCTTTATATGAGTTGTTTCCTATTGGTGACAATGGGGATCGTAGAGGGATGGCAGATCGCTCCAGTGGGTGTCCAGCCTGTTCTTGAAGGCATTTACTGAGGGAGCTGTCACCACTTCGTCAGGGAGGGCATTCCAGGTGGAAACAACTCTCTGCGAGAAGAAGTTCTGCCTGACGTTGAGTCTGCAGCGCGCCTTTGCAAGTTTCAAGCTGTGCCCCCTCGTGTCTCTGCCCTGGAATCGCTCCAGCTGTGGCCTGTCTGTGTCGTAGATGCCATGAATGTACTTATAGACATCGATCATGTCTCCTCTCTTACGACGGTGTTCAAGACTAGGCAGCTTCAGGGCAGCTAGTCGCTCGGGGTATGGCTTGTCTTTAATTGAGGCAAGAAGCTTGGTTGCTCTCCTCTGCACATCTTCAACCTCACCACAGAGTGACTTAAGGTTGGGCTGCCAGACTGAATGGCCATACTCTAGCATGGGCCTCACTAGGGACTTATACAGCTGAATAAAGGTGTCCTCTGTCAGGTGGTCGAAGGATCTGCGGATTACGCCGAGAACTCTGTTGGCCTTTGCGGTAGCTTGGGCAACGTGGTTCTTAAAGTTGAGCTGCCTGTCTACAAAGACTCCTAGGTCCTTCTCTACTTCACTCTCTGCTAAGGTGATTGTGCAGTCCTCACCACTGGCATTCTTCCCTTTCATGTAGTAGGTAGCCTCTGCATCTGAATTGCCCAACCTCATGACGCTGCACTTCTCTGGGTGGAAGCGTAGTTGCCAGTCGTTTGACCACAGATATAACCTATCTAGATCTTCCTGGAGTGTAGCTCTAGTGTGGGCATCGTCGCTGCGGTTGAAGATCTTGGTGTCGTCAGCAAACAACTTAACATGGCTCTGAACATGCTGAGGCAGGTCGTTGATGTACAGCACGAAGAGGATCGGCCCAAGAACGCTGCCCTGAGGGATACCGCTGGTCACCTTTGCCTGGCTTGATCTGGCGCCGTTTACAACAACATGCTGAGATCGCCCTGACAAGAAGTCCTGGATCCACTGACTGACCTTCCCTTTAATGCCGTGTGCTTCCACCTTGGAGACAAGCCTACGATGCGGGACACTGTCAAATGCCTTCATGTAGTCCATGTAGATGGCGTCGATGCTTGATCCAGTGTCTAAGGCCTCGGTCCAGATGTCTAGGGTCTCCAGAAGTTGTGTGGTACATGATCGCCCTTTAGTGAAGCCATGCTGTGCTCTGCTGATAAGGTTATTGCGCTGTAAGTGGTCCACCAACTGCTCTCTGATCAGGGCTTCCATCACCTTGCACAGGATGCACGTGAGACTCACAGGCCTGTAGTTGTTGGCCGACAGACGACTCCCCTTCTTGAAGATTGGCGTGACACTAGCTTTTCTCCATTCGTCTGGAATCTTGCCTTCCTCTAGTGACTTATTGAAAATGATGGTTACTGGCTGTGCCAAAACGTCCGCGAGTTCTGCCAGCAGCAAAGGGGGAATACCATCAGGTCCTGGGGCTTTTCCTGTTTTCAAACTTGCGAGATGCTTCCGGACTATCTCGACATCAACCTGGAAATCTGTGAGCTCGGACTCATAGTCGTACTGTGGTGGGTCTGGCAGTTCTCCGTCTCTCTCTTTGGTAAATACGCTCTGGAAAAACTCATTTAGAACGTCAGCCTTCTCCTTGTCTGTACATGTTTTTGAGCCATCTTGTCGCTTCAGGTCTGCAACTCCAGTTCTTGTCTTTGTCTTGGTCTTGACGTAGGACCAGAAGGATTTAGGATTTCCTTTAGCTTGCGCTGCAACTGTGGCCTCAAGCTTTTTCTTTGCCCTAATGCAGGCTCTTGATGCTTGGTTTCGTGCCCTGAGATAAGCCTGGTAATCCTGTCCGTCACGAGTCTGCATCCAACGTCTAAAAAGTTGGTGTTTCTTCCTCACCGAAGCTAGAGTACCTGCATCCATCCATTTCTTGCGTTGAGCGCTGTTGCTGCCTGTCCTAGGGACATACTTCACAGACAGTTCATCAAGCTTCAGCTTAAACAGCTTCCACGCTTCCTCTGTCTTCAAGTTCCGAAACTCCTCCTCCCAGTCAATCGCTACAAGTTCGTACTGCATTCCTACAAAATCTGCCTTTTTGAAGTTTAGCCTTCTCTCTTTTGGGGGCTCCTTGAACATGCATGAGAGGTTGATAATCAATGTGACGTGGTCACTCTTGCCAAGTGCTGCCCCAGTACGGACTTCGTTTACCGTATCCTCTCTGTTCGTGAGCACGAGGTCATCCAGGGTTGGGGTCTGTCCTTCACGAATGCGTGTGGGCTCCATCTGGTGTTGGATAAGGTAGGCGTCTTTGGTTGCTTTTAGGAACTTGCTTGCTGGGTGACCTTCTCCTACTTTGCTTTTTTCGTCTAGCCAGTTGATTTCTGGAAAATTAAAGTCTCCCATTATCACAAGATGTGATGGCTTCAAGTCAGCGGCCTTTATTAGCAAACCATTTAACTTCCTATTGTTCTCCTCTGAGCTACTTGGGCTTCTGTACACCAGTCCGATCACCAAATTCTCCCCTCTTCCCAGCTGACATTCCACAAAAATAGCCTCTTCAAATTCAGTGCATATTTCCAGGCGATCTGGTTTAAGCTCACTTTTAACCTGTAGGCAAATTCCCCTTCCGTGTTTTTCAAGGTCATGGAATAGTTCGTATCCTGGCACAGATATTTCACACTCCTGCACATCATATCTTAAGTTCTTGGGTTTCACCTCCACTATTCCTATGACTGCTGGATTGTGCAGCTGTATCATTGCCTCTAGCTCTGATCTCTTGTTTAAAAGACTATCAGCGTTACTGTACAAACAGTTAATTGAAATTGAATTTGAAGAAGAATATGAAAAATTTGTTTGTGGGTTAAAACTATCTACATATTGGGTTTTTCTTTGCTTTATTTCTTCCCCTTGCCATCCTCCGACGGGTACCTGCCGACGTTGACTACCCGTCCGTTTTTTGAAATCCATTTGGCGAGGTGGTCCCCTTCATTCTTGGACTGTTCCTGTTTCCTTTTCATCTCCTGATAAAGGGCATCCTGCTCTTTCCTCTCCATAGGTGTCATGTCCTTCCTTACACTAACTTTATTGCACAGCCTCTGGTCCTCAGCATTTTCCTCGTCCTTCTCCTCCTTCCTTGCCTTCCTAAATGCCTGTAGGGCTTCGTCTCTGTCTGGCTGGCTGGCAAAAGCTATTCTCAAGGGTCTTGCCCTATGTTGCTTTGGAGAGAAATTGCCAAGGCGTCTAACATCAACAGGGGTGTGTCGACACTTAATTTCATGCATCATCTTATGGACACTATTGTTCTCTTCAGTCTGTCTATCTTCTCTATCCTCATTTGCAGGTTCTGGCAAGTTGAAAATTACTATGTTTCTACTCCTTCTTAATCTGTCATCGGCTTCAGCCATGTACTCTCTGGTCCTGCTGTCAACCATTTTCTCAATTTCTTCCTTATCCACTGCTCACGTGGTCTGATGTCGTGCGGTGCAAGGTCGCCTGTCGCTGGCTGCTGTTAATTATCTTCAAGACGGTCCACCGCTCATCAAGCTACGGACTTGATAATGAAAGACACAAGTCCTTCATTAACTACTGCTGCACAGGCCTGTGTAGAAACGAGGTATGGAACGCCAAATCAGCTGCACGACTGAGGAAAAGGGTGAACGCAAAGGTTCGTTAATCCATTTGCTACAGACTTTGGTCTTTCCAGGTATTGTCGGAATTGAAATACTCAAAAATAGGAATGACGCAAGTGTGATTGATGTTTGATGTTTGAGCTCTGTGAGAGATGTGTAAGCTGTACTGTGTGCTTGATGTGTGTGTGAACTGTGTGAGTTATGTGTTTGTGAACTGTGTGAACGATGTGTGAGTGATGTGTGTATGGATTGTATGTGTTACGTTGAAACGCGCACGATAGTTCGTGTGTGACGCGCACGATAGATCTAATCGTTTTATTTTGCAAAGAATGCAATAATAGAGTGTATTTACCTTTGATTTGATTTTACGTTGTTAGTAGAAGAAGCTTTGTATATAACGTTGGTAATTTTAGTTGGTCGATATTATTTGATAATTTTCTAGAGTTGGTTGTTTACTATCGATCGAAGCGTATGGATGATTCTAGTGGTAACTAAAGAAGCTTTCATCCCAAATAAGGTTGTATGACGTGAGACAGTGATGACGAAGTCTGTTCTGATTGGTTGTGGTGTGTCATGCTGGAGTATTCTCACCCTTTCTGGAGTGTAGAGAGACTATATATATAGTGCCGCACTGTTTCAAAAGGTGGTTGATAGTTGTGTTGTGTTGAAAGTAAAAAGTTGAGAGTGGAAAAAGCAATTGTATGCAGTTGTTGATGTACGCTGAATAAAATTGGAAAACTTTATACGACTCCGTGCCTTGTTGCTGAGTGAACGGGTTGCGTGGATAAACGAATCCGAGTTACACTTATCAGGAGGATTCAAGCATTGGGGCTGAATCAACTACTGATAAAAACAAAACCAACATCGAGTGTAACAGTGTGAGTAATGTGTTTGTGAACTGTGTGAGTGATGTGAGTGTGAGCTGTGTGGGTGCATGTGGTGATGTGTGAGTGGTGTGTGAATGATGTGTGTATGATAAGAGACTAGATTTACCCAGCACGTTATCTTCTCGCCTTGTTTAGTCAGCTGTAACCTTAGTACAGTAATGTTACTCTGCAGAAGACGACAGAAGTTCATTGTAGGCTACACACTTCTATGCTGACGATAGCCCAGTAGGTAATGACATCACGCACCTTACGCCGTAGTACAGCCAATCAGGCCAGAGGACGCTTAGGTTTACCAGTTCTACCCGGTTTAGGCAGACAGCGGTAGGTAGTCATTAGTGTGGTAAACTGCCAGCAAGACAGAGCTACGCTCTAAGAGATCTCTCCATAGACGAAAAGCAGGACTTGTTGAAACTCTACTCAATCAAGTTAGCCACGGCCTGACATTGTCAAAAAGGTAAATGAACATACTTTTGTTTCATCGTGATGTATTGATATTATTGTTGAATTATGTTTGTGCATTTGCCATGTTTAGAATTGAATTGTTAGTCCAACGTTGCGTGACCACATGGCGAACCGACCGGGTTCGACGCCATGTTGTAGACCCTACTGTTGTTTAACCTATATGTATTCTTGCAGACCAGTGGCTGTACAAGAGAATGTGTATAATATTAATTAATTCTCTATGTGTATAGTTAGCCATGATTTATATTTATCTATGTATAGGAAATTAGAGTGGAGATTCCAGTGGACCACGGACTTAGCAGAATGTTTGTCGCTTATATATAGAGATGTGGAGCTAATCACTGAGGGTTACTTCGGCCTTCAGTGAGACGCTCTGCACACACCTAGTATACACGGTGGTGCAGAATTTCGTTTCATATGTTACAGACGAGTAGGCATCGTAGCCCCGACCAGACGAAAGACAAGAAAAAGTCTTCACTGAAAGTCGGCCTGCCACGGCTTCTCAAGCACTGCTCGACGAGAGCCCACCAGTCTAGCAACACGAGAAGAATCCACAACAGCACTGCTCATCAAAGAATCAACCACAATACAGCTCATCGGATTTACAGTTAAGTGGGACTTGCTCAGCGCACCCAACCTGTTCGCTAAGGACCACAGTAGTCCACTCTTCCAGAACTCTGACCCTTTGGGCAGAACGCATCAAGTGCCCGATGATTATACAGTAGCTGCCTAGAACTATCAAGGAGCGAACCATTCGAATTGACATTTGAACTTTTAAGTTAGTATCGTACTCAGCAGATCGTGTATAGCTAGAGGAAATAAATGTGTGATATTTACTGTTAACAAGTGGCTAGACTATCTATGTTTCATAGCCGTGTGAGAGAGCTAGTGTGACAGTGATCTTTTACCATTTTTCTTTCTATCTCTATAAACCCAGCCTAAACACAGACCGAGCTAAACATATAAATGTATTAAGTAGAGTCACAGGGAGATTTACTAGCGATCCCCATTGACTAAAGAAAAGTGGGTAATAGCATTCCATTGTGCAGAGCCCAGCAACAATAGACCCACCGTCACAGTTTAGGAAATGTCCAGAAGTCTTCTGTAGCACCTCATCTCCATGCTTTGTAATCTTCGTTGTAAATAAGCTGTGAGGGTCCATGTTTCACAAGCGTATAGGAAGATGGAGATGACAAGGGAGCGCAACAGTCTTACCTTGAAATGTAGGCTGATGGTCTTGTCTTTCCAAATTGGCTTAAACTTTGCCAGGGTAGCAGTTGTTTGTGCGATCCTGGAGAGGACTTCTTGTCGGGACCCATTGTTTGATACAATGGCTCATAAATATTTGAAGCTATGCACTGTGTTGAGGGATTGGCCTTGGACTTTGATGTCCGTGTTGATGCCATTGGTGTTGTGGGTCATCATTTTTGTCTTCTCTGCACTTATTTCCATTCCATAAGCTCTGGAGGTGGTGTCACGCCTCTGTACAAGCTGTTCAAATTCTTGTTCCTCTGCAGCCAATCCATGAATGTCATCCGCAAAACGAAGGTTGGAGATTGCTCTACCCCCTATGCTGACTGTGTCTTCGTGATCTGCAAGAGCATCTGACATGATGCGCTCTAGGAAGATGCTGAAGAATGTTGGAGAGAGTAGACATCCCTGACTCAAACCGATTGTTGTTCTGAACCAGTTTCCGATGGCGCTGTTGTGGAGGACTGCACTGGTAGCCTTGTCATACAGGCTTTTGATGACTTCAATAATTTTAGTGCTGATGTTGTACACTCTCATGGTTGCCCACAGAGCTGCATGTCAGACTCGGCCAAACGCCTTATTGAAGTCTACGAACATGATATGGATGTTGTTGGTGTTGTAGGTATTTCTCGCAGATTACTTCGCCCTGCCCTGAATCCTGCTTGTTCTTCAGGTATGATTTGTTCAGCTTGGGGTTTCAACCTTTTGAGTATTATTTTCAGGAGGTCCTTGCTGGGATGGCTGATGAGTCTGATGGTGCGGTAATTTTCACATTACTGAAGGTTACCTTTTTTGGGAAGAGTAATGACATGCGACTGGGTCCACGGTGTAGGCCACTCCCCACTCTGCCAGATCTTGTTACAGATAAAGGTGAGGGCGTCAATAATCGCTTCTCCTCCTGTTTGAAGCAGAATGATTTAGCTTTCCATACAAGTTGTGTGAGGTAACCTGCTGGACTGTTATTACCTGCTATAGGCCTGTTCCGACTACACGTCAAGAGCCATCTGTCTCTGAGACTTCAAATGTCTGAGACCCTATTGATTGTGCCTGGGCAACGCGTCTGCCTGCCGTGAATTGTTAAGTGTCGTATACATTTAACTTTTGTACGTGCATACACCGCTTGTTTTTAAATAAAGAACCTTCCCCGCTGCGCTGTGTAAAGTACCAATTACTCAACGTCGGAGTAACAAATAAAACAAATTGTCTAGTGACTTCTGACAAAGCGTTTGTAGCGATATACACGTATAGAGAATCGGTTAGGGCTGTGTTTTGATCTCCTTCAATCTTGTGATACGTCTTCAGGCGGCAGGAATAGCTCAGTGGTCAGAGCGCACGACTTGTGTACGTACGTCTCGGGCGACGTGGGTTCGAGTCCTGACTTCAGCAAACTATTTTGTGATTGCTGGATAGTAGTGGCCAGCGCCTTGAGAAGCTCTCTGAGCTTGTAAGTGCGCTATATAAGAGCAATCTCTTTCTTTCCAAATAAAAGAATGCAAGATAGATCATTACTGTAAGGATATTTCTGTGGAAAATCTGTAAGAGTTTATACATTTTCATACGATCTGTTAATCTGTCTCGGGAGTGGGTGAGTGAAGGTTGGGGAATATTACTGTGTGTGTGGGGGGGGGGGAGGCATTATGCGCCTTTGTGAGCAAATGTAGTCAATCGTCAGTCTTTTGGTTAAACCTGTTTATGAACGAATTTTAATGTATGCTCTAAGTATAATTGACTGCTACAGACACGTTTCCATGGAGAGTTGACATCAGCAGAGGGTAGGGAAAGAGACAGCCCAGAAAATGAAAGAAGGTATAGGAGGAATACGACGAAATGACAGCGTGGGACAAAGGGAAGGGGGTGACAGGAGGAGTGGGGGGAGGTAAGTAGGGTAACCATAGGAATGTCAGTCATCGGAAGCAAACTGACGACGTGGTGTCCCCTTACATCCTCCCCCCCTCCTCACCCCCTTCACTCCCAACCCTACCCCAAACTCTCTTTGTGAACCCTCTCTGACAATCTCAAGTGTATATATGTGTGGTGTGTGCTGTGAGAGATGCCTAGGCCTAGGGGTCTCCTCTATCTTGCACGTCCCATGCCGTCTCGTTGCGACACGACACAAAGAGGGTCTGTGCCAGAGACGGTAGCACCGCCAGGCTAGCTAGTACCCTTCTTTCCTCCACGGGACCGTCACAGACCATCAGGGACTGACTCCTGACTTGATGGAAAGTTGTTGGGTTTGTTTCAGTTTTTATTTTTATTTTTTTATTTTTTAAGCAAAGTTCAGACTTGTCTTTCTCGACTCCCAAAGATCTCAAACTAAAGCGTGGCTGAGACTCGAGTATACTATCTCGATCACTAGTGAGAATCAAACTTAAGTCTGCTAGTCTCAGCTACTCTGTGTGCCTACAGATGAGCAAGAGACAGCGAGTAGCAACTTTGCTTATGAGAGCTGGGAGCAGATTTCTGGCGTTTCCAGAAACTCCGCTTGCCTGGGACGTCACTTGGGCTGGCAGGGACATCAACACTGCTGGGCAGTATCAAGTTTCCACTGAGCAACATTCTTGACTCTCTCCCTCCCTCCCTCCATCACACCCTCCGCTACCCCTCCTTCTCCCCACCCCCTACTCCCCCCACCCCTATCCTCCACATCTATCCCTACTCCCGGCTGTCTGCTTCTTTCTGGGCTATCGTTTCTCCTGCAAGATCGACTGTGCTGTTTAGTACCTCGTGTCTCCACTGTGTCGTTCGTACAGCTATTTGCATCGTGGCCTACACCTTTAATTCCCTCTTAGACGTCTTCCATTAACTCACATTTCAAAAAGTTTTCAACACCTTCCCTTCCACTTTCCCAACTGTCGTGTGTGTGTGTGAGTGTGTGTGTGTGTATGTGTGTTCAGTTCAGTTCAGTATTGTAATTTTAGGTCTGTTCACTGGGTGAAATTAGACAATAAATAAAATAACAGAAAAATATGTGCGTATGTGTGTGTGGATATTATTATTATTATTATTACTATTATTATTATTATTATTATTATTATTATTATTATTATTATTATTATTATTATCGAGGAGCTGTGATCGAAAGTGGGTCCCTCTTAAGTGAAGTCAAAATCAAATTGAAAGTCATGCAAGTCAATTCAAGTCAAGTCAACACATTTTCATTACCCACCAGTTTAACTTTCGGTACATTTTCCCACATTTACAAGCCTTTATTTATCACCTAACACATTGTTCTCGCTTCACCTTTATTTCGGGTCGTGTCTGATTCTTATAGTTAATTAGCTTTCCACGGTACGCGAAAAATAACAGTGAGATATTAATTTCGCTGTCTATCCTTGCAGTACGATTGCTCTGGTGGTTCAATGTTGATTGAGGTTCCTGCCCCTCCTTCCCTATAGTGGTTGGTTATCACTTGTGTGTCCGATCGACAATAGTGGGTGTAGGAGTTCAACTTCGTTCAAGTAGTGGCGGTGGTGCCAGCTTTGATACTCTTGACAGGGGTGGGGGGTGGGTGGGGTCCCATCACAGACTGTGAAATCTGGTCTTTCTTATGCCTCAATTACATACTATGCATACAAGGTGTTTAACTCCCTCACTTCCGTTTGAGCGACTGACCTCCAAACATCGATTATCTACCTTGTGTGTCCACATCAAACACAAACACTCATAGCAACACCTTCGTATCACTTCAAACGAATTCAGCTCCAAATTCACTGCATACCTATTTATTAGGCCTACTAGTTTACAAAGACGAAAGAAAAGACTTCAGAGCCTGTGGTCCCATGCAGTTAAAAGGACCAGCCTCGTGCGCCCCTATACGCTCCTGTGTCCGGGGACGGTAATCTAACCACGCACGTATGAGATAGAATCTGCTGCTGTTGCTTCTGCTCTCTCTCTCTCTTTCTCTAGCTATGTAGTACCTCCATCACCGACGTAATGTCCTCCCTCCTCTTTCTTTTTTCAGTTTGGGGACGGGGAAAGCGATTACGCAATACTTAAAATTTAAAAAAAAAACAACACAAAATAACAACAACAACAAACACTGCGCTGTTTTGTAACCAGCGTCACAGATGGTAGAAGAGACGACTTCAGCCTCGGGCGTCTCTCGTAACTACGCGTTCACTATTTATTTCCAAGGAGCTCCTGAACCAGAATGTAAAAATCTCAATATAAATGTAATAACTAATGATATTTTTTTAAAATATTCAGACTATATTTTTTGTTATTTTGTACTTGAGCGTGTTTTGTTAAATTGGGATGAGGTTGAAGTGTACGGTTGCGAACATGCTTCCATGCCGTGCTCATGGGTGTGAATGTGTGTGCATGCAATATAGGGTAATGACAGACTCACTTTTAAAATCTATGTCCCTTTGTATTTTTAAACATTTTTTTTTGGTTTAAATTATTTTAATTGTTTTTTTTTTAAAAGTAAACAAAATGCTACTTATGTTGGCGTATTGTATGTGCTGCATAAGGTTTAATGCTCTTTGTAAATAGATTTTTTTCTCGTTAAACCTGTTGTACATATATCCCTCCCCCCCCCCCCAGCCACCCTTAGCGATATCAAGGTGTTTTAGTCCTCTTCGACTTCAATGTTTGATGGACTTTAATAAAGATAATACTACTACTCTGCCGTCTCTGCTCTGTTTCTCCATGACTTGTCCACCCCTCATTGTCACGCGCGACTCGTTTGTCTCCCTTCTCTCTATCCAACCCTCTAAACTCTTTTAACATACAGCGGGTCTGAGACAAGGCGTTCTCCCTCCCTCAACTTCAGAGAGAGAGAGAGAGAGAGAGAGAGAGAGAGAGAGAGAGAGAGAGAGAGAGAGAGAGAGAGAGAGAAACACGCAGCGCAGCTGAGACTTCCTGAGTACTTAATTTGTACAAGTGGGGAAGACGAACATCAGCTTCGGTTCGTCTCCGCAACGCAGTGTGAGGGAGCAGGGAGTCTCCGCCACGCTGTATGTTAGTCTTGCCGGCCCCATTTGTTGTTGTTGCTGTTGTTGTTCTTGTTCTTCTTCTTCCTCTTCGTGATGATGATGATGATGATGATGATGATGATGATGATGATGATGATGATGATGATGATGATCATCATCATCATCATCATCACCAGCATCACTATCTTCTTCTTTTTCTTCTACTTGCCCGTTGACTTTCATCGTTGCACTAACAATGTTTTGGAGCTCGGATATTTTTACGACATATGTTATCTTTGGTATTGAAAGTCTCGTGTCTTTTACACAAAGTCTGCAATGCCAGTGTTGTTTTCGTCCTTCTGTAAATCCTCCCTCTTTCTCAATTTACCCCCCCTTACCTCCCCCTCTCCTCCCCCCCCCCACCCACCACTGCTTACCTTAAAAGTCATAATACGTAAACCTCGGCCTGCTCTGCTACGCAGTGTGAACACGTACACGCACAGTCGTTCCCCATACTTTCTCGTCCCCTGAAGCCAGCGGGCGTGAGGTGGGGTGGGAGGACGGATGGGGAGGTGTGGGTGAGTGAAGAGGAGGGAGGTGAGCTAATCCAATGAGTAAACTACCCCCATCTCTTCATCCTCTGTCTCGCGTGCGTCCGACGGAATAGTTGTTCTTAAACTGTCGCACACAGCTCCGCTGAGATTCGCCGTGTACCTCTCACAAGTCACTAGTCCTAAGTAAACCTAGGATAGTCTCTGCTACGTAGTGTGTACTCTGTCGTTCCAGCTGAATCTACTGTCATCCATCTTTATTTCTCAACACTTTAACTTTCAACAGGAAATCCCCTCCTCTCCTCTTCCTTCTTTTGGATCTAACACTGTACTCTCCCCTCCCCCCATCCATATCCCCAACCCTTCTCTCTCGTCACCAACATTTTCCAGGTTACAGTGCCAGAGTCCCCCTCAACCCCCCACCTCTCGACCCACTTCCAGTACCGCCCCTGTCTTTTGGTCCCCTGCAGTTGATGGAGGGAGGCTGGGTCCCGCCAGAAGCCAAGCGATCGTTGTAACGGTTGACTCTTGAACTCCTGTGCCATGCCGCTGCTTACTTGTTGCTTGCTTGCTGGCTGCAAGGAAAGTGCTCCGTCCCCAAACCAAGCCTTTCTCGTGATTAGCTGACTGCCAGAAGGACGTAAAGACTCGTAAGCTTTCTCCCTGCGTAATAATGATGCACCGCTAGCTCAGTAGTGGAAAAAAAATTGTAGTCAAGAACTCTGTCCTTGGTTTATCCACCACTACCCACCTCCCACCCCCACCCCCAAAAAAATGTAGTGAAAAACTCTGTCCTTGCTTAAACCCAAAATACAAATATTGTAATTTAAACAAACAAAAAAAGTTTTGCTCGAGTCATTTTTGAAATTTTTTTAACCCAAAAAATGAAACTGGCCTTCATATCTAAAAGTCGAACTCTAAACTCTACACTTGAATTTATCCATGAATATAATTAAATCTGGAGACATCACAAGCTTGTATGGTTTCGCCATCTTTACTCAGATGCAAGGCACGTAACTATCAAGTTTAAACAAAACAAACAACAGGATTGTCTTTCTTGGACCAATGCGTAATTCTTCCTTATGATCTAGATGCGATCTAGTCAATGCTGATAGGATTGAAACTGTTGATGACAAGAAAGAAACTTAGTTACAACCCATAGCACCAACGTACTCAACCCACTGACTGTGGCTGCTCAACCCAAGTAGAAGAAGATTTTTAATCAGTTCATCTCTAATCCGCATTGACAACATTTCAACAGCGGAGTGAAAGAGGCTCGTTTTTCCCAACGTCTCTCATGTTATATCACGTATGTGAATGTAAGTAATCATTGAAAGTTAAATAAAAGAAGCTGTTATATGGTGTGAAACTTATTGTTAAACTCATTTGTGACAGTCCGTGTGTGTATGTAGGTTTTTGATGTTGTAAACCTCAGGGTCATTACTCAAGTTGTGTGCCTGTAGCATATCCAAAATAGCAAAACGGTCGGTAGATGACACCAAGCCTTACATGTGAGGATCCGCTACGGATACTCCGCCACACAGCGTAGCGGAGACGGTTGAGGCTTACATCGCCTCTCCACCACGCAATGCGACACCCAGCTTGTGTGACATCCGTGTGCTGTAAACTAACGAAAGCATCGCATTTCAGCTAGTTTTCTGCGGAAGATTCTCGCCATAACGGTGCAGCACGGTTCCACTGAGTGATTGCTGCTGGCCAAGCGTGTCACACGTGGTCTCTCTGGCACTAGCAGAAAGGTCAGTCGCTTGCCTGTGTACCCCCTACCTCAGCGACCCGTTCTCTCTTCCTCCTTCGTGTCCTCCCCTTCTCCGATCACAGAACTTACTCGTTCCATCTCCATTCCTTTTCCTCCCCCTCTCTCTACTTTTAGCCCCCCTCCCCCCTCCCCCCCCTCCCCCCTCCCCCGCTTCTGCCTTCTCTTCTCTACTCTATCCAGTCTCTTTCTTCCTCTACCCCATTACCTCTGTCCTCTTTCTCGGTCCCTCTCTCCCTTCCTCCGTCCCTGCCTGAAGCGGTCGCGCCAAAAGAGACGGTCCCTCAGTGCTAAAGCAAACATCGCCACTGTTGCAGTCAGCATCCCCCGCTGTCAGGCTGTGCTGGCATTCGGTCGCCTCTGTGACTCCGCTGTTGCTTTCCTGCTACCAGTGTTGGGACAGTCCACAAGTTGGTGCTGGGACGCTTGTGAGAGAGAGAGAGAAAAAACTTTTTCTGCCGTCCTGTCACGGAATTTCCATATATATATTAAGGTCTTGTGTGAGTGGCAAGAGAAAGAGCTTTCTCTGTTGCTTCCTGCGTCAAGGTTTCTTCAATGTGGTGTGTGTTAATAGGTAATTTGAACGAGTAAAACTAACAGCTAATTTGAAAATACAGGAACTTTAGGACTAAACAGTAACAGCTAATTTGAAAGTACAGTATCTTTTGACTAACAGCTAATTTGAAAGTACAGTAACTTATGAGGAAAGTACACTAACTTTACGACTAACAGCTAATTTGAAAGAACAGTAACATTATATATGTAACATCTAATTTGTGGTACAGTAACCAATGAGTGAGTGACAGCTAATTTGAAAGTACAGTAACTTTAAAATGTTTTGGCAGTTTCAATTTTGCCTGTCTATTAACGTCAGTAAGCTTTGAGGTAAAATTACATACATATAGGTCTTCAGTGTATAATTATTGACTTTAAAACAAAAGAGTTCAAACTCGAAGTAGGCCTATAACTGTTAACCATAAACTGCGACAGTTGACATTTCATTTGTGTTGTAACTTTGGTGTCGTTATTTTGTTTGTTTATTTATTTATTTATTTTTTTTTTGGGGGGGGGGGAGGGGGAGGGGAGGAAATGGAAGGGGGGGGAGGGGGGTGTAGAGGGGGCGTTTTGTACTGTCCCCTTGCCCGGAGTTTCGTTCGATCGATCGAAGATCTGAAACCTTTCTTCTTATTGTAGATGTAGTTATTTTATTTCTTTGCAAGTGTTTACATCAGTCGTGATACGTGTGTTTCGCACTGGGCATGTTTTGATAAGGACACATTGTTGCTACAGTGAACAAGTTTGTACCGTCACCAGAGCTAAAGTTTCAGCGTCTGTGCGTCACTGAAAAAAGTCTTGAAGCGTAATTAGGCAGTGGTGTGTAGCGTCACTGGACACAGTTTTGGGCGTCATTTTTTTGCCTGTGGACAAGCTTGTGACGTCATTAGGCAAGTTTGCAGCGTCCCTGAAAAATGTTACAGTGTCTGTGCGTCACCGGACAAAAGTGTTAATGTATGTGCGTCATTAGGCAAGTTTTGTGACGCCTTTAGGCGAATTCATTTCCGTCAGTTGGCAAATTTGGGACGCCGTTAGACAAGTTTGGTTGCGCTACTAGGCAAAATAATTTGCGTCACTGGACAAGTTTGTAGCGAGCGCGCACAAGCGTTTAGCGTCTTTAGCTGGCTGCCTCCTGACAAAAGTTAAGCCGGGATTGTGTCGTGTCTCTCTCTGCCTGTTGCTGAAGCCACCAACAGCCTGTGTGAGTGTCCGCTCTACTTCTCTCTGTTACCCCGCTCAGGTCCCCTGTCCGCTGAAATCGGCACCCAGGACATCATTGCGCCCTCCTCCCCAGCCTGAAGGTCTGGAACCGCTGTCTTGCAGGTATTGATTTTTCCTTTCTCTACCCTTGCTGTTCAATTTCTCTCCCCTTTCCTCTTCCCCCCTCTCACCCCCCCCCCCCCCTGTACTTTTTCTTATCTTGGGACCCCGTGTGAGGAGAGGACGTCGCTTTGGCCAGCCATCGTCCGCATCAGTTCCACCCCAAACCCTAAACCCATGCTTCTTCTCATTGATCTCCATGTATGAACTATAGGCTCCAGCTCTTTGTCACATTGAGGAGTAGTCAAACAGTCACACCAATGAGGTGGTGAGTGATTGCGAGAGAGAGTGTGACTGATTGAGTGAGAGAGTGAGTGAGTGAGAGAGCGAGCGAGTGAGTTAACTTGGGGTGTTGGAAGGGGAGGAGGAGGGATGGCGGAGGAAGGGAGGGGAGAGCGGCTCATGGGTAGCAATGCAGTGTCCCCTCTCCCTCCTCCCCCACACCCCTTGGAGCTACGTGCATCAGTGAATCCCCTTATTTGTCCCTGCACTGTCGTCACAGCCAAGGTATTTATTGTTTTAAGTGACTCGGGTTTTTGACTGACTGATTTCTTGAGCTGCTTACAAGATGATGTACGTGCATAAGACCCTCGTATGACATGAACGATTTACATTATAATTTTTTTTTTGGAACATCAATATAAATGTATTATTGATTTCCCCCCTTCCCTCCCCACCCAAAAAAAAAAAAAAAAAGGTTATTACATTTATAAATGAAATGTCTTATTTCTTGTCTGGAATGATGAATGAATGGATTGGGTGCCTGTGGTGTAGATGTTTACCACCATCGGAGCAAATCTCTTGTGCAATGTCCCTTGGTGGAAATTATAAATTCTGTATTCTGTATTCTGTATTCTGTCTCGCATCAGTAGCCTGTCACTACTAGAATCCTCTGTCGCTGTCAGTAACAGGTTTAGTGAGGATTCTTCGGAGGTGATCTTGACGCTGCTAATATATATAAAAGTGAAGTTAAGGCCCTCACACACACACATACACACACACACACATACACACACACACACCACCACCTCCTCCACCCTCACCTCCCACCCTCGTCAACTTTCCCTTTAGCCAATGTCATGTGTGAAGTTTTCTCAACTAATTCTAATAACACTCGTTCCGCTGTGTAGGGTAGGTAGACCCAAATTGGGGACATTTTAGTTTTGCCTCTCGTTTCAATCTACACTATTGTATAAAACATTAGATATACTATTGTATAAAACATTAGATACACTATTGTATAAAACATTAGATACACTGATGTATAAAACATTAGATACACTATTGCATAAAACATTAGATATACTATTGCATAAAACATTAGATACACTATTGTATAAAACATTGGATACACTATTGTATAAAATATTACATACACTATTGTATAAAACATTACGAACACTATTGTATAAAACATTACATACACTATTGTATAAAACATTACATACTCTATTGTATAAAACATTACACACACTATTGTATAAAACATTAGATACACTATTGTTTAAAACATTAGATATACTAGAGGAAGAGGGCATCAGTTAGTAGGATGGGGGGGGGGGAGGAGGAGGCGGGGGGTGGGAGGGAAGGAGGTGATATAAGATTACGTCATCAGAGAGAAAAAGATCTATGTCGGTCATAGCAAGCCTACCTCACTGGTCAAATATGCTAACTGGCTATCAAAACTGCGTTAAGCTTTTCAAAATCCAATTACAGACTTTATTGAATTTGACGTCATTGAACACCTACCAATGCTGAAGGTGTACCGCAATCTTGTTTAAAACATGAGAACTCCGGCCAATAAAACATTAATTAGTCAAAGGGAGTATGCCAGGTTTGAGGGGAGTGAGGGGAAATGAAAACGTGTGTGTGTGTGTGTGTGTGTGTATGTGCGTGGGTGTAGGTGTGTGTGTGGGTGTGTGTATGTGTGGTGTGTGTGCGCGTGTGTAAGTCATTTTATGAAGATTTTAAAATTTTAAAATTTTTATTTCATTTGTAATTTATTTCCCCGAGAGGAAGGGGTGGAAAGAGCTCTAGGTGCTCCCTTGGACCCTCCTATAATCCGCCTGTTTCCGTCTTCTAATAGAGATCTCCCTGCCTTTACCACACATGTTTGAATGATACATTTGTGCGTGGGTGTGTGTGTGAGAGAGAGAGAGATAAAAGTGTGGTATCCTCCTATAATCCGCCTCTGTTTCCGTCTTCTAATAGAGATCTCCCTGCCTTTACAACACTCTTTGAGCCTGATTTGGGATTTAAATTTTTTTTTTTTACTCGTTGTCCTTTTTTCATAGGGAAATTCTGGGCCGCCTCCCCTGGAGAACGCGTAGTCGCAGCCTGTGGCGCGCCCAAACCCAACATTAGTTGTGTTGTTTTTTTGTGGAAATTTTGCTGGGGGAGCAACCGGAGTACCCGGAGAAAACCCCCGAGACATTGCCCGAGTCGAAAGTAAATAATATTCGGAGAAACATAACGCCCCGATGCTGGATCGAACCCACACCTGTCAGGCGCCATTGGTTTCTGGCCTGTGGACAAGGCAAGTTAGTCCCGCCTTAGCCCACTTGGCCACAACGCTTGTTTGGGAAAATGCGCGTACGTAGCATCGATTACTACTACCGCTACTGCTACTACTAGGCCTACTACTACTACTACTACTACTACTACTACTACTACTACTACTACTACTACTACTACTACTACTTCCAATGATGATGATGATATTTATAAGGTGCGTTTCCTAGTAAGGGACAGTTCAAAGCGCACCCTCACACATCGACACTCTTTAAGCATTAGTACAATACATATAGGCTACATAAACCAAACTTAAAGCTTGCTCTAAGCGCTCGCACGCACGCACACATACACACACATACACACACACCCACACCCACACACACACACACACACACACACACACACACACACACACATACACACCCCCACATACATACACACACACACACACACATACACTCGTGGAGGACAAAATATTGCAAGGATATTGTTTGCATTTGCAATGAAAATTTAACGATAAATCATATCATTCATAACTGCAGTGTAATAACACAATATATTCCACAGAACATTCCTAATGTTCAAAATAAAAATAGTAAATATTGGATACCCATCGCTAAATCTATAATTTATAGTCCTGTAGGACATTTGTTATAAAAATTGCAAGTTTATTCTGATTACTTCGTATATGACAATAATCTCACAAAATTGACTTTTCTGTACATGAAAATTTCACAAGTTTGACATGTTCCATAGTAATTTTTTTAAAGAGTTTTAAAATATTGTTTGAATACTTAATTCTTATTTAATTTTATTTCATGTTATGTTACTGTACTATTTTGTTGAAATGTTATTTCCTTTCCCACATCCATGTAGCACCTATCCTTTTCCCCCACCTTCCTTTTATTTTCTTGTCTAAAATCACTTCGGTGAATAGACGTTAAATCTATCCTATCCCTATCCTGTCCCGTAACCCGAAGGTCGTAGGGGCACCACAGATGATCGTTTAACCAACATACTCCATCTTTCTCTGTCCTCAGCAGCCCTGATGGCTTCGCTCAGTGTCAAACCAGTCCATTCTCGAATGTTGTCCTCCCACCTCTTTTTCGGTCTCCCTCTTCTTCTACCTCCTTGCACTGTGCCTTGCAGAATAGTCTTTGAAAGGCCTGATGATCTGGTGACGTGGCCATACCATCGGAGTTTCCGTTTCTTCACCACTGTTAGCAGGTCATCGTGTTGTCAAATGGCTTGTGTGATGGTCTGTCGGACTTCGTCGTTGGTGATGTGTTGGGTATAGGAAATGCCCAGAAGTCTTCTGTAGCACCTCATCTCCATGCTTTGTATTCTTCGTTGGAGATCTGCTGTGAGGGTCCATGCTTCGCAAGCATATAGGAAGATGGAGATGACAAGGGAGCGAAGCAGTCTTACTTTGGAATGTAGACTGATGGTCCTGTCTTTCCAAATGGGCTTCAACCTTGTCAGGGCAGCAGTTGTTTGTGCGATACTGGAGAGGACTTCCTGTCGGGACCCATTGTCTGATACAATGGCTCCTAAATATTTGAAGCTATGCACTGTGTTGAGGGATTGGCCTTGGACTTTGATGTCCGTGTTGATGCCATTGGTGTTGTTGGTCATCATTTTGGTCTTCTCTGCACTTATTTCCATTCCATAGGCCTTGGAAGTGGTGTCAAGCCTCTGTACCAGCTGTTCAAGTTCTTGTTCCTCTCCAGCCAATCCATCAATGTCATCTGCAAAACGAAGATTGGAGATTGCTCTACCCCCTATGCTGACTGTGCCTTCATGGTCTGCAAGAGCATCTGACATGATGCGCTCTAGGAAGATGTTGAAGAGTGTTGGAGAGAGTAGGCATCCTTGACGCACACCGATTGTTGTTCTGAACCAGTTCCCGATGGCGCTGTTGTGGAGGACTGCACTGGTAGCCTTGTCATACAGGCTTTTGATGACTTCAATAATTTTAGGGCTGTTGTACACTTTCATTGTTGCCCATAGAGCTGCATGCCAGACTCGGTCAAACGCCTTCTTGAAGTCTATGAACACATGATATAGATGTTGTTGGTGCTGTAGGTATTTCTCACAGATTATTCTGAGGTTGAAAATCTGCTCAGTGGTACTTCGCCCTGCCCTGAATCCTGCTTGTTCTTCAGCTATGATCTGTTCAGCTTGGGGTTTCAACCTGTTGAGTATTATTTTCAGGAGGACCTTGCTGGGATGGCTGATGAGGCTGATGGTCCGGTAATTTTTACACTCCTGAAGGTTACCTTTTTTGGGAAGAGTGATGACAAGCGACTGGGTCCATGGTATAGGCCACTCCCCACTCTGCCAGATCTTGTTACAGATAATGGTGAGGGCATCAATCATCGCTTCTCCTCCTGCTTGTAGCAGTTCCGCGGGTATGTTGTCCACTCCCGCTGACTTCCCTTTCTTTAGCGCTTGCACTGCTGCCTCAACTTCTTCCCGGAGAATTGGGAGGATTTCTTCTTCTTCTCTGTTCTCGGGACATGCTAGAACTGATGGGTCTCCATTTGGTGTATGGTTGTAAAGGTCAGAGCAGTACTCTGTCCATCTGTCCAAGACTTCTTGTTCTTCCGTAAGGCATATGCCAGACTTGCTTTGGATCGTGGAGACTTTGGGCTGTTTGACACTTGTCAGCCGCTTCACTGTCTGGTAGGCCTTCTTGCTGTTGTTCTTGTTCAGACAGACTGTTCTCTATTTCCTGGCATTGATCTTCTATCCAGTTCTCCTTTGCTGTGCGCATGCCTTTTCGGATGTCATTGTTGTTTTTTCGGTAGACATCAGCTCCTTGTGAGGTGTTCTTTTTCTTTTTCATCTCTCTTCGTTTATCACACAGATCCAAAAGTTCAGGTGTGATCCACGGCTTCTTCTTTGGTCGGTGCTTGCCAAGGATCTCAGTGGCGGCATCTGTCACAGCTGAGTTGAAGGTGGTGGTCATGGTGTTGACATCTACTTCACCAGCCCCCAAAATGAGCAGTGGTGCAAATTTCCCTCCAATTGTGGCCTGAAATAGTTCTGCCACCTCCGGGTCTTGCAGTTTGTCCAGGTCGAAGTTCGACCTGGACAAACTGCAAGACGTTAAATGAAATAAACAAACATATACGCTCGCAAGGATAAATATCTAATCGACTATTATTATTATTATTATTATTATTATTATTATTATTATTATTATTATTATTATTATTATTATTATTATTATTATTATTATTATTATTATTGTTACACATTTTTCCTGTCTTTTATTTTATTTTATTTTTAACATTGAAGGATCTCTGATAGTGAATCCAATATCGTACAGTAATACTTTTATAGACCATTGAGACTACGCTTCCTACACACTCCGTAGGCTTACCAAGGCACATACACACACACACCAAGGCTTACCCAAGAAGCCGAGGAGATTCTAATCCGAGAGTCTCTGAGAACGTAAGACGCGGCGATTATCAGCTACGCAACCGAATGGGGGATTCCATGATATTTTTCTGAGGAATAGTCATTACTCTGAGCGTCTGTAAGTACTCTGGTTGTTTCGTCGTTTATCAGGCGGGCAGACTCCTAGCTTGGCACATCTCCGCATTCGCGTGAGCCTGTCACAAATCTGTTCCCATTTTGGACTTGAACCGCGACCACGCCGTGATAACACTAAACCGACTGTGAATATACATGAACACATCATGTTGTCAGCATACATACATAGACAGACAAACAGAAGCACAGGCAGACAGACATGCACTCACATGTATACAAAATGAGGCTTGCTTTAACTGGCTGTTTTACTGTAGAAGACTTGCATCACGACAAATTAAAATACTACTACTACTACTACTACTACTACTACTACTACTACTACTACTACTACTACTACTACTACTACTACTACTACTACTACTACTACTACTACTACTACTACTACATGTAGATTTCTATAGCGCCGCTCTCCGCGCTTGACACACTCATACACCATTTATTCTACACAACAACAGTAGGTATATAAAATCTGAATAAATTCACACAAAAATGTACAAAATAATGTTAAAGACAATTCAATAAAAATATTACATTGAAAAACATAAAAAGGCAACTAAAACTATTATATAACAAAAAAACCACTTTTAGCATTAACGATGTGTCAAAACTCTGTATCAACAGTGAATATACACATATGCAACATTATTATAGGCAGAAAGACAAACCGTTAAACAGAAAGGCAGACAGAATGACAGACAGACAGACACACACACACACACACACTATTATTATTATTATTATTATTATTATTATTATTATTATTATTATTATTATTATTATTATTATTATTATTATTATTATTATTATTATTATTATTATGAAAGTTTCCAAACGCCTAATCTTGCCAGCTCTGTGCGTGTACAATAAACATAGAACAACACGCACAAAGTCAAAGCATTGTAACAATGACGATGATAAAGACTCAAGCAGATACAAAATTACCGTGGAAGGCAATGACAGTAGACAAAAAATTACTGACAAATACAATTAGGATATTAAAAAACAAAACAAAACAAAACAAAACAAAACAAAACCAACATTATGTGAGGGCAAAAAATGGTAAACAATGAACAAATACGCTCTTCCAAAACGCAATTTTAAGTATGCACTTAAAGATGTTATCTGTTGATTTTCCGCGAAGCAGACACAAGAGAGGTGGGTTGGTAATGGTAACGATGGAGTGGGGAGAGGGAAGGGGACGAGAATGGGGAGGGGAAGGGGTAAGAGAAGAGTATTGAAAAAATGTACAGCACCCAATGTCGATTTTCGTGATAACCAAAGCCAAACCCAAAACCTGCTTCTAACGCTATCAAGAATCGAACTGGAGGAGCTTTGACATGGCGTACCAATCAGGCGACTGAGCGAACGACCGACTGAGCTAGTACTCGCTGGCACCCCTTGTAGCTATGTCGGATGACGCCTCCTTCTGTGCTCAAGCGCGAAGCAGCTACCGTGGAGTCAAGCGGCAGATAAGCGTGGTGAAATATTTATTCTACGTATCGTCGTGACAACATGACGTACACACAGGCATGGCCTACGCCTTTAGACCCTGACATAGCATGGTTAGGCCTACGAGTCTAGCCTAGCTTTGCAGGGAAGGACTGAGAGTACTGGAACCAAAGCAGAGAAGTTGAGAGACCGACCCATCGCTGGGAGTTAAAGTACTCATTTAACTCATCTCCACCCCATTCTCTCTCTTGAAGACCTTTTGCCTTAAAACAATAAACCAGCAGTCACAATAAAACGCGAGTCGTCCTAACCTCCCCTCCCCCTGTCCTGTTTTCCAAAGTTTTGATTTGATTGTCACCAACGGTGCTTCCACTGGGGGCAGCAACACGAAGAAATACAGTTATTAAGAAGTACACAGTAGTTATGTCAAAGAAAGGAAACAAGAGATGAAGAAGGGGAAGATGAGGACGGGGAGATGGAAGAAAGAAAAGGAGGAGAAGAAAGACAAGACGTAGGAGTTTAGCGGTAGAGAGAAGAAGATGAGGAGTAGAACATGAAATTCTAGCGCTGCGCGTGTTATTAGAATTAGAGTAGGTATCCTCATTTTTGCGGTCAGCGCCCATTTGCGAACACCTACGATTCCCAGACATCATGATGGACAATGTATCAATATTATGTTGTTTTTTTTGTTTTTGTTTTTTTTTTAATAGTTTTTTGTAAACTGCCGTACTGGATAATTAATTACTGATGAATTATATTATGCAGGCTTCACTGATGTACTGAATAGTTAATTATTGATTAGTATATCGTGCTTGCGATGCCTGTTGTTGTATTGGTGTATCATATCGCCTTTTGTCTACTGCTGTGTCAACGTCAGTCAGTTTTAATATGAATCGCAAACCAGTTTGTTTGTTTGTTTGTAGATTATAGTCACACGACACTTTCGCATATAGGTGACTACTGGACCGATTTATACTGACACCAGCGGGCCAGTTGTTGGTAAAGGGGAAAATAATATGATCACACGTTGACCAATCCGGGATTCGAACCAGCGACCTTTCGGTTACTAGCAAGACGCTCTTACCAACTGAGCTACCCGGCCCCAATCGCAAACCAACAAACAACCGCTCCATTATGAGTATGACCAATGAATGATTTAGGGTCTTCCATACGCCACTGATACACGCTAGCATAGCATGCTCAGTGCAGATGTTGTACCCTCCACCCCCACCCCCACCCCCTGACACTCCTCCTTGTGTCTTTGGCTAAGTATCGACCAGTGAATTGTCCCCGGTTTTTACTAATAAGTCTCCCTTCCTTCCTCGCTCTCCCCTCCCCTTCTGGAAACTGGCATATCAATTTAAAAACCCTCGCACCTGTTTTGAATTAGCGATGTAAATTGTGTCGCCCTGTTGCCAACTGTGAGCACTTTGCCAAATGTCGTAACAAATCATAAATCCCAATATCTGCTGCCTCAAACTCTGTATCCTTCACTCCAAAAATATCAGCTCTCCCACGCAGGCCTCCTTCACGACACTTTGGCTATTCTTTCACAATAATTTAAATTAAAATGTGAATTATACGCTTGTGACTTACTGAGACTGAGACTTTATTCGTCTATGAAATTTACATAGAAATTCGCCTTTCGCCTGCACAAACATGATATAATAAAACAACTACTATCCCACACCGCCAAATTACTTGCGCGTACTCGGGCCTACACACCATCACAAACCAACGCCACCACGCACACGCGTCAGTTTCAATTCATTTAATGTAATTTTTAAATGATCATTTTGGGATTATTTATTTAGTTATGTGTTTATCTGTAATTTATTTCATCGTCAGCAAAATTATTTTATTTATTTATTTATTTATTTATTTTGTCCATTTATTTATACAACCCTTTAAACTTGGCGACATCCTCTGATCAAATCGTTCAACCTATTTGCACTCTATTAATTTATTAGATTCATGTCGATGTCGTCTGAAACTCTCAAGCTTCCCATTTTTGGTTTATCCCGTCACTAGATTGTAAATTTACGATTTCCTACTTGGCGTCACATGTACACCTCTTCCCCTCCCCTCAACACTCTCCATTCTTCCCATTCACCATCACACCCGCTATTCTGCCTCTCCCTTGCTTTCTTGTACTACACCTCTTATGTGCACACCTCTTTGACATTCTCTCTCTCTCCCTCCCTCTCTCCCTCCCTCTCTCTCTCTCTCTCTCTCTCTCTCTCTCTCTCTCTCTCTCTCTCTCTCTCTCTCTCTCCTTCCTTCATCTATCTCTTCGTGCGCTCCTCTTTGTCCTGTTTGACATTTGTCAGACCCCATCGTCGTTGTTCTATCACCTTGGCTTCACCATTTGGTCCGTAGCCTGCTACAGAGCACCGTCAGTTTCGCTGCAGTGACGCTTGACTTTTTTTTTTCCTCCTCTGCTCACAAGACACAAGAAGACGGCTGTGTACAAGTTTGTGGTAGGTGCCTCTTCTCTAAAACTGCATTCTAAATTTGGCCCTGTGTCGGTGTGCTGTTTCAGCCCCCCTGCTCTAGGACCTGAGTGGCTGTGCCTGGGCCTTGGAGTCTTCTTCTTCATCAGACACGAGCCACCTTTGCTAAGGCCGCTCACCGCTGGCTTTCCTCCTTTACCCTGCTCCCTCACCTTTACCTCCCCCTCCTTCCATCACAGCCATCGCATCACCGCCGCTTCCTGTTGCTGCTAAGACCCTCCTGTGAGCGTGTACCATCCTCTTACTACCTCCAGCCAGACCTGCCTGTGACTGGCACTGTAGCATGCTACTGTCAGCTGCCGCGCCATCGACGTCATGAAACCGTTGGAGGTAGGTGCACAACTTTTTCGTCTCTTCTCCTTTTTTTGTCCACAACTTTTCCCTAACACTCTCTTAAAACCGGAATTTTAACAAACTGTTTTTTGTTGTTGTTGATATTGTGTCAAAGTTTGTGACTCGTTGTTGTCGTTTTGTTAGTTCGCTAACTGACTTTCTTTTGATGTTTACCTGTTGTGCGACTTTTGGGTTGACGGTGGCGTAGGCTGGTGCCGTTTCGGCTTTGCCACGTCACTTGTGAATTGCTTTTACCTGTAGAACTGTCTTCACACCTTCACCCAACTTTAACTAAGTTTTCTGTCTTTTCTAGTCCTAGGATTTGTCCTAGAGTGTGACTTTTGATAACTTTGGTTGACTAGACAAGTTTTCGTCGTAGCTGGGTTACTCAGAAAAGTTGGTCCTAAAGTTTCGCAAGAGGGGGGCCACAAAACTACCACTGGCCGAACCTGAGGCTCTCTCTCTCCCTCCCTCTCTCTTTTTCTCTCTCTGGGTAACCTAGCTTGTTCACGGTGCCAGCACATAGCGCGGCACCTTTCTGTATCCGCCATGAGTCAAACTGTCTTCGCATCGCTCAGAGATAGCAAAAACCTCGGAGGTCATCCTTTCTATCCCCCCATCAGTGTCGTGTTAAACTATAGGTAGTAGACAACCCCTCTTCCTCATTGCTTCAGTACAGTCCAATCCTACGTGATTCATTCAGACTTCGATGCATGTTTTGGGGGTATAGTTTAAAGTTTGGGGAAAAGTTGAAAAACTTTTATCTTTTCCTTGAGAAAGGGGATGGCCGATCGGAACGTAGGTAAAGGGACACAGAATGGCACATCGAGCACACAAGACAGCCAGCAGCAACAGCAGCAGCGGCCAGCCACACTGCGGCAGCATCGTAGATGATGCGCGCACGCCGCTATTTTTAGACACACTTTAGAATAAGTAATAAGGTGTATTTAGAACCGCGGTAGCTCTTGGGTAGGTCTTGGGTCAGTCTTATACTACTACTACTAATAATACATAGATTTATATAGCGCACTTATCTTACTCAAAAAAAGTGATTCAAGGCGGAGTCTTCTTCTGGGTCGTGTCCTTTGTCTCCGCATTACAAACGAAAGAGTGTATCTATTTCTTTCCGAACTGTTTCTTTGAGTCAGCGAAGTTTGCAGTTCGGGTATTATACTATTATTATATGAGTAGAATGTGTATTTATTCTTTATTTATGTATTTAGTTATTTTATAATTTGTATACAGTTTAATAGGGTTTTAATGAGGTGACGTCTTAAAAAAATTAATCGTATTAGTCGTAAGGGAGTCTAAATTGGTGTCACATGTACTATTAGTGAATAATTTGAGATTGGAAGAGATTGGCAGTCATTTCCCCGCTTGGTTACTATGGGCTCTCATGATTATTACTATTAATTGTTGGGGGGGGGGGGGGAATAGGTTGGGTTAAACTACTACTACTACTACTACTACTACTACTACTACTACTGCTACTACTACTTCTACTACTGCTACTACTACTGCATTATTATTATTATTATTATTATTATTATTATTATTATTATTATTATTATTATTATTATTATTATTATTATTATTATTACTGAAGCTAGAAATCAGTGGTGGAGGATGGTTGGGAGGAGGGAGGGGGGCTATGAATGAACAATCGACGCCACCTTTGACCATATGGCAGACGGGAATAATCATCCGGGGGAAGAAGGGGACATGGATCTAAAACCAACACTGAACCCCCAGAGCAATCATACTGCTAAAATGGACAGTGAAAAATGGCCCATTTGTATTGCCTAACACGGGATTCGAACTTGGGTCATCCGTGTGCCAGGCGAACGCTCTTACCGCTGAGCTACGGTGGTGTGTCAATGTGGGTGGGGAGGAGAGGGAGTGGGGGGTGGGGAGGCGTATATGATTCATCTCATGCATCACACGCACACCCACACACAGCCCACACCGACTGGGAAAGTCCCATGACATACCAGGATATCGTTTATTTAATTTCATTACCCGCTATATTGTCAATGCTGTAGTTTTGTTTGTTTGTTTTTTTATAAATATTTTATTGTGATGATGTCATGATGCTATTTTCGGAGCGTATTGCTTTGGGCTGTATTTTATTATTTTTTTAATTATTTTGATTTCATTTGTGAATTCATATTTCCAGGAATATTTTCATCTTCACTTGGGGTATCATGACACTATACGTTATTCGCATCTTGGCGCGATATGGAAAATTGTCACATCTCGATCGGACAATTTTTACGAGTGCGCTTTGCGCGCAAGTGCGATATTGTCCGATCGAGATGTGACAATGTGTCATATTCCACGTGTAAGATACACATAACATTTATGTATCGATTTCTTCTTCAATTTGAAAAAAAAAAGATTACTCGAAATTAAATCAGAGGAGAAAGATGTGTGTGAACGACCTCTTTACACATTGCTTTCCAATAATGTCATCCGAATGCGCAACCAAAAATAGTCCCCAAAATCAGATTTCCTTCACATATATTCAGCACTCACACACACATGCCAGTTTCATTCGCTGAATTAGTCGGTCAGTCCATTCACTCTTTTCACCCCTACTTTCCTTCAGACCATTGTTGCTGTGGTGTTTAGGAGTTAGCCTAATGACGGTTTGGGACTAAAACTTTGCTGTGTTAGCGCGTCTTTAAAAATAAAAGAAGACCGTTTGGTTTTTCAGTCTTCCAAGAGAATGCATCAGAGATTGCGATTCTTAAATGGGTTAAAGTAGGTCCTGTATTCTTACGACTTACATCTTACACATAGTACTAGAAACATCGCCGAGGGGCCGGGTAGCTCAGTTGGTAGAGCGTCTTACTAGTAACCGAAAGGTACCTGGTTCGAATCCCGGATTGGCCAATGTGTGACCATATTATTTTCCCCTTACCATCAACTGGTTCGGTGTCGTGTGACTATAATCTACAGTTACACATTTTTTTTGTTACAAACATCGACAGACGCGATTGGTCAATTACCATGCGGTATCAGGTTTAGTTCCACTCTACTAGTATACTTGGCCCATGAAAATGTAAGACACTTGTGGACATCCATACATTTTTTTGTGTCTGCTCAACAATAATAATGTTATTTTGTTTGTGCTTATTTTTAAGATGTTGGTGTTCATGATGATGATGATGATGATGATCATCATCATCATCATCATCGTCATCATCATCACCATCATCATCTTCTTCTTCTTCTTCTTCTTCTTCTTCTTTTCTTCTTCCTTTTATGTGCTTAATAAGATATAATGTCATCTGTTATTGTGCAATTGTTGGCTGGTTTTAGATGTAGTATTGACTCTTTTTCCTTTGCGATATCAAATGTGTGCTTGTGTGTGTGTGTTTGTGTGTGTGTTTGTATGTGTGTGTGTTTGTGTGTGTGTGTGAGTATGTGCGGTAAATGTGTACTGTGTGTTTTTGGATTTTTTTAAAATTTGTACTGTGCGTTATTTACTTTTAATATACGCGCTTCTTCTTCTTCTTCTTCTTCTTCTTCTTCTTCTTCTTCTTCTTCTTCTTCTTCTTCTTCTTCTTCTTCTTCTTCTTCTTGTTATAATTATGTGCTCAGGAATGATAATTTCTTTACATTTAACAGATGTTCATCGTCATTATCATCATTGTCATCATCATCATCATCACCACCATCTTCTTCTTCTTCTTCTTAGTTAAGACTTACCAAGCAAATAATACATTCTGGACTGATGAATAATTATATACCTCTTTTTTTAATTTATTTTATTGATCATGTTGTGTCCTTTAGAACTTGGTAATAATCAGGTGTGCACCTCACCATGCATGGGCGATGCAGGGTTTGTATGGATGACACAAGGGACGTCACTAGGGTTGAGGACGAACGTGCTAGATGAATTCAGCTAGCTTGCAAGCTCTCGAGGACTGGGAACAAAGTTGCAGCGATGCAATCATTTTAGCGTGGGTCCTCGCCCCATCTCTCAACAGGGTTAGCCCGTTCTATGTGATTTTGACACTGTGCCGAGATGCTTTGCACGAGGAATAGTTTCAGGAAGAAAACTCCTCGTAGAGTTAATTGTACATGTAGATTATAGTCACACGACACCGGAGCGTATAGGCCACATGGTCACATTATTCTGACACCAGCGAACCAGTTGATGGTAAGCGAAAATAGCATGGTCACGCGTTGGCCATTCCGGGTTGCCGTCCAGGGTCTTTTTGGTTAATAGTAAGCCGCTCTACCAACTGAGCTACTACACCCCACAGCTCGGAGAGATAACAGATTACCGATTGTACCTCTCCGTGTGACATAATCTACATCCAAAACACGTGGAACATATCCTGTTGTGGGCTAACAGTTATACCCGCATCGTCACTTTTCTCTCCTTCTCTCACCCCACCTCCCCCTCCCCCTCTCTCTCTCTCTCGCACCCTCCTCCCAAGGTTCGCTCTTTCTCCCCTCCCCCCTTCGCTCTAACTCACTCCCTCTATCCAGCTCATTCACACCTGAAGAAACTGGTATTACTGTAAGAACAATGAAGGTGTCACGATATAGACGGGAGATCCATCCAGCTGTGAACAAGGAGGAAACTGTAGAAAAATGTCCTAAACTTGAGATGTGGAGATGTGTGTTAACTGTATCAGTGAGAGAGAGGTAGGGCGGTTGTGACGAATTACGCTTCACCAGCTTCACCAACCAGAAAAGATCAAAAGAAACGGTGGAAGAGTGTTATAAAACAACGTCAGCTCAGTTTGTAACAACGACCGAGGTTGACTATCGCAGGGATCTTTGTTTGTTTGTATGTAGATTATAGTCACACGACACTTTCGCATATAGGTGACTACTGGACCGATTTATACTGACACCAGCGGGCCAGTTGTTGGTAAAGGGGAAAATAATATGATCACACGTTGACCAATCCGGGATTCGAACCAGCGACCTTTCGGTTACTAGCAAGACGCTCTTACCAACTGAGCTACCCGGCCCCTCTGTCTTTGTTTATGTTTAAATTAAACAGAAAACTGTCCTCGGATGTAGATCGATCGATCTGCACACTGTGAAGACAAAAAGGCCCTTAGTCGCCTATGTTACATGCATGTCAGCTTCTTGCGAAATGTGAAGTGATTCTGAGTCACGTCTGTCTCGGCGGTAGGTTAATGGACGAACTTATTCCCGCTGTTCTCGAGTGGGGAGGAGTTTGGGGAAGGGCCGGATGGGTAGTGAATGGTGAAGAACACGTCTTCGTTTGTGTCACATAGATTGTCATAAACCCGCGCGGGTTCCCCATAATACTGCTTCAGTCCTAGTCCTACGATCTTGTCTTTGCGACCCGATTTTGATTAGGATCTAAGGCCAGCGCCACCGCTAGTAGACTAATTTGTCGTGACACGGTTGCGTCACCACGATAACGTCGGGCACTTTATGACGCCCTGATTATTTAGCTCAACATATTGACATAATTATTTATACTTATACCATTAGTCTATGCGATTTTGCGACAACTGTCCACTGTCATACAGATTACTATAGTTCTTAACTATAGTCAAGTCGTACAGAATTTTTCTCCCCCCCTCCCTCCCACCACCTCCACATCCTCCAAACTGATGTTTTTTCATTGTCTTAGATTGATTAGGAAATTTTTTTAAACCTTTTTATGGACAGCTACTATGTCGTGTAAAGTTTACTGTTGGGTGGATGTATCTGTTTCTCGTTAGTTAGTTCATTCATTTATTTCCTTATTACGTCTTTCTTTTCTCCTCGATTTTATTGTATGTCTTGCCTTTTATACTATAGTTGTATTTATTTTTATATTTTTTTTTATTGTTGACAAGACTCATTAATATACTGTTGTTGTTTTTTATTACTTTGTACTTGTTCCTGTGGAATAGAGACATTTCTTTGTTATCATTTGTCAAAGGGTACCACTGATTTAAGATTTGCTTTTGTGTGCCCTTTTTATGTTCTCTATGCTTTGTTTGCTTGTCTCGTCAATAATAATACAATTCTGTTTAAACCTGTTTACTACAAGACCTCTTGCCTAAAGCGTAGCTGAGCCTATTCTAGGCATTTCCTCCTTTTGGACACCTATACTTGAAAAAGAGGGAGAAGATTTAGTGTAGTCTCAACCACGCGGTGGGACTACGATTGACGAGGATGATCATAAGGATAAGAGTTTTCAATGTCGTAATAGTACACCCGAAACTAGAAAACCTCACACTGCGCAGCTGAACCTAGCCGAGGCGATCGTTCGCCTTTTCACTAGTGACTTGTTGGAGGTGTTCGGCGTGTCTCAGCTACGCAGGGTGAACAAATTCTAGTGACAGTAGTCGCTCCTTTTTTTCAAACTCGCCTATGAGCTTCGACCTTTTTTTCCCTTTTAAATGTATTATAGTCCCCAACTCGGTGTTGAATATGAGACTAAAGAGCTTCGACTGATTGATTAAGAAGATAGGACACGTGGGCTGTCTTAAGGATGGGGAAGGTGTTAAAGGAGGATGGTGAGTGGGGCAGATGAGGGTGAAGGGAAGAAGGTAAGAGGTAAGGTGAAGGGAGGGGGTTGATGGTTGATGAAACGGGAAGTGCGAAATTCGCAAGTTTTCAATCAATCCCTTGATGACGATTTATTTCCATATTATACTGCCGAGAGCCTTACAATATGTAGAACAGCAAATCAATCGACAACATTAAGAGACGCTGGACATGACATGGATGAGGTAAGCTTAGTAATTTCCCTTATTTTTCTGTCCGGAAAGAGTAACTTAGTCTAATATCACTTTGAAGCGAACAGCCGGGAAATTGAGGAATTGAATGGAACTTACCTCGACTGGACGGTGCTTAACTTGCGACACAGTAGCGAGTGCTCCAACCACTGCGCTATCCGACACCCCCTTTTCACCTTTACTTTTTTTTACTTCGACGAGGCAGCCCTAACACAAACAGGACAAAATAATTTAAGGTTAAGGAGAGATCACCAGTGTGTGAGAAAAGGGCTGAAGATGCCGTCGTTTCGTTGAATGCTTATGGGGTGATTGCCGAAGACAGGAAAGATCAGTTTAGGTGTTTGAGAGGAGGGGGTAGGGGAGGAAGGGAGGGGGGTGGTGCGCGTTGGGGAGCAGAGTGTCCACACCATCATAAAGTCACTTTGTTGGATGTCCGCCAGTCAAAAACATCCTGCTTTTCCTGACTAAAGAGTGTCAAGTGTTAGGCGAGTGCTTTGGTATTGGTGTCTGCAGGTTGCTGTTGTTTGTAGATTATAGTCACACGACACTTTCGCATATAGGTGACTACTGGACCGATTTATACTGACACCAGTTGGTAAAGGGGAAAATAATATGATCACACGTTGACCAATCCGGGATTCGAACCAGCGACCTTTCGGTTACTAGCAAGACGCTCTTACCAACTGAGCTACCCAGCCCCTCCTCTGCAGTTTGCACAAAGACTTAAAGCCTATAATTATACCTACCACCTTGTGCACAATTTTATACGGTCAGGGTTCAAATCATTTTACGGCGTGACCCATGATCGCCGTAGCTGAGCGGTAGAGCGTTCGCCTGACACACCAATGACCCAGGTTCGAATCCCGGGCAAGATTTTAAAAATACAAGTGGCAAGTTTTCGTCGTCCATCTTAGCAGTATGATTGCTCTGGCGGTTTAGTGTCGATTCCCTCTTTCTTAGGATGGTTAACTCCATCTTCCGTAGTACCCATAGTGGGTGTAGAGGTTAAACTTCAATGTGCATTCATGTTACGACGCCTGTGCGTGAAACGGTCCGGTCACCGTCGATACTCGAACCCAGATCGGTTTCACGCCAGGCGGGCACGGCACCTACTGATCAAAAAAGCCTACCATTGATGAGTAAATAAATGAATGTCAGCTTTAACTAACATACAGTTCATTAAAAATATATTCCCACACGTTGACAGTTCCACACTTTCTTCTTAGTATAATAGTGATGGCATCGTAGGCTATCACGCACTCTTGGGCCCTCTTGATAGAAGGGCACTTATAAGCACACTTAATATTGGTCACTCTGGCAAACTTTCAGGCATCAGTTGTCCGATGATGGTTGGTTGTTTGTTTTATTAACGTCTTTTTTCATCAAGATGATAAAGACCATACATACAGATTCACGCATTTAAACAGACATACATGAACACATAAATACACATAGATACTATTGCTATCTCTCTAACATAACAATAACAATGTCAGTTAAATAAAACGAGCGACTGGAGAAGTAATTAGAGCTTTTGCCAATCCCACACTCAATTCATTGCTAATGTTTTTAACTGATGTTATAGTATTTACTTCAAGGGGCAAAAGAGGATGAACCTGAATGCAATGAAATAATATATGTTTTAGAGTTAAAGGTTCATCACAAATGCACTTTACATTTTTACAATATTTGGTTTTAATTGAATTTCATAATATTCTGTTTGCTATAGATTTTGTCCGATGAATTATGCCTACCATTATACGCTAACATTCTAGAACTTACCTGCTACAGTCTTGTCTTTAAACAAAAAATTACCGGCAAGGGTTTAGAAATTACCCATGGCAGTCTACAAAGTAACCGCAGAAACCGACTCGATGACTATCTTGCCCTATTACATTGCGTCATGTTTAGCGAACTATCACGACTCTCAGGGGCGGATCAGTTAGTTTTTTTTTTGGGGGGGGGGGGTTCCAAATTCGTATAAAAAAATAAATAAATAAATAAAATAAATAAATAAATAAATATATATAGTATTTATTTTATGTTTATTTTTATTTTTATTTTTATAATTGTATTCTCTCTCTCTCTTTCTCTCCTTCTTCTTCTTCTTTCTTTTCCTTTTTTTTTTGGGCTGGGGGGGGGGGGGGGGGTCCGGAAATACCCCGAAAAACCCCCCCCTCGTCCGCCCCTGACTCTTCATCCCTTATCAACCAATAGGTTCTTCAAGTAAGTGGTTCATATCCTTCCATTTGTGGGGAACGAACTTCAAAAGCCGTCGGATAATCTCAGCTAGGCGGTTTTGTCTCAAGTCCCCTGCGCCATACAGCGAAGCTGGGACTAGGACAATGTTCTTCTCTCTCTTTCCGTCAACCACAATGGGTAGCTGAAACTCGCGGAACGTATGTTGGTACAGATCGCCGCGTTTTGAGCCCGATCGATTTGGGGAAAGGCGTGTATATAGCAACCAGTATTATTATTATTAATTTCAATTATCTCGTGATAATTGTAACTCTCGGTTTTGGCGCTAGTAGGTCGTCATACTTATGAACACATATTCTCTGTCTCTGTCTCTCTCCCTTTCTCCCTCAGTCTCTGTCTCTCTTTCTCTCGCCATGCTTCTCTGATAATAGGGAGTGTCAGCAATGACCGAAAATCAGGTTTTCGTGGCTGCTACGTCACTGGGAATTACCGGTGTTTTCCAGGTTACACAACGTCACAGTTGTCTCACCACCGTCACACGAGTTTTGGGGTCAGCACTCGTGTTTTCGTTGACTATTTTCGTCAGGCAGATTTATCTCACACAGATTACCTCATTAAATTAAAATCTACTGCAGTGTGCATAAAAACAAAGCTCCAAGGACTAGTAAACACTGCGATCTTTATGATCATGTCGCTGACTGCTTCAAAACAGAGCCGCTGCATTGCATTTGAAGCAGACCGTTTCAACCATGTTTCTCGGCATTTTACACCACAGAAAACTTGCTGGTAAAACAAGGTTGGCTAATGCAAGTACCAAGTGTATTTGTAATCATGTATTGATACTATAAATGTGTCAAAACACTCACCGAAAACCGTCGAGAAGCTTTTCGTGGAAACCTGCAAAAGTCCCACGAAAATGGCTGCTTTCGCCCACAGGAACTACTTGGCGGAAGTACACAGGCGTCAACAAACCGAGTGAATCCCCACCGAAAGTGTCTTTTCGGCCTTTGCTGACACTCACTATTCTCTCTCTCTCTCTCTCTCTCTCTCTCTCTCTCTCTCTCTCTCTCTCTCTCGTCCATGCTTCTCTGATTATGTCCATTCAGAGACTGTACTTTCCATTGTCTTTGGTAGTACTTCCCTGACTGTGTTGTATTCACGGTACTTGGCATTTGCGTCGTGTCGTCTTGTGTATTGGTCTGAGTTTTTGTTCTTGTGGTAGTATATTATTACCCGTGACTGAGTTTTGAGTGGAATTCAATCGAAGTGTTTCATTAAGTAAACTATAAGGTAATTAAGTTAGGAGTTTGTAAGTTTTTTTTCAAAAACGCCGTATAGCATAATTCCAGGTTTTAGAGTTTAACATTTCTCTTAACTGTTCCTGTGTGTATTGTTGTTGTTAATACTTACTTTCTAGAGGTAATACGTTAGTCTTGATGCAGTTCTGTGAGTTCTGTTCAATCAAAATGTTTCACTTCAAAGAGTGTGTAATATGTCTGGACGGAGTTTTAACCCTCAGTTACAATGCATCATTTTGTGTTTACGTGTTGCTCGTCCCCGAAGGATTTTTGGTCCCTCCCTGCCCTCAAAACAGGAATATCTTAATTATTGTACATGTTTAACATAAAACAGAAACGGCTGCACATTTTCAGATTACGCTCTTGGAGCGTATTAATCTTTGCCATGGTTTTAATTATGATCAGTTTGCAACGAACTTGCATTCTAAATGAGAAGTATCGTTTTAAAAAGCATACACCGAAAACCTGCACTATATTTAAATAATCTAAGTGCTACATCATCGCCAAAATGCTAGTTCTTCAAATGAACTTTTCTCTTCAGCAAACAAGCTATCGACAGTAAGAATCTTGTCTGAATCAACCTATCCTACCTGTTCGAGGAAGAGACCTTCTTCCTTGCTCAGACTGAGGACCTACGTACCTGGCTTTGGTGAAGTGCAGAACGGTGATATAAGATTGTAGTACGTCACACTAGACCACTAGGTTGTGCTCGAAATTGTGCATGACATTTTCTTGGCCAGCTGGTTGCCTTTGGATAATTATACAACATGGACAATTTAGCCACTGCTTCTGTTGACGATGGTTGGAATTCTGCTTCCGATTCCAGTGCGTCCGACAATGACAGTCACACAGAGGTATGCAGTTTATTTATTTATATATATTTTTTTATTTTTATTTTATTCATTATTTATTTATAATGAATGAATCGCAAGGTACGACGAATCTAAAATTGACTTCATTAATGACCAGATGTATTTCAATTAGTGTTGCGTAGCAATATAATGTTATTGTGGCGGTGGCTTCCTCGAAAATGGTGGTTTTGGGGCGTAACAGAATATGTAGGATTGGATTTTCAACAATAGCGGCCTCTTCATCTTTCTCTCCCCCCCCCTCTACCACCTATAATTTACCTGTCCTATTAAACTGTCAAACTTATAAACTTCACTAACTAATCATAAGATCTTTGCCCATCTGGCATTGGGAGACAGGACTGTGACGATTATCAATGGAATAAGGGCCCCGACTCTAAACCTCCGCGGTCGTCTACTATTGCGTAAGATCAGCCGTGGAGGGGAGAGTCTACCAACTAACTGAAGTAGGGCCTTAAGGCGGGACTGGGACTAGGCCAGGGGGATGCTAGGGGTTCCTAAATGATCTGGATGGGACATAGCTGGACAGGGTCTGGCATCAAAGAAACTCTAAACCCTGTAAAGTCACGACTGCGGGTGCCTTAAAAGAAAACAAGAAGGAGAGAGAAAAGAGAGAGAGAGGTGGGGGTGGAGTAAGAGTTTAGAAAGACAATTGGGAAAGTATTAGAAAGAAACAGCGTTAAATCTCCCCAAAAGATGTCATCTATGGATTTAGGGAGTGTCTATATGGATAGGAGTGGGGCTGTGGTGGGAGAGTCAGCCGCCATGATCACAATAATAATAATAATAATAATAATAATAATAATAATAATAATAATAATAATAATAATAATAATAATGGGTATTTATATAGAGCTTTTATAGTATAAAGCGCAGTTTCAAAGCACAGAGGCAATGCTCTCCCATTCTTCCTTCGGATGAGAGTCCAAACCGAGGGGCTAGTCTTTGCAGGCAATAGTGGATCCGAGAGCTTTTATCGAGGTTGTTGTTCGTCTTTGAAGAATTCGTACCGCCCTCACATAGAAACAAAAAAAAAGTCCGGTAAAAGCGGGTCTGTTTAAATCTATGAATGGGGACAGAGCTAGTTGAAAAAAAGTCGTGAAGATAGGTGTTTGTTGATTTGTGAATATCATTGTTTATGTGCCCATCTCCAACCATCTTCTTTTCTGGAAAACAATGTGAAACACGTCCTTTCTTCCCTCCTTCCCTCCCCCTCCCACTCTCCCTCCCGCCTACTCCTCCTCCACCTCATTTCTCCAATAACATGTTTTCATTCTGTCTCCTAATAACGATCTCAATGCCGTAGGTGTGTGTGTGTGTGTGTGGGTGTGTGTGTGTGTGTGTTGTGTATGTAAGAGTGGGTGTAACAATTAGTGTGTGTGTGTGTATACATGCTGGTACGGATCGCTCCCTTTGAGTCATATTGGTCAGTTGAGGAAGAGGGGAGCGGGATAAGGGGAAGCGCGAATGTAGCATCCAATATCATTATTATTTATTATCATCCTCCTCACCATTATCATCATCATCATCATCATCATCATCATCATCATCATCATCATCATCATCATCATCATCATCATTTTAGAGAGCTGGTTTCCTACTTAAGCCGAAGGTCGCGGGGTCGAACCCCGCCGGGGGCGAATTTTATGTGACTTAAATACGTGACTTTCAGGCTACCGGGGTTTTTCTCCGGTTACTCCGTTTCCCCATCTCTTTTCCCCCAAATCAATAAAGCTATTGGATGCAGTCTGTCTAGTATTTCATAATAAAATTCGATTTCCTTTCTGTCTTCTAATAGAGACCTGCCTTTAAACCACAGGTTCCAGTGATGAATACATCTGTGTCAATTAGGTATGTAGGAGTGTCCGAAACATGTGGTTACAGATCGCTGCTCTTGAAGTCTTATGTAAGAATATGGCGCGTATAGCATCCAGTATCATCATCATCATCATCATCATCATCATCATCATCATCATCATCATCATCATCATCATCATCATCATATGAATTATATCAATTATATTTATATTCAGTGTGGATACTAGTATTATGGCTGAAGAGTCCGCAGTATGTATGGCAGCAGGACTGTCACAGTAGTAGACCATTACCGTGTACAAGGGCGACTGACTGCCCGCATTGTTTAGCAAATAGCGTGACCGTGGAACTTGCGCATTCATGTATTCTAGGCATCCGGGTGCTATGGTGCATCCGACGAACGCAAGAACCGTCCGCACATGTATCAGGAAAGGCGAATAAAAAGGTTGAAGAAGATGAAAAGTTTGCCAATACAGGTATTTCGCAAACACGTTTTGTCAGGAGTTACATTACAAGACAACTCGATCGGGTATTGAAAGTTTTTCAATGGTGGGAGGGGGGAGGGGGGAGAACGGAGGGGAGAGAGTTGGGGGGGAGGAGGAGGGATGAAAATGGGATGAACCTTCGTGAACGACTTCTTCAGAGCTGTAGAAGGCTGTAGATAAGAAAGAAGAATGCTCGCCCCCGTCTGTCTGGATGATTAGGCAAAAACTGCAAGCAGGCCTCCCCCCTCTCCCCTCCCCCTTCCCCCTTCCCCCCTCTCCCTCTTCCCCCCCTCCCCCCCCCCCCGCGCGCGTCACTGACGTTCAAGAGACTGCTAGTCGCTGTTTTTCGTCCAATCTTTGATGATTATCTACGTCGTGTACGCGCAGGTAGACCCGACTGGCTAACAGCTAATATTATAGATGAACATACGAGTTGAAACCACCAACAAATGAGCATTAGTGTATTGTGCGCATTGTTACACGTACTATTATGATGTATAATAATGCCTATGGTTAAGGGAGACAAATAGGTTTAGTGGTTGTCTCGACTGAAGAAATGGGACTGGATTGAAATGGAAACATCTTGGACATTATAGTCGTTGTGAGATGCTGTCCCCTGGAATAAAGGAATGAATGCCTAGTGGACTATTAATTACATTATCTATCTATCTATCTATCTATCTATCTATCTATCTATCTATCTATCTATCTATCTATCTATCTATCTATCTATCTATCTATCTATCTATCTATCTATCTATCTATCTATCTATCTATCTATCTATCTATCTATCTATCTATCTATCTATCTATCTATCTGTCTGTCTGTCTGTCTGTCTGTCTGTCTGTCTGTCTGTCTGTCTGTCTGTCTGTTGTCAGGAGGCGTGTCGTGTCCAGCACCGTCCTTGTTTTGACATCACCTGTGCAGTTCTTTCTTTACCTTCCTCTGCGTGCGCCTGCATCCTTCCACTTTTCGTTGCTTAATGATTCATTACACCATATTTGAATTTGATGTATATTTGAAAACTTGTATAAATACCTCCAAATATGTGCCTTATCCTATCCTATCCTATCCCATAATTCGGAGGTCGTAGGGGCACCACCGATGATCGTTTAACCAGCGTACTCCATCTTTCCCTGTCCTCAGCAATCCTGATTGTTTCGCTCAGTGTCAAACCAGTCCATTCTCGAATGTTGTCCTCCCACCTCTTTAATATGTGCACTCCTGTGGAATTCCCTTTGTAAAATATTCATGTTCAGCTAAACAATCTTTATAGGTAAATGATTCTTTATTTAGCAAAATGCCTTATTTACCAATATCATGATTTATTTACGTAAAAAATGTATTGTTTAGGTAAATAATAAGTTAGCTGAAAGTTAGGTGGAAGTGGTAAAAAAAAAAAAACACCGAAAAAAAATCGCAAATAAATATATATTACAAAGGGAATTTTATGCACTCATGTATTCCACCAAAACCATTACAGGAAAATAGTTTAAAGGTAACTGCAGCGAGGACGATAAATAAGTTGTTGTTGTTGTTGTTGTTGAACATTTGTATAGCGCTTTTTCTCCATGCTCCACGCTCAGAACGCTCACAAAAATAAGACGACGATGAAGTGCCAGTATCAGTAGTGAAAGAAGAAGATTCGAGGTGCTTGTAGAGTGTCTCTTTTGAGAGACAGACTTTCGCGGTGAGGTTGGCTTCTAAAGTACTTTCGAAATGAGAACTCTCGTCGAAAACCTTCATGCGTACGTAGGCTTATAATTTATGCTGATTGCGTCAACCCGCCAGTCCCAAATGGTTTGGTTGAGGCTGGCGATGACAGTCCCCTCCCCGCCACTGATGACACCCTGGGCCCACACGTGCCGGCCGTCTGTCAATACAATATTGAACACGCAGCTTGCATATAATTAATATTACACGCCACTCAAACGAGGATCGTCAACATAGTTTAACAACATACCGCGCTGAGCATGCTTGTTGTAACGTGGTTGCTGGCGACATGTAAAACCCCAATCATTGGTATTGTGATGATGATGATGATGATGATATGATGATGATGATAATGATATGATGATGATGATGATGAGGTGTAGCTGAATGGCTCAGTTGGTATATAGCGCAGACGGTTCGACTTAGCTGCCGCTATTGCACAAGGTTTGAGCTCGCCACATTAGTGTCCATAGCTCAGTCGTCAGAGCGCTCGACTTGTGTACGCGCGTCTCGGGCGACGTGGGTTCAAATCCTGACTTCAGCAAACTATTTTGTGATTGCTGGATAGTAGTGGCCAGCGCTTTGAGAAGCTCTCTGAGCTTGTAAGTGCGCTATACAAGAGTAATCTCTTTTTTTCCCCCAACTTTCAAAGCAAGAGCATGCTAAGACAGCTAGTGGGCTCTTCGAGGAGGGGAGTGGGGTGATGGGAGCGAGGGTGGGTTTAAGTTAGAGCATTATCAACCAGCGCCTTGAGCAGCTCTTGAACTGGAAACGCGCTATATAAGTATAATATAACATATGCAATTAACATTTTAAAAAAATCAATAAATAAATAAACAGAAATACTAACACACACCAAAACACACACACACACACACACACACACACACACACACAAAACCAAACATATACCTACAATCTGGCCTTCACTACTTCAGAGGAAAACTCTTCTTGCAATCATTAGGAAGTTGACAACAGGTAAAACGGTTTCCAGGCAAAATCTGCAAGACACCTTCGGTAATCTTGAATGCATGCATAGACAGAGAGTGTGTTGACATGCAGAGCAGACTTTTGGGGGTAGATATAGTTGGTCTTACACGATCAAAATCTCTTTGCTCTAGGTGACTCGCTGCCATCTCGGCTTCTTTGCTTGTTGATCCGAGAAAGCGCCCAGAATTTCACTCCGCGGGATTTACCCGAAAGGATCTTAGACGTCGCAGTTTAAAACATATGTGAAAAAGATCGTGTTCTCTGTGTGATCAGATCGGCTGACCATGATCAATGTTTTGGACTCGTCCCAACAACGCCCCCTCCTCTCATCCTACTTAATCTCCCCCAACTCTCCCCCCCCCCCACCTGCAGACACAGCAACTACACCATCTACAGGGCACGACCACAACTTTTTGGTGTGAGAAGTTAAATAGTAACGACGTGACCACATCTGCTTTTACACAAAACTAGTAGATGTACTGTTTTCGTTTTTTCTCTTGAGATGGGCAACTTGAATGGCCCTTTTGATGATGATGTTGACTGGTTTGGGCGAAGAACTCCATGTCACAATGTCATGCTCTATGCGCACACATTTAGTGCCACAGCCATACGATTTTAAATAACAAATAAAACTACTAAAAAAAAGATGTGTTTTTAGTCTAAGAGTTCTGCTATATACATAGATGATAAAATATTGGTCTGTTCTCATTTTTTTTCGCGGTAGAATGACAGTAAACGGTAGATAAATAAGAATGACAACAGGACGCAGTCAATATAAACATTTCAAAAATAAAATTTCGATTTTCTTTCCGTCTCTCAATAGCGATCTCCCTGCCTTTACACCACCTGTTTGAGTGATGGAAGTGTATTTGGTGTGTGTGAGGGTGGATGAGAAAGGTGAGCGTGTATGTTGGTATAGATCGCCGCGCTTTGAGTCTAATTGATTTGGGGAAAGGCGCGTATATAGCATCCTGTATTTTTATTATTATTATTATTATTATTATTATTATTATTATTATTATTATTATTATTATTATTATTATTATTATTATTATTATTATTATTATTATTATTATTAGATAAATATATATATCAATGCTTACCAGCAGACTACAAAGAGCCGAATCAGAATCGCAAGAATAACATTAAACGATGGAAAAATACAAAGAAATGATGCGTTAAATAAATTGTCATTTGGCGTCGCATCATCACAATTGTCATTTTGGGTGATGTGATGCTGTGTTCCGTGTTAGAAAAATAAGCCTATCCATCGATTTGGTTGATTGTGTAGCTGCAGTAGTATTGCGCACAAATCACAAACTGGTGGTAATGGTGATGCCAGCTCGTTATATTGTCATTAGACATTGATCATTAGGGCTGCACGGAAAACACGGCGACACTCTGTTTACATGGAACGTGGACAATGGGCATGTCATCCATACCCCCCTCCCCTCTTCCATACTTCTCATCCCCTCTCTCCCTCTTGTCCAGGTTACCCTATAAAAAGTTGTTAACAACAACAATAATAACTGCAGCAGCAGCAACCACATCAACAGCAACAATAACGACACTAGTGCATGCTCATTTACGTGTAATGATTCGCTTTTTGACAATGTATAGTTTTGATCCCATGGAAATTGATCTTGATCTCGTCAGCGATGTTGGAAGGCAATAGATTTAATTTCTTGTTATCAGCATTAATTAAGCTGATTAAGGTTTGAATTGATTATGATTCTGATTTTGAACTATCCCTCTTTGCTAAGCATGCCGATGATATTCGGAGCGCTTTTTCTCAAACGCCATTTTGTCAAAAGTAAAACGCGTATGCTTTTTCTATGTTGTTATTTATTTATTTATTTATTTATTCGTCATTTATCGTCACCCGCTTTATTGACATTGCCACCCTCTCCCTTCCACTCCCCCTCCTGACTCCCGCATCTTTCTAACTTGCTTTACTCTTTGATAATTTCTCTGCTACTACTAGGCCAAACCTAGGTATTTAATAATGGAGTGGTGTAAGTATGAGAAGAGTTATGATGTTGAATTGGGTACCTCTGTCTGTGAGTGCGTGTGTGTGGGTGTGCGTGTGTGTGGGTGTGTGTGTGTGGTGTGTGTGTGTGTGTGTGTGTGTGACCAAACACTGGAGCAAATTCCTTGTGTATCCCTAATGTATTCTGGGTGGAATACGTTCCGTGTTCTGCATTCGGTACAAATGGTCTAAAAGTCCGATCTTTTTTGATGCTTAATGGACTAGAGAACTGCATTTCACAAACTGTAATACGAGTTTTCAAACGCTCGTAGCAGACTGCTCACGGCATTAAAACGGCTTTAGTCGCAGGTATAACCAATCTGTCCTTTTTTTTCTCCCCTCCTCCCCCCTCCCCCCCCTCCCACTTCCTCTCCTGCTACCCCCAATAATGCGAGTTCAGTGATAGCAAGATCTACGGTCTTTGCCGATTGTGAGGATGTGTCTGACTGTAATATGACGAGCTTGTCCTAACTGCTGGTTCTTCTGCAGTCATTGCCGCTATTCAATGTCACCACTCCGGCCTTGCTCGGACTATCAGCGACGCACGTGCATCGCTGTGGCACGTGCATCGTTGATGCTAGCTAGCTGGGCTGCGGGCTCGCTTTCCTGTTGTCTCTGATGAGCTGGGTGTCTACCTCTGGGACAGGGCCAGATCACACCGCTTTTGTGTTGTGTCAAACTACGCACGTAATCGTCGTCGTCATCATCATCATCATCATCATCATCATCATCATCATCATCATCATCATCATCATCATCATCATCATCATCATCATCATCATCATCATCATCATCATCATCATCACGGTGATTAACCGTAGCAACGAGCGTCGTGTGCAATCGAACTGACAGAGCGTCTCTGTGACGGGGGGGATCGTATGATGCAATTAGAACATTGTGACAAAATGCTGCCACCCTGTTTGGCATTCCAGCGCCCTTAGTCTGTCTGTGTGACTTGGAATGTGTGCGCTATGAAAGTAACCATTGTAGTGTTAATAATTTCTTTTCATTTAACGAAATGGTTAATGCGCCATGCAAGAGAATACAACGATTACGTTTAATTGGTCACAGCCTTGGAAAATTGGATGGATATGTAACAGTGTGAATAAAATGTTATCCTCGGACTACACGCGCACTCCAGACTAGTTCTTATTGTGAACGAAGATAGATGCGGTTGGATCTCTGGAAACGGTTTGGTAGTATGCGTGGCACGACTGGACTGAGTACGCTGGTTAAACGATAGTCTGTGGTGCCCCTACGACCTCCGAGTTACGGGATAGGATAGGATAGGGGGTACGACAGCCTTCATAACTGTCCTGCCACCGACCACTCACAACCGTTTTGACCAGTTCGGGCTCTCGCGTCCAGTAACTAGCTACGCAGTACAGAGGAGTATCAGAGACAGCCCAAACTCTTCAACCACCAGAACTCGGTGCCAAATTCAGCAGCGCACACTTTTGATGGAAGGGGTAGAAACTCTGAGTATGAAAGGGTTTGGGGAAGGTGGGGGTGGGTGGGTTTGAATGGTGGATTCCGGGACCAATCATCTTGATGGGTTTGGCGACGGAGGGACAGTGTGGGAGGGAAGGAAGGAGAATATTGTTGTTCCGGGGTACACTCGATCTTCGTCCCAACTGTTTGCTTGTTTTTCTCCCTTTTCCAATAATTATATTTTATTTCTTCTGTCTCCGCAATTCAATAACACGGGTGGATTACTTTGTTCGATTGAGAGCGAGAAAGAAGGGACAGGGTTAGGGGTGAGGTGTCTGCTTGTTCTGAAGACCAGGTTAGAGAGAGCCTTTGTGGCATTTAATCTGTTATGTTGTATATGGTGTATTGTCTGCTATGTGGTTGCACTCTTCCGACGTCAACTTCATGGACATTAAACTTAAAGTACCTTATAAATACAAGTCTGTTTCCTCATCTTCCTCCTCATCCGCTGCCTCCTCCTTCTCCTCCTCTTCTTTTTCTTCTTCCAGTTTGGTGGAGATTTCCATCAATCATCATCATCATCACCACCAGCACCACCACCATCATCATCATCGTCATCATCATCGCCGTCATCATCATCATCATCATCATCATCATCATCATCATCATCATCATCATCATCATCATCATCATCATCATCATCATCATCATCATCATCATCATCATCTTTCAGTTTGGGTGAAGATTTTGAGTTTATTCTCTACATACGTACACTTTCGAATACACGTTTGCCTAATTGCAAATCCCAATCATGACGCTTTACCAAACGAGCTAATCACCTCAGTGTCCCCCAATCTTTTAGCCCTCATTCAATTTTTTTTGGCATTCTGCTGGCGAGACAGCTACCCTTTAGCACACAGTGACTGAGGATCGGGTGCTACTGAGTGTTATTACCCTCCGGACTCCCATGCTTCCCTCAACATCTTCAGGTTCTCGGTATGACTGTAGCGTTCAGCACGCGACAGTTGGCGTCAGTCAGTCCCCCTCTCGTTCCAGTCACGTCGTGGAGGTGCTCGGCGTCCCCACAGTCGCGTCCTGAAGTCACGTCACCGTGACCCCATTTCGTGACACCTCCGTTCCTCTGCCGGACCTTGACTCTTTAGTCTGGGCAGCGCCGCAGAGTTGTGGTGTCATCCTGTTACTTCAGTCCTGTTGAGTTTGACGATGAGTGTGGTTTCTTAAAACTCAGGAACGGTAATCCTGAATAATGTTATTGGTTGACAGTAATACCGAACTGACAGTATTATCTTCCGGTTCAAATGTCACTCATTTTGTTGTTGTTTTTTCATATTGTCAATTTTGTGGATACAGATTTATTGACTTTGAGTTTGAGGACCTTTGTTTTCTGTTGGGCGATTTTTGTAATGAAGCTATCACCCTCATTAATCACTGAATGTTGTGTTGTACATATTTCATCTGATCTTTTGGCCTAAGAACTCGTTTTAAATCGGTGTTCAGTACAAAGCCGAAACCTAGTCAGTGCACCCACTGCATTCCATCGCACCGTCTTTAAAGATTCTGACGCTCATGTCCTAGACAGGTGGGTGCCGGCTACGGCGCAACTGGAGCGAGAGGACGCCAGTAAGCGCTAGCTTCTTTCTTCCTCATCCGGGTCGCCCAAGATTGTGCTCAGTTGTCCGGGGTGGTCAGAAGACGCACTGCCGAAGGTAGCAAGTGGGCGCCTGGGGCGCCTTGAGTTCAATCTTTTATCGGCCAGCGCCTTGAGCAGCTCTGGAAATGCAGATGCGCTATATATATTTTATATGCTCTATATAACTTATAAGAACGCAAACAAATCATACATAATTTGGGCATCGTCTTCGTTGACCTCGATGCAGCACGTGCATTCCCGGGGTCTGCAACTTTGTGTTTGTCCGCCACTCAGAGATTAGGAAAAAGGGAGGGACGACACGAGGTGTTCGAGAGTTATTCTCCTTTGTACTATTTCTTGTATGCGCTTGCCTGCCTCGGCTTCCGATACTTTTATACACAGCGAGGGGAGGACAGAAAACTGTAAGCAAGAGGGATTTTCTGGTGAGACAGAGGACCGAAGAAGGATTTGGGGGTACGGAGAGACGAGCAAAGAAAGGCGGTCTCCATGACACGACCGGTGACTAAGACACACATCATCCAGATCCTTGGACAACCGCTTTGGACGCTGCCAACCCAACCCATCGTAGCGCAGTGGTTGAGCGTTGGCCAGGCACAGCGATAACTAAGGTTATATTTCCCGCGGTGGGCAAGTTACACGTTGGCCTTTGACACTGTCGATCTTAGCAGTATGATTGCTCTGATGGTTCAGTGTTGATTTAGGTACCTACCTCCTCTTCCCTGGGAGGGTTATTCATCCCCGTCTGTCGTATGGCCAATGGCGGGTGTAGACGCTGACCTTCTACGTGCATTCACGACAGGGCAGTCATAGCATTGTTGGTAGGTTTTAGATAAGGGATAGAAATAGAACAACAATTATTCCTTTAGTTTACAGCATACATATCAGGGTAAAGAACTAATCAAGGCACTGACCAAATCAGGATTAACATGAAGCTACTCAAGTGCTAACTTGCTGCATGGTCCACTGAGCCATTCTATATACTATGTTTGTGTTTATTGTAAGTCCTTCCACTCAGCCTTTGACTATGACCGGCTTTTTTTTTAACGTGCAATCTCGCTGAAACGTTGAAAAGGGAGAGGGAGGGAGAGAGAGAGAGAGACAAAGAGAGAGAGAGAGAATTGGAGAGGGATAGAGATGGTGGGTGTATTTCACGAAAAGTTGAACACCCCAGTCTGAGTTATAACCGAAAGGAGAGACAACTACTTCTTGTTTTTCACACAAACACTTCTTGTCTCCCTTATTTAAAAAAATCGGTTCTTGTTATGATGATGATGATGATGATGATGATGATGATGATGATGATGATGATGATGATGATAATAATCATAATAATAATAATAATAATAATAATAATAATAATAATAATAATAATAATAATAATAATAATAATAATAATATGGCTTTCTCCGAGAGAATCGAGGGTAATTAAAAATCTCCCTCTCCCAGCGATTGGATAATGTTTTAGTCCTCTTAGACTTGTATGTTTTATGAACTTTATTAAAGATATTAACACTACTACTGATCCAACTTACATCGCTTGGCGTTCCAAGCCAACACAAGTTCCAACTGAGCCGTTCTGCCAAGCGTTCTATCACAATGTCGTCCTGCGGTGCCAGATTTGTCCCATTGCCCCACAGCTTAATCCTTGTAGAGCCAGGACCATCACTGGCCGGAGGAACGAGGCCGGCAAGTTGACACAGCGGTGTCGCACACGCAGCGAAAGTCACATCTTGTCAAACGCCAGCCAGGAGGTGGGGAAAAGTTCTATCTATAGGAAAGCTGGGAGGATATCATGATGTATACGGAGGAGAGAAAATAAGGGACGTTTTGGGTTGTTGATATATGTTGGTATGTTGTGTGTGTGCGGGTGTGTGTAGTGTGCGGAGAGAGAGAGAGCGAGAGAGAAAGAGAGAGAGAAAGTACATCCCTTTGTGTATATTGCTTGTAATTGCCCTGACAGGGTTGAAGCCCATTTGGAGAGACAGGACCATCAGTCTACATTGCAAGGTAAGGCTGCGCTCCTTTGTCATCTCCATCTTCCTATACGCTTGCGAAACATGGACCATCACAGCAGACCTACAACGAAGAATACAAAGCATGGAGATGAGGTGCTACAGAAGACTTCTGGGCATTTCCTATACCCAGCACATCACCAACAACGAAGTTCGACAGACCATCCCACAAGCCATTGGACAACACGATGACCTGCTCACAGTGGTAAAGAAACGGAAACTCCGATGGTATGGCCACTTTATCAGAGCATAAGGCCTTGCAAAAACCATCCTGCAAGACACGGTGCAAGGAGGCAGAAGAAGAGGGAGACATAAAAAGACGTGGGAGGACAACATTCGAGAATGGACTGGCTTGACACTGAACGAAGCCATGAGGGTTGCTGAGAACAGAGAAAGATGGAGTACGCTGGTTAAACGATCATCTGTGGTGCCCCAACGACCTTTGAGTTACGGGATAGGATCGGATAGGAATGATGCCAGATTCCGAAAATAAAAAAATCGTAGTTTTGGGTGATTGGCTCTTTATAGGGCTAATGCAAAAGAAGCAAGTCAGTGTCATGATCGACTGTAGTAGGGTGTGGGAGAGGGGAAGATTGGGGGTGGTGGTAGCGTCATTGAAGGACTGTGCTGAGTTTATTACAACGTTGTTAAAGTTAACGGCTTTAATTATAATAAAGCTATTAAAATGAGCGAATGAGGAAAACATGCATAAACTGCAGCGTATCGGAGAGGTGTAGTCGTAGTTTGCCACATGTTTTCAAGGAAGGCGCGAACATTGAAATTAAACGTCTACACCCAACCATTGGCGATATGGAAGCCGGGGATAAGTAGGCCTACCCCAGGGAACAAGGGGTAAAGACGACCTAACTCAACACTGAATACTGTTGTGATACACATTGGAAAATAGCCACGTGTGTCATGCCCACCCCAATATTCCAACCTGGGTCATCGATGTGCCAAGCGAACGCACTACAGACGTGTTCCCGTCCATACATTGCCGTTCTGATGTTTGTGAGTATTAGGTTTTCAATTGATTAATTAACGAAACGATGTGTCCAACAGCTGTCGTAGTAGACATTCGGCCTGGTTAAAGCTTTCGCTGACGTAGCAGATATCGCTTGGGAACGCTGTCTCCACGTGGAAAATTGTTGCTGCGATATTCATTATATGAACTTGCAAGACATTTTGTTATAAACTGCCAAGGTGACATTTTAGTTTTCTTCCGAAGCCATATTATTTTATAGGCAAGAAACTGACTGTAACTGGCTCACGCCGGACGCTTACAATACAATACAATACTATACAATACAGTTACACCCCAAAGGAATTGTAGCAGGTGCAAAATCATATATATTTAAATTTATATACATTAAGAATGCATAACAATTCGTTTTCATCCGCATCTTACTCGTCGTAAACATTATTCCAACTCTGCCCTCCCCTCTCTCTCTCTTTTTCTCTCTCTCTCCACGCACCCACACACACCAGCACACACAACATCACAGCTGAACGAGTCAAGCAGTTTGCATGCCTTGTTATTAAGGACAACTTTGCCCGAAGAAGAAGAATGGGAAGGAGAAGAAGAATGAGGAAAAGGAGGAGGAGAAGAAGAAGGAGGATGATGACAAGAAGAAGAAGAAAAGTTAAAGAAAACAACTAAGAAGAAGAATACACCGGGGACCAAACATTGAGGACAAAAGGACGGTCCTCCAGAGGAAGGTGATTGTCGATAAAATCGTGTCTTTCTCCTCGTGCGAACCTGCACAACTGTGGGCATGTGCTGGTTATCTTACGTAGTCTATTGTCCACGTAGCAAGGAATGGCGCTACACCGTGCCCAAGCTTGCTGCAAGCCCGCGTTTCTGGCGACGTGGCTTTCAAGCTAAATTCAGGACACTATTTTTGTTTTATTTGCTTGATCACAGTGGGTCCCAACCTAATTTCAGGAAACTATATTTGGTAACGATTTATTGTTCCTTTTTATCGCAATCCCAATGGGTTGGAACTTAAATTCAGGAAACTAGATTTTGCGATCGCTGGATTCCACCGCCCTAGTGCCTTAAACAGTTACTTTTGAGGTAGTAGGCGCGCTTTTTTAAACAACGCAATCAATGTCCAACATGGGTCTACAGTCGCATTGTTGTGATCAGACGTGACATTAAAACAGTGAAATGGCAATCAATGTTTTACCTGAAGGAAAATCAAAAAGCGTAATATTTTAGCAAGTTGCTAGGTTATTTTCACAGACCAATGGCGCGACATAGTGACGTGACCGAGGACTTGTGGTATCCCGGACACCTGGCGTCACCCTGTCTCCAACAACACCCTTGAGACGACACACTGATTGTCTTCGGCTTCCGAGCAACAGACAGCAAACAAGTTGTTTCCATCCGCAGAATTCTTCGACGGCTACTCCTCAACGGTTCCTGAATAATCTTATAACACTGATTGTCTTTGATTCGAGCTTGCAGATCATTGCAAACAGTTGGTTCATTCGCAGGATTCTTCTAGGGCTACTTAACAGTTGCTGAACAGGAGCATCATTCTGAATAGTGGCAGCATTCCTGACTAGTCGCAATATCTTGAATGGAAAATAGTCTCAATATCCAGCTGTACCTAAGGTCGTTTTATTTTCTGCGACTTGGCGACAATCTGCTGCTGGTCCCACGCAATCCTGGCAATTAACGGGTGGACAATCTTACCATTATCGAGCTGATCGACAGACTCTGGTCTCCAGGTTTTGCTCTCGGTCTTTCTTTGCAGAACTGAGGCTGGGAGACAACTGATTTGTTCTGTTGGTGCGGGGTGATGATGATGATGATGATGATGATGGAGTAGTCTTATATAGCGCAGGTATCCACGGATAAAGTTAATGCATTGCCTTGCGCAAAGAGCAACCAAAGATGG
>CM072511.1:7503838-7581338 GCA_036898135.1 Oncomelania hupensis | reverse complement strand
TTATTATTATTATTATTATTATTATTATTATTATTATTATTATTATTATTATTATTGTTGTTGTTGTTGTTTTAGGCGGGCGAGTGCTAGAAACAACTTGCTGGCTATACAATATGTCCTATATTTCCCCAACCACACCCCAACCCCAACCCAGCCTCCCGGATGGCTCTGCCAAGTGGCTGCTGGGCTTGCGTTCGAGAAAGCAGCCGGAATTTTCCATGGTGACAAATTATAACATGTTATAATTATGTCTTCTTATTCCAGTGGAAGGTATGTATACTACATGTGAATAATCCGTAAGACTTTAGAATGATGTGATCATGCCTGTGGAAGCAAGGACATTTCATTGTTGAGTATCTATACCTAGTCTTGTTCACACACCGTTTAGCTGAGACCGGAGGAGGCCAGAGAGAGGGAGAGAGTCTCGGCTAGTCTCAGTCACGTTGTTTGATTCTTGTCCCGTGGTGTCGCCGTTGTTCTGACGCTGCCGGACTTTTTCACTAGTTATTAAGACTATCTATCTACTTCCATGCATTTCCTATTCCTATCCCATCCTATCCCGTAGCTAGAAAGTCATTTATGATTCTTCTTCTTCTATGTAATTAATTGTCTTTTCTTCAAAGTAAAATTTCTTACACGTTTCAAAATACCCCCCTCTTACTCCCCATTCTCTGACTGTCTGTCTGTCTCCCTCTGTCTCCCTCTCTCTTTTCATCCTCTCTTTCCCTTTTTGGCTCTTTTTGGGAATCCACCTTCTCTGTCTGTCTGTCTGTCTGTCTGTCTGTCTCTTCCTAGATAAGGTAGGCAGGGATGATGAAGTAGGGAAACAACATGGACGAGGGAAGAGAAAGGGGAGACAACTTGCAGCGTGCGGGGAGACAACTTGCAGCGTGCATTGACTGCAAACTGTTGAATTAACGTGAAGGCGAAAAAAAAGGGGGCGCTCCAATTTTATTCGCTCGAGAGCATCGTTCTGTCTTCAAGAAAAGCAAAGGAGAAAAAAAGAAATAAGAAGTGGCTGAGGGAAAACAAATTTAGTTCCGCTTGCACAAGAAATCCGGCACAAAATAGGATGTCTGTGATTTGTGATTGGGGTGGGGGATGGGCGTAGTGGGGGCGGGGGGGCGCTCGTAAGAAAAGTCAAAGACAAAGCGGAAAAGGAGGAAGAGAGGGAGAGATAGAGAGGGAGAGAAAGGGAGAAAGAGAGGGAGAGAGAGGGAGAGGGAGAGAAAGGGAGGAAGACAGGAAGAGAAAGAGAGGGAGAGAAAGAGAGGGAGACAGGGAGAGAAAGAGAGGGAGAGAAAGGAAGGAAGAGATGGAGAGGGAGAGAAGGGAGGAAGAGAGGGAGAGAAAGGGAGAAAGAGAGGGAGAGAAAGGAAGAAAGAGAGGGAGAGAAAGGAAGAAAGATAGGGAGAGAAAGGGAGAAAGAGAGGGAGAGAAAGGGAGAAAGACAGGGAGAGAAAGGGAGGAAGACAGGGAGAGAAAGGAAGAAAGAGAGTGAGAGAAAAAGAGGGAGAGAAAGAGAGAGAGAGGAAGGGAGAAAGAGAGGGAGAGAAAGGGAGAAAGAGAATGAGAGAAAGGGAGAAAGAGTGAGAGAAAGGGAGAAAGAGAGTGAGAGAAAGGGAGGAAGGGAAAGAGAGAGACAGGCAGAGAGATGGACAGATTAAAATGGGGAAAGGGGGAGCGTGACAGCCGGGTGTATGGTGAGTTGAGGGCGGGTGGGTGTGCGCATAGCAGAGAGAGAAAGAGAGAGGAAGAAAGAGAGAGGAAGAGAGAGAGAGGGAGAGAGAGAGAGAAAGGGAGGGAGGGAGGGAGAGATGGAAAGGATAGGGACGTGTTGAATTGTAGTGTGTACGTTATAAAAGAAATATCGACCGCAACATCAACATGATATCACAACTTCTAGAATCCGAACCATAACCAGACTATTCTTAGTTCTAAAGTGACACATTGGCCACGATTCGGCATCAGAAAGCAAAAACAGCAAAATGCATTGCCCCATAGCAAAGAGTCAAAAAGACAGCGAATGAGATTAGACCAATGATCCAACCAGAACAGCGCTATTGTAAAGTGATTCAATAATAACCAGATACTTTGCTGCGACACATACAATTCCTTGTTAACGGCAGTGATAATTATTATTAGGGCTCTTTGTTATTGTTGTTACTGCTGCTGCTGCTGACTCTGTTGCTGTTGTTGTTGTTGTTGTTGTTGTTTTGATAATGATGATGGTGATGATGTTATTGATGATGTTGATGCTGCTGCTGATGATGATAATGATTGATGATGATGCAAACCCAAGCATAATTATACTACAACCTCAACAACTCACATTCGTTCTTTCGACAATTTATTCAGGCAGAGGTTGTGTGTGTGTGTGTGTGTGTGTGTGTGCATGTGCGTGTGTGCGCGTGCGCCTGTGTGCGCTCGTGTTTGTGTGTGTAAGCGTACGTGCGTGCGTATGTATGCCTATGCATGTATGTATGTGTATGTATATGAATATTTGCGCGTGCTTATTTTATATATTTGGTTTGTTTCGGGATTTGAATCAGTTATATATATTAGGCGGACTGAGGCTTTCTTCAGTCTTCACACTGAGCCACAGCGGCTCCTCCAATGATTATCCGTGCGGGTTCTCACCTTTCGCACACAGGAAGCGGGTGGTTGTTGTCGCCGTGGCGTCGGGGACGCGCGACGGACAATAAATGGGTAGAAAACCAAGCTATCGTTTGCTCAAGCCCATATTGGCCAGACCCGATTTCCAATCCAGGCGGGTGGTTTCTCATTCTTCTTATTGATAATATTAATAAATATATACTCTCCATATAATGCTACACACTACATGGTCTACCCGTTTTCCCCTATATTACTACTATGCGCGTTGGTCTGTAACCAACGTGGGGCCGGGTAGCTCAGTTGGTAAGAGCGTCTTGCTAGTAACCGAAAGGTCGCTGGTTCGAATCCCGGATTGGTCAACGTGTGATCATATTATTTTCCCCTTTACCAACAACTGGCCCGCTGGTGTCAGTATAAATCGGTCCAGTAGTCACCTATATGCGAAAGTGTCGTGTGACTATAATCTACAAACAACTGTAACCAACATACACGCTCACATGTTACTAGTTACACATACCGTGATACGGCAAACACATATTTGTAACTCAAACGTTTGTGATGTGTATAATGAATATGATCTGATGGTAGAGCTTTGGCTTGCGGATCTGAAGGTCCCGGGTTCGAGCCCAGGCCGGGGAATTGTGTTGTGTCCTTTGGAAAGACACTTTACTCCCGTTTTCCTACTCCTTCGGATGAGAGTATAAACCGAGGTCTAGTCTGTGTGTCGCATACATTCCATCATAACGGACTTTAAAGATCCTGACGCTCATGTCCTAGACGGGTGAGTGCCGGTGACAAGAACACACCCAGCATGCACCTAGGTCCTTCTCCCCCATCCCTGGCTGCCCAGGATTGTGCTCAGTTGTCTGAAGCGTTATTACGATGCTCCCAAATGCTGCAAGTTGGCGCCTCGGGCGGCATGAGTTAGATCCTGTATCGGCCAGCGCCTTGAGCAGCTCTTGAGCTTTAAAAGCGCTATATAAGAAGGATTAAATAATAATAATAATAATAATAATAATAATAATAATAATTAAATAATAATATGCGATTGGATAGTACTGGGTAAAATTGGACTGGATTAGAATAAACTAGTTTGGATCAATTTCTATGTCCAGTAATTGCTTTTATCAATTTTGCATTCGTAACGAATCCGAGGGGACAGGATTGTGGTGGTTTAGTCATTTGAACACCCTCGTTGTCAACTGCATGTAATTTTGTTTTAACGTGCTATCGTGTTGTTGTCGTTGCTGACGATGATGCCGCTGCTGTTGCTGAATTATCGTGGTGCCACATTGCTCAACTATTCTGTGGGCTGAAAGACGATAGTAGGCCTACAAAAATTAGACGGTTATTTTAAACCTCGTACGACAACCGACCACGACCTTAATAATTATTATGCGGAGTAGTACTGCTTGCTTTTTTATGTCTCCTCTCTGAAAATCCTTATCGGGAAGAGAGGGGACTATAAACTGATTAAAAAAAAATACTGCTTGCTTCTGCTGTTGATGATGTTGTTGTTGTTTTTGATGATGATGATGATGATGATGATGATGATGATGATGATGATGATGATGATGATAACGAGCAATAAAATAAATACATAAAATTAATAACAATTATGCCAGGTTTTTTTTTAACAACACCGTTTATTGGCAGACGATGTAATCGTTGCTTCTTGGAGGAATGCGGGTTGGGCTGGGGGAGACACCTTTGATGCGTGGATCCTCATTCTGTATATGGAAATATAATTATTATTGTCAGTTGGAGTGGAGGGGACATTTTCCGTGACAAAAGCATCAAAGCGAAAGCAAGTGTTGTTGATGCTCTTAGCCTGGTCGTTTTGTGGGTGGCAGTTGGGATTTTTCACACTGCGTTGCTGAGACGTTCGTCTCCCCACTCTAGTGAGAAGTAGACGTCCTTTGCCAGTCTCAGGTACGCTGTGTGGTCATTAGTATGATGCGACGCGTTGTTGACGCTTGTGGTACGGATGATTATGATGATGATGATGATGATGATGATGATGATGATGATGATGATGATGATGATGATGATGATGATGGCAAGCCACGGAGAAAATTCCATTCAGTTCCATTTGAACTTGTACAGTGCATAACTCCTTATTGCGAAACATAACTTACTTCACACTCCCAGATAGTCTTTTGGCCACCTCTCTCTGTGGTTCTGTCTGTCTGTCCTCTCTCTCTCTGTCTCTCTCTCTCTGTGTCTCTCTCTGTCTCTCTCTCTCTGTCTCTCTCTCTGTCTCTCTCTCTGTCTCTCTCTCTCTCTCTCTCTCTCTCTCTCTCTCTCTCTCTCTCTCTCTCTCTCTCTCTCTCTCCCTCTGTTACACTCTGTTTGATGATGGTGTTTTTCTTTATCAGTATTTGATTCAGCCCCGATGCTGAAGTCCTGATAAGGTGTAACTCAGATTCGTTTATTCACACAGCCCGTCCAAACAGCATACACCAACACAAAGTCGACGTATGAAGTTTTCCACTTTTATTCAGCATACATCAACAACTGCATACAATTCTCAATTCAACTCAACAACTTTCACAGCAACTTTCCAAATCACTATCAACAACTTTACTCTCTCTACAGCGACTCGGCTCACGATTAAATAACCTCTCTCTTTTCTGGAACGATTTGGTACGTGGTAGAAATGACGCACTGCCACCAATCGAACTAAAGATCGTCATCACTGACTTACGTCATTCACATTTTCTCTACTTCCGGGAACATTCACGACCTTCGATATCCATCCGGAAATTTCTATCAAGAGTAAACACGCATATCCAGAAGATTCTCAAATAATATCGACTAACGCAAATTATCAACGTTATACAAAGCCTCTCCTAACAACAATGCAAACTCAAATCAAAGGTAAATAAACTCCATTATCGAATACTTTGCAAATCGAAACGATTAGATCTATCGTACACGCTTCAGCCATATTATCATTCGCGTTTCAACGTAACATAACCCCCCACTCAAGAAGAAATTTACCTAATTTCTTTCAACAACGTTGAAACGTAATGCACAAACAAAGTTCAGAATTAAAACTTATTTCAGACTGTCTGAACACTATCAACGTTCTCAGTTCATTCACACAGAGTCAATGATTTTCATCTTCAAATCCGTCTGGATATTGTCAATGTTCACAGTTCTTTTAGGATGTGCATCGGCCCTCGGATGGTTCTTCCGTACAACAGCTCGAACGGAGAAAAGCCGGTGGACTCCTGCGGTACTTCTCTGTAGGCGAAAAGTAGGGCGTTGATGTAGCGATGCCATTGTCTGGGCTGCTCGCTGCACAGTTTCTTCAGGGTGGACTTCAGCGTAGCATTGAACTTTTCGACGAGCCCGTTGCACATTGGATGGTAGGGTGTCGTAGTCAAATGCCGGATGCTCAGCAGTCTGTTGACCTCCTTCATGCAGTCAGAGACGAACTGCGTCCCGAGGTCTGTCAGAATTTCTTCGGGCACTCCAAGTCTACTGAACATGTCCACCAGTGCCTCTGCTACAGTCTCAGTGTCAATCTTCTTCAGTGGCACTGCTTCTGGGTACCGAGTCGCATAGTCCACTAAAGTCAGTACCCACCGATGACCTTCTTTTCACTCGGAGGTCTTATTTCGCCGATTAAGTCTAAGGCCACCCTCTTGAAAGGTCGGTCGATCAGAGGCATCCTCTGCATAGGCACTTTCGGGACCCTTCCTCGAGGTATGGTCTTCTGGCAAATGTCACACGATCGGCAGAAACGGCTGACGTCCGCATGAAGTCCTGGCCAGTAGAATACAGCCTGGATTCTATCCGACGTCTTCTTGATACCCAGGTGACCTCCCATAATTGAGTCATGCGCTACTTCCATCACCTGGCGCCTTAGGGGTAACGGTACCAAGACTTGACGTAGTGGTTTACCTCCGTTGACCCTCGGGTGCTGGAAGATTCTGTACAGGATCTTGGCCTTCACCTCAAAATAGACCGTACCACTGCCTTTGGTCACGTGGTCTTGGCGGTTCCTGTACTTGTTTAAAGTACTATCAGCTTCCTGGAGCTGGATCAGCTTATCTCTGTCCACGATGGCAGCTTTAGAGTTGTCGGCGACCTTCAGTGGCGTAGACATCTTGTCTCTCTTGGCCTGGGCCCTGGTAGTAACAGCACTGACGATCTCTGGTCGGCAGGGCTGAGCCGGAGTAACCACATTGTCCCGTAGCAGCTCTGTAAGGTCTCCATCGGGAAACGGCAATGGATCCTCCTCCACAACTTCGACGCGTTGGGTTGAGGCAGGACTCCACTCTGGATCGGGGTCGTCGGGTCGTCTCGCGCCGCCGATATTCCCGATCATCAAATCATACAGCGGCTTCTTCAGGCAAACCGCTTCGACTTCGCCTATGTAGAAAGGAGTGCTGACTTGAATCTTCGCAACTGGCGCTCTCACACATTTGCTGTCGGCCATGAGTGTCCATTTAAAATCGCCAGTGAACTGTTCTTTAGCGATTAGGTCTTCTTTGACGATGACCCCACTGCAGCCAGAGTCTCTTAAGACAGTCACTTCATGATTTCCGACGCGTCCCTTTGAAACTGGCATGTTCTGGACGGTCACAGCTGCGCTGGCGACGACGGGGATGGATTTTCCGTTGGCAAGGAGAAGTTGGCCATCGGTCATGCACTCTTGCACGTCCGCAGGGGTAGCTGTGCGCTTGGTCTCACTCGGAAGAATGACGCTCCCGCCGCACACTTGATGGTCAGATCTACTGTTTTGCCGTTGATTGGAGAACCGCCTCTGCCGGTTGCCCGCCGCTGAATTGTCCGTACTGCTCCGCTGTCCGCTACTTTTGTTTTGAGGACAGTTAGCCGCTCTGTGGTCTGTAGCGTTGCAGGTGAAACAGCCCCTTGAATGCCCTTCCCTGGGAGGAGGCGTGGAGTCTGTCTGTCTCTGGCTCGTCTGGCTCCCTTGGATCTGGTTCCCATGGCTTCCAGTCTTCTGAAAATGTTTCGTCGCGTTGGGTGGCCCCAACGTTTTCTCATGAGCGATGAGATATCTTTCAGCAGCCTCAGCAACGTCTTTTAGCGTCTGCAACTTTTGTATTTCCAAGTGGATCGCGAGGTCCTTAGGGCAGGCTTTGAGTAATTGTTCCCTCACGATCAGCTCATGGAGACTCTCGTAAGTCTTCCCTTTGCCTGATAATTCCACCCACTTGTGTAGGTATGATGACAGGCGCTCCACAAATTGCTTTGGCGTCTCGTCTGACTTAGGCCGGCATTCACGGAAGCGTTTACGGTAGCCCTTCTCTGTAAAGTTGTAGCACTGCAACAGGGCCTCTTTCAAGACGTCGTAGTTTTTGGCGTCATCGTTCGACAGTCTGGTGTAAACTTCGAGAGCTTGCCCCGTCAGAAGTGCACTCAGTCGAATCGCCCAGTCTCGAGGTTGCCAATTGGAGCTTTCGGCGAACCTTTCGAATCTCGCCAGATAGCTGTCGATCTGGTCCTTCCCGTCGACGAAAGCTGGCAATTTTGGAGCCGTATGGTCGTTGGTGACTTGTGGCGCATGCTGATTGTTCTGGATACGCGCCAACTCTAGCTGGTACTGACGATCTCTTTCTTGCTGCTGCTTTCAATTTCCAGACGCTTCAGTTCAAATTCTCTGTCTTCACGACGTCGCTGCTCCTCTATTTCTCTTTCTTCACGACGTCGTTGCTCTTCTTTTTCTTGACGCTGCTCTTCTAGTTCTCTTTCTTCACGGCGACGCTGCTCTTCTAGTTCTCTTTCTTCACGGCGACGCTGCTCTTCTAGTTCTCGTTCTTGTATTCTCTCCTGGGACTTGACGTACTCCGTCAACTGTTTCCCTTTTAGATTCAGTTGAATCCCTTTCTGCCAGAAGTCAGCCATCTTGATGCTTCTGGAAAGTTCTGGAAAGTTCTTTTCTGGAAAGTTCTTTTCTGGAAAGTTCTTTTTCTGGAAAGTTCTTGACTGTGCTGCACCCTTCTAGACTGTTCTAGAACAGCACGCTTTCTGCAGTAGCGCTGATGCTTGTCACTAGTCGCCTTCGCTGACGCAGGCCCCGCTGTCCTCGTCGTATGCGACGCTGCACCACGCTGGTGTTGATGTACACGCTCCTGTGCTGAAGCAGACGCGACGTCCGCTCGCCGCTCTCTCTAATACTGGCGATGTAGCTCCGAGACTGTCCCTCGACGTAGTCTTACGGCAGCAACGTAGTCCCGATCTGTTGTTCGCTCACGAAGCAACTCTTCGGCGACTACACGCCCTTGCAGTCAACCCGAACCTATCGGTGATGTAGTCCCAGTGTGTTGGCCCCTCTCGACGCAACTCGTTGGCGGCTACCCTCGATGACTGCCTCTCGTAACGTTGACTCGCTTGTTGTAGCAGTTGAACCCTTGGCTATGGCGTGAATCGCGGCTTGACCCCCAAAATGTTACACTCTGTTTGATGATGGTGTTTTTCTTTATCAGTATTTGATTCAGCCCCGATGCTGAAGTCCTGATAAGGTGTAACTCAGATTCGTTTATTCACACAGCCCGTCCAAACAGCATACACCAACACAAAGTCGACGTATGAAGTTTTCCACTTTTATTCAGCATACATCAACAACTGCATACAATTCTCAATTCAACTCAACAACTTTCACAGCAACTTTCCAAATCACTATCAACAACTTTACTCTCTCTACAGCGACTCGGCTCACGATTAAATAACCTCTCTCTTTTCTGGAACGATTTGGTACGTGGTAGAAATGACGCACTGCCACCAATCGAACTAAAGATCGTCATCACTGACTTACGTCATTCACATTTTCTCTACTTCCGGGAACATTCACGACCTTCGATATCCATCCGGAAATTTCTATCAAGAGTAAACACGCATATCCAGAAGATTCTCAAATAATATCGACTAACGCAAATTATCAACGTTATACAAAGCCTCTCCTAACAACAATGCAAACTCAAATCAAAGGTAAATAAACTCCATTATCGAATACTTTGCAAATCGAAACGATTAGATCTATCGTACACGCTTCAGCCATATTATCATTCGCGTTTCAACGTAACACCCTCTCTGTCTGTCTGTCTCTCATTCTCTCCCCCTCCGTACATGAAAATGCAACTTGCGTGTCAAAGCTTCCGCGAGCTGTACAGAAGCGGAATGGATGGCACCCCAGACAAAAAGCTGGGCGGGGCAGCTAGGTGTGTGAACTACGATGTAACGACTTCCAAGGCCTGTGCAGCCCGTGCCTCGTTCCAAAAGAGGTCTGGAACCATTCTATCTATCGCACGTGACTGTCTGATTGTAGCGAGCTTTAGGCACTCTCTGCTGCTTCCGTTTAGAGTTTGTTCTCTCTCTCTCTCTCTCTCTCTCTCTCTCTCTCTCTCTCTCTCTCTCTCTCGGGCTACTTAATTATTTGACCTGCATTTGACGACTCTTAAAATGTATGTGCAATTGATATACTGATGATTTCATATAGATCTACATTGGGTTGTTTGTTATGTGTTGAGTAATCGCAACACCAGTATTGATTGTCATATAGCTTTTTTGCTTTTTTGTACACTGCATAATAGATCTTATTTACAACTTTCCGGCACCTCTCATAAAAACTCGTGGGTATCGCCATTATAAATTAAAACGAAGTTAGCATGAAACCAAGTTCCGGTCTAGCTTGTTTTGCTTTTATCAAAGCTTGATGCGTGACTTTTAAATATGGCAAATTGCCGAAAACGACGATTGTTAGAGCCAGAAAACGAGTGGGATAAGTATAAAAACGGTGGAGGAAGTACATGCTCAGTGAAAGAATGCAAAAAACAATCGTAGAGGCCTGTATTTGTGGCGACTTCGGAGGTGCGTCGATCATCGACAGAAAGTGAAACAGGACCTGAAGACTCTTGTAGTTTTCCATAGCTTCGCCGTCGCAACCTTCACAAAACACGAAGTAACTGACTATGTTAGGCGAGCGTTGTGGCCAAGTGGGCTAAGGCGGGACTAACTTGCCTTGTCCACAAGCCAGAAACCAATGGCGCCTGACAGGTGTGGGTTCGAGCCAGCATCTGGGTGTTATGTTTTTCCGAATATTTTTCAAAAATTCACAAATAATGTTAGGTAGGTAGGGTTTAGGCGCGCCACTGGCGATAGAAAGGGATAATAAACTGCAGCAAAAAAAAATAAAAATATGTGAGGGTACGATACAGGTGGCCAGTGACACATGTTATTATTCTTGAATATTTGGAAATAACTCACTAAAACACGCGGAGAAAAAAACCGGAAGTATGTTTCATTAAGGGGATTCCCGTTGGTGCATAGGATAACAGAAAAGTGTGAATAGTTACTTGTCTTGTCGTTGACATATTTGACTGAAAATGGCAGAATGTGAGTGTCAATGATAGGAAGAACGATTGTAAGATTAGGTTTCCGCCTAAAATCTGTATCCTTGTTGTCAATAAAAAATGTCCGAGTCTCTCTCTCTCATTCTTTTTCTCTTTCTGTATGTCTGTCTGTCTCTCTCTCTCTCTTTCTTAATGTTTGTGCACGTATGCACTGATCTTGATTACATTGTTACATTAAGATATTGTTATAAAGTTATTTTGTTATGCTAATTATTATTGTTCAAGCCCCAAGCGCAAGATGTACAAAAGGAAATAAATAAATAAATACATTTGCTATCTTCTCTCTCTCTCTCTCTCTCTCTCTCGCTCTCTCTCTCTCGCTCTCTCTCTCTAAACGCCAGTTCCCCTCACCCACCCTTTTTTTTAATGTGTCCTCTCTCTGCCAAGGCTGTTACAACCCTTCCCTCTAACGGGACGGTGTGGGTTCGTCAGTGGTGATTATCCCTAGTTCGTTTTACTCCCTCTGCTAGTCTCGTTGGTTGGTAAGTAGCTCCGTATGGAAAAGTGCACATAACGTTTGCCAAAAGTATTGCATTTGTATGGAACAAGATGTACTGTGACCCTATGCTATCCTATCCCATAACTCGGAGGTCGTAGGGGCACCACAGATGATCGTTTAACCAGCGTACAGCGTGACCCTACAGTGATAGAATTTTAAGTCATGATCTTTAATTTCATCTTGCCGTGTCGAGTGCAGTCTGTTTTTATGATAAAGGACTGTCACCTCTTGTGTCTTTTGTCTTCTGGTTTAGCTGCCTCACTCAGTGTGTCGGGTGACAGGCCAGGCCATGAGAAGCTCTCGTCACTTTGACACAAAATCAGAGATATTGACGTTCCACTACTGCAAGGATCACAATACGTTCTGTTTCATGCAATTGCAATACTGTTTCCAAATGTTATTGGCAAATTTGAATAAGGAGTTACTTTTCATCCACTCTTAAGGGGTGGAAGCAGTGCGTCGCAAGTTTATGAACCACGCCTACGAAAGTTGTCTATGGGACTCCCACATTATTACTTTGGGGAAGTTTAGGAGGGATCGGTGATAACGTAAATCGGGCAAATATGCAAAGGGCAGGCTAAAAAGGATGCCAGTTGGAGGGAAAAGCTACGAACGATTGACAAACACGTAGATCTATACAGATCAATCATGGTTGAAATAGTATAAAATCTCTTAAACTCTGTAAAAGTCTGATCGCAATATAATTTATCACTCACCATTATCTCCCAACGTTTTGCGAGAAATACTAAACTCGCAACCCAGCCAGAGAAGTCTGGAACATTGTAACAGTCTAAATAGAAGTTCGCTATAGAGCGACGAAAGAGAGAGCCAAAGAGGAGAATAGTCTTAAAAGTCCGGTCCCGTCGCTGCAGCAGGGCAGGCTGGCGCAGTACGGAAGAGTTCTTAGCAGCTGCAAGCAGATTCCACAATGGCTTGCCTGCCTGACAGAATATGGCCCCGCAATGTGCGAGTCTTCGCAGCAGTCTATGGGCCGAAGAGACTCGCTGTATCTTCCTTCTCTGAAGGGAGAGCACGAGACTCGGGACATTACGGTGCCTCAAAACTTTTTGTCTCTGATTACGAAGGCCACGCTCTGAGTCTTCTTTCTCCCTCTCTCCCTCTCTCTCTCTCTCTCTCTCTCTCTCTCTCTCTCTCTCTCTCTCTCTCTCTCTCTCTCTCTCTCTCTCTCTCTTTTTCTCTCTCTCTCCCACCCTCCCATAAACCTCCTTCCCACTTGCCATGTTTCCCTTCAACCCCCCCCACCCCCCTTTTCATCATCCCGCACGCGGTAGCCCGGTGTTGACCACACGGCGATGCAGAGAAGCAACGTCGGCGATAGCGTAAGGCTTTGGTGCACACTGAATAGCAGAGACGGCCGAGGTTTAAGTCGCCTGGGTGGAAGAGGCGACGTAAATCTCGGCCGTCTCTGCTACTGAGTGTGGCTAGGGTGCCGTAAACTGGTGATACAAATCTTGTCTCCTTCCTGTACCCCTCCCTCCCACCCCCCATCCTCAAGGTTTTTGTTGTTGCTCCACCTACTTCCTCTTCCGTCCTTCTCGCCTTCCACCCCTACCCGCTCCTTACTCCATCCGCCCTTCTGTTTTATTTCTACCTCTCCTCCTTCTGTTCTATCTCTACTGCCGCTCTTACTACTACCAGCATCCACCTATCTCTTCAGCCACAATTGTGCCACACACCTCATCGAACTTAGCAGACACCCCACATCTCTCTCTCTCTCTCTCTCTCTCTCTCTCTCTCTCTCTCTCTCTCTCTCTCTCTCTCTCTCTCTCTCTCTCTATCTCTCTCTCTCTCCACCGTTCTCATCTCAGCACCCGCTTTTGCCCTAATCAGTTCCCCTGTTTCAATAATTTCCCTCCCACCCCTCATTCTCTCTCCTGTCCTTTTTTCTAATCCGTCATTTTTTGTGAGTCTTCTTCTTCTTCTTCTTCTTCTTCTTCTTCTTCTTCTTCTTCTTCTTCTTCTTCTTCTTCTTCTTCTTCTTCTTCTTCCTCTTCTTCCTCCTCCTCCCATCCCGCCCTTATATATATCTATCTCTCTCTTTTGTCTCTTCGGCCCCTCCTCCCCTCTGTCCTTATTTTCTCCCTCTTCCCCACCCTCACCCCTTCCTTTCATGCTCCGTTGTTCATAATGAGCGAAATGAAATTATGCGCTGAGACTGGCTAAAGCTGACGGGAGTGTGCGCGAGGCGCATGTAACGTCGGAATGCCAGAGAAGAAGGGGGGGCTCTTCTTCATATCCTCTTCGCCCTGTCTTTCACTGTAGTACCGGCCCATCAGTATCTTCACAACAACCAGATAGTGCTGTGGGGCGCTTAGGCCTTCTTAGCCTACGATCCCGTACGATCAGTTTGTGCGGTCGTGTCCGTTTCGGACTTCCGAGAGGTGTTTTGCTTACTAGAGTGGAGAGAACGAACGACTGGAGATAAAACGTTGTGTGTTCAAACGGGCTGTGGGTGTGTCCGCCGTACGGCAGTAATAGTGCATTGTCTTCTGATTGTTGTTTGTGAGAAGCGTGATTGAAGTAAATTATAGTTAAAAAGACTTATCGTCTGCTATAGGCCGTTATGCATATAAATATAGATAATGTAAATATCGCCATCTGACTATAAACTGTTAAGTTACTCAGATACAGTTTAAAATTGCATTATTACTCTGCGGAAATCTGTCAGTATACCTCTATAGTGTTATTATTTTTCTGAATCAATTGTAGAAAAACGTGTATGTTCTAAGTGGTGATGTACTGCGAATTTATTATCTTCTTCTGACGTTTGTTTTGCAATAAATGTATTGTTCTAAATTCTTATTAAGTCTTTTTGAAATGTTATCATTGAATTATCATTTTACATTTTAATTGTAAAATATAGAGTAGAGAAGAAAATGCATCTTAGCCTAGAATGGAAAATCAGTTGAGAACTTTAACTTTCCGCTGAAGTCTGGTGTGTATACTGTTCCGCTTTTTGTTGTTCTGCAAAAGTGTTTTGTGCGAGAGTTATGACAGTAGTCTGGACGATCATTGCCTGTGGTGTGAATGAGTGTGGTTGACTGTTTACCAAACATCGGGGCAATGTCTATATGTTTGCAATGTAACTGTTGTCACTTGACGGAATACGCTCTGTATTCTGATTAAGCTGAATATTTATTTGGACTAACAGGTATAGCATTGTGGTACACTACAGTTCAGAAAGGTTAAGCATCTTTTTAAGAAGTTATCTCTATACTGCATTTATTTATTACGCTTATTTTTTTTTAATTTATGGAGTATATTATAGCTTTGTTTTGGCGCCGCCGACCATTCCTTGAGAACATATCGTATTGATATCGTAACATTAGTTTGAAAGGATCGGTACAATTTATGTAGGCTTATCAACAGAACTCGGCTGTTACTTTACCCAAGGTCGATCGACAACTCGTACTTTTGCCGGAAAATCCCCTAAAAACAAACAGGACTTTGTCATACTAAGGAGACCATCATTCTCTGCTGGTTCATCCAGAGAAAGGACATGACAGTCTACCTGTGATCATCGTTTTGTATTAGCACATAGATCGTCGAAGTTGTGATAAAAGAATGACGGGGAAATGCCTATAAAACGTTTGATTCATCATCCAACAGTAGGCGATGAACAGTTTGGAAAATACACTTGGAATGAGTTTCTCCTTTTTAAAAAAGGCCAGAAGTTCGGGAGAGCATCTGAGATATTAACCTAAAGAGAGAGAGAGAGAGAGGGAGAGAGAGAGCGTGTTCGGCTTCCAGACTTTTGTGATATTCGCTGTGTTAACATTGGAGTTTTGTTTGAAAGAATTTGATTTTGTTGAGTTACTGTGTTTTTATACAGCATTTTCTGATACATGCTGTTTTTAAAAAAAATCTGTGATCGATCCAATTCAGTTCAAACCCTAAATCCACTGTGTTGTGTGATATTATATTGTGCAATAACACACTTTGTTTGTGCAATAACATTTAGGGCTATAGTTTGAAACACGAGAACGGAAACTTGGCGCAAACATTGAGTCCAAGATGAATGAACGGCAATAATAATGTGTTTTCAATATCGTCATGTACACATGTATAGACCGTTGACAATGTACTACTACACCGTTGATTAAAATAAAAAGCAAGGCAATGACTGTTCGCTAAAAGCCAAACAACGAACCAACACACCCGCAGTTTAGCAGTTCTGGGTCCTTATCACAACTGTGAAGGGAAAACCAGAAACAGTGCTCTATTTTCTTCTGACCAGTTGCGGCCTTTGGACGAGAGATTTATATTCTTGTCAGGATCGGCCCTGTTGTATTGTAGCGAGCGGCTGACTCGACCATTGTGTAGAGGGGAAAACACATACGGATCTACGTTTCAAACTGTTTAGAGACGAAAAAGAGAGAGAAAAAATGAGGCGGAAAAGTTCTGTATTTTGGTCAAAATTGTGAAGAGAAGTTACGTTCCTACTACTCTTCTTTCATGAATCGTGGAAAAAATAACTAACAGCCGAAGTGTCTTCACCTCCTGTTCTCAAATTTATTTATTGAACAATGAATCTGTCCATGTGCTGCTTCCCCCCTCCTCTTCTGCCTCCCCCGAGCTCCAAGCTTCCGCGATCTTCCTCCTCCTCCTCCTCTTCGGGCTTCGGGTTGAGTGGCCGCTGGTCACTCAAGGACTTGATCCGGCGATTCTCTGTAAGTCCCGCTCTGGTGTTTCAGGCCATCCGATGTACCCAGCAAGGCTGCACCTGCGAGTGCTTCGCTCCAGGCAAATCCTGTCTTCGCTACTGTGACAGCTGCAACCACGGATGGGTCGCCCACGGTAAGTACTACTACGATTTGTATTTATTTATTTAGTTGTTATTAATTTAGATTTTTAGTTAGTAATAGTTTATATACACTCTACTCTACTCGACATTTTTTCTTCTATAAATACTGAAAGAATTGTTTTTATTTCTTTACTTAGCTAGTTTACCATAATTATTTACTCTTTTTTTTTTTGGGGGGGGGAGGGTTGTTTTGTTTGATCTTTTGGTCTTTTTTTTGTAAAATTGTTGTGTTAGTATCTTGGTTGTCAGCGGCTGAACAACTTTATTCAGAAATAGCCGAGTGTTTTTAATGCCCTAGATTTATAGCTTTTTTGGGTTTTGGTCGTTTCTTCTTCTTGTTCTTCTTCTTGTTCTTCTTCTTGTTCTTCTTCTTGTTCTTCTTCTTCTTCTTCTTCTTCTTCTTCTTCTTCTTCTTCTTCTTCTTCTTCTTCTTCTTCTTCTTCTTCTTCTGTTGGTTACGAAACTTTGTTTTTGTTCGTTTGTTTGTTCTTCTCCTCCACCTTTTCATCTTGTTCTTTTAATTCTTGTTCATGTTCTTTTTGTTCTTCTTGTTGTTCTTTTTCATCTCGTTCTTCTTCTTCGAAAACTGTTAAATTTTATTAGGTTGTTTTGTTTTTTAGAAGTATTCTTTTGAAACTTCGTATTTTATAATTTTACGTCTGTATGTATTCTCTCTCTCTCTCTCTCTCTCTCTCTCTCTCTCTCTCTCTCTCTCTCTCTCTCTCTCTCTCTCTCTCTCTCGCTTTCATTCTCTCTCTCTCTGGAGAGAGGGGGAGATTTAATTTGAAAAGAACATTTTATTTGTTTTTCTTTGATTTTGTTGGTTGTCTATTGTTATTGTTTTGTCATATTGCAGTAGCTTTTCTTGTTATTTTGGATGCTTTTTTATGCATGAAACAGTGAAGTGAGCCAAACAAGAATATGGGTAACAATTTTGATGCAATTTGCATTTTCCCACTATCCTGTATGTTTGACCTTATTTTAAAAATATGAAACAATTGAAATTAAAATTAAAACAAGTATATATATAATAACGTCTTCCATGCTTCTAACATTGCTGTAGAGGAGGAGAAGCAGAAGAAGAACAAGATCAAGAGCAGGATGAAGAAAGAAAGAAGAAGAAAAAAAGAGAACAGAAAGAAGAAAGAAAGGGGAAGATAAATACAACACAAGAACGAAAGAATTATTTGAAGAGCCAGAAAGAAATACAGAAAGAAAGAAGAAACTAATATAAAAGAAGGAATAATCTAAAGAACCAGAAAGAAAGACGGTAAAAAAAAGAAAGCAATAAATTTAAGGAAGAAAGATGGAAGTATAGGTTTACTTCCGGATGGAGATAGCGGCTGTGTGTGTGTGTGTTTGTGTGTGTGTGTGTGTGTGTGTATTTGTCGGTGTGTGTGTGTGTGTGTGTGTTTGTGTGTTTGTGTGACGTTGCGGTTTGTTTTCACGCGTATTCTGCCAAGGGAAGCGACGCTGAGGCGTTGGTGAAGTCTTTCATGTCTACTAAATCTGCTGTCCCAGTGACGTCCCCTTTTATTTATGACAAAAGGAAACGTGCAGCCACACCTGTTTTCGTCTTATCATCACCCTCACTTGGTCTATTTATAGGATTTGGGGGAATGAACAAGTGATGCTGGAGATGAATCACTGTCGTTATAGTGTAAAGTGTAACGAGGAATGATTATGTTTTGTAAAGAAGATGATGAAAAAAAAAAAGAAGAAGAAGAAGAAGAAGAACCTTTCCTATCAAGCATTAATAATAATAATAATAACAACAACAACAACAACAATTGCAACAACAATAATAATAATAATAATAATAATATTAATAATAATAATAATAATAATAATAATAATAATAATAATAATAATTGGCCTACAGGATGCTTTCAAGCGCTTTTTCTTTAGTCGAACTCTATCTATCTATCTATCTGTCTATCTATCTATCTGTCTGTCTGTCTGTCTGTCTGTCTGTCTGTCTGTCAGTCTATCTATCTATCTATCTATCTATCTATCTATCTAACTACCTATGTACCTATCTATCTACCTATCTATCTAGTCTAGTCTAGTCTAACCTATCCTATTTTTACCTTACATTACCTACATAATTTGTTTTACCAAAATTTTTTAGATTAGCTGTATCCAATACCATTATTGAAGGAAGGAAGAAAGAAACCGGAGTACCATGAGAAAACCCTAGTGTCCTGAAAAGTCTGGTACCTAAGTCTCATAAGTTGGCACCCGCGACTGGCGGCCTAGCAAACCAACTCCCTATCAACTGAGCTAACAGGTCATTCCCTTGCTTCCCCCCCCCCTCTCCCCGCATCCAACCTTGTCCCATCTCCCCCTCTCCGCCTTACCCGAAAGATCGCCTGTTATATTGGATTACGTCGCAGAACATATCGCTCACTCCAGTTCCATCTGTGTGGCCTAATCGAGACAACTTTAGTCCTTTTGTTTAACGCAAACCTTTTGTGTCTACCATATTTAAGATGCACCACTGACAGTTTATATTCCCCCCCCCATCACAAAGAAGAATTGGGAATAGTTATAGTAATAATAATAATAATAATAATAATAATAATAATAATAATAATAATAATAATAATAATAATAATAATAATAATAATAATAAATGGACCCTATGCGTCTTTAAAAGGAGAATGAAAAGGGTCCTGCCAGTTCGTTTTCGAGACCAGAGGAAACCTTTGTCATTCCCTCTGTTCAATACGAGAGAGAGGGAGAAAAGACCTCGTCTAGCCTCGGCTACGCTGCACGTTCGTTTACTTGTGCAACTTCTCAGCCGCTGTGTCTTCACGTCTTATGGGTCTTGCCTAATCACGAATTCCGAAAAGAACAACAAAAAAAAACATCACAAAACTCCCCCTCCTCTTTTTCCCTTTTTCCCCTCCTCCCCCTCAACCCCCCTTTTCACTCTTTGCTCTTTCTCTGGCCACCAGAATCTCCCACACACAGCTCTAACCTCCGCCACCACCTCCATTCTACCCCATCCCCCTCTCTCTCAGCTCTCGTTCTCTTCTCTGTTTATCTCTCACAGTGACTGCCTCAACAACGGGTACACAAGTGCGTGCATCTCACAGTACACCAAAAACATTGACCTCAACAACTAACACATAAAACAACAGAGGGTACAATGACAACATTGTTAAGGACACAAACACTAACTAACCTACATATTTATATGACTAACCCCCTTGTATACCCACAATCACAATAACTAGAATGTAAAAAAAACCCGTTGTAAACAAACAAAAATAAATAAGATGATGATTTACTTTAAAGTCTGTCTTCCTACAGCCTCTGCAACTTCACAAGTGGCTGTAAAATTGTTAATTACTTAACTAAGGATTTGTACAAGATTTTAATATACACAATGCCTAATAGCAATGTAAACAATGTAACTTCTTTCCAATATTTATCAGTGGCTATAAATTATACAAGAGAAAATGCCGCTCCTTCTTAACTAACTATACATAAGAAATGGACTTTTCCGTTACGGACTTTCTGAATTACTGTCCTGCTGGAGGGCAGTCAGCGACAAGCGTGGTTCCCCTCAGATGCTCAAGTTCAGGTCAGTAAATAGATTAACGTCCCCGGACACAATGCGTATAGGGGACAGTGATGCTCAAGTCAGTTTAGATGCAGGGTGTACCGAGGGCTCCCGTGGTGTATGATCAAGGTCCACGCCACATACGGTGGAGGTAGAGATGCTAGTACCAGTACACTCAGACATACACAAGAATAAATTATAGCATTATTAACCAACGACTGAGCGAAGCCATCAGGGCTGCTGAGGACAGAGAAAGATGGGGTATGCTGGTTAAACGATCATCTGTGGTGCCCCTACGACCTCCGGGGTACGGGATAGGATAGGATAGGATAACCAACCAACGTAGGAAAAATACCCACATACTCTTCTGCATCTTAATGCATCTTACTACACTTCTGATCTATCCATTATTAAGGTAATTCACAAATTACCTCCCTTGATCATAGTTGAACGAGCGTTCCCAAATTATTTCCCTTTACATCTATATTTTTAATCAACGACAAAAGAATCGTACCAGTGATTATTTTCGGTCCGAACAAGACAATACAATACAGGACGAGACAGGTCTGAGTGGTCACAGTAGTTAGTGCACGCAGCTCTCTTCTTCTCTTCAGAACATCGGCTGCAGTAGGACTGGAACTGCCTCACAGGACCGTCACAGCAGGACAACACGCTGCTTGAGATAGTCGGCAAATAGACAAACTACGTTCGCACAATTACCCCCCCCCCCCCCCACCTCCACCTCCTCGCTCCCTCGAAACCTCTGCTGGTACTAGAGTAAATAAAATAACTGTTACACATTCCTCTCTGTGACTGACCATTTCGGCTCAGCACAGCAGTTTAATTTGCTTGCACCCTCTAATTGAGTTCGCACATCGCTCACTGCAAAACTTGCACGACACGTGATAATACACGCCTGCTCTCGTACTCATATAGCGGCCATCTTGACCAATTTAGGATGACGAAGGAACATTAGTAATGCACGTGTTCTAAATACGCTATTTGCAAACTTAGCAATAAACTTTAATTTATTCTCTCTCTCTCTCTCTCTCTCTCTCTCTCTCTCTCTCTCTCTCTCTCTCTCTCTCTCTCTCTCTCTCTCTCTCTCTCTCTCTCTCCTTCACATTCCGTCCTCTATAACAGGCTTAGAAACCCTATCATCACAGGTTTAGAAAACCGGGTCGTGACATTCTCTCACTGATCGTTCTGTCTGCATAAATTAAGGCATGCCTCCTCGTTCTCTTCACCCGTCTGAGAACTCACTGCAATCACCATATGTCCACTTGCTATATATTTAGCTGTACATGGCTGCCCGAATTCTAGAGGCAGGAGTAACCGCGCACAACAACAACAACCGCAGCAGCAGCGACAACAACAACTTCTCCTCTTTCTCCTTCTGATCCGCCCCTTAATCCCCCACCTTCCATCTTCTTCATTTTCTGCATTTACTTCCTCCTTATCTCATCCTATTTCGCCTCATATTCGTCGTCGATGTCGTCGCCGCATTTCCTCTTGACTTGCTGCTGTCTGCTTCCTGCTTCTTTAATTGCAAATCATTTTCAAGATGTATAAATGTTGCACTTTTAGAGAAAACAGCAAATTCTTCCTTTATCTGCACTCCCCCCACCCCCTCCTTCTTCTTCCTCTTCCTCGGCCATCTTTTTTCCTCTTCTCTTCTACCTTCACTTCCCTGTTTTCTTTGTCTTCGTCGCTTCCTGTCTGCGGTCGTCCTCTCACACCTTGCGAGGGCCGTGTGTTACCTGTGATTGGGTGCAGACCCACACCTTTCTCCAGCAGGTAAATTGCTCGACTTCTGCACACTTTCTTCACAAGCCCGTGGGGAAAGAGGGGGGAGAGGTTGGAGAAGAGAGAGAGATGTGCAACGAGCCCTTCAGGACACAGCATGCTGGCAGCCTGCGATTGTGCGTGCCTCCACTGTGTCACTAATAATATTATTACTTTTACCAGAGATTTGAGCGAACATGTCTCCATTGCCCCTGTTCACCTCATCTTTCCACCTGGGCGCCCGCCCCTCGGGGAGCTTGAGATAGATCTTGTATGGGCCAGCGCTGTGAGCAACTCTTGAGCTGGAAAGACGCTAAACAAGAACTATTAGAAAAAAATATATAAGACTAAGAGGACGAAAAATATCACGTTTTGAATAGACCTTTTTGTCGCTATTATAGAGCAGTAAACGTCTCCGACCCCGATTTCTTGAGTTTCACAGGCTGTGTTGCCTATGCTTCTTAGATCTCTCACACTCAGCTAGCGTTAAGATCGCCTACTTAGTGGAAGCTGGTATAATACTGATGCATCATTGAAGTGAAAAGTTGATGGGGCTGGACTTCGATCAGGGCTAGTGTATGATAACCTTAAGATAACACCCCCCCCCCACCCACCACTCTTTCCCTTGCCCGGCTGTTGTTTTGAGAACTGTGTAAATATTGACTGTAATTTCAGAAAGTCTTGTTGAGAGAAAATCTTGTTGTTGATTGGTCGAACAGAAACATAAACAGTAGTTTCAGCTGAACGGGCTGTCGCAGACTATGCGCCTAAGGCGGCAAGCCAGTGGCCGCTTCAGACGGCTTGAGATAGAGCCTGTACTACGTCAAGCCAACTCCTTCAGCAGCTCATGAGCTTGAAAAGCGCTATATAAATAAAAAGAACTACAAGAACTGCAGTGTTTATTCTCCTTCGGATGAGAGTATAAACCGAGGTCTAGTCTGTGTGTCGCATACATTCCATCATAACGGACTTTAAAGATCCTGACGCTCATGTCCAAGACGGGTGAGTGCCGGTAACGAGAACACACCCAGCATGCACTTGGTCCTTCTCCCCCATCCCTGGCTGCCCAGGATTGTGCTCAGTTGTCCGGGCGTCAGACCAAGCGTCCAAAGGCTGCGGGTGGGCGTCTCGGGCGGTGTGAGTTAGATCCTGTATCGGCCAGCGCTTTGAGCGGCTCTTGAGTTGGTAAAGCGCTATATAAAAAAGTGATTTAAATTAAATTAAGCGACATTACACAAAGAATTTGCTCCGATGTTGATTTAAAAAAAAAAACACACACACACAATCACACACCCACACACATACAAACATAAAGAGATCACTCTTATATAGCGCACTTATAAGCTCAGAGAGCTTCTCAAAGCGCTGGCTACTACTATCCAGCAATCACAAGATAGTTTGATGAAGTCAGGATTCGAACCCACGTCGCCCGAGACGCGCGTACACAAGTCGAGCGCTCTGACGACTGAGCTATCCCTGCCGCCTACAGACACATCCACACGTAAACACACACACAAACACACTCACAGGCACCCCATCCCATTCTGCCTCATTATTCCTCTCTATTGTAACTCTGTTGTGAACGTTAAAGTCTTTTGTCGATGGCCGATTGTTGGGTGGTTGAACAGTCAGTCAGCAGGGGTGGTTTGAACTGCAGAATGTTGCACCCGTTCGCCTGCCTTGTGAGGCAGTGCTGGTAACGACGGAGTCGCCCTGCCTTTAAACTCGGCACTAATGAGACGGCTTTTCTCTCTGGATCACTGCGCGTTCATCGCTTACCCCATGTCTCTGCCACAGGCGCCGGCCCGTCTATCAGGGACGTGATCTATAGAGCATTGCAGCTTATACATGCTGGGGCTTAAACCCAGTTAACGGCCTTGAGTAAAATAAACCGAGGTCTAGTCTGTGTCGCATACCTTCCATCATAACGGAATTTAAAGATCCTGACGCTCATGTCCTAGACGGGTGAGTGCCGGTGACAAGAACACACCCAGCATGCACCTAGGTCCTTCTCCCCCATCTCTGGTTGCCCAGGATTGTGCTCAGTTGTCTGGAGCGTTATTACGATGCGTCCAAAGGCTGGAAGTTGGCGCCTCGGACGGCTTGAGTATAACGATCCTGTATCGGCCAGCGCCTTGGGTCTTCAAGTACGGCGAAATATGTGCGCTATACAAATCCTCAATAATAATAATAATAATAATAATAATAATAATAATAATAATAATAATAATAATAAATAAATAAATAAATAAATAAATAAATAAATAAATAATATTTATAATAATAATAAAATAATACTAAAATTCTACTATACAACTATTACAACAAAAACAGCAGCAATAACTACTATTACTACTACTACTACTACTACTACTACTACTACTACTACTACTACTACTACTACTACTACGGCTACTGCTACTGCTACAATAATGGTACAGGACGCAGTCAATATAAAATTTCAAAAATAAAAATTCGATTTTCTTTCCGTCTTCTAATAGCGATCTCCCTGCCTTTACACCACCTGTTTGAGTGCTGGATGTGTATTTGGTGTGTGAGGGTGGATGAGACAGGTGAGCGTGTATGTTGGTATAGATCGCCGCGCTTTGAGCCTGATTGATTTGGGGAAAGGCGCGTATAGCATCCTGTATTATTTTTATTACTACTACTACTACTACTACTACTACTACTACTACTACTACTACTACTACTACTACTACTAACTACTATAAACTACTACTAGTAATAGTGATAACAATAATATTACATTAAATAAATTATTCAATTTATTATGATAAATAAATAAACTAGCCTGTGGTACTGCGCCCCTACTCCTGAGGATGAGAGTATAAACCGAGGTCTAGTCCGTGCACGCACGCGTTTCATCGCACTTTAATAATCCTGACGCTCATGTCCCAGACGGGTGAATGCCGTCTACACAAATACACCCAGCACGCACTAGGTCCTTTTTCCACATCCCCGGTCGTCCATGATTGTGCTCAATCGTCTGGGCGTCAGACTATGCGCCCAAAGGCTGCAGGTGGGCGCCTGGAGTGGCTGGAGTTAGATCCTGCATCGACCATCGCCTTGAGAAAGCCGTTGAACTGGAATAGCGCTCTATAAAAGTGATTCAATGATAAATAAATAGATAGATCTATACGCTGTCGCATCCAGATAGGGAGCGCCTGTGGTGTCTGCTTTTCCATCTGCACTCACACCCTCCCCCTCTCTCCCTCCCTCCCCCACACAATCTGCCTGTTACACGTCTCTTTATTCATCCCTTTCTCTCAATGTCAAATTCCTGCTTCTACCCTTCCACTCTCCGTCCCAAGTCTTCCATCAATGATATTATTTTTTTTAGTTTATTTAGTTTATTTCATTTTTGTACACAAAAGACACACACACCAACAATGTTTTGTTGTGTTTTTTTTTTAAACTTTAATAATACTGGATTCTATAAACTCGCTTTCCTCAACATCACTGATCAGACTCAAAGCGCGGCGATCTGTACATGCTACACACGCTTGAATACACCACAAGCGCACATCTGTCACTCAAAAGATGTTGTGTAAAGGCAGGGAACCCTCGCTCCCTCTTTCTTCCCACTGGGGTCATTGAGTATCATTTCATTTTATTTATTTATTTAATTACTTTTATATAGCGCTTTGCCAGGTCAGGAGCCGCTCAAGGCGCTGGCCGATACAGGATCTAACTCAAGCCGCCCGAGGCGCCCACTTGTGGCCTTTCCTTTGAGCGCATGGTCTGACGCCAAGACGACTGAGCACGAGCCTGGGCGACAGGGTATGAGGAGAATGGACCCAGTGCGAGCTGGGTTGTATACGTGTAGCCGGCATTCACCCGTCCAGGACATGAGCGTCAGGATCTTTAAACTCAATGCGATGGAATGGGTGCGTGCACGGACTAGACCTCGGTTTATACTCTCATCCGAAAGAGTAGCAGCGCAGGGTCTCATTTTTTTCTCAGCGGCGTTTGAACCACTGTCTGTGCAGGCGGCCATGTTATCGCCTGACCTTGGAGTTCACTGAGTCAACTGCGGTACCTACGCGTCTCTCGTTAGAACTAGGGAAGGCAAAGCACTCATAGAGAGCGCAATGGGCATCGCCCTTATGAAGCTGACCCTGAAAAGAGAGAGGTTCTTATGAAAGGCCTCCAGGGCCTTGGAGATGTGGGCGCGAGAGGTTGCAAAGTGCACTCGGTGGAACATCTGGCGAAGAGAAGTGTGTGTGTGCGTGTGTGTGTGTATGTGAGAGAGAGAGATAGAGAGAGAGAGAGAGAGAGAGAGAGAGAGAGAGAGAGAGAGAGAGAGAGAGAGAGAGAGAGAGAGAGAGAATTCCTGCACACTGTTACTATGACAAGAATCTGTAGATCAAACAAGGGTAGTTCGAGCGTTTGAGACGCTCAGTCTTCATTCAGTAATCCAACCAACGAAACTTTGCCTAACGCTTCCATAGAAGACGAGCACTAGGGCTACTGATGCTGCATTTGAGAAGGCAGTTTATGGATGAATGGATGACCGCAGTTTATGGATGAATGGATGACCTTTCGGACTTTATGGATGACTTTTTAGCGTTTTCGGACGTTGTGAAGTGGTTATTCCACAGCTTGCCGCTGACACGGACGTCGGTGAGTAAACAATGAGGAATGCAGTTCCGGAGGAGCCTGCCCTTTGGCTTTCGTGACTGTCACACATAAAGATTGATGGTTGTTGGAGTGTGAGCGCACAAGGGCGGCATGGCTGTTTGAACGCAGCAGCTTATAGTTTGGGTTTAGAAATGGAAGCTATAGTAGTTGAGGCTTGTGATGAAGATGGCGTGAGCTCAGTTTGAATGATGTTGATGCTTCTGAGCTCTTCAAATGCGAGCTCTATAGAAAGTTCATTATGGGCTCAATGATGCTACTTCAACCCAGCGAAAACCTAGTTCTAGAACTTGAGATGACAGTTTTGCAGTCGGATCTCTTCATGCTAGACACTTTATCATTTGTGTTCTATTCAAAAGTGTGTTTTTTTCTCCTCCAGTTTACCTGGCTTGAATGAAAACCAGCATTAACTACTAACAGAAGCTGCAAGAATATCATCAACAGACGTAGCTAATGCTGTAGCATCAGCAGAGGTCTCTCTCACAGACCTACCTCTGTGATCAGTCCTAGATATATACAGGTCAGGGAGTGCCTTGTACTCCAGCAAACCAAGCGGACGTCCCAAAGGATTAACTACCTACAGTAGAGGTCACCACATCCAGAATATTCACGGACGCGGAGCTATCCTCAACCGTTTATTGCTTACATTAAACACACACACGCCCAGCGACACCCAGACAGTCCCGTGATAGCTGGTAGTAGTAGCCCTCGTCGTCGTAGGCCGTCGTCCCTTGTGACGTCGATAGCGCGTGATAAATGACGTGGCAGCCCTTGATTGGCTATCTGCGGCCCATCAATTTCTCTACGGGATGCTGCTGACCGCTTTGTGCGCACAGGCAGACCGGCCGTGTGTTGGACATTGCGCTTTTCCGTCTTCTGTGAATTACTGCTTAGGCCGAACAGCTGTAGGCGCCACTGTCACTCGAGTCGTTGTTTTATTTCAATTAGTTATTCTGGTGACGCGCGCTTATCTTTCTAAAGTGCAGCTCAAGGCGCAGTTGCCCCCACTCCCCCACCCCCAAGAGATCCAGGATGCACATAATAGTTTCATGGAGGTTGTTTTGAACCCCGTGTCGTCCAGTGTTTGCTATAAGCTGACGCGAGACAATGATGTTGCTTGCTTTGATCGATAGAAGTTTATGAGAGGGTGGTGTATGTAGTGATGGTGGTGGAGAGAAGAACTATATCTGAACGAGAGACAGAGACAGAGAGATATACAGAGTAGGAGAGAGAGACAGACGGGAAGACAGAGATGGTCGAGCGAGAGAGAGAGACAGACAGACAGACAAAGCATGGTCAGCAAAACTAGAGAAACAGACAGATAGGCAGGCACAGAAGGGTCAGCAAGTGTACAGAGAGAGAGAAGACTGATCCGTTAATTCGGGCGCAGTCGGAGTCTATTAGGGGCATGCTATAGGTGGATTTGGGTAGTTAGACGTCCCATGGCTGCCAGAACCAAATGGCCTGTGATTCGTTTAGGGGTCCACCCGCTGAGATAACGGATCTGTTATAGGGTAGATCGCCTTTCCAAATTTTGGGTTCAAAACAGTTTTACGGGTTCCAAAACAGTGACTGTTTTTTGTTGTTGTTGGTTTTTTTTTGTCTGGAGGGAAGAAAACGTATTTACTAATAACCAACTTTTTCCAACCTTCACGCCTCAGCCGTGTATCACATTGTCGTTTCCAGGCCTAATCAATGCAAATTGTTATATACTCACAATCCCAGTCTAGAAAGTTAAATATGATAAGAGTATAAGTGCATTTATATAGCGCGCGTTCTCCCTATTGGCAGTCTTAATTGGAATATTCGTGGAAGTTCAGAAACGTTTTTTCGAGGTTCTTAGATCCAGAACCTAGGTTCCTGAACCTAACCTTTTTTTTTCCAATTAAGACAGGCCAGTGGTAGTTCAAAGCGCAATGATAAAAGATGGACGCCAAAGCTTGGGAAGTTTCTAGTCATATAATTATAGTCATATCCTACCTGAACGTTAAATAAGATTTCTAGTCATCAGGGATTCTAGAAATGTCTTTCTGGAGCAACGTTAGACAAAATAGTGCATTATTTTATTTTATTTATTCGTTGTTATATTGCGCTTTTCCAGCTCAAGTTCTGCTCAAGGCGCTAGCTAGCACACGACGGTGTTTCTCACGAAAAGCACCTCCCTCACGCGTCCACAGAGGGCAGGATGGTTGATGCACCTGTCACACAAATAGTTCTGACCGCTGTCCAGTTGATGGCTTTGCCGTTTGTCTTATCCTCTGGAACCATTACCGTAGTCTGGGACCCGTTAATCACGTCCACCTTGAAGTCATTAGTGGCCGTTTTCTGTTTAAGCTATGAGGGAGACCATAGGATAAATTAACGTCCCCGGACACATAGAGCCTATAGGGTCTGAGGGGGACTAGCTGTTGTTGCGGTTAATAGTGGTAAGGGTGTTTGCTGATGTCGACGAGGCTTTGGCGAAAAGGGTTTACCATAGAATTGGCCTTGTTATTACCTTAATCAATGATAAAGTGAGATTTCGTGGCTCCAACCTCTACAGTTGGAATTTTCTCATTCTGTTACGTTGAAACGCGCATGATGGTGCGTGTGAAATGCGCACGATATTATGTGTGAAGCGCGTGCAATGGTAGGCTTGCGTGTGTGACGCGCGCGATAGATCTGTTCATTTTATTTTGCAACGCATGCAGTGATAGAGTGTATTTATCTTTGATTTGATTTTGCGTTGTTATTAGAAGAAGCTTTGTATAACGTTGGTGTTTTTAGTTGCTCGATATTATTTGAGAATTTTCTCGAGTCAGTTGCTTACTATCGATCGAAGCGTATGGATAGTTCTAGTGGTAACCATTGAAGTTTCTATTCCAAATAGGGTTGTATGACGTGAGACAGTGATGATGAAATTAATTCTGATTGGTTGAGGTGTGTCACGTTGGGGGGGTTTTCTCGCTCTTTCTGGAGTTTAGAGAGAGTATATATATATAGTGCCGCACTGTTTCAAGAGGTGTTTTTTTTAGAGAGAGTTGACAGTAGAGAGAGTTGTTGTATTAGAGTTGAGAAAGTTGTTAAAAAGTGGAAAGTTCAAAGTTGAGAATTGTAGAGTGGAAAAAGCGATTGAGCGATGGTATGCAGTTGTTGATGTGTGCATGTGCTGAATAAAAGTGGAAAACTTCATACGACGACTCCTGACTTGTTGATGATTGGACGGGTTGCGTGGATAAACGAATCTGAGTTACACCTATCAGGATTTCAAGCATCGGGGCTGAATCAACTACTGATAGAAAAACACCAACATCGAACGAGTGTAACACATTCCATTTTCGGACTACGTATAGTAGTTGTTCACGTCGACTGCTTGATGACACATTAATTTAGAACATGTTAAACAATGGAAGGTTACTTTTGCAATGACCTTCAACTTCTGTTACCGATAATAATTAATGTACCCTCTCCCGGCCATTTATCATGAAGCAAGTCATCTTCTTTTACCATTAATAATTATTGTACACTCTCCTGGTGTCGGATAGCGCAGTGGTTGGAGCACTCGCTACTGTGTCGCAAGTTAAGCACCGTCCAGTGCGGTTAGCACTTGGATGGGTACCCGCAAAACGTGAAGCGACAAATAACAACGCCCCCAGTTGACTCAACTGTGACTGAGTACCTACTCTCTTAAGGGTGGGGAAGGTAAAGCAGCGAGGGAGAGAGATGGGCATCACCCTCATTACGCTGGCCCCAGATAAGTGTGATCTCCAACATCACGCTCCCCTACGGCCACAAGGCTATGGGACCACCTTTACCCTTTTTTTATACACTCTCCCGGCCATTTGTCATGAAGTAAGTCAACATTTTCGGTTCAGTTGTTGAAGGAGTGTTGTGTTTTGACCCCGGGAAGTCAATGAAGGCAATGATCATTGTGAGCAATGTTTTGATTGGGCCCTTTGGGCAGTTTATAAAGAAGTTTTTGATATCAGCGATGAAGTATTTGGTAAGCAGTGATGACGTTTTGGTACGTATTGATGACGTTTTGGATAAGCAGTGGTGACGTTTTTCATAAGCAGTGATGACGCGGCTTTGACGTTTTTGGAAAACAGTGATGACGTTTCTAGTCATCAGCGACGACGTTTTATAGCAGGGGAGTGAATTAAAACGGCCGGGTCTGTGTGTGAGGACATCAATCTATCACCCGGGACCTCTTGGTCCTTATATTTTTATTCAGAGCTAGAGGGGCGTAAAAAGGGAAAGTTATGACAGTAGGGTGATAGTGAAATTGTGTGCGCAATGTCAACACTACCCCATGCTCTTTTTGACGGCTGTGTTGTTGCCGCATGGCCACGTCGTGTGGAAAGGAAAAGGACACAATGTCGTGTTGTCATTGCATCCCAAAATGGCCACCGTGAATGGCGGCAATTTTCCCTGTCTCATCAAACGCCAAACTGAAAATTGGCGGCAACCTTTCTCAGCCACACAAAACCTCCATGAAAAGAGGGTTTTGGTTGGCTGCGCTGTGTAGACCAGTGCTCTTGGCTGCGACCCGAGTAAAAGCACAAACGTAAAATGGCGTCTTTGACTTTTTTCTTTTCTTTTGCGTGGATTGGCGAGACGTGGAGAGAGAGAGAGAGAGAGAGAGAGAGAGAGAGAGAGAGAGAGAGAGAGAGAGAGAGAGAGAGAGAAGCGCCTTTGACAGTTATTTCTCGCATATTGAAGAGAGTTGGGATTGAATGTTTGTCTTTGTCCGGGTCTAGAGCCATTGCGCTTATTGGAAGAAGTCAAGTCTGGACCCGCTTGCCTGGCGATCGCTTTTGGCAGGGAGAGGAAGAGGGACATTGGGTCCAATGGATGTTGTCCTAGTGTTTTCAGCCTGTCACCGCCGTGTTTGAAAGACGAGGTTTATCCTGTAGCGCCAGCTCCCCATGTCAACAGCCAGCCCGTCCTAATTATGAATCATGGCGCTTGGTCTACAGCTATTTGAGGCTTGTCACGGGCCCTCTTCTTTTTCTTCTTCTTCTTCTTCTTCTTCTTCTTCTTCTTCTTCTTCTTCTTCTTCTTCTTCTTCTTCTTCCTCTTCTTCTTCTTCTTCTTCTTCTTCTTCTTCTTCTTCTTCTTCTTCTTCTTCTTCTTCTTCTTCTTCTTCTTCTTCTTCTTCTTCTTCTTCTTCTTCTTCTTCTTCTTCTTCTTCTTCTTCTCGTCCTCCCCCTTCTCATCCAGAAATTCTAGCCACAACCCGTAAAACCCCAAATCTCTGTAGCTCTCATAAATCACTCCTATAATAATTCTCTGTATAATACCTGATGGATGGCAATACTTCTGTCGCAACCCCAACCCCCGCTCCTGCCTTCCTCATTTCCTATCCCCCCCTCCCCCCTGTTCTCTCACGTTTCCCAGAAGACCTACAATTTGGGCTCGCTCTGTTTAAACAGTGGGGGCCCATTTCGGTGTTTGTGCCGCCTTCAGAGAGGTTACCGTTAACTGCGCAGTTCGTTAGGCCTGTCCCTAACGGACGGCCTGGAGAACAAAAGTGAGGTGACAGAAGCCATCTCGTTCCCAGTGCAGACCGCGTCATCGCGTTTCTCCTACGACCAATCAACTATTTAGAGTTACAAGCAGATCATTATGTGATATATTAGCTATAACACTTGATGCTATACAATGTAAATACCCAAAGCAAATAACTGTCACTACTGTTTGTTAATGTGTTGGTTCGTGGTCCCCAATAATTCAAGGTTTAGATCTTAGGTCTAGTCGATAGACGATGAGGCTGACGGGGTCTCCCCAGTAGTAGGCTGCATGGGTAGGATCAGTGGTCTAGGGCTCAAGTCTTACGACCTTATAACAACGAAAATCTGTCAAGTCTAAGCACCTATATTAAACAACAATAACTTTTTTCCCCTTGAGTATTTCTTCTTCTTCTTCTTCTTCTTCTTCTTCTTCTTCTTCTTCTTCTTCTTCTTCTTCTTCTTCTTCTTCTTCTTCTTCTTCTTCTTCTTCTTCTTCTTCCTTCTTCTTCTTCTTCTTCTTCTTCTTCTTCTTCTTCTTCTTCTTCTTCTTCTTCTTCTTCTTCTTCTTCTTCTTCTTCTTCTTCTTCTTCTTCGTCGTCGTCGTCTTCTTCTTCTTCTTCAGAATTGTGGATGCCACAGTCCAGCCGAATATAGTCCTCTACAAGCTGAAGATGATGGGAGCAATCGTTTAGCAGGGAGAAAAAAAGCGTGTTGACATTGGGAACTTTTGCGACAGTTGAAGAAATTGCGCGTTTAGCCGGTGGATACAGCTTCACGCCTTTTAAAAAATGTCGCTTTGAACCCAGGCACTCCACGTCAGCCATGACATGGATAAGGGTCACGCTAGGCCTATTGAACGTCTTTTGCTTGCTCATGACATTCTTCAGCGCCACTTCACGTCATCATCTGACGTAGAACATGTCCCTTTTCATACGCGCTCCTTGATTGGCTATTTGGCGTCATGTGATCAATGTCGTTGTAATTTGTTTGTCATGGCACTGTCTCTCAACGTGGAAATTTGGCTATTATCAGCGCGATATTTTCATTATTTTGTTGAAAAATCCGAATATACTTTTTATGTTTGATTTAGCTAATTAATTTAATGGTTTTGGTATCGCAGCTCAAGAGCTGACCAAAGGCGCTGGCCGATACAGGATCTAAGGCCACCCGAGGTGCGCATTAACTGCCTTAGGCGACGATTGAGAATCATCCGGGGCGATCGGTGTTTCATTTTTTTCCTGGTCGGCATTTCGGCTTTGTTATAGACTTTGGTTATTTAGTCTTATTCGTAAAACCCTCTTTTTTTTAAAAAATATATAAGAAACGATCAAACACATTTCTGAAGCCCGCTTATCACATCAATAAAACAGCTCAAGGCGCATAAAAAAAAACCTAAGTTCAGTTCTTCAACTGATTCCCGATAGAACGAGATTTTTTTGTCTTCTTCTCAGGAAGTTTAGTTGATTGGTTGTTTCATATCACGTGGCTACCTGTCACTTTGGAAGCCTGGAGGCAAACCGAAACCAGTTCCAGATTCCTTAGAGTCTGAAGACAGCTTTTGGATAGTTGGGTGTCGGCACGTGCTGCATAATGGGACTAGTCTGCTATGCACAATTAGTGCAGTGGAAGCTAATCTCAAAATCTCCGTAATGAGTGTCTAAGTCGCCTGGGCCTCGTCAAGACAAACACGAACCACATGCCAGGGCGAGTCAACAGTCGTTTTACCTGTTGCACCGGCCCGCACAGAAAATCTTTCAGGTCACCTTGCCGACACGGGTGCCTTCAGGCTTCCACGTAGAGAGGTCTGTAGGGCACTCGTTTCTGCCTGCAGAAGTTAAGCAAGAAATATTACAGACATGTAACATAGAGTAATGCTATTTGTTACGGTTGTAGTTGTATTTTCAGTTATTAGATAAGCCTCTATGTGTATGTACATGCGTGAGAAAGAGTCTGTGTATGGTTTAGTATAACATGTTCGTAAATAGGCGTTAAAATAAATGATTGAAGTGAATTAATTGCATAATCCTGCGATGATAAGTAATATATATGGTCCGTATTATTTACATGCCTGCAGTTGCCCAACTTTCGTAGTAATGTTATTGTTTATAGTTGCGGTTCAACTTTAAATTATTTAATCTTAGTGTAAAGAGTGTAATCAAAATCACATGCACGTGAACAGATATTAATATAAACTATTGAAACGAATTGACATTGTTAAGCAAAAATGAGCCCGGTTAGTTAGGTGGGTAGGACCAGTTTGTTGGCTACTTGGTTGGAACAATGAGTGCTAGGGTATCAGAGCCCGTTAGAATTTGGATATGGCCGTTATACAGAGAGCAACACGAAACAGCACATTACATCCATCCCAGTCCATCAGGAATAGATCTCTGCTTAAACTGTGTGTGTTGGTGTGTGTGTGTCACTGTGTGTGTGTGTGTGTGCGTGTGTGTGTGCGTGTGTGTACGTGTGCACTTGAATAAACGCACAAATGGGTAGCAGACCTTGTCTTTCTTAGTAACAAATGGGTTTTTTTGCTTGGAACCCACTTTTTTCCAGGACCCCACTTTTTTCTAAGTGCGCGGGAGTGCTCTTTTAGTGCATGGGAGTGCAGTTTTAGTGCATGAGAGTGTTTTAAGTACAAGGGAGTGATCTATCCGGGACGGAGAAAATACAGTCAAATTTTGAAGAAAGTTCGACCTATTTCGTCGCCTATAGGAGACGAAATAGGTCAACCTTTTAGACGGAAAGAGCCAATTTTGCATTAGATTCTTACATTTCTAGAAGAAGTTTGCGCTCTTTCCGTCAAAATATCACTTTCCGATTCCTACATTCTTAAATAAACCCAGTTCTGATGTATTGCAAATATGTGGGTGTGTGTGTGTGTGGGTGGGTGTGTGTGTGTGTGTGTGTGTGTGTGTGTGTGTGCGTGTGTGTGTGTGTGTGTGTGCGCGTTCCTGCAGTTTGAGTGCACTGAATTGTAATGGGCAATTTAAGACTGAACATTGGAGGCGTTTCGTCATCATTTCCAAACCGTTTTGCATCTAAACAGTGTTCACCTTACTTACAATAAAAATCTTTCCGCATTTAGAATGAGGCGAAACACCATTAACGCGCGCGCACCAACCCCCCACCCCCTTCACCCCCACACATATGCACACATACATATACAATACAAGCAATACCAGAACAAGCAACGCTATCCATAACACAACCCAGCATGGCTAAAGGGCTACAACCCTTACTTAATCCCATATTTGTGAATTGTCACTTCTGTACGTCGTGTTCGCCTTTTTGCTGTTAATACGAAGCTAGTAATAACATTAACTTCATCATCAATTTGCGAGATGTCCGGACCTTGTCCAGTGTAGTCGCTGCCCCCAGGTGATCAAGAGTGGACACTGTCCAGCCTATCTCGTGGTCAAAGGCTGGACAGAACTCCAACCATCGTAAGATAAAGGGAGAACCATGAGACCACAAAGGATTTCGGAGGATCACGTTGACCGCCAATCGTGTACGCATGCTTAATTGATTACCGACACTGCAAGAGTCAGAATAAGAAATGTCATTGTTGGACTACTACTCATTGGCCCAAGCAGATTTTTTGGTGGGCTCCAAATACTTGATGGTTGAAAACTAACTCCCTATTAAGCATTGCTGATACCCTTTGTAAACAACACTGCATTTGCATGAAACAACACGAATTTGATCCTTAGTATGATAGAATGTAACAATTGATCTTTGATTTCATCTCACAGTACCGAGAGCCGTCCATAATGGCCCCATCACCTGACCTATCCTATCCTATACTATTCTATTCCGTAACTCGAAAGTCGTTGGGGCACCACAGATAGATGATCGTTTAACGAGCGTACTCCATCTTTCTCTGTCTTTCCTCAGCAATCCTCATGGCTTCGCTCTGTGTCAAGCCAGTCCAATCTTAAATGTTTTTCTCCCACTTCTTTTTCTATCTCCCTCTGCTTCTGTCTCATTGCACCGTGCCCTGCAGGATGGTCTTTGCAAGGCCTGATGCTCTGGTGACGTGGCCGTATCGTCGGAGTTTCCGTTTCTTCACCACTGGATGCATGTCATCGTGTTGTCCAATGGTTGGTGTGATGGTCTGTCGGACTTCGTCGTTGGTGATGGGTGTGCTATTATTATTGTAAGAACTCTGTCGCTTTGTACTGATGCAGTTTACAATTCTGATGCTTCACAAAAGTACCGTTGTCTTTCAGCAGCAGTAGTATTAGTAGTAGCAGCAGTAGTAGTAGCAGCAGCACTAGGAGTGTCCCTTGTGACTGAACAATCGTGATGGACGATAGAGGACGAAATAGTTTCATGTTCAGTGTCATGACCACAATCGTGACGACGAAGGAAGAAGGATAGGGTAGAACAAATGCCGCACTTTCGCTTCAGTTAGTTCCTTCGCTCGATCTCCTGCTTTACTACATTAGAGACGAACGGCGATGGAATTATCTCCCTTTCCAAATGTCGCTTGTACTATAGTATAGGACTGTGTGTTTGTATGTCCATGCTTGAGAAAGAATAGTAAACAGTTCCAAAGTTCCGGAGCTAAATAACACACTATTGCAGATTAAAAACGATTAAAAAATGTAAGCAATTTCCTGAAAGCAAATCTTTCCATTTCCTTGAATTTGAAAATGAAATGCAAATAATTTGTATAATCTTTCTAACATAATGCACTCTAATATAAAATGAATTTATCAAGGGAAGTAACCCATGGCCTTACCCGTACTGGGTCTTCTGTTGTCTTATGGTCGTGTCTTTTGTCGTGTCTTATGTCTGCTTGAGCTCGCTCGCGCCGTGTCAGGCGACGGTGAGAGGCCATTATAGGCTGTTCTCGTCACTGTGAGATGGAAATCAGACTATCATTGACATTCTCCAACTGTAAGGATCACATTTTTGTTTCATGCAATTACAGTAGTTACAGTAGTTAGTCATTGTTTATAGGGCCCAACTGACTGCAAAGAGCCCAAACAGGAAATCAGCTTGGTTGAAAGAGGACTCACCCCTGATACGTATAAAAGATCTGCTGAAACATCCCTAATGGTAACACTGAAGGCACTCCAAAAAAGATCTGCTGAAACATCCCTAATGGTAACACTGAAGGCACTCCAAAAAAGATCTGCTGAAACATCCCTAATGGTAACACTGAAGGCATTCCACCAGCCAGTCACTTTACAAGAAAGGCGTTCCATGCAGGGGAGGATGTACTCTAATTTATCGAGCCTATCCTGTTCTATCCTATCCTATCTCGTAACTCGAAAGGCACCACAGATGATCTTTTAACCGGCGTACTCCATTTTTCTTTGTCCTCAGCAACCCTCCTGGTTCTGTGTTAAGCCAGTCCATTCTCGAATGTTGTCCTCCCACCTCTTTTTCTGTCTCTATTTTCTTCTGCCTCCTTGCATCGTGCTTTGCAGTATGGTTTTTGCAAGGCCTAATGTCCTGGTGACGTGGCCATTCCATTGCAGTTTCCGTTTCTTCACCACTGGAAGCATGTCATCGTGTTGTTCAATGGTTTGTGTGATGGTCTTTCGGATTTCGTCGTTGGTGATGTGCTGGGTATAGGAAATGCCTAGAAGTCTTCTGTAGCACCTGATCTCCATGCTTTGTATTCTTCGTTGCAGGTCTCCTGTGATAGGTCCATTTATGGAACACCCGTTTACATAAACAAAACGGAATATAAATATAATTATAAAATATTAACAAAACACACACATAAAAAATGTCTACATTGCTAAATAATAATACCATAGAAAGCCCTAATGACCATTTGGCAGAAAGTGTCCACTATTTCTAAGCTGACCCAAAAGACCCCAAACACAGACGAGGAGTTTTGGGAGAGTTAAAAAAAAAAGATAGGTGATTGGTCTAGCATTACATTACATGGTTATTGCCTTAGGTCCAGCGGACTCTTCCGAGCCAAATCAGGACCAGAGAAGTGAAAGAGGACTCACCCCTAATCCGCATAAAAGATCTACCGAAACAACCCTAGTGGTAACACTGAAGGTACTCCACCAGCCGGTCACTGTACAATAAAGACATCCCACGCAAGGGACGCTGAGGCTATACTCTAATTTATCGAACAAACACAAAATAGAATACAAACATCATTATACAATATCAACAAAACACATACATATAAAATGCCTACATTGCCAAATAATGTCATCATAGGAAGCCCCAGTGACCATTTGGCAGAAAGCATCCAATATTCCCAAGATGATCCAACAGACCTCACGCACAAATGAGGACTTTTGTCCCGGAAGAGTTTTCAAGAAAAAAGGTAGGTGACTGGTCTAGCGAAGAAGAAGAAGATAGTATAGTAGATTGATAGAACAGAGTAGGAATGAGAAAGAACCAAGGAGAAAGACAGTGACAGTGGGAATTTAAAGCACTAAATTTCCAGAAAGTGGGGATACTATTTATTCTGAAACCCCCGGCACCCCCATTGGAGGGGGGAGGGGGCTGGTCTAGCGAAGAAGATAGAACAACGTAGATTGCTAGAACAGGTTAGGAACCAGAAAGAACAAATGAGAATGACAGAAACAGTGGTCATTTAAAGCACAAAATTTCCACACAGTGGGGATACTATTTATACACAAAACCCGGCATCTCAACGGGGGTAGTAGATACAGTAGTCACAACAACGTTACAAGCAATTGTCAACAGGCTAGCTAGGGAGTTACTACTTTGCAACCACCTACAGAAACGCATAGCATGTGGGAAAACCAAATAAACACCTATTCGTCATCTAAGGGATACACGCAATGGAACAAAGAACAAGAAGTCCCTGTAGGTCCTATCTATCGCCTGAATGACTGTGTGACGGTCAGCGCTAAGCGAAGTTGGCGGTGCATCGTCCTGCGGCGCATATTTATGCACTTGCACATGGCAGCACGGGGAGCATAATTGAATTGTTGCGGAGACACAGAGGATAGATAATTGAACTGTCACATCCCGCGGAGCCGGATGCATAGGCCTCGCGTTCTGTTAGGCTACTGCTGTCTTAAACGGAACATTGTTTGCGGAATGGCAATGTTAATAATAATAATAATAATAATAATAATAATAATAATAATAATAATAATAATAATAATAATAATAATAATAATTCGGGCAAATAGAATAGACCCAACGTTTCCCGGCGTGTCGTAAGAGGCGACTAACAGGGGTGATGTTAGCACGGCATCACTGGGCGAAAGTCTTCTACACAGAAGTCACCGGCCAGGGCGGAGGAACCTCACGTTACTACAGGTTCAACGACCACGTGCTCAGGGCCAAGGCGAGCCACACTGTATTCGTGGATTTCGGCTGTGGCCAACAGCCTGGAGAGGATTGGGCCCTGCCAGGTCTTTTTTGCCCAAGACACACTACATGATGACACAATCCACTAATTCCATACCGGATCGGTCGTCGCCCGGGCCGTCACCCGGCACAAGGACCGCGCCTTCCGTTGGCCACCAGGACGGAGGTGTTAAGTATGCTACTGATGGACAATATAGCAAGATCCGCACGAGAAACAACATCGTCATAGGAACCTGGAACGTCAGGACCCTAACTGCGGAAGGAAAATTAGAAGAACTGGCCCACGAGCTGGACCACTATCGATGGAACGTTCTAGGTATCAGCGAACTGCGCTGGAAAGGCCTAGGTGAAACAACGACTGACAAAGGCCACAAGCTCTATTTCAGCGGTAGAGATGACAGGCACGAACACGGCGTTGGATTCTTGGTCCACAAGAACATTCTAGCCACTGTCATGGGTTGCCGCCCAGTCTCCAGTAGACTCATTACCATCCGTCTGAGAGCAACCCCTTTCAACATTACCATCATCCAGGCCTATGCCCCAACATCAGACTATGAAGACAGCGAAGTGGAGGATTTTTATGAAAATATACAGGCGGTCCTTGACCAAGTGCCGAAGAAGGACATAGTCATAGTGCAAGGCGACTGGAATGCCAAGGTTGGCCAAGATGCGCACCGCAACTGGGGAGACACATGCGGACCCCACTGCAACAACGAGACAAATGACAGGGGTCTGAGGCTATTGGAGTTTGCCAGATACAACAATCTGGTACTGGCAAACACGCTTGGTCTCCACAAAAAATCCAGACGATGGACATGGCACAGTCCCGGCGGGGAACATCACAACCAGATCGACTACATCATGGTCAAGAAACGCTTCAGATCAAGCATCAACATTGGCAGGACACGCACTTTTCCAGGAGCAGACATTGGAAGTGACCACGATCTCGTGATGATGTCTTTCCGGCTCCATTTGAAGAGAGTAAATACAGCAAAGTGCACTAGGCTGAAGTTCGACCTGGACAAACTGCAAGACCCGGAGGTGGCAAAAATATTTCAGGCCACAATTGGAGGGAAATTTGCACCACTGCTTATTTTGGCGGCAGGCGAAGTAGATGTCAACACCATGACCAATACCTTCAACTCAGCTGTAACAGATGCCGCCACTGAGATCCTTGGCAAGCACCGACCAAAGAAGAAGCCGTGGATCACACCTGAACTTTTGGATCTGTGTGATAAACGAAGAGAGTTAAAAAAGAAAAAGAACACCTCACAGGGAGCTGATGTCTACCGAAAAATCAACAATGACATCCGAAAAGGCATGCGCACAGCAAAGGAGAACTGGATAGAAGATCAATGCCAGGAAATAGAGAACAATCTGAACAAGAACAACAGCAAGAAGGCCTACCAGACTGTGAAGCGGCTGACAAGTGTTAAACAGCCCAAAGTCTCCACTATCCAAAGCAAGTCTGGCATTTGCCTTACAGAAGAACAAGAAGTCTTGGACAGATGGACAGAGTACTGCTCTGACCTTTACAACCATACACCAAATGGAGACCCATCAGTTCTAGCATGTCCCGAGAGCAGAGAAGAAGAAGAAACCCTCCCAATTCTCCGGGAAGAAGTTGAGGCAGCAGTGCAATCGCTGAAGAAAGGGAAGTCAGCGGGAGTGGACAACATACCAGCGGAACTGCTACAAGCAGGAGGAGAAGCGATGACTGATGCTCTCACCACTATCTGTAACAAGATCTGGCAGAGTGGGGAATGGCCTACACCATGGACCCAGTCGCTTGTCATCACTCTTCCTAAAAAAGGTAACCTTCAGGAGTGTGAAAATTACCGCACCATCAGCCTCATCAGCCATCCCAGCAAGGTCCTCCTGAAAATAATACTCAACAGGTTGAAACCACAAGCTGAACAAATAATAGCTGAAGAACAAGCAGGATTCATGGCAGGGCGAAGTACCACTGAACAGATTTTCAACCTCAGAATAATCTGTGAGAAATACCTACAGCACCAACAACATCTATATCATGTGTTCATAGACTTCAAGAAGGCATTTGACCGAGTCTGGCATGCAGCTCTATGGGCAACCATGAAAGTGTACAACATCAGCCCTAAAATCATAGAAGTCATCAAAAGCCTGTATGACAAGGCTACCAGTGCAGTCCTCCATAACAGCGTCATCGGGAACTGGTTCAGAACAACAATCGGTGTGCGTCAAGGATGCCTACTCTCTCCAACACTCTTCAACATCTTCCTAGAGCGCATCATGTCAGATGCTCTTGCAGATCACGAAGGCACAGTCAGCATAGGGGGCAGAGCAATCTCCAATCTTCGTTTTGCGGATGATATTGATGGATTGGCTGGAGAGGAACAAGAACTTGAACAGCTTGTACAGAGGCTTGACACCACCTCCAGAGCTTATGGAATGGAAATAAGTGCAGAGAAGACCAAAATGATGACCAACAACACCAATGGCATCAACACGGACATCAAAGTACAAGGCCAATCCCTCAACACAGTGCACAGCTTCAAATATTTAGGAGCCATTGTGTCAGACAATGGGTCTCGACAGGAAGTCCTCTCCAGGATCGCACAAACAACTGCTGCCCTGACAAGGTTGAAGCCCATTTGGAAAGACAGAACCATCAGTCTACATTCCAAAGTAAGACTGCTGCGATCTCTGGTCATCTCCATCTTCCTATATGCTTGCGAAGCATGGACCCTCACAGCAGATCTCCAACGAAGAATACAAAGCATGGAGATGAGGTGCTACAGAAGACTTCTGTGCATTTCCTATACCCAACACATCACCAACGTTGAAGTCCGACAGACCATCACACAAGCCATTGGACAACACGATGACCTGCTCACAGTGGTGAAGAAACGGAAACTCCGATGGTATGGCCACGTCACCAGATCATCAGGCCTTGCAAAGACCATTCTGCAAGGCACAGTGCAAGGAGGTAGAAGAAGGGGGAGACCGAAAAAGAGGTGGGAGGACAACATTCGAGAATGGACTGGTTTGACACTGAGCGAAGCCATGAGGGCTGCTGAGGACAGAGAAAGATGGAGTATGCTGGTTAAGCGATCATCTGTGGTGCCCCTACGACCTTCGGGTTATGGGACAGGATAGGATAGGATAGGAATAATAATAATAATAATAATAATTTAAAAATATAATAATAATAATAATAATAATAATAATAATAATAATAATAATAATAATAATAATAATAATAATAATAATAATAATAATTAGAAGAAGAAGAAGAAGAAGAAGAAGAAGAAGAAGAAGAAGAAGAAGAAGAAGAAGAAGAAGAAGAAAAAAAACAACCACAACATCAATGCAGGAAGCTATGTCGCGCATTTTCTTCAATCGAACGCGAAGCGCGGCGATCTGAATGGATCGTATTTCAGACGGCGGAAGAGAAATCCATTTTTTTGTTGTTATTCAAATTGTGATTGACTGTATCCAATGTCATTGTTGAAGGGAGAGAGGAAACTCGGCGTATTGACTGCATCAAATGTTATTATTGAAGGGAGAGAGGACACTGGGTGTATTTGTGTAGCCGGCGCTCAACAGTATAGAACATGAGCATCCGGATCTTTAACGTTTTTGCTTTGGAAAGCGTGCTTGCCTAGTCTATTTTTTAAACAATGATATTTGCTACCTTCAAAAGCAAGCATCTCTATATATCTGTCTCTGTATGTCTGTCTCTGTATGTCTGTCTCTGTATGTCTGTCTCTTTCTCTGTCTCTTTCTCTCTCTCTCTCTCTCTCTCTCTCTCTCTCTCTGCCTGTGGGGCTGGTCTATGGTAGCATGCTGCAACAAGCGTTCTGCGGTACCCAGGGTCCCCTAATACAATTAGGCGGGCAACAAACACGGTGTCACGTCAGCCAAGCCAAGCACGGGCGACACGGCCTGGGGACCACCGACCCCTAACATACAGGACGTCCCGGGGGAGGACATGTAACTAAACAAGGGGGTCTGGCTCTGCAGTGGAGGCGGCAAGAGAGAAAGAGAGGCGAAGAGAGAGAGATGATGTCTTTGGAGACCAGGAAGCTGGAGCTGGGTGGGGAGAAAGAGAAAGAAGAAGTAGAAGGATGGCAGATCTAAGATATTGATGGCTTTTTTTTTATTTTATAATTGCGTGGATATTCTGAAGCACATCTCGCGATCAGACAAGGAAAAGCGACTCCAGCGATTTTTGTGTAGCCAATCGCATAAGGTGGTCTCATAAACAAAGTGATCAGTAAAACAGCATTAACACACTTCCTACATTGCAGTGGTACACCGCGTCAACATGGCGTGTTTCTTATATTTTCCATGTGTGTCTGTCTGTTATAGATGTTAGACTTCATTACTGTGTCCCTGAGCTGGCCCCCCGATGCTTAGCATGTCCTGCACAAAGTATTGTTTGCTGAAGTCGCATCCAACCTATGCCGCCCACAGCCTGTGCGCGGTCGACCACTGAGCCACCTACTTCCTGCCTGCGACTAACATCCAGAACTCAGTTCTGTGTCTCTGGTCTTTCACTCCCATCTGACAACATCGAAGCACATCAGATATTCAGCGAGAATCACGTGCAGTCGAAGACGAGCGGGAAAGGATTGGACACCACACATAGACGCCAGGGCAGCTCTAGTCATCGCTGTCCATCTGTGTTATTGCCCTGCTGATAAACATGTAGTAGTAGTAGTAGTAGTAGTAGTAGTAGTAGTAGTAGTAGTAGTAGTTGTCGTTGTCGTCGTCGTCGTCGTCGTTGTTGTTGTTGTTGTTGTTGTTGTTGTTCAGGAACGCGGCGCGAAACCTGTCAAAATCTGCTGTAAGGAAATTACACAGCAATTTCAGAATGATCTGCTTCTTATTCCGGGCCATTGCTTTTGCTATTGTTATTTTTCTCTCTTCCATCCTTCTTCTTCCTCTCCCTTCACCTTTTTCTCTTCTTTAGATTTGCCATCGCCATTGGAAGGGAATTGCACAGCAATTTCGGAATGACGTTGGCTTCTTATTTCATCAGATTTCTTGTATCTATTCTCCTCCGCTCTTTCTCTCTTCCTTCCCCTCCTTCTCTTGTGTTGGAGTTGTCATCGCCGTTAGAAGTTACCCAACAATTTCAGAAATTGTCGGCTTCTTATTCCAACCCATCGCTGTGTCTCTACGCGTCTTGGCCCATCACATGGGATCAGAGATCATGACCGGCAACTCAATTTTGGGAGGAAAAGCGGTTGGGTCGTGTCGTTTGTCGCGTTCTGCCCCTCCCCTAGCGTCCCGGGGACTGGGGGAGAAGGGGAAGACACAAACGGGGAGACCCTGGACAAACTATTTCTCTGATGGCCAAACTAGAGGCCGCGGGCGTCTAATATAATCTGTACGCTGCCGAGCAAACATCGCTTGCGTAAAAAGCAAACTTGTTACTACCCCTTCCTCGCTTCCTCGCTCATCCACTCATCCACTAGAGTCTCTCTCTCTCTCTCTCTCTCTCTCTCTCTCTCTCTCTCTCTCTCTCTCTCTCTCTCTCTCTCTCTCTCTCTCTCTCTCTCTCTCTCGCCGTTTATCAGAACTGCTGTGGATTGCTCGTTAAGCGGAGCATGAAAGGTCTAATGTATAGATAGTTTCTAGTTTCTAAAAACAAAATTATTCCAAGACGATCACTTTTTGTCTGCCTTCAAAACGCATGTTAGCGACAGACTTGACCTCGGTGTATATTCTCATCCGAAAGAGTGGGCGTAGGAGTGAGGGGTGAAGGAGGAGAGGGGTCTAGACCTAACTGTGCATCAAGGCCGTGCTATTTATTTTGGCACCCTAAGCGGCGTACCTTAGAACTGCCTGCAATGGTATCGCTTAGTAATTCAGTTCAATTCAATAAATCTGTATTACCTTCCAAGCAATTATGCCCAGCCATTTGTATTGCCTTAGAATAAATAAAAGTATGCCAAATTAACAAGTTTGAAAGTCTCACCCTTACATTAGAAACATTAACAGTCGATGCTTCAATTGCTTGGCCGTCGCTTTCATCACTAAGCTATCGCGCCCCTTTTGTCTCAGACGTCTTGTTTGTCTTTAGTCTATGCACCCCAGTGGGGTGGTCTTTGCTACGATTCTATGAAACAAAACATGGGCATACATGTAGGCGGCTCTCTCTCCGCGTTTGATCAGCTCGTCTTGTGCGTGTCTGGGCTGGCTGCCATATGAGGCGTTTAGGACTTGGCAACGTCATGTCGCATCTCTGTGGGGATCTCACATCATACCTCCCCATCCCTTAGTAATCATCAAAAAAGCAGATGATAATTGCCGATGATGTTGACAATGATGATCATCGTCGTCAATTATCATGGTGATGACGATGACGAGACTTTGCTTAACAATGCTGGTTGCCAGGAGATCCCCTCGATTCTCCACCTCCCCACCACTTGTCGCACTCTCATCTCACAGCAAGCACTAAGTGCCACCTCCCCTCAACCCATCCCACAGTCACCCAGGGTTGTGCTTCGTTGTTTGGGGAGTCAGACGATGCAGCACGAGGCAGCAAGTGAACGCCTTGGGCGGCTGGAGTTGGTTCCTGTATCAGCCAGCGCCTTGAGCAGCTCTTGAGGTGGAAAAGCGCTATATAAGAACTATACAATAAAAGAAATAAAATAAAAGAATAATATAATATTAGAACAATTATAGCAATTCTTATTTTGAAACAAACAAACAAACAAACGAACAAACAAACAAAACCTTTCACTACCAACTTCCAGTTCCACAGGAAATAATGTCAAATCCTACCGCGAAACAACGCGGAAATCTACCTAATGCGACAACACTCTCTCTCCCTCTCTCTTTCTCTCTCTCTCTTTCTCTCTCTCCCTCCCCCTCTCTCTCTCTCTCTCTCTCTCTCTCTCTCTCCCTCTCTCTCTCTCTCTGGGAAGATACAAGAACAAAAGAAGACCCGTGACGGGGAGGAGCTGTTGATAGTCTTGTAGACAAGAGACATCTCGCTACTGATAACCAGACACTTAATACTTGGACCTGGCCCAAATAGTTGATGCATCTTTTTGGGAGGGAGGGAGAAGGAAGGGGCGTGGGGGGGGGGGGGGGGGGGGGTGTTAAGGGACGAAAATGCAACGTGCGTAGGCCCCAGGTTACCAAGAAAGACAAGTCATGTGAAAAGTTCTTTCGGGGTTATCAGTCATATTGCGCAAATACTTTGCTCACAGAGTTGCTGAAGCTGGTGATAACAGTGAGGTTGGGAGGATGTGGGGGTGAGTAGGTTGGGGAAAGGGAAGGGAGGGGTTGGGATGTGGCAACCTTTGACCTTTTGTAATGAAACTGGGGAACAAAGGACGCGATTAAAAAAAAAAGATAAAAGGAAAACAGACTGACAAGGAAAAAGAGAGACTACGGACGTATATTGGAGATTCATTACGGGTTGCGTACGATCTAATCATCCATATAAGCCTATATTTATACCGAGAGAGAGAGAGAGAGAGAGAGAGAGAGAGAGAGAGAGAGAGAGAGAGAGAAAAGAAGGAGGAGGGGTACCTATGGAGAAGAGGGAGGGCAAGGGATTAGGAGTGGAAGGAGTGAAAAATATGGGGGGAGGGGGGTTAGAGGTGTATGAGAATAGGAGAAGGACACTGGTGTAAGGGGAAAGGTATCGAGTAGGCCTGTTTTTTGAGAAAAGGGGATGGGTGCTTTTAGGAAGAAGGAAAGGCCGTATCTTATCACCTTTTGATGTGTCCCGCTCTCCAGTTTATTGTCCTACGTGATACGCTAGCATCCTGTATCAGTTGCCAAGCTTCCGACCCAGTAGCAGATACTCGTGAGTCGGCTCTAGTTCTGTATCTCTCTGGCTCGCTCGCTCTTCCTTTTCTGGTTTAGAAGCGCAGTTGCGCTGCAGGGTGGGGGAAAGGTAACTCCCTATTCAAACTGTGGGACAACTTTTATAAATAGAACTGCATTCGCATGAAACAACGTGTGCTGTGATCCGTACTGTAGTAAAATGGAACTTCTAATCTCAGGTGTCATATATCACAATGACGAGACGAGCTTATGATGGTCCGTCGCTCGACGCTTTCTTGGTCTTAATGGCTTCTTATGACTCTTTCTTGGTCTTAATGGCTTCTTATGACTCTTTCTTGGTCTTAATGGCTTCTTATGATTCTTTCTTGGTCTTAATGGCTTCTTATGACTCTTTCTTGGTCTTAATGGCTTCTTATGACTCTTTTTTTTGGTCTTAATGGCTTCTTATGACTCTTTCTTGGTCTTAATGGCTTCTTATGACTCTTTCTTGGTCTTAATGGCTTCTTATAACTCTTTCTTGGTCTTAATGGCTTCTTATAACTCTTAAAGGCAAAAGTGAACCAAATGATAATGTGCGGTGTTGAGGCTGTCTTCACACTTCTTTGTTCAGCGGTCAGAGAGAGCGAGCGAGCGAGAGAGATATATAATAAGATAAGATAAGATAAGGTAATGTAAGGTAAGATAAGATAACAATGTTATTTTGCAAGGGTAAAGAGTAAGCGTTGGGTGCGCTTTTTTTTTAAATCTCTTGGCCTTGGGGCTTATAACTTTATAACAATACCTATTACCTACAACAAATTATTGTTATAACATTGACATCATGGAACAATAACAAAAAAAAAACAAGGTAATCATTAGATAATAATATTTTCAAACAAAAATATCGTTGTTAATATCCTTTAACAACAATTAAGCTTAATGTTCATTTAATTTGTTTATGTATTTTAAGACATGTGTTCTAAACGATATAAATTTAGATGCTGGATTGCGAAGGTTAGAGAGAGAGAGAGAGAGAGAGAGAGAGAGAGAGAGAGAGAGAGAGAGAGAGAGAGAGAGAGAGAGAGAGAGAGAGAGAGAGAGAGAGAGAGAGAGAGAGAGAGAGAGAGAGAGAGAGAGAGAGAGAGAGAGAGAGAGAGAGAGAGAGAGAGAGAGAGAGAGAGAGAGAGAGAGAGAGAGAGAGAGAGAGAGAGAGAGAGAGAGAGAGAGAGAGAGAGAGAGAGAGAGAGATTCACAAGATTCACAAGATTCACAATTTTATTGACGAGGCCTCCAGCCTGTTCGCCAAGAGGTCAAACACAAAACAACTATAATCACTGAAACAATGCCGGAAATAAACAAATAGGTGCTTAGCACCAATAACGCAAAATAAACATTTCAACTCATTTCCATGAAAAAGCAAAGTAACAGTGGAACACTATTTCAAGACGATCGTTTGTGAGCGGACATTGCATTTTTCGTCGCGTCTTTTTATAGCATAATAAATAAACATTGCTACGGATCTTGTAATATGTTTGTTATAATTTTGTAACATAAAGTTTAGAGGAGAGAGAGAGAGAGAGAGAGAGAGAGAGAGAGAGAGAGAGAGAGAGAGAGAGAGAGAGAGAGAGAGAGAGAGAGAGAGAGAAATTAAAAATACAACCCAATGAGTTTTCAGAAAAACACCAGGCCTTTGAGTTTATTAATTAAAACATTTTGTTTGGTTTTGTAAATTAAGGCTAACGTCGTCACAACGACGACAAAAGTGGACCAGCAGGTAAGCCTGTTTAGGCTGTACCGTATCTTCACTGCCATGCTCTATCACTTAAATTGAAACACTTTAAAAAAATGAAATACCAACTAAATTTAACAGCCAGCAAAAGGGGACCCAGCAGGTAACGCCTAACCTTGTACCAGGTTGATCCTCGTCTGTCTCCGCTGTGGTGTAAGGTAAGAAAGGCTACTTGCTGGTTTTACCTGGCGCGGTGCCAGAAGCCAACAGACATCACAGGCAGCATCCTGACTGTCAGAACAGTCCCCCCCTAGCCTGGGAAAGCGGTGGCGGGGTGCTGAGAATAGAGGTGAGAGAGAGAGAGAGGTAATAATAAAAAGGCTGTGACTGTTGAAAGCATCGTTCTTTCCTTGCGAATGCAGTGAGTGAACTTCTTAACACCGTCAGTTTATTAAGAGGTTAATCGGATATGAATGTGCTTGTTTTTGTTGTTGCTGTTGTTGTTTCTCTCTCTCTCTCTCTCTCTCTCTCTCTCTCTCTCTCTCTCTCTCTCTCTCTCTCTCTCTCTCTCTCTCAACTCACCCTTTTTTGACAGATTGTTCCACGATGCTTGTTGCGCATTGCAATGAAGATGAAGAGAAGAGCTTAATGGAAGAACGATCATCTTCACGATGGTTGAAAATTACTTTCATATTAAACATTGCTGGTGAACTTTTGTAGATAGTGCTGGATTTGCATGAAACGCGATGTACTGTGATCCTTATAGTGGTAAAATGTAACAGTAATAATAATAATAATAATAATAATAACAATAATAATAATAATAATGATGATGATGATGATGATGATGATGATGATGATGATGATGATGATGATGATGATGATGATGATGATCATTTATTTTTTTTTAAACAAATCTACGCCTTTCCTTCAAGAGAAGCTCAAAGCGCAGTTACAGCAGCAACAACAAAATAAACTAAATGTGCATCCTCTTGTAACAAAATGTATAATAGAAGCACACATTACAGTATTAAAACCCAGTCAAATTCTCTTTACCTCTCCCTCCTTCCCTCCTTCCCTCCCCCTCTTGAATCGTTTATTTTTGGTGTCATCTCACAGTGACTTGAGCAGCTCATGATGGCCTATTGCCTGACACTGCGTGAGCGAGCTGTGTTTTAGCCTCCCCCCGTTACGAAATGCGGCTGACGTCTGCGCTACAGTTGCCGTGATATCTTTTATATTATAGATAGATAGCTAGATAGATAGCTAGCTAGATAGATAGCTAGCTAGCTAGCTAGATAGATAGATAGATAGATAGATAGATAGATAGATAGATAGATAGATAGATAGATAGATAGATAGATAGATATAGATATAGATATATAGATAGATATAGATAGATATAGATAGATATAGATAGATATTAATATGTAAATGAAGAACGAAGACGTCGTCGAAGATAGAGAACTCGTGTAGAAGCGGAGCGCTCGAGGCGGTACGTATAATTTGTAGCAGACGCGCAAACAGGAGAAATGCTCAGCCGGGTGAAGTGTGGCCTTGAGCCCAAGGGGAAGGGAGAAGCCGCGTGGAGAGGGGTGGACTTTCGCAGAGTGGGGCTGGCGACACAACGCGCTTGTCGTCCCGAGGCGCCACTCTCCACAACCAAACCCAGGAAGTCCAAACGTAGAGATAGGGTTTGGGCAGCCAAGGAGCGGACCGGTGGCGGCGAAGCGTCGAGGCGCCTTTCGTCTATAAGCCGCTGCCGCCCAGTCGAAGGAGCCCAACAGGATGAGAAGATGAAGGTTGATAGGTGAGGTGGGGTATCGGTCTGGCATCTCCACAGCATGCAGAGTTGCTCCGTCATTGGGTAATGGGAAACATCTCCACTTCAAGAATGGCAAGAAAAGTGGAAGTCCTCCGATAGAGCAGGCCTGCGACTAGCCTGCTCGACTCGCTGCCTCCGAGTGGAGCGATCCTGACTGGTAGAACGGTTGCAGACGTATCTTATTGCCAGCTCGGCGTTGCAGAGTCGTAGGTAGATAGGTAGCTGTGATGTCGAACGGTTGAGCGATGCTTGTGAACAGAAGGGTGTCTCAAAGTCTCTACACGGTCCCCGCCATATTGCAGACGGTCGGCGGTCGCTATCTCGCCTTCTTAAACAACGATTTTCACCCGTTTCTTTTCCTACTCCTACCCCTCTTCTTCTTCTTCTTCTTCTTCTTCTTCTTCTTCTTCTTCTTCTTCTTCTTCTTCTTCTTCTTCTTCTTCTTCTTCTTCTTCTTCTTCTATATCAATTATATATATATATATATATATATATATATATATATATATATATATATATATATATATATATATATATATATATATATATATATATATATATATATATATATATATATATATATATATATATATATCTATATATATATATATACATATATATCTTCTTCTTCTTCTTCTTCTCCTCCTCGTCCTGCCTCTCTTTCTTTCGACTCTCTTCTTCCTTCTCCTCCTTCTCTTCTGGTGTAGTGTGGAAGAGCGGAGTTGACTTTATGATACGGAGGTGGGCAAAGCTCAGCTGGAACAACAACAGTGTAGTCTATGAACATAAAACTTTGGAAACTTCGCCTACCAACTCCCTGCATACATGCAGCCTACCTGAGACTAGACATGACCTTGGGAGAGAGAGGCAGAAGTCCTCGTCTAGCCTTCTCAGGCACGCTGTGTGTATTGGGGGTATAGAGGTGGCGTTGTTTTTTGTTGTTGTTGTTTTTTTTTTTTTTTTTTTTTTTTTAAAGCTGAAGTAACTGTATGTGTCTATAGCCAGAACGACGAGGCATGTATTCTGCAATTTTGCAGGAAGAATGGGTCCATGCAGGAAGGTAGACTTTCCATGCTACTTATTAAATAACTCAATGTTTGACTTTTTAAAGAAAAAGAGGGCTTTCTTATAACCATTGTTAGTTTGTCGCAGCTATGAGCTTGGTGTAAGGAGTAGACAGGAGTTGGAATAGGTTCAGTAGATAGAAGCTGGGGTAGGTTTAGTAAATAGGAGCTGGGGTAGGTTCAGTAGATAGGAGATGGAGGAGGTTCAGTAGATAGGAGCTGGAGTAGGTTCAGTACATAGGAGCTGGATGAAGGGGTTTGATGGAAGATGGAGTGCATAGTGGATAGTGGTGGTGGATATTCAATCAAGATATTTTTGATTCCGCGTATTGCAAGGCAGTGAATGGTGCATGCATGCAGGCAGGCAAACCTTCGCTAGCACTGTTATCAGATATGTTTGATTTCAAGAAAAAAAGTTGTGTCCTAGGTGTAAGTATCATAGATAAGGAGAGTTGAGTGAATTTAGATGGGTCAAAAGGAGGGGGGGGGGAGGGAGATAGATAGAGAGAGAGAGATTCTTGGCTTTGCAAGATAGAGGCTACTTCTTACACGCTTTCGTTTCCCTGTTAAGGTTTGATTCTGAAGAAAAGGTGGACCGACCCATAGTCCTTGTATTTGAACTTGGTAATACCATTAATTGACTATTGACTTTGACTTTGACCCAGGGATGATGAGTAGATAGGGCTGACACTTCGTCTTGCGTCGTCGTATGTATGGGGGGATGGAAACAAGGCGACAGGTTGGAGAGATTACTTTCGAAGCATTTTGCATCGACATTTCAACATTCCCGTTCTCACATCGATGTCGATAGCTGTGCTCATTTGTTTCTTTTTAATTCCCCTTGATCAGAATGCCCCATATCAACTCTCTCTCTTCGGAAAAATGATACAAACTTGATAAAAGGAGAAATAAGACAAGAAGTAGGTGTTTCGCCTAAAGACAAGAAACTGGATTTTATTGATAGCGTCTCGGACATAATGCTTAATAGATGATAGTATCCGTGGAATGGTTTACGCAATGTGTGGGTTTGTGCCGTAGATACAGATGGTCATGTCGCTGTGTTTTAAGCTGGCCAGTGTATCAGCCAGGCTTGCTGAATATGAAGGGACTGATTTTCCAAAGCATGATAAGACACCTGAATGAAGTTCTCAGGAAAAAAACAACACAACATCCTCATGCGAAAAAAAAGAATTCACCATTTGGGTAGTTGACAACCGAAATGGAAAGGATGGGGTGGCCTCGTGGCGCAATGTATTAGTGATCGGTTTCCTATGCCGAAGGTCGCGGGTTCGATTCCCGCAAGGGACGAACGTATGTGACTTAGGTACGAGACTATTGAGGTCACCGAGGGTTTTCTCCGGGCACTCCGGTTTTCTCCCTCCCTCCCTTCAATAATGGTACTAGACGCAGTCAATATAAAAAATTTCAAAAATTACTAATTCGAATTTCTTTCCCTCTTGCAATAGCGGTCTCCCTGCCTTTACACCACCTGTTTGAGTGACGGATGAGTATTTGTTGTGTGTGTGTGAGGGTGGATGAGACAGGTGAGCGTGTGTGTTGGTACGCTTTTAGCCTGATTGATTTGGGGAAAGGCGCGTATATAGCATCCAGTATTATTATTATTATTATTATTATTATTATTATTATTATTATTATTATTATTATTATTATTATTATTATTATTATTATTATTATCCATTATTATTATTATTATTATTATTATTATTATTATTATTATTATTATTATTATTATTAAGGAACCTAAATTTTTGAAAGAGAATTCATTGCCCAAACTATTTTTAAACAAAACATAATTTATATATGGATGGGGTGTTTTTGCCAGTTCATTGTGTGTTTGTTCTCAAAGAAGCGACTGTCGGGGGTCCTCTCAAAACAAAAACACACAAGAAAAAGATTAAAATGAAAGATTGGGCGTCTCCAGTTGTGGGCCGTGAACGTGGCAGCTGATATAAGATGTTCAGAGCTCTTGATGGTCCCAAGATTTTGTTGAAAATTCCGTTCGTTTCAGATCTTGACGCATCGCTTAGTTGCAAGATGCTTGTTTAAAACCGCTTTATGTGAGAGATCTTGATGTAAAGCGGTTAGGGTCGAGTTTCATGGGAGTATCGGAACATTTAGGATTGTGCTCAGTAGGAGGGACGTCTGACAATGCGCCTAAACGCTGCAAGTGGTCGACCCGGGCGGCTTGAGTTGGATCCTGCATTGACCAGCGCCTTGAGCAGCTTTTCAACTGGAAAAGCGCTATATATATAATTTATGAATAAGTAGTTCCAGAACCTTCTAAGCCGAACTGCGTCTAGCATAGCTTAAACGGAGCCTTATGCGGTGCGAAGATACTCAGGCTCGGGGTGATTTATGATGTGTGAATCTGGCGTGCACCGGAGTTTGAAAGTCAAATAAACTGTGAACATTTATTTCGTGTGTGTCTTGTGCAATCGCGTATAAGCGTGTGACGTGTCTTCCTTAGAGGTGAGACAAGCGAGCACGTTTGTTCTGACGTGTCAGTGTAGGTAGGCTAATTCTCAGGATTGCCTGAGGTATTGGGGGCGAGGAGTGAGAGAGAGGGGGTTAGGGGTGGGGTGCGGGTTCTAGGGCTGGAACCTGCAATGCTGCAGATGGACAATGTCAGTTGTCAGCTGCCAGGCGACGGGTGCTGAGGAATCTTCTAGAACACAGTCCGCACGCGCCACACACCTTCGGTCTCGTTTACCTGGGGCCTAGCATAAATAGCATAAAGCGTGCCTGTACAATACAGGTAGGCAGGACGTTTTAGCTGGGGGGCTGGTATATAATAATACCAGAGATCGAGCAGACAAGACACAAACTTTTGGGTCGTGAAGAAATTCACCTCTACCTTCACCCGCAGCATACGATAGCACAGCACACCACCCTACATAAAGACCTCTCCCCTCCTTGGTCTATGAGCGTTACCTTCTTCACCTTCTTCCTCTCACCCCCACCTCGTATCCTCAATCCAGACACGCACCCCTGACTGAGAGATGAGGGTTAAGCGATTTTGAGGGAACATAGGCGGGAGTGGGGGAGGGAGTGAGGGAGGGCGCGGGATACGGTATCTTGTTGATGAAACGTTTGAACTTGTGTGTAGTCTTAGAACAGGCTTTGGAGCACTGTGCGCTTGCGACACATAAATCTCTGTAGGCTTTTTCACCTGGGAATTTGACACCACGGCGCAAAAAGTGTTTTATATTTTTATTTGTATTTTATCTCCCATTCTATTTCACAGTACTGTTGTGTTCACCTTCGTTTATCTTCTTCTTCTTCTTCTTCTTCTTCTTCTTCTTCTTCTTCTTCTTCTTCTTCTTCTTCTTCTTCTTCTTCCTTCTCCTCCTCTTCCTCTCAATCCTTCTCTTTATCTTCTTCTTCTAATTTGTTTTCTTCTTCTGCTCGTCCTCCTCTTCGTCAGTTATCCTCCTCCTCCCTCCCAATCATCATCATCATCATCATCATCATCATCATCATCATCATCATCATCATCATCATCATCATCATCATCATCACCCTCACCCTCTTCTTCTTTTCCTTTTCCTTCCGCTTCTTCTTCTAGTACCATTTTTTTAAATAAATAATTTTTTTTCTTTTAAATATAGTCTTGGTTATAGTGAAGAGGATGTAATCAGTCATTAAGATACAAGTTGCCAATTTGTCTGTCGGCTGAAAGGATCGCGCGAGGAGATTTAGCAGGATTTAAATTTGTAATTTAAGCAAGAAAGGGATCTAAAGGTACGCCTGGGATTTTGTTATAGCCTTGCGCAATGAGCATGAACTGTTTTTGTGGAGACCTGCACTATTCAAGACTTCATCATCATCATCATCATCATCATCATCATCATCATCATCATCATCATCATCATCATCATCATCATTATCATCATCATCATCATCATCATCTAAGAGCAGACTTCCATTTTCAAAAGTAACACCGAAGTTGCACAATATCATTGAGATTGGCTAGGCCTACAGCATGCTCTTCAGTCACTGAAGATCATAAACATTTCACTGCATATATTTTGGGATGATTCCATAATCTCCTGAGCTTTGAACTCATTTTTATTTAGGAAAAAGAGCTTATATAAATACACTTAGTAGTAGTAGTAGTAGTAGTAGTAGTAGTAGTAGTAGTAGTAGTAGTAGTAGTAGTAGTAGTAGTAGTAGCACATCGCCCATGGAACCACTGATAATCAATGGCCAAACCATTGAGACCGTGGACTGCTGCAAGTTTTTCAGTCGCCTGGAGCAACAGCGCAGACTCCATCGTGGATAGGGCCCACCAACGCCTTTATTTTCTCAGGCAATTGAAGAAGTTCAGTTTGTCCCCAAGACATTCTGGTTCAGTTTTACCGCTCTGTGGTGGAGAGTGCCTTAACATTCTCCATCTGTGAAGGAGAGAAGAACACACTGGAGCGAGTCGTGCGCACTGCTGGCAGGGTCATCGGTTGCGAGCTTCGCTCTCTGTCTTCCATTTACACCAAACCCTTGCTAAACAAATCTCACACCATTATTTCCGACCCAGCCCATCCAGCTTTTTCATTCTTTGATTCTCTGCCCTCTGATTCTCTGCAGTTAATAGAGAGCCATCTTCCCCCCGTCAGCTGTGCCGCCATTGTCCCTGCCGGACTTGCGCTCGCCTCGCTCCTTCATAATATTTTATAGGACTGTACTTTGTCTTTCAGTTGGAACGGTACCATTAAATCTGTAATCTACAATGTGCAATATTGTTAACTAGGTATACGAGTCTGCAATACTTTGGTTGGGTGGGAACAGCTGCGGGCATAGAAAAGGTACCTATATTATTTTGAGTGATATTAAACTTCTTTATTAAACTTACGCACATTCGTAATAATTATTTAAAAGTCATTGTTAATAATTGTGTCTTACCCTAAATTGTTTTTTGTTTGTTTTATTTAATCTAATGTTGTTTTACATGGCTTAACTATTTTATTGTACAACTTTAACCGTCCGAGTTAAGTGTGTATATAGTATGCTTATTTAAATGTTTGTATCATTTATGTTTGTGCGTGTGTATGGATGTGTGGGTGGTTGACGCAGATTGTGTTGTGTAACAGAAAGCTACAGAGGGAGGGAGAGGCGAAAGAGAGAGTGAATAGTGCAGGGAACGGTGGGATGGGTCAGTCAGTAACAGTGACAGTTTTGAACATCAATGTTTTACCAACATCTCAGTATGTTCCAGGTGCTTTTGTAAATATGTAACTTGGCCAAATAAAGTCTGTAGTAATAGTAGTAGTAGTAGCAGTAGCAGTAGCAGTAGTAGTAGTAGTAGTAGTAGTAGTAGTAGTAGTAGTAGTAGTAGTAGTAGTAGTTTCTTGTGAAACTTCCGCACTATCATTAGAATTATACGCTCCGTGAGGGTGCCGGGGGTTTCTGTATAAATTGTATCCCCACTTTCTGGAAATTTAGTGCTTTAAATTCCCACTGTCGCTATCTTTCTCATTTGTTCTGTCTAATTCCTACTCTGTTCTATCAATCTACTATACTATCTTCTTCTTCGCTAGACCAGTCACCTACCTTTTTTTCTTGAAAACTCTTCCGGGACAAGACAAAACTCCTCATTTTTGTGTGTTGTCTGTTGGATCAGCTTGGGAATATTGGACGCTTTCTGCTAAATTTTCACTAGGGCTTCTTATGATATTATTATTTAGCAATGTGGGCATTTTATATGTATGTGTTTTGTTGATATTTCATAATGATGTTTGTATTCTATTTTGTTTTTTGTAAACGGGGGTTCGATAAATTAGAGTATAGCCTCAGCGTCCCCTGCGTGGGATGCCTTTATTGTAAAGTGACCGGCTGGTGAAATACCTTCGATGTTACCACTGGGGTTGTTTCGGCAGATCTTGTATGCGGATCAGGGGTGAGTCTTCTTTCAGCGAAGTTGTGGTCTTGATTTTGTGGTCCTGATTCGGCACTTTGCAGTCCGCTGGGACCCTGTAAGAAATGAATAACTAACTAACTAACTAATTAATTAGGATGATAGAAAAATAATTATGATACTAATATTAATCTGTTTAGGAGCTATTCGCTTGACGAGTCCCCGAAGACACTTAAGTTTGGGTGGGCGGTAGAGTTGTGATCCTTGAGTCCTCTGAAAGCTTGAGGTTCCTTGAACGTGGAGCACAGGTTCCCTGAGGTAGGGATGCGGTCGTGCCGAGATCAAAGGCGTTAGCGGCACCTCAGGAGGCAATTATAGAAAGTCTCCTCTCTGAAAATCCTTACCGGGAAGAGAGGGGACTATAAACTGATTAAATAAAATAAATAAATAAAACCTCAGGAGGCGGCGTACCTTTTGTCTACGTCTATCTTCTCACACTCCGCCAGCCTCTAATTGACTGACTGACGAATCGCTGCCACACGGCTCCGTGCATGGTCTTTAAGGTATAAAGCACGGTTGTGGAGAAATATGGCGAGATAGAGGGGCCGGGTAGCTCAGTTGGTAAGAGCGTCTTGCTAGTAGCCGAAAGGTCGCTGGTTCGAATCCCGGATTGGTCAACGTGTGATCATATTATTTTCCCCTTTACCAACAACTGGCCCGCTGGTGTCAGTATAAATCGGTCCAGTAGTCACCTATATGCGAAAATGTCGTGTGACTATAATCTACATACAAACATACAAACAAACATATGGCGAGAAATAAAGAAGAGACAAGCAAGAAGAAGCTCTTCAGGGGCTCGTGAGCTGGAAGTGCGCTAGACATATATAAGAGATAAAATAAATAATAAATAAAGAACAGGTCCGAAGGGAAGGGAGAAGAGAATACTAAAAAAAATAGTAAAATTACAGTTATTAGTAAGAGAGATGGAAACTTTAACTGAGAGAGAGAGAGAGAGAGAGAGAGAGAGAGAGAGAGAGAGAGAGAGAGAGAGAGAGAGAGAGAGAGAGTCTATTAAATGGTGAAGAAATTACGCCTTGTTTACCAAACACTCAGATGCTGTGAGAGGTGGCAACGCTTTTTTCATATTCCGGACACTTGCCGACGTCCAATCTGACACTGACTCTCCTTTAGCGCAGGGCGTAGCACGACGAGAGAGAGACAGACAGACAGACAGAGAGACAGACAGAGAGAGAGAGAGAGAGAGAGAGAGAGAGAGAGAGAGAGAGAGAGAGAGAGAGAGAGCGAAAGAGAGCGAATATGAATACGGATCTTTCATTCCAGAAGTTCAGGGCATCGCCCCTTTGGAGGGTGTGTGTACAAAAATAATAAAACAACAAACATTAAAAATATCACAACATACATATAAATACAAAAACAGGTTACGATACTGCTAGTTCCTTAAGTTTCGTGGCATTATATAAATAAATGCCTAAGTTTCTAACAGTCACTTCGTTGTCAGAGGCTAACAGTAGAATGAGACGTGTTGTACAAGTCTTTCGATAATATTTTGGGGCTATAAACTGTTTCCTTAATTAAGTTACTAAGGAATGGACAACACCTTACAAAATGTTATTCATGTCCTTCTGCTGATTAGAGAGAGAGAGAGGAGAGAGAGAGAGAGGAGAGAAAGAGAGGAGAGAGAGAGAGAAAGAGAGGAGAGAGAAAGAGAGAGAGATGGTGGGGTTGGAAAGGGGAAGGTCAAACAGGACGTCGGCGCTAGCGGGTGTCCATCACACTTGAGCAGACTTGATGAGCAGTGAGCAGCAATGAGCTCTGAGCAGTGAATGAGATAGCGCAGCGAGAGAGAGAGAGAGAGAGAGAGAGAGAGAGAGAGAGAGAGAGAGAGAGAGAGAGAGAGAGAGAGAGAACGAACGAACGAACGAACGAACGAACTTTTATTTCCTGAAGGCACTGGCCCTTAGAAAGGGGTCACAATACAATACATGAAAAACAATACAAGCAAACCCAATGCAAAATAGAACAATAAATTATCAAACGTCCAAGGTCATGGCGACGATGACACCCATCCGCGTCTTCTGTTCTGAAAATGAGTGTCATAATTACGACAACTTAATATTTACATGCAATGCTCTATAAAATATGATCGATATACGTTTGCCTTTGACGCAATGCGTAGAAAACATAAAAGGCCAATTTGCGAATCCGCTCAGTGGATCCATTACGTAATACAGCCGTGTAATGTTCGCTAATGCCGAGTAAGTATTTCATCCTAATATCTTTGTACAAACGACAGTGATGAATAAAATGAGCTTCATCTTCAGTTTCATTACATGTGATGCACAGCATATTAACATTGTTATAAATAGATCTCTTAAAAGATGACCCATTAATAGGTAATACACCGATGCGAAGTTTAACAAGACCATCTCTAAAGCATCTGATGTCCAAAAAATCAAAAAATTCTTCACATATAAAATCTGACTTGAATAAATTATATACTCTATACATATCTTTCTCTCTCACTGAGCAGTTCCATTCTTGTACATACTGGTCCATCATTCTCTGTTTAAACATTGAAACAAAAGCAGATTCACATCCTACGCCCTGGTTAATCCACGCATATCCAAACCCTAATTTAAACAAAGTCTGTTTTACTAGTGTTGCCCAGCATGCTTTGCCTCTATCGTCCATACTTTGCAGCATGTAATAAGCCTGTTTTGGTAGTCTTGATCCATCCATTTGCAGCAACTTTAACCAGTATTTGATGCATCGAACTGCACTATTGATATACAAGGGGTATCTCCCCAGTTCCCCATATGCAAATCTGTTTGGCACTTTCAGAGGTACTCTAAGAAAACGCTTTCAAGCTAATGTATGGACTTTTTCAATACTGTCCAGTCTATTCAGGCCCCACATTTCAGAGGCGTACATCAAAACTGGCTGCACCTGTGAGTCAAAAATTTTGAAAAAGCAAATTTTGGTAATGTCATTTAATTTACCTATAAATTTTATGCATTCTACACATGCCCTTCTGCCCTTACCTGCCAGAGCGCTAACACTTCTGTTTAAGCTCATTTTCGTTGTGAACATAAATCCAAGATAAATGTATTCGTTTGGTCCATTTTTCGTTCTTACCTAAAAATCCCCCTTTTCGAAACACCATTACCTTTGTTTTATCAGAGTTAATTTTTAAGAATAGCCGTTTACAAGCAGTATTTAAAATATTAATCTGATTTTGTAGCCCCATGGCAGTATCGGACAGAAGGACGATATCATCGGCAAATAAAAGTAAAAATAATTCTACCAGGCCGGGTAACAACTGGATACCATGCAATCCGTTCTCATCTACTGCAGCTGCAATTTCATTAATAAATATAGAAAAAAGAACAGGACTGAGGATACAACCCTGTCTCAAACCAACTAAACATTCAAAAAAATCCGTTAATCTGTTTTTAACTTTAACACAAGACAACACAGTGCTATATATTGCCTTAACTGCCTTTATAAATTTACTGTTTATGCCGTATCTCAGTAACACATCAAAAAGTGGTTCGTGCTGCACAGAGTCAAAGGCCTTTTTTAGGTCAACAAAACAAACGTACAATTTACCTCCCTTTTTTGATAAACATTTTTCTACAATAGCATTTAGAGTAAATATATGGTCGAAAGTTGAGTAACCTTTCCGAAATCCGGCCTGTGACTCTGTCAGTTTTCCCTGCTCTTCAATCCAAGTTACAAGTCTTCGATTAAGTACTGACGTGTAACACTTACTGACTAAACTTAGTAATGAGACTCCTCTGTAGTTGTCAGTTAGTGAGTTATCACCTTTTTTAAAAATAGGCACAATTATGGGGTGTCGGATAGTGCAGTGGTTGGAGCACTCGCTACTGTGTCGAAAGTGAAGCACCGTCCGGTGCGGTTAGCACTTGGATGGGTGACCGCTAAGGTGTGAAGCGACAAACAACAACGCCCCCAGTTGACTCAACTGTGATTGAGTACCTACTCTCTTGAGGGTGGGGAAGGTAAAGCAGCGAGGGAGAGAGTTGGGCATCACCCTCATTACGCTGGCCCAAGATAAGTGTGATCTCCAACATCACGCTCCCCTACGGCCACAAGGCTATGGGACTACCTTTACCTTTTTACCTTTACCACAATTATTGATTTTGACCATTCGTCAGGATAAATTCCTTTATCAAACAAATTATTAAATAGTTTTGTCAGGAAAACAACTGCAGTATTACCCATTTGTTTCAACATTTCAGGCATTATTTCATCGATTCCACATGCTTTCCCGTTCTTCAATTTTCGAATAGCATCAGCAACTTCACTTTCTGTAATAGGACTGTTTAACTCATCAAAATTTACATCTAAGGTTTCCTCTATATGAGGATCCCGAACAGTCTCATAACTTTGATTACCTACTTCTACGTCAAAAATCTGCTTAAAGTGCTCTAACCACATTTGGTCAGTAATATCTGGACAAACACCCACTTTTCTTTTTCCTGCAAACCTTCTTACTTCCTTCCAGAAAGTCTTGCTGTCATTGCCATAGGACGCGAGCTGCCTGGCTTTATCTCGTTTATAACTAGATTTTTTGCTCCGAATTAAAGCTTTGTATTCTTTCCTGTCCCTTACGTATTGTCTCCTGTTCTCTTCATCTTTGGTTTGTCTAAAGACATTCAGTGAACGCCTAGCTTTAAGTTTCGCTTGTTTGCAGTCTGCATCAAACCATAGCACATCATCCCTGACGTCACCTCCAACGAAAATACGTTTCACCATACACTGGCTGCAAAGCAATAGTGCATTAGTGAATAAAGTAAGAGCTTTGTTTATATCAACTTCAATAATGGATACAGCCTGAGAGAACATGCTGTAGGTATCATCCGAGCAGCTACTATCAATAAAGGTTTGCACAAAATCGCTGTTCCAAATACGTTTCTCAATCCATTTTCCTTTTTCTGTGTTTGTTTTATTTTCGTCTGCACCCCTATTGTGGATCTTGTTAGTAACCATGGTGATAGAGACAGGTAAGTGAGGAGAATCAACCGATGACAAAACTCGTAATGACTGAATGTAGCGCTGTATGCAAAGACTGCTGGAAACAATAAAATAGTCTATGGTGCTACCGCCCGTGTTAGTAACAAAGGTAAGTGTGCCATCAAATCCAAACTGGCTCAATCCATTGGCAATGACGCAATCAAACATCGCACATACATCAAGTAAGTCTTTACCAAAGGCTGACACTTCTTCATCATCAGATCGCCTTTCAAAAATATTATCATCGTCACTTGCGACTCCGTAAAACTCAGCATCCCTTCCAGGCATAACATCAAAGTTATCATCGGATGTATTTTTCGAACCCGTCCGTGCATTTAGATCGCCACAGATGATGACATATAGATCAGAAAACATTTCATGTAAATCAATTAGACACTGCTCAAGAATCTCTATCCCAACTCCATACTGCGACTGTCTCCAGAATTTACTATCGTAGGGGTGGATATATAAGCAGACCAAAATTAAACATTTGTCTAATCCCATCAGTGTTTTATCTATTTCCAAAACGATCATATGTTCATACTTGGTTTCAATTTTTCTTACAAATTTTGACAGGGAATTCCGTACAAATACCAAAACTCCTCCCGAAAATCTTCCCTGATCTGACAACTTGACAGCCTTAGACACAAACACATCGTAGTCTTTGAACATGGGATAAGCGAGATTGTCCGTGTATACAAACGTTTCATTCAGGCAGAATATGTCAAACTTTAGCAATGTACGAATAACATCTCGTAAGTCCAGTTTTTGTAACCAACCTTCACAGTTCCATGTACAGATGTTTATACTTGTCGGGCTCTGGCCACATCCCTATCTATTATGACTATTGCCCCCTCCACCACGATCATCTTCCCCAACACCACACTCATTATTCCGCCCACCACTAGCTCTCGTCCCTCTGTTTAACACAGCCCCACTTCTACCTCCTCTTGCCTGTGACTGATTTTGTGTTGCATTGTCATTTCTAATCCAAGTGTTTAGTGTATTTGTCTGTGGAATGTTTTTGTCAGAAGGCCTACTCAATGGAACTGCACGTGCACGGTTACGCGTATTCACTGGACTGGTTCTCGTAGCTGTATTACCATTGACGTGCCTCGTGTCTCGTGTGTTTTCTCGTGCTTTGATTGGTTCGCTGTTCGCGTCGATGCTGTCGTAGTTACTTCTTGTGACTTTCAAATGTGGGTACTCCGCCGTTGGAAGAATATATACGGTTGATTGGCGGCGGTGTTGTCGTCATCTCGGATAGTCCTTTCCAGCGGTGGAAAATCGCGTTGTGACATTCCGAGCGGGTCGTAGTTCCAGTCGTCCCACGGTCTCCCTCCTGTAGCCCCCTGTTCTCTGCCTTGGTCCTCTTCTTCTAGGTTGTTTGTGCCAATGTTTTGTCTCTGTGGGTTGTCCTCTGCTGCGTTGACATCTTCATCATCAACACCACGACCACAATCCAATCTGACAACTTCTTTCATCTTGCAGTCATAGATGTATACCCCACCGTTTGACACCAATTTGTCGTATTTCATCTTTGGATTTTGTCCTGCTTTGAATAACTTCGTGGCCATTTCTCTCAGTCCCTGTCGTTTTTTACGAACTTCAATTGAAAAGTCTTCCCTCACAAACACTTTTTTGTATTTCTCGGACGTTTTCAAGTTACGTGCGTGTTTTAGGATCAAGTTTTTGTGTTTGTACGATAGAAGTTTGACAATGATTGCGTCCCCTTTTCCAGTGCGGTGGGCTCTTTCTAAATTAATATCATTGTCAATCTGCAGCCCCTCTCTGACAACTCTCATCACTTTTTCTTCACAGTCGTTCCAGTTTTCTGCCGATCCTTTCTCTCTTGGAATGCCAAAGAACAACAGATTATTCCGTCGACTGCGATTTTCTAGCGAGTCGTATTTTTCTTTGATTGTGTTCAGTTCCGCATGGAGGTCGTCGTTTTCTTTTTTCAATTCTTGACACAGATGTTGTAGACTGCTGACCTCCCTTTCCATGTGTTGTTGATTCTGTTCCACCCTACCTAACTGTGTAGTGATCAAGTCTTTCATTTCATCCATCCTCTTTTCTAGTCTTTCCGTTTGCTGTTCCTGACTCTTCTGCATCTCTTCATTTTGCTTGTTCTGTCGTGTCTGTAAATCTGCCGTTGTTTCTCTCATCGCCTCTCTGATACTGTCTCTGATACACTTTTGCATACCTTGTATAACATTCGCTTGAAGGTTCGGCGCTGAGGCAGAGAGGTGTGTCGACTCTATGTTGTCTGCGTGTTGTGTGTTGCTATTCTCTGGCTTGTCTTTGTCGGGACCAGGGTTGGACTCAATGTCACCGCATGTCAACAAATAAAATGCCATGAACACAAATGCAATTGTCGTAGCTAGGCCAAAGCGACAATTCTTGAATACAGGCTCGTCACGTTTGAAGTTAGACGTCATGGTACAAAACATTTCATACTCCATCGATATACGAATATAGTGTCTTGCCATTGTACCACATCCTATGCACAGTAGAATAATACCAGCAGTATGAACAGCAACAGTTTTTCGACGCAATATTTCGATTTGGGTGAAAAGAAACTTGCCTGCAGATATCCGGTGGTGTTGTAGATCAACTGGCATAGTGCTGGTTGTTGTCTGAGCCGTTGGGTGTCAACAGAATTTTAAAATGTCCATTTGTGAGCTCCCCGAATCAAAAACACGTCGCCATTTTTTCACGTCTCGACCTTGACCCCGAGAGAGAGAGAGAGAGAGAGAGAGAGAGGAGAGTTGTGAACCACAGGTAAAAAATTAGCACCGCTTGCTTTGCAGCCGACGATAGCCCAGACGACGTAAGGGAGAGAATCCATCCTTTCCTCTTCGATTTCTCTCCATAGACGTCTACCGTTCTCTTTTAAACTTGTTTTGCGATCGAAGATTGTGTGTGTGTGTTGTGGCGTGTGTGTGTGTTTGAGAGAGAGAGAGAGAGAACTTGATTTGTTATTTGTTTGTTTAGTTTAAGTGTGGTACACCGCTAATAGTCAAGCAACCCCATATTATGCTCTTCAGTTTTCGTAAACAAAATCCGTGATTCTCGTTTTGCTGCTGTTGTGCATATAACATTTTCCCTGAATTGTGTTGTGTATACATGCATGTTTGACTGTGTGTGAGTGCTTGACAGTGGTGAAGAAACGGAAACTCCGATGGTATGGCCACATCACTAGAGCATCAGGCCTTGCAAAGACCATCCTGCAAAGCACGGTGCAAGACGGCAGAAGAAGAGGGAGACAGAAAAAGAGGTGGAAGGACAACATTCGAGAATGGACTGGCTTGGCACTGAGCGAATCCATGAGGGTTGCAGAGGACAGGAAAAGATGGAGTACGTTGGTTAAACGATCATCTGTGGTGCACCTACGACATTCGAGTTACGATAGGGTGTGTTGGGGTGGATGTGTGTGTGTGTGTGTGTGTCTGTCTGTCTGTGAAAAAAAAATCGTCCCTCCTGCGAGTAGATAGCATCATTTTGAAACGCCATCTGTCTATTTATAGACGGTTGACCTCTGGTCAATGACGCTACCCAGGGGTTTATCTGCATACCGCCTGAGGTCGTGGTTGACTTGGTATCGCTATTCCAGACCCTGGGCTCGTTGTTCCCACATCCCGCAACCTTCACAGTCCTTGCTAGGTCCTTAAGTCATTATACTCTATAGTCACTTCAGTAGCCCTCAACAACACTGGCGCGGAGAAGGTCCTAGTCACTGCGGTACCATCGCGTTACTGCCGCTGTTTAGAATCAGCCTTTATTGTTTTGTTCATTCGGCAGTACAGGGTGGTTGAAAAGTAGCTCCCTATTTAACACTGCTGATAACCTGTTCAAATAGTGCTGCATTTGGATGAGACGAAAAGTATTGTAATCACTACAATGGGTGAAATGTAACCTCATTGCCTGCTAACTTTCACCTATAAACATTTAAGCCCACTGAATAGTTTTCTCCCAAGGTATCGAAGTTTCTCAAGCCGTTTTATCACAACCTTTTGTAAGGTACGACTTTTATTCGTACAATGTAACTACTGGTCTCTGGTTTCAGCTCCCAGTGACGACAGCAGCACGTGATAATGGTCCGTCGCTTGACACTTCGTGAGCGAGAGCGCTCTCTGCTGACAAAAGACATTAGAAGTCACAAAACTAAAGTACCTTTAGTCGAAATAAATAAAAAAATTTAAAAAAAATTACACACGCACACACACAAACACACACACACATAAATGAAAAAGTAAACCCTTCTCTTAAAGGCCTGCGCAGGCTCCCGAAAGTCTGCACAGGGTGTGATCTATCTCTATCTAACTTCTTTCTGTCTTCCGTCACAACTGACAGAGCGGCTACCTCTCTACCTGTGCCGTGTTCCAGTCGTTTTTCATCTTCACCTTGACAACTGAAGAGAGATAGCACTTTACGCCTTATCTATCTATCCCTTTTGCATGCAGAGAGAAAGAGAAAGAGAGAGAGAGAGAGAGAGAGAGGGGGGGGGGGGAGAGAGGGAGAGAGAGAGAGAGAGAGAAAGAGAGAGAGAGAGATGGGGTGGATGGGAGAGAAGGGGAGGAGGAAGATAAAGAAAGGAAGAATAGGTGTGAGAGAGACGGAGAGAGAGAGAGAGAGAGAGAGAGAAAGAGAGAGAGAGAGAAAGAGAGAGAGAGAAAGAGAGAGAGAAAGAGAGAGAGAGAGTTCAATTGAATTAAACTGGATCGTTTGACTGGATAAAGACCTTAAGCTTAGGCTTACAGTATGGTCTTTCAACCTGTCCGAGAGAGAGAGAGAGAGAGAGAAAGAGAGAGAGAGAGAGAGAGAGAAAGAGAGAGAGAGAGAGAAGAATCATCATCAGCAGCAGCTGCAGCAGCAGCAGCAGCAGCGACCGCATTCTTTGCAGTTGTACCTATCTGTGCAAACTTTCCTGACTGACCTTTCTCTGCGCGATCTGCAGCACGCCCCAGGCACACTGTCAGCATTAGCCTCGCCTGGCTGTCGTGACGTCAAAGAGTTGAGAAGCCCCTGCCGTGGTGCTGTGCTGCTGTGCTGCTGCTGCTGTTGTCAAAGATTGGCATCGCGCGGCTGAGGACCCCTACCTGCCTTCCTGTCCCGAAGACACTGCGTAGCCGAGAGGACAAACGGTGGCTTATCGCTAGTATGGGAGAGGCAGAACGTCAACGTCGGCCGTTGCGCAGTGTGTTTTTCCAGGGTGCCTTTTCTGTTCACGAGTATCTATCCTCAGGCAGTGCCAGGAGGAGGAATTGCTTTCCCACGGTCGCAGAGAATCTGTATACAGATCACCTGCTATTTTCTGAACTCATCTGTCCTTGAATTGAATTGAAAGGAATACATTGTCCCTCGCTTTACTTGGTGTTACTCAATTCTCTCTCTTCGACTTCCGCTGCTCTGTCTGTCTGTCTCTGTCTGTCTGTCCCTCTTTCTTTCTCTCTTTCTCTTTCTCTCGCTCTCTCCCTCTCTCTCACCTACATACACACACATACATGCACGCACACATTCTCATCTTGTTCTTGTTTTCCGTGCTTCTTGTTCTTCCTCTTGTTCTTGTAAGTCTTCTTGTACTTCTTCTTCTTCTTCTTCTTCTTCTTCTTCTTCTTCTTCTTCTTCTTCTTCTTCTTCTTCTTCTTCTTCTTCTTCTTCTTCTTCTTCTTCTTCTTCTTCTTCTTCTTCTTCTTCAGCAAAAGTGGCCTGCAACCTGGCCGCAGTTTCTGTCCACACTGGCTACTCAGTCAGCGATCTCTGCAAACAGCTTGCAATAGCTTAAGGCTGGTTTGATGGTAATTGGTATTCTGAAGGTGTTCATCCTAAACTGCCTGTTTGTTAAAATTATCTTTAACCACTGTTGTATCGTCTACGTACACAGTCCTTGAGGTGTAGCTATATCAAACCACACTGTCATTCTCTCACCTATTAAACTTCCAGCTTTTTATAATTCAAAAGTTCGTGAAATTGCAGCAGTGCACGTCATCCCACCCCCTGCCTCCCTGATGTAACCGGCCCCTTTGTTTATATCGTCTCCAATTCCCTTTTGGTTTTAGTAGACGTTAATTAAATATACTACTACTTTCTTCTTCTTCTTCTTCTTCTTCTTCTTCTTCTTCTTCTTCTTCTTCTTCTTCTTCTTCTTCTTCTTCTTCTTCTTCTTCTTCTTCTTCTTCTTCCACGTTTTATGAGGACGATCCACCCAGTCCTTGACTAGCTGGGATGGTCGTAGGTACGGAGGATGTTGGCGGCGAGCGTGGTCCACCGTCTCCGCTGCACTTATTGAATTTGTCGATCGCTCTAGGCATAGACCAATATTATGGTCTATGCTCTAGGATTGCAGGGCCCCGTTCAAAGTTGGCAAGTGGGGCCCTTCCCGGGTTTGAATTATTTCATTGCCGGCGTTAATTAGCCGTAGACAGAGATGGAGTGAGACAAAGAAAGACCAAGGAGCCAGATACTTTACTCGGAGTTTCAAGGAACAGCATGGAGTTTCAAAGAGTTTGGGATTGGGGTGTGGGAATGGGAGAGAGTGAGATGGGGTGGGGAGATGGGGAGAAAACTCACTAATGTTAACCATTGTTTCTTTTTTTTTCTCTGGGCGTATGTGTGTGTGTGTGCTTGTGTGTGTGTGTGTGTGTGTGTGTGTGTGTGTGTGTGTGTGTGTGTGCGTAGAATACCTATAACATAACATACAAGCTCCTCTTAATGACGCGCGATTCCACCAAAGAAAAAACAAACTAGAGGCTCAAAGCCAGTACAGTAGTAATAGTGACAGCTTAGCACGCAGTCACGTTTCTAACTTCTAGCAATTTCCATCCATCAACTATAAGCCCTTACCTTAAGGCGTCCCCTGTCTCGTCATCTGTTGGGTGTTGTGTTACCAAGAGATCCGCGCTCCTTTAACGAGCTCTTAAGTGTTTAAAGGGTGCTGTTGCTTCCGGTCTTCTCTTCTTTCTTCTTCTTCCTTTCCACACTAGTTGAGACCCACTCAGACCCCCTTTACCAAAATTTAGAACACTACTACTGCTACTACTGCTACTACTACTGCTGCTGCTACTACTACTGCTGCTACTACTACTGCTATTACTGCTACTACTACTTCTTGTTTAACTTGTGGAATCATGCTGAAGGTGACCGTAAGACCGTGAACGCAGAAGAAGGTGGCTGAAAAGTAACTCCCTATTGACCATTGCTTATAACTTTTGTAAACAATACCGCATGAGCATGAAACAATAAGTACTGTGATCCTTAAAGCAATGTCATTTGATTGCTTGTCTGATGTCATCTTACGGTAATGAGAGCAGCCCGCAACGAAGGCATAGAAAGACACGAGACAAACTAGAACAGACTTTTCACCTGTTCAGTGATGATGATGACAGCAACAGCAATCACAATTCGCATCCTGAATATACTTTTAGTATTTCAACAAAGACGTTGAAAAGCATCCTAGATGCTCTGTGTGCCTTGACTGGAGGAAGTCGGCTAGTTGCGGAAAGGATGAGATTGTCTGTTGAGTGTTAAGTCCCTTCGTACAATTAGAGTCTTTCGCAGGCGTCATACGGAGCGCCGGAGGCTGCACAGAGGTCTTCTTAGCTTCGAAACAAACAAGCGTACAGAGTATTAGAGATCGTCTAAGATCAAAGAGAAGTTGCCTGACACTCAAAGCTGTATCACGGAGAATTAAAACTGGATTCTAAAAGATGTGTTGTGATGAGTGAGGTAAAACGTCTTGTTGAACATAGATAAAACCTGTATCTTCGGAGAAAACGTCTTCAGTGGGTTATAAGATGTTGACAGGTAACAGATTTTGCAGGCGAGTCTATGTCATGGAGGGTAAGACCAAAATCTATTTCATGTGATGTACAATTGCCTTAGGAACTAAAGGCTCTTGCTATCAGTCAGTGCGAAGAATGTGTTTTTTTTACGATACTCAGAGGCCCCCCCTCCTCCCCTCCGCTCCTCCTACAACCTTCATCCCCGGCTATCGTATGCACCACGGCTGCACCTGTTCACATCTTCTCAACAGCAGAAAGCGAGACGAGAATGATAGGAAAGGTGTCAAATGCACTTCTCTAACTTGGTGACTCCCCAGTGATGGACAGTCGTTGTCGTTTTTGTTTGCTTTAGTTAATGACCATCTAAATGACCAGACCTTCCTCAATGGTCTACGGACTGTAACTATAGGCAGCAACGTCTTTATAGACGGGTGAGTGGGCCAGCTACACAAATACGCCTAGCAGGCACTAGGGCCATTCTCCCCTATCCTTGGTCGCCCAGCATTGCGTTCAGTGGTGTGGGGCGCCAGACGATAGCCCTTTAGGCAGCAAGTGGGCGGACGATTATTGAAAGGAGAGAGAAAACCGGAGTATCCGGAGAAAGCCCTCGATGGCCTGGAAAGTCTGTGGTATAATTATGGTAGATGGAGTTCAACGGCACAAATTCTCAAAAGCAATCGATCAATCTATCAACAAAATCAGTTGTTCAAGGTTTGACGGATGGGGAATGAATGGTGAGATCGTCTTTGATTCCATTGTCACACAAGGTGTTTCCGGTCGTACGAATACCGTCTCAGTCACATGAGAAGCTCTCTCCAACCCTTGTCCTACAACAAGGAATAGCCCGAACTATTGTTTGTCCACTCGTCTTCCCACGTCCCATAATGGTCATCGTCTCAACGGCCAAATGTCCAGCAGCTCGTAATCAAATAATGGGCGTACAGCAAGGTTGTACAGGTCACTTCATTTGTCGTTGCAAATCACATTCCCGTTCAGCTACTGCACCGTCGAAATGCGTTGACGTTCTATCCATTTGTCATCAGTCCCCTTAAACTAATCAACGACCAACTAGCTCCAGCGACAGCAAGGTGTCCCGATACATTGGTACTAAAGCAATTTGTCTTCAAAAGCTTAATCAAAGTTTCACTGTCTCCATAACTTTGGTGTCCAACCAATTGTGTTAGCAATGTATCTTAATCTCGGAATGTCGCAAGCAGAAAACCAGCTGCAGCGACAGAAACGTTGACACATTGACACAGCAAAAAAATTCATACAATCCAGTGGGGGAGGGGGAGAGAGAGGGTGGGGGAGGCGATGTGGTTGCGTGCGTGCGTGGGAGGGAGGAAGATGGGTAGGATGGAGCGTAACAGAAGCCAAAGCGACAGTTCAATGGCGGAAATGACGTCAACTCCACGTCAGCGACTGCAGCAGCGATCCTTAGACGAACGCCGCCCATTTTGGACACGACAGTGATACCCACAAATTGTTTGCCAATCGTCTCCTTATCAAAATTGGATTAAACGCCCCCAAGATTCAATCGACTGTCTCAATGGTGGACAGTGCCGTAACAATTGACCACAGGTCACCCCATGGCTGGTGGGATAATCCAATCTTACCGATCGCTCTGTCCACCCGCTCTTTACAACCAGTGGTCAATCGCATGTCCAATCTTTGTCTGCAGTAGTAGTGCCCGGACAGTGCAATGTCCATAGTTATTTATTCCCGTTGACCCCTGCCTCCTTCACAATGCCCAGTGCATGGAGACCTGTTAGTGCTGAGACAATGGGGCGTGGACAAATAGCGTGCATCAACACTACGGACACTTGTACCCAGGATAGTGCCTCAGTTGTCTGAGGCGTGAGACGAGGCGCCTAAGGCAGCAAGTTGGCGCCTCATGGGTACTTGAGTTAGGCACCTCGTGCTTGCACGCTGGGTGGAATTATGTAGCTGACACTGACCAGTCTAGGACATGAGCATCAGGATATTTGAAGTCCGTTCGTGCGGTGGAATGTGTGCTTGTACAGACTAGGCCTCGGTCTATACTCTCGTCCGAAGGAGTAAATCATACATTTTAAATCTTAAATATTTTTTTCGTATGTGTGCAGCATTAGACAAGTTGGGATACCAGCAAGCCTTCAGCTTAGGAATGCAGGTGGAGGTCGTACAGCCCAACATCGTCTTCGACATCGCCAGCCTCATGCTGTACGGCTCCCAGGCCACGCCCGTTCGGCTCAAGATCCTCCTGGACAGGCTGTTCAGCGTCCTCCAGCATGAGGAAGTTTTGCAGGTGCTTCATGGATTTGGGTGGTCTTACGAAGACTACGCCAGAGGGTACATTCTACAGGTAAGAGTGAGTTGCATTTTTTTTTCAAAATCTTGGTAGCAAAATATAGTTTTGTGTTTTCGTTGCTTGTGTGTGTATGTGTGTGTGTGTGTGTGGTTAATATGTTGTGTATTGTTGTTGTTATTGTTATTGTTGGTGGTGGTGATGATGGTGGTGGTGATGTTGTTAATGTTGTTGATGATAATGATTTTGTGAACTGATTTTGTTAATTGTGAAGAGATATTTGTTGTGGTTGAGTGTTTTGATGGCGGGGATGATGATAATCACGATAATATTGCTATTCACGATGATTAAATGACTTGTTAGGCTGGACATTCTTGATTGATTATGTTGATATTAAGAACAGTATTTTTGCTCATACAATATAAAACGTTGCAACAGGGATGTACAGTTACACCTGAAATCAATAACAGTACCTTCCCTCTCTCCCTCTCCCTGTATCTCACATACGCATGCTCACGCGCGCACGTACACACAAACTCACAAACACACTTAAGCAACTTACACACACACACACACACACCCACACACACACACACACACACAGCAGTATAGGTCTGAAAACAGAGAAAGAGTGTAGATGCACCTAAGGTAATTAATAGCATAAATGAAACGGGCGAAACAGACGTAAGGCGAAAGATAATGATGGAAAACTGGAAAGAGACAGGTACGGGAAATGAAAGGAAGAGGGACATGGCGGAAGGAGACGGTGAGGGTGGTGAGAAGACGAGGCTGGAGAACCTTGATAGGGTTTGAACCATGAAATGGCTGTGCACGAAATCACGTCCACGTGCGTCTTACCCTGGGAACCTGCCCCTCAAGAAGATAGCGCAGCCAAGGAGGTTGATAGGTGGGACCTCTGCGAAGACTTCTTTGAAAAGACGTTGTTGAAGTGACACCCCCGTGTCTTCGGCATGGGAACTGGGCCGCAGGAGATAGGAAGGGAACACATAGATAGGGTTTCTGTGAAGGTCCCTTGACGAGATGAGACAACCTGATCCATCAACTGTATCTCCTTACAGAAGGAGAGAAGGATGAGGAGAGATAGAGGGGGAGGGGGGGAAGAAAGAGAGAGAGGAAGAGAGAGAGAGGGAGAAAGAGAGGGGGAGAGAGGGAGAGAGAGAGAGAAGGGGGGGGGACGAGAGTGAATGAACGGATTAAACGTTGAAGGTTAACGTCTAAACCCACCATTGGCAATATGGCAGACGGAACAAAACCGTCCCAGAGAAGAAGGGGTAAAGACCTATATCAACACTGAACCACTAAAGCAATTATATTTAAATAGTGCCATGTGGCCACTACCGGATTCGAACATGGGTCATCGGCGTGCCAGGCGAACGCTCTATCATTGAGCTACGGCGTTGGGACGAGAGAGAGAGGGGGGAGGAGAGAGGGAGAGAGAGAGAGGGAGAGAGAGAGAGAGAGAGAGAGCGGGAGAGAGGAGAGAGAGACAGAGGTATACATTCCCACAGCATTTACCTCGCAAGAACTAAGCCTTAGTTAAAAACCAACAACATAGCCGCTGCATCCCCCCACACGTGCAAGCAATAAAGGACACTCACCAGTTATAATTATTACCTATGGGACCCCTAGCCTACATCTGAAGTCTTCATCCTTAACCGCTGGATTCCTAATCTAACGCCTAACGCCTACTCTTATATTCCTGAGTCTCTAGTTCAAAACTGAGCGATGTTGTTGGACGCATCTGGTTTAAGGTTGAAGTCGCCTTTCTTCCAAAATTTCTTCCTCATCTCTGCCTCAATCTTTATCAGCCAGCAGGGCGCAGTGCCATCCGAACTGCAGCCTGCGGTGTCGCATCACAAGAAACTGCCCTTTGCTATCTAGTAGCCCCCCCCCTTCTCCCTCTTATCCTCTTATCACTCGTGTGTGAAGAGAAGATGAAGAGGAGAAGACGAGAGAACATTAAAAAGACTCGGAGAAGATGAAGAAGACTCTGAGAAGATGGAGAAGCACTCGTCGAAAGTGCAGAAAGTTAGCAGAAGATGAAGAAAAGAAACCTGAATATATACTTGCTGCATGCACCAGTCTTATACGTTTAAAGCAGGAGACGATTCAGTAATTTATTTTAATTTCTATTCACATATTGTGATTTTAGACCATAGTTACAGTCATGGACACGCAGACATACTTATTATATAATCCATACATAATCTAATCTTCCAAGCCTTTTGGCCCTTACATCTGTTTGACAGTGACAGTAACTCTTAATGGTGGGAGTCCAAATTTGACGATTGCAAGTTATCGCAGTATTGATTGATGATGCCCCTTTTCCATAGCGTTTTTCGTCCTTCTCCTTTTTATACTTCTTTCTTTTCATGTCTCCTTTTCCTTCTTCTTATTCTTTTTCTCTGTCTCATTTCTTGTTCTTCATTATGTTCCTCGACCTATTATTGCTACCGCTAGGCAGGGACAGTGGCTGTGATTGTTGGGTGCCACAAACTCGCTTGATGATTGCAGCTATTCTTTCGGATGAGAGTATAGACCGAGGTCTAGTCTGTGCATGCATGCTCGCATTCTATCGCATGGACTTTAAAGATCCTGACACTCATGTCCTAGACAAATGCACCCAGCACGCACTGGGTCCCTTCTCCCCAGGATTGTGCTCGGTCGTCTCAGACGATGCGCCCAAAGGCTGCAAGTGGGCGCCTGTGCGGCTTGAGTTAGATCCTGTATTGCCCATCGCCTTGAGCAGCTCTTGAGCTAGAAAAAACGCTATATAAAAGTGATTAAATATATATATAAAATAAATAAATAATGGTTAAAGTATTGGTAGTTGATGAAACTTCTTCTTCTTCTTCTTCTTCTTCTTCTTCTTCTTCTTCTTCTTCTTCTTCTTCTTCTTCTTCTTCTTCTTCTTCTTCTTCTTCTTCTTCTTCTTCTTCTTCTTCTTCTTCTTCTTCTTCTTCTTCATACCCTTCTTGTAGCTCTGAATATTGGGAACTCCCCCCTCCGCCCACCCCACCCTCCGCCCCCCAAACTCAGTCGACGATTAAAGTTATCGCATTGGTAGTTGAGGAGGCTTTTCGCTATCCTTCTCCTTCTCCTCCTCCTTCTCTTCTTCTTCTTTCTACCACGCTGGGCAATGACAGTAGCACTGAATGAAGGGGGTTTGTTTGGGTGAGGGGGCAAAGAAGCGGGTGGAGGGTAACTATCTCAAGACGCAGTTGACGACTGCCTGTTATCGCGGCGTGAGTTGATGAGGCCGTTTGGCAGGCTGCTGCTGGGGGTCACCAGTATTTGAAGTTCAAAGGTTATCACGTGCAGATAAGATCTGAGGCGTATCGAGTTCGTCCGTCCCTGGTGCTGGAGCTCCTTGGCTTGCCGTCTTGACACATGTGTGTGCGCCTGTGTCACACTGGTCAGGGTGTGTGTGCGCACGTTTGAATACCATGTGGCTTTTCCAAACGTCAATAGATAGGGAAACGGAAAGTAGATTGTTATTTTGTAATCTTGTGGTACAGAAAAAAGGCCTTGTATGTAACCTCAAAGAACCTAGCCAAGCTGCATAATAAATGTAGGAAGTATAGTAAGGGGGGGACCGAAGGGGGTGGGGATGGGAGGAGATGATGAAGAAGAAGAAGAAATAAATCGCCACAAGAGTTACTTCCCTTATTCCTCATATTTCAATACCTTGACCTACTTTTTGAGATAATGCAGGCCTTTCAGAATCTAATAGATAATATGAAGAAGATTATTTTGTTCTTGGCGTTTTACGCGGGAGCTGCCTAATTGTCGTCTTGGATACTCCGCATGCTCGCGACGTTACGGACCAGACTTTGCTCCGTTGACACCAGTGGAGTCTCAAGGGTGGGCGTGTAATGCCCGTTCTCTTCTTTACAGGGGTGAAGATCCTTAGCTAGACGAAGGCTCTATGGGGAATTGTGAGGCCCTGCCTTTAGTCTCCGAGCCCCTCAGGAATTTCCCTTGGTGTCATCACACGTGCATAATTTGGGGGAGAGGTTTTTGTCTCCGACTTTGTGGAATTATTGTTAGTTCGCACGTGCGTCCTGGCAGACTTGTGCTGTCGTCTTTATACTGTCCTGATCTTCTTCAGTTTGGGCCTCACATTCCCATGGCTTTGGCCTCCAGAGGTTTAGAAAGTAAAGTATGGGGTATTCCTGGGAGTGTGGAGCTCCTAATTTTGTGTCATCGTTCTCGTCCCTCGGCCGTCATCTCTTGTCGCTTGTTGTCCACGGTGATATTTGTCAGACCTTTGCTTTGGTGTTTTTAGTCACAAGAAGGGGAAGCTTAATCTTCAAAGCAATTTTAAGATGTTCAGAATCTACTTGACTTTAGTTTAAATAGTCTTTATCTTTCTTGTGTGCGTGTGTCAATTCTTCTTGTTCTTCTTGTTATTGTTCTTCTTCGTCTTGTTCTTCTTCTTTATAATAATAATAATAATAATAATAATAATAATATAATACCACCACTAATAATAATAATAATAATAATAATAATAATAATAATAATAATAATAATAATAATAATAATTATAATGTAGTAGTAGTAGTAGTAGTAGTAGTAGTAGTAGTAGTAGTAGTAGTAGTAGTAGTAGTAGTAGTAGTAGTAGTAGTATATTTGTAGTAGTATAAACAGTGCGGCACTTATATAGTCTCTACATACTCGGGAACAAACGAGAATATCCTACATGAAACACCACAACCAATCAAAATTAATTTCATCATCACTGTCTCACGTCATACAACCCTATTTGGAATGGAAACTTCCATGGTTACAACGAGAACTATCCATACGCTTCGATCGATAGTAAACAACCAATTCTCGAAAATTCTCAAATAATATCGAGCAACTAAAAACACCAACGTTATACAAAGCTTCTTCTAATAACAACGCAAAATCAAATCAAAGA
>CM072511.1:7218838-7498838 GCA_036898135.1 Oncomelania hupensis | reverse complement strand
CTCTCTCTCTGTTAAAAAGAAAAAAGCGGTATTGATGTAATCTTCCGATAAGTGTTTGTAAGAGGTATGCCTCATAACTTCTTGGTAGAAAGAACTACGTCATATATACAACCAGTGTATCCGTTTTGTGATGATGAGTAATGTCACTATGTCAGACAGAGAAGGATTGTTATTGTCGCTGCCGCTGCCAAAAGACCTGTCTTACTCAGGACGAAGTCTACGATGGGAACTCCCAGGCAGCTCCTTTGGTCTCGCATGCGGCATCAAGGACCCCTTGGGGTCATGAGCAATCTTGCCACTGTAGATTGTTCTAACCTATAAAGGGAAAAGTAAAAGCCCCAGTTGAAAACCTGTCTTTCCTTTATAGGCATGACAGATTCACTGCGGCAACAGTACCCCCGTTGGAGTGCCGGGGGTTTCAGTATAAATAGTATCCCCACTTTCTGGAAATGTAGTGCTTTAAATTCCCACTGTCGCTGTCTTCCTCGTTTGCTCTTTCCCATTCCTGCTCTGTCCTATCACTCTGTTATACTATCTTCTTCTTCGCTAGATCAATGACCTACCTTTTTTCTTGAAAACTCTTCCTGGACAAGACTCCTTGTTTGTGTATGGGGTCTGTTGGATCAGCTTGGGAGTGTTGGACGCTTTCTGCCGGGTGGTCACTAGGGCTTCCTATGATGTTATTATTTAGCACTACAGGCATTTTATATGTATGTGTTTTGTTGATGATTTATAATGATGTTTGTATCCTATTTTGTTTTTGTAACCGGGGGTTCGAGTAGTTGGGGTAAAGCCTCAGCCGTCCCCTGCGTGGGATGTCTTTATTGTAAAGTGACTGGCCGGTGGAGGGCATTCAATTTTCCCACTAGGGTTGTTTCGGCAGATCTTTTATGCGGATTGGGGGTTGTCCGGTCCTGATTTGGCTCGGAAGAGTCCGCTGGACCTAAAGCAACAATCAATCAATCAATCAATCAATCAATGCGGCATCAAGGATCTCGGTCTTCTCATGCAGGGTAGCTGAGACTGGACGAGAGAACTTTTCTCCTTCGCCCCACGTTGAGACAAGGGGAGGGCCGCGAATAGCCTCAGCTATGCTGTATGGTGTCTTCTATGACGCAGCGTGCCTGTGATGTAGTAGGCCTGTCAGCTACATATCTCTCTCCCCTCCCCCAACCCAACACCTCCACCACCACCCTCTCTGTGCCTCATCGTGCAATCCAACCTCCACTCTTTCCTCCATTCCCTCCCCCTCTTCACGCACTTCCCCTGACCCAACTACAGTACTTTTTAAAATTAAAAAACCCACAGGGGCTCGTTTCTGTATTCGATGGCGTCCTCTCTTATACAAAGGCGTCTCTCTCGGATTGACCCAGGTTCTAATCCCCTGGTGGGGCACATAAAAGAGGCAATTTTTAAATCCCCATCTTCGAAGGTCGCTGGTTCGAATCCCGGATTGGTCAACGTGTGATCATATTATTTTCCCCTTTACCAACAACTGGCCCGCTGGTGTCAGTATAAATCGGTCCAGTAGTCACCTATATGCGAAAGTGTCGTGTGACTATAATCTACATACAAACACATCCCCATCTTAACAGTACGCTTGCTCTGGTGGTTCAGCGTTAATTTCCTGGGGGGGGGGGGGGGGGGTATCCCCGTCTGCCGTATGACCCATGGTGAGTGTGGAGGTTAAAGTTCACTGTCCATTCTTTCTCAGGACTTATTTTTTAGAAGGACGCGTTCAATACAGAGGACGCTATCCAATCCATATACGAGCGCCTGTGTGTTCGTGTGTGTGTGTGCGTGTGTGTTTGTGTGTGTGTTCGTGTGGGCATGTAGAAACGACGTTACTCTTACATACACTTGAAACTCTACATACTTTCTTTTGATTTTTTTTGACGGCCCCGTTATTTTGACGTCAAAATAATGTTCCGGTAGGGTTAGGGCTGTGTTAGGCTTAGGGTTAGGGTTAGGGATAGCTTCAAAAAATTGAAAATGTCAAAATAATGTAAAAAAAAGGGAAGTGTGTCAAAATAAGGTATGTAGAGTTTCACAACAGTCATTACAACGTCGTTTCTACAAAAATGTGTGTGTGTGTGTTTTATATTCACACACGTGCAACAATGCGTGTGTCTATAGTGAAAATACTTATTACTTGTCAAATTAAACACCTGTGAATAGTCGTTAAATGAAAATTAAAAAAAAAAAACAACAGCAAATAAATACATAGATAAATAAATAAATACTTAATAAGGATTATCATCTGTCATCTAACTCCTGTCACGTTTTTTGTAGGAGAGGCAACCACTATCTGTAGATTACATGCTGTGGCAGCAGAGAGAGGGAAGATAGATATTCCCTTTAATAATAATAATAATAATAATAATAATAATAATAATAATAATAATAATAATAATAATAATAATAATAATAATAATAAACGTAGATTTATATAGCGCCACATCACAGCCACAAGTGGTTGTGCTCCCATCTCTTGACACATTCATACACCATTTATACTACACAACAACAGTAGGTATATATAATCTGAATAAATTCACTAAACATGTACAACATAATGTTAAAAATATTCAGTAAAAATATTACATTGAAAAACATAAAAAGGCAACTAAAACGAAAACGTTTGAAAGGCAACCAACACTTATAAGAATTATTAAAAGCGAACATCATTAAAAGCGAACACCATTGCCCGTGGAGCGCCACGACATGTGTGCACACTAGACTGATGATGAGATTAAATCGTGTGTGTTATTGAGAAGGAGCTATAGAAGGTGTTTCTGGAAAAGATATGATTTGAGTTGTCGTTTAAACGCTTGTTGTGTTTGCGCATGGCGGATATTGGAATTCATCATTCATTCCCTCACTCACCGGAAGAGGACGAAGGAGGAGGAGGAGGAAGAAGAAGAGAAGAAAACAAGAAAAAAGAAAAGAAGTTCCTCAGTCCTCAAAGTTCTGAATGACACTCACCCCTCATACCTATCATCGCCACACTTTTCAACAACGCATTCCGCACACAAAACGTCACTTGACGGGTATATCCAGAGGCTATGACTTCTCTTCCGCCACATCGCATGACTCTTTACACCGACGTTATCCCTCTCACCCTACCCCACCCTTCTCTCTTTACCTTCTCCCTTACTTCCCGTTGCACAGGCCTTCCCTTTGATTCCCTTCTTCGTCCTCCTCCTTCTAGCCCATCTCCGCCGGTCTTGATCCAGGTTCAAGTTTCGTTCCTTGGCCCGAGTTTGGGCTGCGGATGTCAACGAAAAGACCTGCGTGCGTACTGTTCATTGCATTCTCGCCCCCTTCTGTATAATTTTGTGACTGCTTCTTGGATTACGCTATCGCTGATGGCTTGTTCTTCCTATCCTATCCTATTCCGTAACTCGAAGGTCGTTGGGGAACCACAGATGATCGTTTAACCAGCGTACTCCATCTTTCTCTGTTGTCCTTTGCAACCCTCATGGCTTCCCTCAGTGTCGCCAATCCATTCTCGAATGTTGTCCTCACGCCTCTTTTTCGGTCTCCCTCTTCTTCTGCCTCCTTGCACCGTGCCTTGCAGGATGGTCTTTGCAAGGCCTGATGCTCTCTGGTGACGGGGCCATACCATCGTAGTTTCCGTTTCACCACCAGTGTGAGCAAGTCATCGTGTTGTCCAATGTTTTGTTTGATGGTCTGTCGGACTTTGTCGTTGGTGATGTGCTGGGTATAGGAAATGCCCAGAAGTCTCTTGTAGCACCTCATTTCCATGCTTCGTTCTTCGTTGTAGATCTGCTGTGAGGGTCCGGCATATCTCCTATTCTGGTCCACACCACCACCAACAGCAGCAACAGCAGCAGAAGAAGAAGAAAAAGAAGAAGAAAGCGGCTTTTCCTTTCCTGCCCCCTCCCGCTTTCCTACCTCCCCCCACCCCACCAAAACCTCCCCCCACCCCACCAAAACCTCCCCCCACCCCACCTAAACTCCCCCCACCCCACCCCACCTAACCTCCCTCCACTCCAAATGTATGATCCATCGTCGCTCATAAAGAAGTAAAATCATGGTCTACCAACATCGCTACGAGCAGTTTATTTCAACAAATTGTAAACACAATAATTAAATGTGGCCAACTTTGATTTGGAGTGAAGACATAGACTCACACTGAAGACCACAAGTATTAGTTCCCCCCCCCTCTCTCCGCCCCCTCCTCCCTCCCTTCCCCTTACCCCTCATCGGTATTTTTCAACTCTGTGAAACTGGATGGCGGTGGGCGATTCCTCGGTGGTGTTGTCAGTTTCTTTTTTGTAGTCGACGTCGCTGGCTGCTGCGGCTGGTGGTGCCAGCTCATATCGACACTGAACGGATGCTGCGGGCGGCTGTTGAGTGCTTCCTCTGTTATGCACAGGCATTGAAAGCCACCAAACATTGGTATCCTCCGAAGCTATACCTAGATTCGAACTCACTTCCTCTGGAACACCAGTTTGATGTTATATTGACTTAACAACCAATGTGCCACTTTTTATGTGGCGTGATACCTTTAGTAAACTGCTTCATCGGAGGCTATATTTATACCTATAATTTTAGGTTTTCTTGGCTTGTATTTCCGTCTTTGTCTCTCCTCACCTGGTCTTTTGCTCTGACAGATACCCGTCCCTGTGCCTCCGGCGTAATTCTTCTTCTTCTTCTTCTTCTTCTTCTTCTTCTTCTTCTTCTTCTTCTTCTTCTTCTTCTTCTTCTTCTTCTTCTTCTTCTTCTTCTTCTTCTTCTTCTTCTTCTTCCCTTCTCATCATCAACTTCATCCCTCTCTTCCCCAATCCATCCTTTTCAGTCACTAATCCCAACCCTCCCCCCCCCCATCTCTCTCGCTCTCAATGTAATATTATAAATTTATGAGAGAGAGAGAGAAGGTAGGTGTAGTGGGTGGGTGGGTGTGTGTGTGTGTGTGTGTGTGTGTGTGTGCGTGCGTGAGTTGCTGTCATTGTAATTGCACTAAGTGAAATAAATAAAAGTCTACGTCTAAGCTCAAAAACGTTTCGGTCATTACCGTCGGACGAATATAGGCATGCGATATTTTAAATAAAAGATCCTATTAAAGCATCTGTGCAAACAAAAATTACAAAGCAGGACCACAGAAAAGCTTGGATGCGCGCGACTTTTGCACTTGAAAATAGACGACGCTACGCTATATTGTGTACACGCCTGCATGAGTTCTCTCCCTTCCTTGTTTGACTTCTCCATACCTGTCGGCTTCATTCATCGCACCTGGAATTTCTGCTTCCTGTCCCAGAGGTCTTTGCACTTTTCCCGTTTACCTGCTGTATGCTCGTCGTCTTTTTCTTTGTTTTCTTCTTCTTCGTACTCTTGTAATCTATTGTAAAAGCGTTTGTAGTTGTGCGCATTGAGGCTTTTTAAAGCTGCGTTGGTTGAATTATATATATATTGTAAATGGGTTTGCACTTGTGCGCATTGAGGCTTTTTAAAGTTGATTCGGTTGAATTGTCCATGCACTTGCTGAGATCTCGGCAGTATCCAGCGATGCGGGTCTAGTATTGGGCTGCTCACTTCATCCTGAGAGAAAAGCATAGATAAAATAATGTAATTCCGCCACTTCAAGGATCACAGCACATTTTATTTCAAACAAGTGCAGTACTGTTTACAAACGTTAAAAGCAACTTCCAATAGGGGATTACTGTGAAACCATCCCGTAGTATTCTCGTGCAGTGATTTAGTGTTTTATACTCAGAGGGAGAGGGAGAGAGAGAGAGAGAGAGAGAGAGAGAGAGAGAGAGAGAGAGAGAGAGAGAGAGAGAGAGAGAGAGAGAGAGAGAGAGAGAGAGATTGCGTGTTGAAAGGGAAGGAGTGGAGTGGGTGGGGAGTATTCATAGAGCGTGTCTGAGACTGGAATTGAGTGAGGGAGCAGGCTTCGTCTAGGTTCGGCTGCACTGTATGAGGTGACTTAGGGAAACGTCAAAGTGATGACGCAGCTTCCGTAGCAGACCCAACTTTTATTACACGAAAGAAGAACTCATCCACGAGGGCGGACAAAGAAACGGGAAGAGGAGGAGGAGATGAAGAAGAAGAGGACAAAAGAGAAAGGAGACGCAAACGACTAAAAAGAATAATGGAACGACGTAAGAGTTTAGAGGGATAATAAGAGAAAACAATAAAGAACGAATGAATGAAAGAAGAAGAGGAAGAAGAAGAAGAAGAAGAAGAAGAAGAAGAAGAAGAAGAAGAAGAAGAAGAAGAAGAAGAAGAAGTAGGGGTAGGAGAGGAAAAAGAAGAAGGAGAGAAAGAAGAAAAGGGAGTAGGAGAAGAGGATGAGGAAGAAGAAGAAGAATGAGTAGAAGAAGAAGAAGAAGAAGAAGAAGAAGAAGAAGAAGAAGAAGAAGAAGAAGAATGAGTAGAAGAAGAAGAAGAAGAAGAAGAAGAAGAAGAAGAAGAAGAAGAAGAAGAATGAGTAGAAGAAGAAGAAGAAGAAGAAGAAGAAGAAGAAGAAGAAGAAGAAGAAGAAGAAGAAAAACAAAACCGAACACTTTTTAGTATGGTGATGATGTTTGTGATAATAAAGACGACGACAAAGCTGACGAGGCGCAGTACAAACATCAAATTAATAAAATAAATAAATAAAATAGGTAGATAGCCTATTGCATAGTTATGTCGTAACATTTCAAACGGTCGAGGGGAAGGGGGGGGGGGAAGGGTAAGGTTGCGCTTCGAGTACAGTTGCACTCTGAGAGTTGGGCGACGACCGGAAATGAAATGTTATTAATTACTCCCTTGCCTTTCAACGCAGCGCTTACCTCCCTTTGTTCATGCCGTACCACACGTGACATCTACCTCTTTACGCTCTCTCCCTTTCGCTCTCCCTCCCTCCGTCCCTCAGCTCTTCCTCTCTTTCTCCCTTTTCTTTCTTTGCGTCCATGTCACCCTGACCCGGCCGAAACGTTTATTGCTCGTAATTGAACTATTCACGAAGGCACCGGCAGGATAGGGGGGTAGAGCAATCTCCAACCTACGTTTTGCGGATGACATAGATGAATTGGCTGGAGAGGAACAAGAACTTGATCAGCTTGTACAGAGGCTTGACACCACCTCCACAGCCTATGGAATGGAAATAAGTGCAGAGAAGACTAAAATGATGACCAACAACACCAATTGCATCGACACAGACATCAAAGTCCAAAGCCAATCCCTCAATACTGTGCATAGCTTCACATATTTAGGAACCATTGTATCAGACAATGGGTTGGACAGGAAGTCCTCCAGCATCGCACAAACAACTGCTGCCCTGACAAGGTTGAAGCTCATTTGGAAAGACAGGACCATCAGTCTACAATCCAAGGTAAGGCTGCTGCGCTCCCTTGTCATCTCCATCTTCCTATTTGCTTGCGAAACATGGACCCTCACAGCAGACCTATAATGAGAAATACAAAGCATGGAGATGAGGTGCTACAGAAGACGTCTGGGCATTTCCTATACCCAGCACATCACCAACGACACAGTCCGACAGATCATCACACAAGCCATTGGACAACACGATGACATGCTCAATGCAGTAAAGAAACGAAAACTCCGATGGTATGGCTACCTCACCATAGCATCAGGCCTTGCAAGAACCATCCAGCAAGGCACGGTGCAAAGAGCCAGAAGAAAAAGGAGACAGAAAAAGAGGTGGGAGGACACCATTCGATAATGGATTGGCTTGACACTGAGCGAAGCCTGGCTTGACACTGAGCGAAGTCTGGCTTGACACTGAGCGAAGCCATGGGGGTTGCTGAGGACAGAGAAAGATGGAGTACGCTGGTTAAACTATCATCTGTGGTGCCCCAACGATCTTCGAGTTATGGGAGAGGATAGGATAGGATTAAACTATCACCGCCACCATCCCTTGAAAGTCCACGTTTCTGGGTTAGTCCCCCAGCTAATTCAGGAAGCATTAATAAATCCGCGAAGCCGTACAGTAGGGTACAGAATTACCCACCGCTTCGCGGATTTAGCCACTGGCTAACTGCCTCCTGAATATCACCCCGGGTGGAAGATACGACACGACTCTCTGCTAAGTTCATCGGCCCGTGTCCCTATTGAGAGTTTATTCATTATAAGCCGTTTAGCAGGACTTGGGTGGGTCGTACAATTATCAACCCCTTCGGTGACTAGGCAATGAAGGAGGGGATAGGCCATCGAAGAGAATGCGATCGAGAGATGCGAAGATGATGAGAGAATGAACTGTGGGGTCAAGAAAAGCAGTCGCTCCCTTGAGCAGCTCTTGAGCTGGAAAAGACCGAATATAAGAACTAACTAACTAACTAACCAACTAACTAACTAACTAACTAACTAACTAACTAACTCACTAACTAACTCACTAACTCAATAACTAACTAACTAACTAACTCAATAACTTGGTCAAACTTTGAGTGATTGAATCACAATAAATAATGAGACAGCTGTTAGGGAACTTGAATAACAATACTAATTTACGAGAGGAAAACATTGTTATCTTTTGAAGTGAGGGGTTAAATATCTTGTGCTAAAGATTGGAAAAGGCAAGGAGGGATTGGTGGTGTGCAAGCATCGTACAGTTAGTCACCATTTCTCTAAAATAATATGTATGCAGAACCCAGCACTTTTTGGAAACGCGCCTTTTCTAATACTGTTTGTTTCTAGTCTCTTCGTAGTTCCGCAGTTAATGAGAATGTTCCAAGGTGGACCTAAACCGAAAGAGCCAATTTATACAGTAGCTATATACATTTAATCTACATACATGTCTCTTTTCTTTGTGTACAAATGGGGACAACAAATCATCTTGTATTTTGTATTTATGCATTTCTGCAAATGTCATCCAATCTAAAATTTCTTTAGGATATATATCTCTAGCTCTGCAAATGCCATCCAACTCTAAACTTTCTGTAGGATGTAGTCTACTTCTCGCTTTCTCTGTATGATGTAGTCTACTTCTCGCTTTCTCTGTAGGATGTAGTCTACTTCTCGCTTTCTCTGTATGATGTAGTCTACTTCTCGCTTTCTCTGTAGGATGTAGTTTACTTCTCGCTTTCTCTTTATGATGTAGTCTACTTCTCGCTTTCTCTGTAGGATGTAGTCTACTTCTCGCTTTCTCTGTAGGATGTAGTCTACTTCTCGCTTTCTCTGTATGATGTAGTCTACTTCTCGCTTTCTCTGTAGGATGTAGTCTACTTCTCGCTTTCTCTGTAGGATGTAGTCTGCTTCTCGCTTTCTCTGTAGGATGTAGTCTACTTCTCGCTTTCTCTGCCATCCCATGCCCACATTTCTGAGCTTTCTGGACTTCGCAAGACATCAGTCAGTATACCATCTCCACTGAGACTTTTGTGTGTGAAGGCTGGTATCCTCCGTCCGTCCGCAAGGGACGAAGTACCGTGCCCCCCTTTTTCGTGAGCGTCCCAGCCCCGAGATGAAAGAAAAACCAGTCCTACGACCTCTGCTCTGATGAGGTTTCCAGTCCAAACCGTGACTTCATACCGGACGTCATCGTGGTTCATTCCTCCATCCTCTCACTGTTGTGGTCGTATATTCATACTGAGCATGCTATCGCAAAGTGGATGTAAGGGGTGGGGGGTAAGGGGTACATAGGACCCCAATCTGGTCTTTATAGTCAGTTTCTGACCCCCCCTCCCCTCCCCCCCCCACCTGTCCTCCGGGGGAACTTTCTTGTCCTTGATAGCGCTTCGGATGTGGAACATATGTGTGTGTGTGGGTGTGCGTGTGTGTGTGTGTGTGAGTGTGAAGTGAGAGAGGTGTCCACGGGTAGACTCAGCCGGCGCTGTATGGATGGGTGCCTATTATTCATTGTTGACACTTCTAGGCCAGTTTCAAACCCCTGGCTTGACTGGTGTCGTGTGTTTTGGTACACTGCAATGAACAGCTAGCACTGAAGTTGGTTGATCGTGATGCACGGGCTACGGCCTTTAAATAACAATATGAATTGGACCACTGTCACTGAGCTTTCATGCATGTATACGTAGCTGAATCTCTTGGAGCGTTGTGGCCGCGTGGTATAAGGCGGAACTAACTTGCTTTTTCCACAGTCTAGAAACCAATGGCGCCTGACAGGTATGGATCGATCCTGCATCTGGGCGTTTTGTTTCTCCGAATATTACTTACAGTACTTTCGACTCGGGCAAAGTCTCAGGGGTTTTCTCCGGGTACTCCGGTTTGCTCCCCAAGCAAATATATATTTAAAAAACCCTTTTATTAGGTAGGCTGGGGCTTGGGCGCGCCACAGGCTGCGACTACGCCTTCCCCAGGGGGAGGCATCCCAGAATTTCCCGATAAAAAGGGACAATAAAGTATCAAAACAAACAAATAGACAAACGTAACCATCGACTAGTCTCAACTAATCAGTGTGTCAATGAGTGTTTTTGTTGCAAGCAATATATATTTTTTTCAGAGCAACAACACTCACTGTGAATGTTAAACAGATCTTTCGAGGGGACGTGGCGAAGGTGGTTCTCTTTAAACTTCAATGTTTAACATCTTACTTCTGTCAATGCGTGTATGATTTCTCAGTGAATGCTAGCATTATAGCTCTGCGATGTCTGTATTATGTATACACATGTACCTCTGTTAATGGGACACAGAGTGCTTGTATCTGTGGACCCCAGGTCTGCGAAATGGGTTTATCAGAGAGTCCCATAGAGTCGGAACTGCGAGACATTGTTCCAGAACGCACAAGTGATTCATTCCTGTCTGTTTTTTGCACTTGGTCCACTCCACATACCAATCTTAGACATTTCTTTTGACATTACCTTACAGTCTGTAACAGGGTCAGTTTTAGGTCTTCTCTTGCAAGTAAAAGAAAGAGACCGCAATTTCAGGTTTAGTCATATGGGTGACAATAATGGTTTTAAATGCTTGTACACACAATCACACACACACACGCAATCACACACACACACGGAGTCTCCTCTATGTCTCTCGATACCAAGAGTGATAAAACAGAGAGAGAGAGAGAGAGAGAGAGACAGAGACAGAGAGACAGACAGAGAGACAGAGAGAGAGAGAGAGACGTTGTTGATGTGGTGTGGCAGGAAGAGGGAGGTAACTCCTGTCAGCCCTACGCGGACAAGGGGACGCTGTGTCGTGGGATGGCAAGGGTCATCAAGATAGGAGACTCTGGTGGCTGGGACCCCTCCTGTTTTTCTTCCCACTTCCACTCCCCCTCTTTTCCACATTTCTCCCCCTCCCCCCACTTTAATCTACCCCTTCCACTCTTCCTAGTGCCGGAATCTTCACCCTGCAACTCCACCCTCCTGGTTTTTGCACCTTCCCCAAGGTCATGCCTACTTCCTCCCCGCCTCTTCCTCTGCCCACACTGAATGTCTTGCCAAACACACCCCAAATACCCCTTCAGCCCCATTCATACTTTTCCCCCTCAAATAGTCTTTTTAGTTGTGCCTGGAAACTTAGTTCTTCAGAGAAAGAGAGAGAGAGAGGGAGAGAGAGAGAGGGGGAGAGAGAGAAAAAAGAAAGGAAGGCAGAGAGAGAGAGAGAGAGAGAGAGAGAGAGAGAGAGAGAGAGAGAGAGAGAAAAGCGTAACGACAATAAACAAGCACATAAACAAATACAAAAGAACTTTAAATGTTATTGTCAACGATAATAGTCGTTAAAAGCGTGCGACCTTCAACGACAAGGTTGCCCTTGAAGACATTCAACAAGCGGCGTTGTTGTCAAAATGCATGCAGTGCCTGAATAGTGATTTAAACAACAACAAACTATTTAAAAACACACCAAAAAAATCATTTATAGACACTGAAGCGTGAGTCATTTGAGTGTGTGTGTGCGTGCTGTGTGCGTGTGTGCGTGCTGTGTGCGTTGTTTTGAACATGTTACTTTACTTTTGTCATTTGATTTTAACATCTGTTTTATGTAACAAGCTAGGCACTTCCTCATCAGGAGCAAGAGTGCTGTTTTGTTTTTAAATAATTAGTTTATAATGGAAAGAAGACCGAACTGAGTGTGTTCTTGTCCTTTTAGCAACCCCCATTTTTATGTTAACGCCGCGCGGTCATTGAGAAGCTTCGACGGGTTCCCCATGTGCCTTAATCATTATATATACCGTTAAAATGCAAGAACTATAAAACCCGAGGATTTCTTGATGAGGGAAGGGTGATGGTCCCTTGGCCAGGTCACGTCTTCTCACGGGTGTCAGGATTTGTTGATTCTGGCAATTCGGTCCTCCATTCCCAGGACCCGTATCCCTCCCTCCCCACTCCCCACCTCTCCCCACCCCAGTCTCCACTCACCCCTCACGCTCCCACTCCCTTACCCTCCTCCCACACACACATCCAGAGTAAGCGAGACCAGCTTCCATAAGACATACATATCAGGCAACAGGCCAACTTGGGCTGCTATAGTCAAAGAGAGATGAAATCAGAATCATTGGTTTAAAGTCTACCACTGTAGGGAGCACACCACGTGTTGTTTCGTGCAAATCCAATTCTATCTACAATCGTTAGCTATTTTTTTAAAATAAGGAGTTACTTTTCAACCACCCTACGGCGCCTTCTCACTCTCTAGGTTCCACCTCTTTTCATTTAATAGTTTATTTCGCCAACTGATCCGCGGTTTCTGAGTTAACCCAACAAAATCATCTAAGGCAGTTGTAGCTACAATTCTGAAATACGCAATACTAATAATATTTTTTTCAAACTATACAAGAGGATTATGATGATTTTGGTCAAGCTGGAAAACTATGCCTAGGCCTTAGTGTAAGAAAGAGGTGGGAGTGTTATCCTCGATTTTAAAAAAAAAGTATTTAATTTTCTTCGCAAAAATTTAACTTCATCCAGAAGTTTCTACGCGATCGGCCGCAGCGCCTCAGTCTGAGTGGCGTACTCTCAACAGAAATAAGTATATGTTATTATTGTGTGTATTTATTGTGTATTTATTTATACATTGTATTGACAGATTATGTAGTGTGTATGTACTTATGTGGGTGTATGTGGGCGTGTCAGCACGGAAAATGGCGAGAGAGAGAGAGAGAGAGAGAGAGAGAGAGAGAGAGAGAGAGAGAGAGAGAGAGAGAGAGAGAGAGAGAGAGAGAGAGTCTTAGACATTTTTTTTAATTGACAACAAGGATACAGATTTTAGGCGGGAACCTAATCTTACAATCGTTCCTCGTATCATTGACACTCACATTCTCCCATTTTTAGTCAAATATGTCAACGACAAGACAAATAACAATACTAACACGACAAACAAATAACGATAAGAACTATTATGCAGCGTACAAAAAAGCTATTTGACAATCAATATTGGTGTTGCAATTACACAATACATAACAAACAACCCAATGTATATAAAATAATCAGGTGGTACAATTACGCATACATTTTAGGAGGCATCAAATGCAGATCAAATAATTAAGTAGCCCATTGCGAAATATTTTTTTAAAAAATAATTTGTTACATCATATTAAGATAATGTTGCTTTAATGTATGTTTGAATGAAGGGAGAGTGGTACACGACCTAATGTATAAAGAAAGAGAGTTCCAGATTAGGGGTCCTGAGAATGCACAACTATTCTTAAACAGGTCAGTTCGTGTTCGAGGCAGGATGTATTCATTGGACCCGTAACGCTCTGTCGCAGCAGTTAATAGATTGCTTAAATAAGGTGGCCATGTTGCACAGAGGGAGGGAGGGAGAGAGAGAGAGAGAGAGAGAGAGAGAGAGAGAGAGAGAGAGAGAGACAGAGACAGACAAAGAGAGATACAGACAGACAGACAGAGATAGTGAGAGAATATTTCCAGCTGAACCATACGATATGACTGTTGTAAGCATGGAAATGTTGAATTTTTGTTCATTTATTATTTAATGCAAAGTTTGCGGTCAATGCCAAAGGCAGTTTTCCGCTTTTATGTACCTAATGTGGAAGTTGGACAATAAAGATGTATTGTAGTGTATTGTATTGCATTGTATTGTATTGTATTGCATTGTATTGTATTGCATTGTATTGCATTGCATTGCATTGTATTGTATTGCATTGTATTGCATTGTATTGCGTTGCATTGCACTGTATTGTATTGTATTGCATTGTATTGTATTGCATTGTATTGTGTTGTATTGCATTGCATTGTATTGCATTGTATTGCATTGCATTGTATTGTATTGCATTGCATTGTATTGTATTGCATTGTATTGTATTGTATTGTATTGTATTGTATTGTATTGTATTGTATTGTAATAATAAACGATGCAGATGTAGCTTAGTGCGTGAATGTTGTGGAACTCTTTCCTTCTCATTCACGTAATTTTCGTTACCCCCCTCCCCACCCCCTTTTCCTCCTCCTTCCCTCTCTTTCTCTCTCTCCTCTCTCTCTTTATATTCCCTCTCTTTCTCTCCCTCCTCCCTTTCTTTTGCTCTTCTTTTTTTTTCTCTCTCTCCTCTCTTTTTTTCACTCCCCCCCCCCCTCTCTCTCTCTCTCTCTCTCTCTCTCTCTCTGTGCCCCGCAATCATCATAAGGGAAAGCAGTCATCCGCGAACGCGGAGCGAAGGCCCACCTGGTGGTGATGTTTACAGTTGGTCAGCTTGACAGAATTAATGTCCCCGTCACTCAGGCTGGTCACTTGACCTTGAACTTTGTCCACTGCCAGAGACCTCTGGAACTTTCGGTCACGCCAGTGAGTTTGAAAGGTCACGACGCTGGTCACATGTTGCTAATGTCCCCCTTCTCTATCCTGCTTGCAGGGCTGAAGGGTACCAGATAACCTTTTGTGTTTTCTCTCGCGCTGAAATATAGGGTGGTTGAAAAGTAGCTCCCTAGTGAACATCATCAAGTCGTGAAGTCAAGTCAACCAAACTTTATTAGCCACAATGGAGAATTTATACAGCACATGGCTTCTCAGCGAATACGAAAAGAAGAACAGAACAAAAAACTTTTAAAACAAATAGAATAATACATAAAATCATTATCACACACTATCTCGTCCAGTTCTTTCTTACAACTAAGGCACATACATCCACATAACAAAGTTACAGTTATTTTTCATGTGGTTCACATAATAATTTATATCATGCACATGCAACTGAAATAACTTTCCATTCATTATAATATGTTTATGGTATGAACATAATATATCATAGTATTAAATTACTCAGAAGAGAACTTACGACCACTACGAGCAAATCACATCATAGGCCAGCTGTTTTCATAATGGAAAGCAGTTATAGTCAAGGGAAGCAATCGTAGTTATAACACAATACTAGTACATTACATTACATTACATGGTTATTGCTTTAGTTCCAGCGGACTCTTCCAAGCCAAATCAGGACCAAGAAATACATTTAATATTATAATAATACTATCAATAATAACAACAATAACAACAGTAATAATAAAGTCTTAGATATAGACTGATTGCTGTATTATACAACACAGGCACACACACACGCACACACACACGCACACACCCACCCACACACAAACAAATAGCATGGTCAGATGAGATGTATGAAATGACATGCGCAGCAAGACACCAAGACAGTACTAAGAAGAAATTCTGGCATAGTTTTCATTCAGCAAGGATATGGCGGTAGGAATGAAAGTGTTTTTGTACCGCTGTGTTCTTGCAGCGAGAACAGCGGAATCTTCGTTCAGAAGACTGCTTATAATTTGCATGAAACTAAATGCATTGTCATACTGCTAGTTGTAGAATGGAGCTGCAGATCTCTGATTTTAGCCCCCCAACGACGAGAGCGGCCTATACTGGCCGGCCCGTCACCTGACCGTGAATGAACGAGCTCAGTTAACAAAAGACAAATGAAGTCCTAAGACCAAGAGTCTAGCGGCGGGCTCTCGTCACTGTTAAATGAAATCATAGATCACCAATCCTATTCTCCCATCATACATTTTGTTTCATGGAAATGCGGGACTATTATTGTACACAAGTTATAAGAGTTATAAAAGTAACCTGTCACTTACACAAAACCAGGTTTGAGAACCAAGCTTCTTTCTCTTTTTTTTAAAAATTCATTGATATCTACTTATGGATTTTGTGCAAGTAGGCGATAAAAGTCGTAAAATATTGTTGCAAACATAGTCTCGTTAGCAAACTACTAAAACAATTGGCGGGAATCTTTTCGTGTTTGGGTCAAAAAGGGGCCGCCTTGTCCAAAACTCTATGACTTTTCTCCCCAGACGCCTAAAGGGTCTGGCCAACCAGGGGGAGGAGAGAGGGGGAAGAGGAGGGTGGAAGATAACTGAGAGTCAACGAACAGCCGAAGTAGGGGCCAGACCCGCAAGGCGAACAAGGGGAGTGGATAGCAGAAGGTCAAGAAAGTCCTATGACCCTCAAGGGATAGTAGGGAAAATGGTCTCTTCTGCCTGACCATAGTTTTCTTCTTCCTCGCCTTGAAGTCTGGAATGTTCTCTGTTCTGTGTCTGTCCGGAGACTTGCCTTTTGATGTCCTCCTCGCCCCTACAGGAATGTCCTCCAGTGTCGTCTCTGCTGCCAGACGTGATGGCCAGCGAAGGCATTCTGAGTATCTGAGACAAGTCAGGGCTAAGCTTTTGGGAGAAAAGAAGAAACAAAACCACAGTTTCCCATTTGGAACACACACAGAGACAAACGCGGTCATCAGATCAAAGGACAAGTTCGCGCGACCCCCTGTTTTTCCTCCCGTTAATTAAAAAAAAAAGGCTCGAATATAAATTGAGCAAAGTGTGACATGGACCGTATTATACTAGTTTGTTGCCGCTGGGAACTTGACATAATGATAGATAATGTATTTATTTATTTATTTATTTGTTAGTGCGGCAATGAAAAGGAATACTGATATCTCCGCGGGCTATTACTTCTTTATACAAACCATCGGTGTGCTATGAGATAGTCAGACACCGAAGCATAATGGGCCAGATTCCTCCCCAAAGCGCAGAAAGAATGGGCGTGTGAGCTTTACTGGCTGATGGCTCCTATTCTGCCTTGTCCTGGGTGGGGGCTGCAAACTTGTGCGTGCTTGCAGATACTTTGTGTGCGTTCACTGTCCTGGCGGTACGGTGCGCGATGTCTGCAGATTGGCGTAGCTGGCGACACAAGCGTCTCTTTCAGAAGCGCGGGCCTTCTCTGCGAAGGAGATAAAGTTTAAGGCCTCATGTGACTTCCGACAAGGGGAGAAACTACAAACAAACGGGTCTTTCTGTTTTTATTTTCCTGTCGCGCTTGTTGATAAACCCCGAAACCTCTCATAACAAACAGGTCTTTTTTTTCTTTTGTCAAACTAGAAATATACTGTCGCCTCTTCTTCTTTCTGTCTGTCTCTCTAAGCATGTAAAAAGGGGCTTTTAATAATACAATGCAATATCAGTCTCTCTCTCTCTCTCTCTCTCTCTCTCTCTCTCTCTCTCTCTCTCTCTCTCTCTCTCTCTCTCTCTCTCTCTCGCTCCGTCCCATCCCAGCTTTCTCTCTCTTCCTCTTTGCTTCCCTCTCTCTCGCCTCCACAACACCCCCCCCCCCCTAATCACACCTCCTCTTTCTTTGTCTGTCCCACTTTGTAAAGAACAAAACTCCGCTTCAAGTTTTGATTGTGCTGCAATGAACGGGCCTTGGTTGATAGGATTACAAAACAACAGCACACAAGACCAGCGGTGTTGCGGCCTTTCACAGGCAAGCCTTGTTTGGGATTTGTCGCACGCATCCCAGGCTGAAACCGAATGCATCCGTAATCAGATGAAACAAAATGGGGGCTACTAAGTTTGTGTCGCCGTGACATGGGATGATGATAGGGTGTGGTAGTGGTGGTGCTGTGACGATGGTGATGAAGCCGGTGGTGGTGGTGATGGTGATGATGATGATGATGATGATGATGATGATGATGATGATGACTATAGTGGTGGTAATGTGGTGGTTGTGGTTGTGGAAACTAATAAAGCGTACAGATCCACGCCACGCGGCTGGGATTTTCAAATATCCGGGGACAAAAAAGATGGACAGGGGCATGCGGGATAGTTCGGGGACATACGGCTTAGCTGAAGTAAGCGAGGCCTGCTCCCTCCGTTCCTCCCTCACAACAGAAGGCCTTAAATTATGAAATAACCATTGTCACCACGACTATACCAGCACGCGCTGCAAATTACAAACGTCCAGTTTTAGCATGAGTAAGGCACTGTTTAGCTTGCTGGTATTTAGCGATTAAGCTTACTTGAACTTATTATTCGGTGATCTTGAAATGGCCTAATCTTTCTTTTTTCCTTCAATAGTAGTTTTAAAAATACTTTCTCCATTTATTCATATCCTGCAACTGATAGGGTGAAATGTAAAATCGGAATGGTATCTTCTGATGGACAGTACTTATTTGTATCGCCAGCTGGATGAGATTTGATTGATTGATGTTTTGAACGGTAGATTGATTTAGTAATAACAATTAAGGTATTTATTTAGCGCTTTTTCTTAATGACATCAGTTCAAAGCGCAGTTCTCACGCATTTACACTTAACGTTAACATCAAAATACATACGAAAAAAAAAGTGAAACAAAAACAAGACACTAATAAGAAATTATGCAAAGGCATAATACAAACATGAAAAAAGAACATTTATCTCTTAAAATATAAAAGAAATATAAAAGACGATGATTTGTGTGTTACAGGACAGCACTGGTCGCGTGCTGGACAAGTGGAGCATGGCCACGCGTGACGAGGAGCACGTCATCCTGCAGCAGTTCTTGCGTTTCGGGGAGACCAAGGCCATTGCTCAAGAGATCATCCTGCAGGATACACGCGACAAGCAGGAGGCCTACAGCAAGCAGACGACCAGAGCGGAGTCCGAGATCAAGAAATTCATTGAACGCAGCAACCTGTCCATGCAAAGCTTCATGAAGCTGCAGCAGCAGGACCCCGCCAGACATCTGTTCGCCACCAACCGAGGGCTGGCCAGTCTGGTGCCGCCCGGAGCTAGAATTGTGGCTTCCCCTATCAGCCTCACTCCGTCGCCTTACTCCCCCTCCAGAGACCACACGGCCCGCCCACTCAGTCTGACCACCACCCCCGTCGCCACCTCCACTCCCATGACCACTCAACCCTCCATCAACCGCTTGCAGGCTGCCTTCGACTTCCGCCGAGAGCTGGCCAGTGGCGGCGTCAGTCCCGCCTCCACCGCCGTCAGCAACAACGGCGAAAGCAAGGCCAGCTTGGCGGCCGCGGCAGTGGTAGCCGCCGCGACTAGCGGTACCTTGCAGTTGCCGACAGTAGTGTCGTCACTGGCCGCCCATCACGCCGCTCGTAGTCGTTCCCCGGTGATGGACAGCCCCCGTAACCTCAGTACTACCCCCTCCTCCGTGCAGTCTTCCTCTCCCTGCGTGACGCCGCACAAGGCGATGCCAGGGTCTCAGCACGGGGACGTCAGTGACATGAGTGGCGGGTACTCGGGAGAATCCGACGACGACGACGACGACGACAACGACGTAGCCATCGACTACTCCACGCGAGACTCGGACTCTCCCCACACGGCAGAAGGCGGCGGCGGTGGCGACAGCGGCGCGGATCGCAAGTCCGCCGCGGCCGCCGCAGCTGCACGTCACGCCCGCAAGTCGACCAACCCCATCAAGCGACAGTGGATCCCCAACGCGAACTTTGGCAGCACGCTCATCGGACCTAACGGCAAGAAGCGCGTGCTGTGCACCGCCTGTAACAAGACCTTCTGCGACAAAGGAGCGCTGAAGATCCACTACAGCGCCGTGCACCTCAAGGAGATGCACAAGTGCACGGTGGAGGGCTGCAACATGATGTTCAGCTCGCGACGCTCGCGCAATCGCCACTCGGCCAACCCCAACCCCAAGCTGCACATGCCGCAGAAGCGCAAAGAGCTGGAGGACGACGAAGGCTGTTCCATGAACTCTCTCAACCCCTCCATGTCCCCCTCCCCTACCATGGTTGTCGCCCCGTCCTTGATAGCGGCGCACCGCTCCCTGGAGGCGTCTGGAGCCATGATGAGAGCTGACCCGTCGTACTTCCTGGAGCTGGGCTCGCAGTTCCCCTTCGTCAATCAGCAGCCCCCTGACAAGCGCATTAAGCTGGAGAACCAGGACGACGCTCCCACTGACCTCAGCAGCAATGCCAGCTCCGATAAAGGTAACAGTTGCTTTGTCACCTATAGTGTACTGGTGGCCGCGCTTGCAGTAGCCTCACCAGGTATGTACTCTTGTCCTGTTTGACTAACTAGTAACATGACAAATGCGCTGAATGTCACTATTCAAGCCTTTAGCCTACAATTTGTTACCTCTATAGGCAGAAGAAATTAAGCGAAATAACATAGAAAACTCAAGAAGTTGACACACATATAAATCCAAACTTTCGGGTCTCTTGAAACTCTTTTTCGTTGTTAAAAGCATTACCTTTCTTCATGTCATTTATTGTTCATTATTTGTGGTTCACAGGCAAGACTGAAGTGGAAGCGAAAGCTGGAATGGAGAAGCCAATACCAACGGAGAAACCTATTGAGAAACAGCCACAGGATGACCACAGCAAAACTACAGCCCAAGAACCGATCAACAACACCAATCTGCACATGCACAGCAAACCGGAGGGCCCCTACACTCAACCGGAGGCTGAGAGACCTAAGGATACCGTGGCGGAGGGTTCTGAGAGTGCTGTCAAATTGTCCGCGGATCCTAACGCACAGCGCGCAGGGAACAGGCGAAAGTCCAACGCTCCGATACGCCTGGCGCAAAATATACAGAAAGAAGAGCCAATGATCGTGGACGAGGACGTAGAGCCACCCCAACTAGAGAGTGTAACTGCAAGCTCTGCGGTAGTGGCAATGAGGTATGAGGGTAAGGACGATAGTGGTGGTGATGGTGATGAAGGCAAAGCAAAGGAGGTTCGTCTGCTGCAGCAGCAGGATGGCGACCAACGCCCAGCATCCACCGACAGCGGCGGCGACAACAAGAAGGGCAGCAGCGCCGTCCACTTCCCCCAGATCGCCTCTCTCTTGCTGGCGTCCAAAGACAGGCAAGGCGCCGGGGAAGGAGGAGTCCGCGACGACAGGGACGACGACGACGACGATTCTCATTCCGAGAGCGAGCTAGTCATTAACGGTGACATCGATGACGACGAGGACGACTATGACAACGAAGAAGGAGAGGAGAGAGGTGATGACCGGCCCAGCAATGACAATGACCACAACCACAACAACGTCTCGAGGGAGGAGGGAGAGCAAGAAGAAGGAGAGGAGGCTGTCCACTCCCCATCTTCAGACGCTGGTGATGAAAGAGTGGCTTCGGATCCAAACAAAGAGGTACGTTACTTTTCATGGCTGAAGCCATTTCTCAACCTTAATTATGTATTATCTAGATTGTGTTGGATGGTATTACTATAGTTCGTCTACGCGTCTACAGCAACCAGCCACCAACTGTTTAGTTATAATGGATATTTGTTTACAATGCGCTGGTAATGCTCTTTAGTGTGTATTATAGTAAGACCCCACCCCCTCCACATCCCATCCCCCACACACACCTCTTTCCAAACCCCCAACCCTATTAGTTGTTGGTTTGCTGGTCATAAAGTATTATTCTTTTAATTTGCATCGTGTTGTTTTGTGTTGTACAGATGTACCTGTCCAAAGACAACCCCCGGAAATGCGCGTTGTGCGGCAAATTGTTTCAGAACCAGTTCTCCGTCAAGATTCACTTCCAGAACGTGCACCTGAAGCTCATGCATGGCTGCACCGTGGACGGGTGTACCGCCGCCTTTCCTTCCAAGCGTAGCCGCGACCGCCACAGCTCCAACATCAACCTCCACCGCAAGCTCATTCAGGGAGATGGGGACAGCGGTGCGGACCCCACCCTGCGAAACGACATCCTCAGCACGCTGTACGGCACGACCCAGATCGCAGCAGACTCCTCCGTTTCTCCTACTGTCGCTCTCAACCTGCATGTCAACGGCAACTTGGATGATGACACCGAGGGACAAGACGCGGCCAAAACGGGCGATGACAATCAGGAGGACGTCGCGGAAGAGAGCAAGGAATCTGCTCCCACAATCCACGGTCAAACAGAAGACGCTCATGGAAACCCCGCGGAAGAAGAGGAAGAGGTTGGTGATGATGTCGAAGAGGAAGAGGAAGCGGAGAGACAAGCGCCAGCGTCGTCCAAGGAAGAACAGGTGACAGCGGCAGCGAAGCCAGTGTGTCTGCCTCGCAAACCGGTCTGCTGCGGCATGACGTTCCACACGGAGTCAGCCCTGCGTGAGCACTACCGTCTGAGCCATCCCACCCAATCTTTCAAGTCCCACATCGCCAACCTGGCCAACAACGACACCCTACTGTCTTCTCGCCGGCCTCGCGTGCGGGCTAATAAAAACGTCGTACAACGGCTCGTCTCCACGGGAAGGAAAAACGGATTTTCGTAAAAATAAAAAATAAACAAATCCATCACTCTTGACGGATTCTCTTGAATCCACCGAGACTCCAAACTCTACCTTGCAGCTAGATAGATAATTAAATAACTAAAATAATTATATAACTAGAACTGTGGAGTTATTTCTTCATCCCGGCGGAGTATCCACAGTAACCTCAGTACTAAGAAGAAGAAGAAACTCGTATGCGCGTGGAATATATAAGCCTCCAGTTTTTGGTGGTTGTCCATCTTTGCGCCCCAGGACTGTGCAAGCAACGCTTCAATATCAGTGTTAGTTCTCGACATCTTTTCTGCAAGTGAAGTTGGACTAGACAGTGTCATACAAGTGTTGTTAGCAAAGTATAACTTAACGATACGTATACTTCGCTAGCTGTGGAAGGAAATACGCTGCAGAATTAAAATATTTCTTCAAACGCGTTCTGCTGAGTAGAATGTTCTAGACTGATGGATTTGAACGAAAAGGTCTTTTACCTTCTTATGCTCGTGTTGCTTGCTGCTGATTTAACTAACGAAATATATTTGAAGAAGAAAGGTGGCTGAACTTGGAGTGTTTGCGAAGTTTTGTATCTGTTTGATTTAAGTGATTTCAAATTTGTGATGGAGACGGAATGTTGCTGCATCGGATCTGCTATACATATGGTATCGAACACAGACAGTGCATAATTGTGTGAACTTCACAATGAGTCTGTGAAACTTGATAACACGAGATCATCATGCCTGACAAAGAGGAATAATCAACGTGTGCTAAAGGAATTTTTAAGCAAGAACAAACAGTATTTTTTAATCAGTTTTTTTTTTAACCAAACGAGCAATTAATATCGAAGAATTTAACTTACATCAAGCGTTTGATGTATAAGTTATAATACATGTTCAAACTTAGTTTTTAAATCACTCTGTGTAAATAAGGTGTAACTTTACCGTGCCACTTTTTACTACCAAGTTTTATTCTTTCAAAGAAAGAACATTGCTTACCATTACACTATACAGTGTATTATCAATACTAAACAACTTTTAGATCTTTTTACTATGAAAGAATTGGACTTGAGGTTTGACAGCAAATATGAACTCGCTGAAAATAAATAAGAGATAAGAACTTTTCAAAATAAGAAGACGATAATTTAGGACAAAATTGAAGTAAAAAATACGACCAAATCTCAATCAGTGCTTGTGAATCAACATTGAAGTTCAACGTTTACGCCCACCAATGGCGATGTGGCAGACGGGAACAGCCCTCCCAGGGAACTAAATCTACACTGAATCACCAGAGCAATCATACTGCTAATATAAACATGAAAAATTGCCACTTTTTAACCTTGCCCATTTTTCGGTGTTTGTACTAGGTAGACCTGTGCTTGAAATAGAACTGTGCAGATCTTGTAGAAAAAGGTTTGCTGTTTCAGTGTGTGCAGACCTTGCTGGACGTTTGCTAATATTCAGTGTATTTTGAAGCAAGAGGTATTGTTCAGAAGTAGAGGCATGGCAGTCTAATGAAGCATTGCAAAATGTGAAGTTGACATTGCAGTAAGATTAGCAATCATCGATAATGATTACCATGGTATATTTATGGACTTCCTTTGTACTAAGTGACTTATCACAGCAAGTCTTCCAGAATTTTCGTCCATGTACATATGAACCTGGTAGTGCCTGGTGGATTGCAAGTTTGTGTGTGGGGAAGAGTGAAGGTGGGGAGGGTGCGATTGTGCGTGTGAGAGAGAGAGAGTGGAAAAGGGAGGGATAGGGGGGTGGGGGTGGTTAATGCGTTGAATTGCCTTGTATCTAAATACTTGTTGTTCCATCTGTAATGTTGTTCTTATGACAATACGAAATGTGTTATCTTATGTTTGTGTTTGACTAGATGTTTATTTTATCGCGCGTGTATGGCTTTGTGTTTCAGCTTTCTGGGAAATTGAACTGAAGACAGTCAAGAAATCATTCTTACAACATTTTCTAGTTGTAGCGTTCTTTATGAAAACAATTTGTATTACTAATTTCAAGATCCTTGAAACGGTCAAGAGACAATGTATGCACTTTATTAAAACACCTTGTCTTAACTTTCTAGATCTTAAACTAGTAGCAGTTTGAGTTGGTGAATACAGAGTTGATGTCTGCTCGGACAAGCTGGTAACAATTCTGTAAAATGTGCAGTTATAAGCTCACATCTTCCAACAGTAAATAAGTCAGTATCCAGCGCCTTGAGCAGCTCTTTAAGCTGTTACTTGCGCTAGCTAAAGGCAGTTAATATTTCTTATCTTAAAATTGTACTAAGAGTTTTTTGGAACTGTCATGTTTAGCATTGATTTCATTCGAAAACTATTTGTGCATGTTGGTATGGATGATGATGATGATGTTGATGATGATGATGATGATGATGATTGATGATGATGCAGTAGTTTAGATGTTTCTATAGTATTATAATATAGCATTAGTTTTAATCACAACATGTATTCGGGTCGGAAACAGTGCAATGAAGACAACATGTATCTCATTTTAATGTTCATTATTACACACTATGCATAATACTCGTGTAATAGCGATTGGTGCACAATTTTTACAATTTTTTCTTTCCCTTCACAAAATGCATTTGCTAAGCTCCTTGTTGTTTTGTGGTATTGTTTTATTCAATATTGTGTTCCCACGTGTGCCAAGGTTATTTATCATGACGCTGGTTTTTTTGTAGTATAATCAAGAATGCCTTAACGTTTTATTCGATTATGAACATGCTTTTGATTCAGCTTTGAACTGATAAGATCGCCGTGGAATACAACTGCATGTAGCAGCAGCCTTTGAGCTGTCATTAGATGTTGCCTGCCTACAAAGTAGAAGAACAAACAAAAGTAAAATATACCGTTTGTCACTGTCGGGCTACGTTGGAAAGCTACTAGCTCATAGACCGGCAGTACGAACAGCTGGCCCGAACGCAAACTTGTTTTTTCCAACCTAGTTCCAGTCATTCGCCCAAAAAGGCAATCACCGAAGTCGAACGAAGCTCTCCGATGTGTTACATGACTACGACTAGCTGACATTAAAAATGATCGCTGTTGCTTCTAATTCTGTTCGATTTACACAGATTTAGCATTTCGCAACGGTATACTTTGTTAATATGAGCATAATATGAGCATAATTATTATTGACCATATTTAATAGTTGCGTTCCTTGATTTGCATTTTGTTAGTTCTCAGCAGTAAAGGCTAATAATAGCATTGCCCATTTCCTGCCTAGAACCAAGTAGACACTGTTATACATGAGTATACATAGGCTTAATCTACATTATTATATTATAAGTCAGTCTCCGCGCAGCGAAGAAGCTCACTAGCTGAATATAATTATTAGACATGTATTGTTTGTTTTATACGTAAAAAATGTATAAACTATCTATTCTAATTGATAATATTTAGGCCTATACTTTATAATATTCGAATCTTGAAATTTCCGGAGAAGGACGAGTAGGCTAAGCGATTTTTTTTAATAACTCGAGATCAGAGTTAAATTAATAGTTAGTTATTCATTGCTTACAGGGTCCAGCGGACTGCAAAGAGTCGAATCAGAACCACAAAATCAAGACAACTCGAGATCAGAGTTAAATTAAAAGCTTATTAGTTATTCATTGCTTACCGAGTCCAGCGGACTGCAAAGAGCCGAATCAGGACCACAAAATCGAGACCACAACTTCGCAAGTAGTAGTAGTAGTAGTAGTAGTAGTAGTAGTAGTAGTAGTAGTAGTAGTATAGTTATTTAGTTAAATCTTTAATTTATTTATTTGTTTTGTTTGTGTGTTGTTATATTATTAGTATTAGTATTATTATTATTATTATTATTATTATTATTATTATTATTATTATTATTATTATTATTGTTTGTTTCTTTTTATTATTATTATTATTATTATTATTATTATTATTATTATTATTATTATTATTATTCCTACTTTAAAAAAAAAAAAAATAGTGTGCGTGCTCAATGGTGTAAATATGGTCAGTGACGTTTTGTTTGTTTTTGCTGAAATTGGGTGTAACCCGAAATATTCAGATGGTGTTACTGGTTATTGTTTCTTATAGATTTAACACAGTTTTCAGATGATTTATAGAAATTTCCGCCCGCCTCGCAACATTTTTTAAATACGTGTTTCTCATTAAAATACATATAATTGAAATAGGCCTACATATAACAAATTTACTGTATCAGTTAAAAAGAATAATATTAGTTAAATAAATAATTGCTTTGGTGCTTGCAATAAAAATATCACTGTTTTTTTGAGACCATTATAAACTTGATTTGCCTTGTTGTGCTGAAGTGACATCAACGTATCCATAGCGCTTTGAAGTTTTGTCATGGTTTTATTGTTGATATAGATTTGAAATCGTTGTATGTGTGCTTTATGTGTTATGTATTACTTTTACTCCTTATTACTAATTGTGTCAGTATATTATTCATCATAAAATAATAATAATAATACTAACTGCTTCAAAATGCAAATATCGACTTGAGCTTGAAGCTGTGCAGATCGAAATAGAATTAGATCTAGCAGCGGCTATTTTTATGCACGAATGTTTCACCACAGGCTCTGAAGTCTTTTCTTTTGTCTTTGTAAACTCCTAAATACGTACGTAGTATAGTAGGCTTATGTAATTGAGGCCTACGAAAGACGAGACTTCCAAGCCTGTGGTTTCACGTAGTCCTGCCAGCATTCGTTCGTAAAACATCGGATAGCTTCGCTCGACTCGGAGAGCTTCGTTCGACTTCGGTAATTGCCTTTTTCGGGAAAGTGACTGGAACTAGGTTGGAAAAAACAAGTTCGCGGCCCGAACAGCACGCTCACCCCAATATGAACGTCAGAGGCTGTGGAGGGATATGCCTACCTACAAATGCCTTTGCTTGATAGACCTCTGAAACTACTCTGAAACTCAGACAGCGGCAAAGTCACCTGTTTTGTGGAGACAGTCCTATCCAACAACAAAAGAAATTTCTTCAACATTTTAAGTTAAAAGTTTCATCTGGCTCTATGCCCGTAATTTTCTAAATTCGGGGGCTGCAATGTTTTTGGATGCTTTCGGTCTAAAAGAGTTTGTCTTTCTGAACGCTTCTTTATTCGAGACAACTAAACTCACTGTCGCACAGTTCAGAGCGTTCGGAATGCCTTTTTAAAAGTTCTCGTTCTTCAAAATATATTGCCTTCTCTATGATGATACTGAACAAAACTAACGAAATTCAGCTTATGGATAGATTTTTTTGGTACACATTCCCACCAAACAGCAGAATGTTTAAGTTTTGATGATCCGAACAAACTAGACTGTTTTACTGAAGAAATAGTATCTATAGGTATTTTTTAACTTGGCAATGGCATGCCTGCCTACCTGTTTCTTCAGTACTGTTATGCCGACTGACGTGAACTGGAAGTTCAGTGAACACGACCACGAGTTTAACGCAGGTCATGTGACTGAATGAGAGATGTGTGAGATGGCCGGCAGGACTTGTCTCCTATGGTCTCCATTGCGCGTGAGTCTCACATGTTAGTGCTTTTTGGGACAGTGAATGGCCAGCACAACATAATTGTTGGTTTCTTTGTTTATATTGCTGTGTGTTAAAAACTGCAACACCTTTTCAATCCATGACAAAATTTATTGGGGAGGAATCCTGTCTCAGTCTACAGTTGCGTTTACGTCTTTGTGGTTTGCTTTGCCTTTTTATACTGAATGCTTAGCTGTCATGCAAACCAATGAAGCAGGGTTTTTTGCCTTTGCACCGAAACATTTGCTTTTTGTGCACAGGGCGAGGTTAATTGCTTTAATGCGGAAATTTTGAATGTTCAAAAATGAAATCGGTAAGGGACAGTTCAAAGAATGTTGCTACATGTATACAAGTGCTGATCTATGTAAGGTCATTTAAGCATTCATGTAAGTCGTTACTAACGAGAAAACATGTTCATAGTGCTGTATTTAATTTCCCTGTGTGCTGAATTCTTAGTTGATCTCAGATGCTGATATTATGATTCAAATCGATGCCTTCCACCCATGACGTGCTTTTTGTCACATGATATGAATTTCTATTGTTGACCGTTTAATCAATCTTATACATAATGATTTAATGTTTTTGCTTCATTTTTTACAACTTCATTTAAATTTACTTTTTAATATCTGCATTTAAATTTACACTTAAATATTTAACTGCATTTAACTTTAGACATAACTGCGTCAGTATTATAATTAGAAACCAAGCGCTTTAAAGAGCGTTCTGCATTTGCAATATTTTTTCATGGGAATACTTATTGTCTCAGTGTACTGTTGTAAATTTATTTGACAGTTTTAAAAAAATGTCTCTTTCATTTTAATTCTCGAAAATGTACACTTGTGAATCTCAGTTGTACGTGTATCACAGTCAGTTTTATTGAAGTCATGTACTATCTTATGATTTGTGTGTTTGTTATTTATATGTGTGTAGTGTTGTTGTTTATTTTTATATACAGAGTTGCAAAGATGTCCCACATGGACTTCTGCCCTCCGTATGGCTTAGACAGGTATAGCTTATTTCAAGTTTATCTAAAACAATTCTTGTAAACAAAATGTAAGATGTTTTTTGTTTCGCTTTGTATATATATCTAAAAACGTGAAAATTAAGAATGGTTAAAATGTATTGAAGACAATAGATTTGTTTAACAGCAGTTTCACCTGAGAAAATTGTTTGGATTAAAATTGGTTCTTGTTTTTGTTTTCACTTTGGTGTGCTAAAATTTTGATGTTGGTTTTTATGAACAGTGTTCATAGGACTTGCACATGAATTTGGCGTTTATGAACAGTGTTCACAGTTACTTTGAACCATGAATTTGGCGTTTATGAACAATGTTCACAGTGATTTTGAACCATGAGTTTGTTGGGTTCTAGCGGTGACTTTCTAACAAATTGATATTCTAACCATGCTTCCAATATTTGAATGCACAAAATGTAACAATTGCCTACCTAGCAAAAAAGTCAAGTTGATGGTTCTCTTCGAACTTTAAAACATGCATGGATGAACTTCTAGTCAAAAACTGTACATATCTTGTGTGCTCAAGTATTGTCTATACTTGCGTTTGATAGTACGTCTGCCACTTGTGTGTGTAAATATATAGTCTGAATGTTTTTTTCCATATAGACTTGATTTTTGTTTCAGTATGTAGATTTGAATATTTTCATAATATAGACTGAATGTTTTCATAATATAGACTGAATGTTTTCATACATAGACTGAATTTTTTCAGTGCATAGACTGAATGTTTTTTTCAGTTATATTGATTATGCAAGTCGTAAATGATGTATTCTCAGGAATAACGATGAATATGTGTATTTGATACTAATTTATTGAACTAATAAAAACAACGTAGTAGATCTAGCGACTTAGTTGTGTGTGGTTTAGTACCTAGTGTCCTTAACTTCGTGGTTATGCATACATTGTTGTTGTGGATTGTGCTGGTGACCGATCTGAATAACAAAATATATATTTGACCCATAACAAACGCTGTTGGGTGTGGAGCCTCCTTTCTTTGTATTGGTCTTCGAGTTTTGCTTCTGGAATGGATTTTGTTGTTGTTGTTGTTGAATGCTTCTGGTTATGCTTCGTTTGTTTAAACTTCTAGCTAAATGTTGCAAGCGGTTTAACTGCCTGTTTGTTTTTAACAAACCTGAGCTCATTCATTCTATGTTCTTCCTTTTTTCCCCTTGCTATTCACCACTCTTCTTTCTCTTCTCCTTCCTCATCTTCTTTCTTCCTCCTTTTGTCTTCCTCCGTCTTCTTCTTTCTCCTCTTCTTGTTTGGTGGTCTACTATATCGCTAGTAATGTGCGACATATGAACAGGAGGTGATCCTGTGAAAGCTTTACACTAACGTAGCGAGATAGAGAGAAAGAGAAGGAGGGAGGGGGAAGGGACATAACTGCAGCTTAGTAGATCAATACTGAGCAGCATTTTGAACGGGAGATAATCCCGTCAAAATGTGAAACTAAAGTAGCGAGTCCCACGGCGCGGATACCTGCAGCTGTCCACCAATAATATTCATGCTATCTTTCTTCTTCTTCGTTTTCTTTTTCTTTTCCTCCTTCTTCTTCTTTTCTTTCTTTCACCTTCTTCTTCTTCTTCTTCTTCTTCTTGAAATCATAAAAATTAACAACAGACATACAATGTAGACTTATGAAGATCTACGTTTAACATCGAAGAATGCAATATACATGTATGGTAAAGGTCAAGAAAAAATTTGCCTTAGTACTAAAATTATCGATGAAGTAAAAAGGTTCCCCCCCCTCTCTCTCTCTCTCTCTCTCTCCCTCTCTCTCTCTCTCTCTCCCTCTCTCTCTCTCTCTCGTCGCTTTTCAAACGACGCTGATCCAGTCACTAACCCATTCGCTGTACTAATCATGTACCGCTTCTTATTGTTCTCCTTTACTACTGACCTCATTGTCTTGATCCCGAATGAGGTGCTGATGAAATGTACATAATTATGTGGCGTAATTATTATACCGTTGTCGTGCAAAGCTAACGTTGGGCTCCTCGGTGTATTCCTAATTTTTTGCATGAACTATTTATTTGGTGGGTGAATGCGATGGATTCCTTCATCCCCGAGCCTGAAAGGAACTCCGAAAACTTCCCATTTTTAGCTGTTATGTTTCATCTTGCCTAGTTATTCCCCTTGACCACAGGCGCCCGTCTCTTGGCTGTAAGAACGCCTCTGTTGGAGAGCGTGTCTCTCTGTATTACTTGCTATATATTATAGAGAGCGACGCTATCATATTAGGCTTCGCCATTTTGTCACATTTAGATATGGGCGCCTGACTTGAGAGAGTTAGTTTCCCCTTCCTCTCCCCCCCCCCTTCACTTCCACCTCCCCCCTCAAGGGACGCAACTGTCATTAACTTGAGACTATCCCCATTGTCAAGGGAGACAACTTGCCAGGATAGGTATAACTGCTCATTCCTCCTTCCTTCCTGCGGTGTAAGATAATATACGTGAAGTGACGTTTATTTATAATTCTGGAACAGGCCTTGTACCCTTTCGCAGTGACATACGGTGCTGACTTTCAATATATTTAGTTGGTGGTTGTACTTTGTTGTGTTTAGTATTGTTTGTTTGTTTGCCACAGGCGTCCGTATTTGGTTGAAGGAGAATCAAATCTATGCGTCGCCCTCTCTTCGTACATATATAGAGAGAGCTGCGTTCTAAGCTTCGAAATCTCCTGACTTTCAGATGCGGACGCCTGTGTTCTTGCTGCTGGCGTCGGCATTTTTTTGAGTATCCGCCGAACATTTGCATTTTCCAAACACTAACTAAAAATTCTGTAGATGGGTCCAGTACATTTCGATTTTTTCTCGCTAATTTCCAGTTCCTGGTCTTGTGTAATCTAATTTTTTAAATATGATTTGTAAATATGTGTACGCGTATTTAATTTATGTTTCATTCAAGTGGCGTATCCATGTAGACTTTGGTGAATTTTCTATATGTAATTATTTTACTCATTGTTTTATTTGTTGTTTTATAGTTTTGTTTCTCCTTTTCATTGGCTGTAGTACGTTCATAATTAAATAATTACACACTGAGGTGACAATTTTCTTTTATTTCTTTTTGTGTGTTGTTTTGAATGTTTTATCATTGTTCCTTGTTTCCAAAAGTCAAATTTTGACTATTTTAAGTTTAATCTTTTACATTCAGACCTACCTACGTATCTTGTCTCATCATGCAAAAACTTTATGATTTAATACAAATGTAATGATCAGCTGTGAAAACTGTCACCACACGCACAAAAAAAATAGTACCGTCACGTGGGAATCGAACCCACATCGCCCCAAACCAGCGACTTCCCCGTAGAGATATCGCGGGTTTCTGTATAAATAGTACCCTCACTTTGTGGAAATTGTGTGCTTTAAATTAGCACTGTTTCTGTCATTCTCATTTGTTCTTTCTCGTTCCAAATCTGTTCTATCTACTATCTTCTTCGCTAGACCAGTCACCTACAATTTTTCTTAAAAAAAACTCTCTCAAAACTCCTCATTTGTGTATGGGGTCTGTTGGGTCAGCGTGGGGATATTGGACGCTTTCTGCCAAATGGTCACTAGGGCTTTCCATGGTATTGTTATTTAGCAATGTAGGCATTTTCTAAGTATGTGGTTTATACATTTTTGTATGATGTTTATATTTTATGTTGTTTTTACAAACGGGGGTTCGATAAATTAGAGTAAAGCTTCATCTTCCCTTGCTCTGAGGGCCTTTATTGCAAAGTAGCCGGCCATTGGAGTGCCTTCAGTGTTACCGTTAGAGTTGCTTCAGCATATCTTTAATACGGATCTGGGGTGTGTCTTTTTCAACCAAGTTGTGGTCCTGATTCGGCTCTTTGCAGTTCTTTGGATCCTATAAACAATGACTAACTAACTAACCAGACCAGCGCCATGGTCCACAGATCCACGCCTGCTGCCACATCATGCAGAACTTATTGATTACGGGAGTCGCCAAGGGGTCGCAGCGTCCCCTGTCGGTGAAAATTAGCTGTGAGACACTTCGTTATTCAATTAGCCTTGACAAGCGTGAATAAATGGGATGACGTTATAATTGGGTCAGTTACGTCAAGCGACCAATCAGGTTTTCGCATGCGTCACGTGCGACGAGCGCGCGACCAATCGGATTTCTCATCACTTGCTCGTCTGTGCTTTGACGTTTGAGCTTTGGGATAGAAACATGACCTCTGACCTGCATGCAGCTATTGCTGGAATTGATTGGAAGAAGAGGATGACGAGAAGAAAAACGGAGAATAATGAGTGCAAGAGTTTTATGGAATCGAAAGAAAAGGAGTCCTAGATGCACTAGTTTTTTTAGGAGCTACTTATTTTAATTGTATTTTCATTTTTAAACATTTTACCGTTTTTACTGTATATGGCGCTTTTCCAAATCAAGAGCTGCTCAAGGCGCCTAAGCGCCCACTTGCTGCTTTGCTGCGCCTCGTCTAACGCCCTAGACAACTAAGCACAATCCTGGGAGATCATGGGTGGGGGAGAAGGAACCTAGTTCTTGATAGATGTCTAGGAGAGAGTCAGGTGTGTGTGTGTGTGAGTGTGTGTGTGTGTGCGTGTGGTGTGTGTGTGTGTGAGTGTGTGTGTGGGTGTGTGTGGTGTGTGTGTGTGTGTATGTATGTGTGGGTGTGTGTGTGTGTGTGTGTGTGTGTGTGTGTGTGTGTGTGTGTGCGGTCTGTGGGTGAGTGTGTGTGTGTATGTATGTGTGTGTGCGCGCGCGCTGTGTTGCGGGCAAAGGTTACGGTGTCCTGATTTGCTCGCTTCAGCTGTCACACTGTTGCACTCTTGGGAGTGGAGTTGAGGGGGGGGGGGGGAGGAGGGAAGGAGGAAGAGCATTGGCTAGTCATTTTCTTTTCCTCTGTACTCTCCTTCTTCTTCTTCTCCTCCTCCTCCTAGTACGTCTTGTCTTCCTCCACAGGAAGTCCCATGTGTGTCGTTACACGGTGCGTTGGTTATTTTAGCAGTCATGACTACTTATATCAGCCAATCACAAATTGTGTTCTTTGTCGTATCAAAATTCAGTGGATGCAAAAAGGGAGACTATTCTGACTAGTGAATAATTATGGCCGATATCTAGCCCAGTGTCTCTGTCACCTTGACAGACAATAAACAAGTAGAAATGAAATATTTGTACTATGTTATCTTCTTCTCCTCTTGTTCTTAAATGTACGCAAAGGTTTCTTCCCTTTTCCTTCTCATCCTCTATTTCCCCACCTTCTTCTTCTTCTTCTTCTTCTTCTTCTTCTTCTTCTTCTTCTTCTTCTTCTTCTTCTTCTTCTTCTTCTTCTTCTTCTTCTCCTTCTTCTTGTGCACCCGGTACACATTAATCGAAGGCTGCAAGAAGCATGCTTTAGTAGTCGCCTCAACAGGCGATAAAGCATGCTCTCATGCTTCCGAGAACTGCTTCCTATACGCTTCAAGCTCTATAATGACGGAAAAAGCGCAATTGTATTGTAAAGATATACAGAATGTTGCTCTACAACATTCCGCTCTTTCCGTCTCAAAACCCCATTTGCCTTGTTGGATTCTTAAATTGTATGAAACCAAGTGAGGACACTATCCGGCGTCAACAAACGGTTCAAAAACATTCTCAAACGGTTCGTAAAAGACAGTTGACCTAGAAACAAATACAGTTTGACCTAATGCGTCCCCCAGAGGAGACGAAACTTACATTTTCTATTTTCATGAGTTCATTGGTCAATGCTCCTAGGGCTTGAAGCGTATAGGAAGCAGTGCTCTGAAGCATGAGAGCATGCTTTATGGCCTGTTGAGGCGACTACTACAGCATGCTTCTAGTAGCCTTCGACCAATGTGTATCGGGTGTCTTCTTCTTCTTCTTCTTCTTCTTCTTCTTCTTCTTCTTCTTCTTCTTCTTCTTCTTCCTCTTCTTCTTCTTCTAGCTCCTCCTTCTTTCTTTTTCTGCTAACCATTATTATTTCTCTCTGTCTCTCTCTGTCTATCTCTGTTGCACACACACACACACACACATACATTCTCTGTCTCTCTCTCTCTGTTGCACACACACACACATATGTATATGTGTGTGTGTGCAACAGAGAGAGACAGAGAGAAATAATAATGGTTAGCAGAAAAAGAAAGAAGGAGGATAATCTTCACATATCCGCATTTCAACAGCGATGAAAGTCGTTGATCGTCGAAGAGTTCCCTTCACTGATCCTCGCTGCTCAATGGCTTTCAACGTCCGATTGTTGATGACTCGCGTGTGACCGTCCGTAGTCACAGTTGGTCCCTGTCTCCTGTCATCCATTTTTAAATTCTCATCATTGCCTTGTCACGCTGCCTTGCTTGCTGTCGTCTCGGCATTACCACCAACGGCACGACAACGACTCAGCTGTCACGCAGCGGCAAACAACATCGTCAGCGGATACCTACGTTGAAGACTTGCTTTTCAAGTCTTAAATTCCGAAAGAATGTAAAATAAATAAACAGGATAAAAAGTTGTACAATAGATTATATATATCCTATCCTATCCCATAACTCGGAGGTCGCTGGAGCACAACAGTTGATTGTTTATATATAATATATATAATCTACAATATTCATTTTAGGTAGATGGCAGTATTTGACATTTTAAAATGTACTGAAAGTGTGTATTGCAGATATAAAAGAAGCACTGCTGATTTTCTCTTATTATAAAAGGAACTTAGTGTCCCCACTGTTATCTGCGGAGTTCGAACCCGAGCTCTTTGGCCTCGGAAACCACCGCCCTGTCCACTGCGCTACCAGGCCACAATCCCTGGTCAATAAATAAATAAAATAATTAAAAAGATTTTAAACCGAGCATGTTCATGTCGAATGGGTCTTAACTACTGCTAATTTCCACGCATTTGCTACTTACCTCGACTTTTAGCATGTCCTAACTACAGAGAGTTGTGTACTATTCAAGCGGGAATGTTGCCTGAACATTTCAAGATTCGAGGTTCACAGGCAAATGGTAGACTATGCAAGTACCTAAACAGCAACACAGATGGAGGATGGAAAATGGACAAGGACGACATTTCACAGGGTGACGGTGGTGGTATTAAGTTCTTTTGTGACAAGAGGTCACTAACAGGAACCTGAATGTCATCCATTATGGATCACCCGTCACAAGTCTACCGACAGCGTGCTGATTGGTTGCTAGGGACTGTGACATCACATCCGGAAAACACTCGCGGGTGTTCTCCCTGTGGTTTCTCACCCTAACATATCAGATTCCATCTTACTGTCCGCTGACTACTACTACTACTACTACTACTACTACTACTACTACTACTACTACTACTACTACTACTACTGCTGCTGCTGCTGCTGCTACAACTATTAATAACAATGGATGCTATACGACTCAAAGAGCGGCGATCTGTAACTAGCATACATGATCACATGTTACAGACACTCCTACGTACGCAACAAACACACACTCACCACTCAAACATGTAGTTTTAAAGTCAATTCGCGATTAGAAGACAGAAAGAAAATTGAGTTGTTTTAATGCTGTTGTTGTTTTCTTTTGTTGTTGGAAGATTGACTGCATCCAGAACCATTATTAAAGAGAGGGAGGAAACCGGAGTGCCTGGTGGAAACCCTCGATATGTTCCTTGTATCTATACTTGACAATAAATTGATTTGACTTGACTTGACACCCATACGTATACACATTCACACACCCACACACACAAAACATTCTTGATATTGTCTTCCTTTAACTGGCGTTTTTCAGATATCAAGTGCTGTGTGTTGCTGTCTTGTTTAATTCAGCGCTCGTTGCTATGCTATGCTATGCTATGCAGGCTTAAAGACTTAAAATGAACCATTTCTGCTTCGGTTGAGGCAATCGGTGCGACAACACGACAACACGATAGTGCTGGGAGAAGAGAGAGAGGGAGAGAGAGAGAGAGAGAGAGAGAGAGAGAGAGAGAGAGAGAGAGAGCTAAACCGCGACCGAGAGAAAAAGAGAGACTGAGTGAGAGACACAGAGACAGATAGAGACAGAAACAGAGACAGACAGAAGCACAGAAACAGACAGCGACAGAGAGCATTGAACATTGAACCGTTTAATAGGAGACAGGTTTTTGGTTCGAGAACCTAATTTTACAATTTGTCCTGAGAGAGAGAGAGAGACAAAGAGAGACAGAGACGGATAGAGAGACAGGGAGAGAGAGACAGAGAGAGAGATAGAGACATTCAAAAACAGGTCAATTCGTGTTTGAGGCAGGATGTATTGGACCCGTAAAGTTCTGTCGCAGCAATTAACAGATAGCTTAAATAAGGTGGTTAAGGCCATGTTGCAGAGAGAGAGAGAGACAGACAGACAGACAGACAGAAAGAAAGAGAGAGAAAGAGACAGCGAGAGACACAGAGAGACAGACAGAGACAGACAGACAGACAGACAGAGAAATAGAGAAGCAATGAAAGTCTACCTGGTCCACTTTTAAGGTCACACTACGTTTTGTTTCATGCATATACAGTACAAACATTACTAGCGATTTTTAATAGGTCATTACTTTTCCACCACTAAGCTTGATTGGACTTTAACTTCAACTTCAACTTTTTATTGGCTCCAAGTACCTATGACAACATACTCGAGAGCTTGCTTCGCGCATAGAAAAAAAAAACAGATAAAAATCCGTTACAAATTATATATCCAGAACAACAATAATTTGCTTTTGCCCTGCTCTATGCATTCTACCTCAGCAGACACAACGTAGTTTGGACTGGTCGAACCTTGCGGCAGTCTCCAATACTCTTTGCGTGTGTGTGTGTGTGTGTGTGTGTGTTGAGAGAGAGAGAGAGAGAGAGAGAGAGAGAGAGAGAGAGAGAGAGAGAGAGAGGACGTAAGCTGGTTTTGCTGCCAAGAAGCCGCAGAAATGCCTTGTGGACTATAAACAAATTGGATGGCTAATCCTACAGCATTAGCAGTGGAACGCTGTCAGCGGGGAAGAAAAGACGTCTTGAAGATCAACCATTTGCCGCTTCGCCCTCCAAGGACACTTTCAAAACAAAGCTAGATCGTGACGAGGGCGACAAGCAAGTTGGAAGTATTCCACAATGATGATAATAATAGCTTTAAAGGATAGAATGACATTAAGAATTTGTTCTGTGCTGTGCTTTAATTACTTACTTACTTACTTACTTACTTACTTAATTATTATTTATTTAATCGTTCTTATATAGCGTTTTTCAAGCTCAAGAGCTGCTCAAGGCGCTGGCCGATTCAGGATCTAACTCAAGCAGCCCGAAGCGCCAACATGCAGCCTTTGGTCGCATCGTAATAACGCTCCAGACAACTGAGCACAATCCTGGGCAGCCAGGGATGGGGGAGAAGGACCTAGGTGCATGCTGGGTGTGTTCTTGTCACCGGCACTCACCCGTCTAGGACATGAGCGTCAGGATCTTTAAAGTCCGTTATGATGGAATGTATGCGACACAGACTAGACCTCGGTTTATACTCTCATCCGAAGGAGTAGGAAACGGGAGTAAAGTGTCTTTCCCAAAGACACAACACAATGCCCCGGCCTGGGCTCGAACCCGGGACCTTCAGATCCGCAAGCCAAAGCTCTACCATTAGGTCGTGCCTCCCATTTATTTATTTATTTGTACTTTTATAGCGATTTTCCTGATCCCGCTCAAGAGTTGCTCAAGGCGTTGGCCGATGCAGGATCTAACTCAAGCTGTCCGGGGCGCCTACTTGCAATGGTCCAGCGCGCCTGTGTGCGTGAATGAATGAATGAACATTGAGGTTTAACGTCTACACCCACCATTGGCGATATGGCAGACGGGGATAACCAACCCATGGAAAGAAGGGTAGGGACCTGAATCAACACTGAACCACCAGAGCAGTTAGTTAGTTGTTCGCTTTCTTCTTATATACTTGGCGAAGAGTGGCGCGCTCACTTGGCCTCCAGCGTAACAATAGAGAGACCGCCGCCATTTTGTGTGGTAAGCTCAGACCGTGTGAGAAACTGTCTAACATAGTAACATGATCAAATCGTCGCAAAAACTTTCCCCCAAAAGGCAGAGAAACACATCGAAACACTACATGTAAATGTGGCGATGCCAGGAGACGATATGAAGAAAAAATGTTACGGATTGGAGGCGTCGAGCCGATTGAGCTGTCCAAAAAGGACTTTGACGATTCAGTAGATCGTTTCCACCAACTTGTTCCACTGAAATTTTTATCTACGTGATGCTTGGCACACCGGCGTACACGCTGGAACGGTTTACAACTTTCGATCTATGGAGGCCTACCGGTTTTCTGTGGCTGTATTTGTGAGTGATGTGGGCTAATTTTCACCCAAACAACAACAAGAAGTTAACAGTTATAACAGCTAAGGTAAGCGATGTATGTGTTGCTTACAACTACAAGTGCGAATGTGTTTTCTTTTTGTTTGTTTTAGTAATGTTCCCCACCCTCTCCTCTCCCCCCCCCCCCCACCCAGCTTCTTTCTGGCAAATACCATTGACTAAAGATTTGGAGTCAGATTAAGATAAGGAGTGATGCATGCTGTTTAAGTTAGTTACATGACTGTGTGCTTTTATTATTGTTGTCGGAACGCAGTACATTCATGCAAATCATTAAGTACTGTGGCTGCCGCAGGCAAATAAGATTATTCTTGTCAAGCGCCTGTGCCTCTCTACTATACCGGAAATAGCCCGGTTACTAGGAAAAATAGTTCCCTGTTAGTTCGTATTTTACAACGTAACTAGTCATACCTTTATTGGTATTTTTAGTTTTGTTTTAGTTTATTCAGCATGTTGAAATACTTTGTAAACTTTTTCGTTATAACCTTTGTCAATAATTTAAAATTATAGATTAGTGCGCATTCCTGCTCGAACTCACATGAAAATCTTTGTGAGATGCTGAAGGCTTGGAATGTTAATGGAAGGCACGGAATTTGTTCGACTAAGCTTGCTGTTACTACTCATTGAGCCAACGAGGTACTGTACATGAAATGGTTTTATGAATGTTTTATTGTGGGGCATGGTACTTTGTGACCGGAAGTTTTATTTGTTTGTCAATATCGTAGATTTGTGATTCAGTGTAAAATGAGTTTACGCATGTTAGACCGGTCGTGAATATAAATGTGATTATAAATTGAACTTCAGTAGTGAATTCTCTAACAAGAATTTAATTTATCAGCTTGTGTCAAAGTAATTTAATTGTTGGACAAAACCATTGTTTTTGTGTAAGTTTATTATTGAAATGTCTTGAATTTTGAAAATGAATCCGTTTTTACAGTAATAACATTTAATGTCTTTTTATTTTATGAACATTGGTTTTTAGTGATAGTTTGTTTTTTATTGTTTTTGTTTTTTCTTCTCAGTTTTACGAGTGATTTCAATAAATTCTACTATGAAATTTCAACTCCGTTTATGCGGTTGGAGAGAGTGGCAGCAATAAGTATTTTGTAACATTACTGTGAACTCCTGTTACTGGCACTTTTTTTGGAGTGTGGGGGGGGGAAGGGAGTTGTCTTAGAGAAATTACAATATTTTAGGATTTACAGTGTCTTCGCATTCATGATTGTTACGATGAAACGCGAACGATAGTATGTCTGAAACGCACACGAAAGATCCAATTGTTTTGTTTTGCAAAGTATGCAATAATAGAGTGTATTTACCTTTGATTTGAGTTTGCGTTGTTGTTAGAAGAAGCTTTGTATAACGTTGGTAATTTTAGTTGGTCGATATTATTGGAGAATTCTCTAGATTTGATTGTTTACTATCGATCGAAGCTTTGCGTTAGGTGTAGATATTTGAGAACATTCTTGGACCAAAAGAATGTTGTATGACGTAAGACAGTGATGACGAAATTTAGTTTGATTGGTTGTAAAGCGTCATCGGGAACATTCTGACGTTATCTCGAGTTGAGAGAAAAACTATATAATGGATGCTCTGTGTAAAATGAGAAGGAAAGTGAAAAGGCGATGGTATGCAGTTGTTGATGTATGCTGAATTAAAGTGGAAAACTTCATACGACGACTCCAGCCTTGTTGATGATTGAACGGGTTGCGTGGATAAACGAATCCGAGTTACACTTATCAGGACTTCAGCATTGGGGCTGAATCAATTACTGATAGAATAACATCAATCGAGTGTAACAATGATCAAGTCAGCCTTTCTTCTTCTTTTTAGGTGAAACACTCGCAGAGGATGAGTGACCCAGTGCTCGGGCCGTGGATCATCTTGGAAGAGAATGGTGCGGTGAAGTCAGCACACTGCACATGCACAGCAGGCCTAGGTGACAGCATGTTAAGCGAGACAGTGAGTGTGTGTGCAGGGTGTGTGTGTGTGTGTTATCTAGCATGATGTACCATTGTCATTTTAGGTATGATTATCCCACCAAGCATGCCTTGGAAGGGGTTATGCGCTTGTGTCTGTGTATCGCGAGCGTTGTGGCCAAGTGGGCTAAGGCGGGACTAATTTGCCTTGTCCACAGGCCAGAAAACAATGGCGCCTGACAGGTGTGGGTTCGACCCAGCATCTGGGCGTTATGTTTCTCCGAATATTATTTACTTTGGACTCGGGCAACGTCTCGGGGGTTTTCTCCGGGTACTCCGGTTTGCTCCCCCAGCAAAATTTCAAAATCACAACTAATGTTAGGTAGGTTGGGTTTGGGCGCGCCACAGGCTGCGACTACGCTTTCCCCAGGGGAGGCGACCCATACTTTCCTTATAAAACAGGGACAATAAAGTAAAGTTAAAAAAAATAGTATCAGTATGAACCAGCTTAAAAAAATTATGCTTAGCTGGGAATCATGTTTCTTCTTTTTTTTTTCTTAACGCTCGAGATCAACTTGTGACTATTAATGGCTTGGCTTGTTGGAGGGTTGCGAATACTTGCAGTAAAGAGAAATTAAATTAAATTGAAAAAATAGGAAGACGATAACAAAGGCAAGAAAATGAGGAATGCAGCAAAAAAATAAATAATAAGGATGAGAGTGGCACGGTGCAAAAGAAGAGGGAGACAGAAAAAGAGGTGGGAGGACAACATTCGAGACACTGAACGAAGCCATGAGGGTTGCTGGGAACAGAGAAAGATGGAGTACACTGGTTAAACGATCATCTGTGGTGCCCCAACGACCTTTGAGTTACGGAATAGGATATAGGGCCACATTCTTTTCACACCTTCATGAGACCATAACAAGGGCTAGAAAATGAGGAATACAGCGAAAACAAATAAATGATAAGGATCGGACTGGGCCACATCATTGTCAAGCCTTGATATAGCTGGCCCTTTGTTACTGTGGGTCAGTGCAGCCTGGTCTGTGTGTGTACAGGTGTCAGCTTTATGCGCATATGCCTCTTCAAGATTCAACAAAACTCTATTGCCTAAATGAGAGAAATAAAGGTTTTTGTGAATCTTGTTTTGTTCAATTGGTGTTGATATTTGTTTGCTTGCCTTAATACATTTTTATTCATTCATTTTTCAGGTGAAACCTGCAGTCCTGTCGTAGCAACCTTGTTTTGGATAGACTACGCTATGCAGCTTTGGGGCAAAAAGACGGTGACAGAAGAAAAAGCGTATTGGAAGCTGCCATCTACTACAAACATTACATATGAACCCATTACAAATATAAACTTTCAGTCTGCAAAATCTAAAAAAAGAACAGCAGACGTCGTGTTGAATGAACAACTCCCCCCTCCCCTCCGTTCCCTCCCTCCCCCACCACTAGCGAATCGTTTCAGACCAGCTAGGCTTTCTTCGGCAGATTCTCAGCCTCCAACACTATCGAAGATCAGTGACTTTGCTTAAAAAAAACAACAACAAAAAAAAACAACCAACTCATCAAAGCAGGTCATAGACCCGCCATCACCACCAGTTTGCCTCAGTACAAAGAACTTTTTAGACCAACGCCTATGTAGGACAATGCTTCTGCATCTTTGCTTCTGCATCTTTGCGTTCATTGCGAGACGGCTTGAACTATGGCCATCTGCTTGAACACTGCAAAGGCAAAGTTCTGCCAAATATCAAGGTCATGGATGAGGAAGCTGTGTATGCTGAAGCGAAGACCCGCGAACAGTGTGATTCCAAACTATGGTATTCTCTTCGAGCTGGCATCACGTTTCCATGAAATTGTGCACACTAACCCTGCCAGTCCTGCACTGTCGCTTTTTTAAATCAATATATTACCCAGAGGAGGCGGTGTTTACGTCAACGCAAACTTCTTGGACCCTCGAAAAATGAAGCCAACGCTGAAGAAGAATATCTATCACAGGTCGAGAATGGACATTACCGATTTTAAGTTTGTTCCACCCGGGTTTGTACTCAGTACAGAACGTCATTTTCTTTGTGGCAGATGGCTTTGTGAGCTGCAGCTACCATGTGGAAAAGGGATGCATAGAGATAAAGTGTCCGTACAAACACGCCACATCCTTAAGCGTTTCGGAGGCTTGCAATGACAAGGACTTTTGGCTTGAAGTAAAGGATCAGCAGCCAACATTGAAGAAATGTCATAGATATTATTTTCAAATACAGTGCCAATTACAGGTGAAAAACAGTGACTTCTGTGACTTTATTATATACCTGCTTTCTGAGACATATGTGGAACGTGTACTACCTGATACTAAAGTTTGGCAGATATATTTACCTATTGCAGCGCAGGTTTTTGAAACTGCTCTGCTGCCAGAGCTGGTGGGCCATTTCTTCACCAAATCCGAAAACGCCAATACAAGTGTTGTCGCCAAGGAAGCAACCAGAAATTCCCCAACATTAGCATCAGACTATGAAGATGACAGACAATGGTGTTACAGTAAAGAATCCAGAAGTGCGCGACTCATCGCCTGTGATAATGAGAACTGCCTTATGAAGTGGTTCCACTTTCCATGTGTTGGTTTGAAGTCAAACCTTAGAGGGTCTTGGTTTTGTTCGGACTGTAGAACTGGTGGAAAAGAAGCAATCCTAATTTTTATGAAATAAAAATTACATCCTAATGACCTAAATATTAGCTTTAATTCATTCCCAATGGTGCATTGCATTGTTGACTACTCCCCCCACCCACACCCCCTCCCGCCACCGCATTGTGTGCAAAATGTGTAGTGTAGTACTCGTTTGGGGTGGGACAGAGAAAGGTTAATCTACGCTCTTTATTTTGAATTAATTTTTGTTTTATATTTTTTATTCTCTGGTCCATATAAAAAAAAATGTTTGAATTGATTTATTATTACTAATTTAATCGCTGTTGGTGTTATTTAGCGCTTTTCCAGGTCAGGAGGTGCTCTAGGCGCTGGCCGATACAGGATCTAACTCAAGCTATCCGAGGCGCCCATTCGCAGCCTAAGGCGCAGGGTCAGACGCCCCGAAGACTGAGCACAATCCTGGGTGACCATGGATGGGGCAGGGACCTAGTGCCTGCTGGGTTTATTTGTGTATTATTATTATTATTTATCATTCTTATATAGCGCTTTTTCAGCTCAATAGCTGCTCAAGGCGCTGGTCGATATAGGATCTAACTCAAGCCGCCCGAAGAGCCCACGTGCTGCCTTGGGCGCACAGTCTGACGTTCAGACGACTGAGCACAATCCTAGGCGACCGGAGAAGGGGGAGAATAGAAAACTATACATTGAAACAACCATCAGACTAATAGCAATAGTAAGATGGCCAATGCTTACAGCCAAAGTTTATGTCCGAGACACCGGCATTCCCCCGATATGTTTGTCAGAAGTTTGTTGTTTAATGTGGTGAGAAAGGGTGCGTGTGGGAAAATGGCTGCATGTAAAAAGTGCACTTTTTCGGATCTTCTACAAAGCGTACTTTTCTCCAAATAAGCGCAATAATCTATATCCAGATGCACCCACATTGAGCATTCCAAATTTAGTTAGTTATTCATTGCTTACATGGTCCAGCGGACTGCAAAGAGCCGAATCAGGATCACAAAATCAGGACCACAACTTGGTTGAAAGAGGACGCACCCCTGATAAGAATAAAAGATCTGCTGAAACAACCCTAGTGGTAACACTGAAGGCAGTCCACCACCCGATCACTTTATAATCAACGCATCCCGCGCAGGGGACGCTGAGGCTATACACTAATTTATCGAACCCCCGTCTATAAAAACAAAATAAAATATAAACATTATTATAAAATATCAACAAAACATACATAGAACATGTCTACATATATATACAACGAAGAATACAAAGCATGGAAATGAGGTGCTACAGAAGACTTCTGGCATTTCCTATACTCAGCACATCACCAACGACAAAGTCCGACAGACCATCACACAAGCCATTGACGATGACATGCTCACAGTCAGTGGTGAAGAAACGGAAACTCCGATGGTATGGCCACTTCACCAGAGCATCAGGCCTTGCAAAGACCAGTCTGCAAGGCACAGTGCAAGGAGGTAGAAGAAGAGGGAGACAGAAAAAGAGGTGGGAGGACAACATTCGAGAATGGACTGGCTTGACATTGAGCGAAGCCATCAGAGTTGCTGAGGGCAGAGAAAGATGGAGTATGCTGGTTAAACGATCATCTGTGGTGCCCCAATGACCTCAGAGTTACGGGATATATATAATACAATACACACACGCACACACACACACACGCACACACACACACACACACACACACACACACACACACAATCTCTATTCGAAAAACAACAACAATTTATTCATATAAAAAATTATGCTAAGCAGGAAGTTAGACAAGCCAATTAATACCCAATTAATCAATAAAAAAAATTCTTCCTGGCTTAACTATGCAGTGCAGACCAGAACATACATCAATAAGTTCAAACTACGTAGAAAATACAGAGCTGAATACGTATAAAATGAAGTACAGATTACATAATCTTCTACACACACAAAAACGCACACACAAACTTACTAAAGCTACATAATGAGGACTAAGGCAGCTATGTCTGTCTAATGGGCAAGCTCACTGCCAGTCCAAATATCCAGCCTCACAATAATCTTAGTAGACCACAGGCACTGAATTTGTGTTTATATTTATCATCAGCGACATGTTGTCAAATTATTTGTCAATCTGAAAATTCCATTATATATAATATCCTGCAGTGTACGCAAATCGTTCGACACTCCTATTTCTGTTCTTTGTGAACCTTGTGACTGACCAGCAATAATTGTTGAACAGTGTAACATCTGATACCTTTCCATTGCTTATTGCAGAGTACAGACACCTATCGCTGTGGGTGTTTCTCATCCTTATGACATCACCATCACCATCACCTACATGTAGTTGACCGCTGGAAGTCAAGTTCAAAACTGCCTGTACATCAAGTGGTGTCCTGTAGAAAATCTGTAGCCAGAGCGTTTGTAAAATCATTGTAAAATTGCATTGTAAAATCGATCTTTAAAAAACCCCACTTCTTCTACTTCTTCTTCTTCTTCTTCTTCTTCTTCTTCTTCTTCTTCTTCTTCTTCTTCTTCTTCTTCTTCTTCTTCTTCTTCTTCTTTTTCTCCTGTCTGTCACTTACTTGCCTGCTTGTCTTTCTCTTTGTTTGCCTCTTACCATCTGTTCTTTCCTCTGTCTTTCTACATCTCTCTCACCTCTAGCTCTCCTATTTTCATTGAGCACCTGTCCTGATCATAAAGTATTGACATAAAAACACCAAAAAGAAGAGGACACAATCTAAATCTTCTCTCACAAAGAGCGTGACTAAATGTGTCTGCAATTAAACTAGTCTATGGGCTCAATAACGCACTTCTTCAACGCTATTGCAACCAAATATATAAATATAGGACGCTCATGGCTTTTGGGGTAGAGAGGCTCGCGACCCTTTTGCCAGAAACTGGTCAGCAAGGGCCAACACCACACTTAGCCTGATCGTTGACTGACCTACTTCGCACTAAGGATGACACGTCAGCATCTTAATGCAAGATGAAAACATTATAGTGAGTCTGATGTCATTTTAATAAACGTTTAATCCATACTGAGGTACATTTCTCTTGAGTAAAAACAAAGTATATCTATCGTATTAGACAAGATGATCATACAAAGAATTTATAAGGTTCTTATTATTTTGGTGAAAGTTCTCCGATAGGCATACTAGTTAGCAAGTTTGCAGCTTGTTCGTCCGTGGTGGATAGATCACAGCCAAAAGACCAGCAGGATATGTGATGCTGTTATTTACGCAGTCAGTGTGTTAAATACTCTAGACCAGTACGGCCTGCGTTTACCTGTGTGTGTCTGTAGTGTTCACTTTGACGTTTTGCAAGGGCAGCTAAGCCATGTGCTGATTATAGCAGACGATCTTATGGAGAATGATCGACCATGACGTTTAGACTTTCTTTACGCAAGTAGCAACACAAATAATGATTATGTATATCAATTTAGGCAAATGGTCATATGTTTACGTCAAGTAGCCATTTAAGAAGTGTTTTGGCATTGTGCGGTTGGGATCAGACCCGCTTTAACCTTCACAGCTCTTTGTAAGTAAAAGTATTTAAGGCAAGCATCTGATAGGGAAGATGAGGGGCCGGGTAGCTCAGTTGGTAAGAGCGTCTTGCTAGTAACCGAAAGGTCGCTGGTTCGAATCCCGGATTGGTCAACGTGTGATCATATTATTTTCCCCTTTACCAACAACTGGCCCGCTGGTGTCAGTATAAATCGGCCCAGTAGTCACCTATATGCGAAAGTGTCGTGTGACTATAATCTACAAACAAACAAACAGGGAAGATCTCAACGGTTCACCCGTCCCTTATACGCTTAATGTGTCCGGGGACGTAAAGTTTACTCACACACACAGGGATGATCTCAGTGTGTGCCTAGTCACCAACCAGTTGACGTGCAGCTGCCGACCGTTCCCAGCATCAACCATCACGTGGTCCTGTCCACCTTTTCTCTGATTACATATGACACGTTGTCTGTGAGGGCAGGTTGGACGCAGGTTTTTCATTTTTATCATCGCAGCCTTCAAGTCGTCTTTAACACAGCAAAGACAGCATCAACATCGCCATCAACCACTGCAACAACAATTATACTTCCACCACAACTGAAAACAAAATCAACCACCACAACACATCCTAGCAACAATTGACCATGGTTGTGCTCCGACCAGCTGTGTTGTTGGTGTTACTGATGTCCTTTACTATGGTCAGCCCTCGTAGTGACGAACCACTACGTAAGTCATCATCATCATCATCATCATCATCATCATCATCATCATCATCATCTTCATCATCATCATCATCATCATCATATCATCATCATCATATCATCATCATCATCATCATCATCATCATCATCATCATCATCATCATCATCATCATCATCATCATCATCATCATCATTATCATCATCACCATTGTCATCATTGTTGTCATTAAGCTTTGTAAGTAAGTAAAGGGTACAGAGGCTTTGAACTTGCTGTTGGTTTCCTAGTAAAGTGGGGTAACTGTTGTTTTGGGTTGTGAGCGTCCGTCCGTCCGTCTATGCCCGCATTTTCTCTGAAACTATAGGCTGATGTCTTTGAAACGTGGCATGTACAGTGAACTTCGGATATAGTAAAGTGCCCTGGGACCAAATAAATCTTTAGTATAACCGAATATTTAATACAACCGAAAATCCGTTTACAGTTAAGTTTTTAAAGTTTACTTTACTATAACCGAAACTTCGTTTATAATACAGTTTTAGAGGTTTACTTGACTATAACCGACTTCGTTTATAATAACGATTTTAGAGGGTTAATTTAGCATAACCGAAACTTTGTTTTTGTTTTAATTTAACGTTTATTAATCCGACACTCTCATTATAAAGAGATAGAAAACGCTGGTCTAAAGTGTGTGTGGGTGCACAGGGCTGGATCAATCCATTTTCGAAGGAGGGGGTGGGGTGGGGTGCTAGTCTAGTTCTTTTTAAAATGTATGGTACAGAGTGGTGAAACACCACTGTCACGTCCCCCGAGCGGGTTCAGTGACGTCAGCACATAAAACGAGTGGAAGGAATAAAACTCAAACAAAATAAACTAACACAAAATGCCAGAATACAGTCACACTCTTTTATTCTACAATCAACATACAAACACAGGACAAATGGGAACTAACCTTTCCCCAACCCCTAAATAGACCCCCGTCCCAATACTAACTAACAATTACCTCCCCTTGTAACAAACCCCAAATAGAACTAAACAACAACAGTTTCTTTACAAGTGTGTACAACAAAATCAAAATCAACAAATCAATTCAAAATGCAAGTCTTCAAATAATAAGCAATGGCGTTGAATCATAAACTATTATCTAGGCGAAGCTGTGGCACAGAAGTAATGTCTCAATGTTCTTGTCAAGTAGCTCAGAGAGCTAAACAGTCTCTTTCACAATAAGTGGATGATTCTTCTAACTAAATGGATATGTTTTTAGGTGCGTGCAATGTGAGTCTGTGTGTGCATGAATTAGGTATGAAAACCTCCTGTAAATGTGTTGCCTCGATACATAGGCAAAACCTGCAGCAGTGTAAGAGATCACCACAACACTACTCTGTTGTAGAGGCAAAGGCACACCCCAGGCTGGCTAGGACCCAGTCAGCGTCAACAACAGCAACATCAGTACAGCATAACAGGCAACATCAAAGGCAACAGCGTGGAAATAATGCGTAGAAATAAACACGTAGAAGTAATACGTAGAAGTAATAATCAGCCCACACCTGTTGACATATACACAGTCTTAACAATATGCCCACAAAACAATAAACACTATATAATATAACATAACACGCCGTCCTCCGTCCACCATCTTGACCTGTATAATTATGAATACCATGATAATAATACAAAATACTATACACACATTTCAATAATATAAACCAACCTTTGATGCTTAATAATTCACATCTTCTTTACACACTAATGTTTATATAAATATACATAATTATCGCAACCACACTACAATCTCACAGTCCTGATTCATTCCGCCCCCCTTCATCACCACCGTCACCCCCAACAATTATAGCACATCACGATTACCTCCCTTCATCCATACTGTAAACATGCTTCCTTCATAATCATCACCTCATCTTTCTTCAGTATAATACATTCTATCGCTCTCTCCATACATACACCCTCACTCTCTCTCTCTCCCTCTCTATATTCCCCATCGTCGCCTTTGACCCACTTTTATAACAACAACAGCAACGACATTTCCCCCATCACATATACAATAAGAAAATCATAAGAAAATCATATAAAATCAACAAAATTCATTATACATCCTAAAATACATCCCCTTCCCCACACTCATTACCACTCATACACGTACGCAGTTCTCGGAGCGCGCCACTAGAGAATTGAATGACAGGATTTGCTCACCTTACAGGCCTCGGCTTGTGACGCCCTTTACCCCAACACCACAACACGACACAACACAGTCACAACACAATGGATTAGTCTTTTTGAGAGTCACTTTCTCTTGCTATTGCACGTTATTTCACCTTCCAAATAACACTTATACTGAGGATGAGGACACCTTAGCTCTGGTACAGACACTAAGTCTTGGTGGGTGTTCAATCGAGAACTACACACACCTTAAGTATGGAACTCTACATTCGTTGACGAATGGCAGTTAACATCTTCCTTCGAATTCTAAACATCCTTATCCCGACGAGGGCATAAGACCTTGGGTGGCTATATAAACAATAAACACACCCTTCCAACAGTACCCTACACTACAATGACCTCTGTCACAGGGTTGCTGCCTCGTTAGAATTCGTTCCTCTCGCAACAGCATCTCAAACCACTCTGCCCTCCAAAAACTGCGCCGGCCACAAGCAAAATAGTCGAGCTCTCGTCAGTATGCACGTTCTTTATTACGCGTATCCCTATTCGAAATTGGCCGACTCCCTGTCTTCTACGAATCGCACGGACTTTACGAAACTGCACTTTCATACGCAAAAGTAAATCGGTCACGCTATTCTATGTACAACAGATATACGGAGAAGTGTAACTTCCTAAAAAGTGTAATTCTCCCTGCTATCTGAAAACTCGTGTCGTCACACAACCCCCCCCCAGTTCTTAACACCTTGAAGAACCTTAACTACGACGCGAATTTCCCTATCCCTACTCTACTGAGCGTTTCTGCTGAGGAAATCTGCTGGAACGTTGTCCTTCCCAGAAATGTGCTCCACAGACATTGCGAAAGGTTGCAGCTGAAGTGCCCATCTCATCAGTCGGCTGTTGGTGTTCTTCACCTGCTGTAGGTACTGCAGTGGCATATGGTCAGTCTGCACTACGAAAGTACGCCCGTACAGGTACTGACTGAACTTCTGCACACCCCATACCAACGCTAGACACTCCCTCTCAATGGTCGAATAGTTTCTCTCGGGTCTCGACAGTTTCTTGCTTGCACACGCAATAGGCTGTAATCCCTGTCCCCTGTCCTGGCTCAAAATGGCCCCTATTCCATCCTCCGACGCATCTGTCTGTAGCACAAACGGTAGGGTGAAGTCCGGCAGACAGCACACAGGGTCAGAGCACAGCTTCTCCTTCAGTGTGCAAAATGCAGCTTCGCATGCTTCGGTCCATTGTACCGCCCCTGGCTTGCCTCCCTTGGTCAGATCGTGTAGTGGTGAAGCAATCGCTGAAAAGTTGGGTACGAACCGCCTGTAGTATCCGGCTAAACCCAAAAATGAGCGCACTTGCCGCTTGGTCGTTGGTCGCGGTGCATCTCGGATTCTCTCCATCTTTGACACCTCAGGACGAATTTCTCCCTGTCCAACCACGTGCCCAAGATACTCTACTCTTCGGAAACCCAAGTAACACTTTGACGGTTTGGCGGATAGCTGCACCTCACGCAACCTAAGGAAAAGACGTGCCAAGCATTCCAGGTGTCTCTGCTTGGTAATGGTGGCTACCAACAAGTCGTCAACAAAATTGTCGATCTCCGACATTCCCAGGGGTGCTAGTAACTTCCGCATCATGCGAGAAAAGACTGCTCCCGCCGTCTTCAGCCCAAATGGCATTACGGTCCACTGAAATTGTCCCTCTGGCGTTGTAAATGCCGTCTTCGCTTTATCTCCCTTGTTCATGGGCACTTGCCAGTAACCTTTGGTCAAGTCGATCTTGGTGAGATACTTGGCCCCTGACAGCTTGGAAAACAGATAGTCGATGTTCGGCAATGGTTCCGCGTCGAACACGACGTGCTTGTTTAACTTTCGGAAATCTACGCAGAAACGCATCGTGCCCTCCTTCTTCTTTACCAACACGATGGGCGAACTGTATGGCGAACTGGCCCTCTCAATGACGCCCATCGCTAGCATCGCTTCCACTTCCTTCTTGATGGTCTCGTGATGCGAATGGGGAAGTGGGTACTGCCGTGTCCTCACTGGAATGTCGCTGTCCACACGTATTTCGCACACGTCCAGTGTAGTGCGTAGTGGCAAGTCGGTTAGGACATCTTCGAACTGCCATACTAGCTCTTGCAATTCTTCCCGTATTTCTGGGCAGTTGTCGTCCATCTTCACGTCGCGGGGCGTCTCTGATGCTGTCAAGGTGATTACGGGAATATCCCCAAACACCGGCATAGTTTCCTCCTCCTCTACCCCCTCGTCGTCTACGACGATCGTGGCCACCGTCGCTCTGGTATGGAACTTCTTCAGGAGATTGGCGTGGTACAGTTTGCTTTTCCCACGCATCCTGATCCGGTAGTCGCACTCTCCCACGCGTTCGATCACCTCGTACGGTCCTCGCCATGCTAGCTGCAACTTGTTGTGCTTTTCTGGCAACAGTAGCAGCACTTGATCCCCCGCGTTGAACAAACGCCGTTTCGCCTTCTTATCGAAGTGCCGCTTCTGCTTGGCTGACGCGGTTCTGAGGTTTCCTTGTGCCAACTTACATGTCTCCTCGATGCGATTACGCAAGTCTACCACGTACTGGCTACTCAATTTCACCTCCTCCTCTTGTATCTCCTTGGTCCAGAGGTCTCTCAACACAGCCATCGGTCCCCGCACGGTCTTTCCATATAGAAGCTCGAAGGGAGAGAACCCTGTAGACTCCTGTGCTACTTCACGGTATGCAAATAGTAGCGCTGGAATGTAGCGGTCCCACGCTGTTGGTTGCTCTGTGGCTAACTTCTTGAGCATGGACACTAGCGTCCCGTTGAATCGCTCAACCAGTCCGTTGCACTGTGGGTGATACGGTGTGGTAGCTTTCCCGTGGATCGACAGTAGTCTGTTCATCTCCCGCATGACTTCAGACATGAATTGCGTCCCTTGATCTGTCAAAATTTCCTAGGAACGCCCACCCTCGACCAAATCTCCCACAGCGCTTCTGCCACCCTCTCTGCCTCTATGCCCTTGAGCGGTACAGCCTCGGGATAGCGTGTGGCATAGTCTACTACCACTAGGATGTACATGTTACCCCGATCTGACTTGGGTTTGATGGGTCCCACAATGTCTACCGCCACCCTCTGAAATGGCTCGTCCACCAGCGGAAGTTGCTGTAGTGGTACCTTCCTCACCCGTCCCCTCGGTACTACCTTCTGACATTCTGGACAACTGGCGCAATACCTCCGTACTTCGGCACACATTCCCGGCCAATAGAATGTTCCCCAGATCCGCTCCCTGGTACGTTTCCCTCCCAAATGTCCAGCCATGGGTGGATCATGAGCCAACTGAAGGATCCCCCCTCTCAACTGTTTCGGGACTACCAGTTGCGTGACCTGGCTACCTCTCTTCGTGTGTACCCGGTACAACACCCCCTTCTTCTTGCGAAACTCAGCTGACGCCCTACCTGACGCTATCGCCCCACCACTCTGTGCCAACGTTCTCGCCTTCGCGAGCGTCTCGTCGGTCTCTTGCATCCTGATTAACTCTGGGGTGCTAACAGAGATCTGGGATGGTTCGACTACTGCTAAGGGTACCTCCCTCTTCTTCTCGGCCTTCACCTGCGCCCGAGTCTGCACTGCTGCAGCCATCGCGCATTCGCCTCCGAACAAGGAAACAGGACTCTTTTCCCCGCTATCAAACGTTACCCAGTTACCCAGGATGATATCGGGCCCGTCCTCGAAAACCACCAACTCCACTCTCCCCCTGACCAGCGCACAATCCAACTCCACCCAAGCTGTAGGTAGCAGACCCACGTTCGATCGATTCGCCAAGCAAATCTCGACAGTCCGACCCGTCAAATCAGCTGGTTTGACTAACCTGCTCGCGACTGCCCCTATCTCCGCCCCCGTATCTCTCAATACTCGAACGTCCTGCCCGTTCGCCCTACCTTGGCCCCATGGATCATAAGGTTTGATTGCACACACGCTAGCCCGAGGTGCGGTCTCCGTGGAAATAGTCCTTCCCACTGTAACCTGGCCTACTGTCTGAGGTTTGACCTTGCAGTCCCTGACCACATGCTTCTCCGACCCACATCGGTAGCAACGACGTACCCCACTACCCCCTTCCGTCCTCCCTACCTTCTGACCCTGACTCCCCCGGTTGCTAGGTTGCTGAGGAGCCTCCGGTCGTCTGGGAAAACTGCGTCTCTGACTGGGCAGTACGGGTGCCGGTGCTGATGCTGCCCGCTTGGCATCTACCACACGCTGTGCTAACTCTGCTGCAGCATGGCTAGTCTCAGGCAGATTCTCCCTCACGTAGATCTCTAGCTCGGTAGTCATAATGGAGAAAAGCTGCTCTCCAATGAAGGTGTCTAGTACCTGCTCTACATCGGTGATGTCCTTGCCGGCGAGCGAAAACCATTTCTTCACTAACGACCCTAGTCTCACTACTAGCTGAGGAAACGTTTCTGCAGCCTCCTTCTTGGCCTCTCGAAACTGCCTACGATAGTAGTCGGCGTCCTTCCTGAAGCGTTTCAACAGCGCATTCCTCACAATGTCGAAATCCTGGGCTTGCTCAGGCGTCAGACGAAGGTAGGTGTCCCGGGCTTCCCCTTGTAACAAAGGCGCTAGCCTAACCGCCCATACCTCCCTCCTCCAACCCTGAATCTCCGCCACCCGTTCGAACATCTGGAGGTAGGCCTCCACATCCTCCCTCTCTTCCAAGGGTTTCAACTTGACTGAGTATGCTGCCCCTCTTTCTCTAGCCCTATTCTCCCTCTGATCAGCTCGGTCTTCATCTCTGATTCTACGTTCCTCCTCTAGCCTCATCTCAAACATCCTCCTTTCCTCTTCCTTAGCCTCTCTCTCTTCTCGCTTCTCATCTTCTATCCTCTGCTCCAATCGACGCCGGTCTTCCCTCTCAGCCTCTAATCTAGCTTCCAATCTAGCTTCTAGACGTCGACGCTCATCTTCTCTTTCTTTCCTTTCTTCCTCCCTAACTAGCCTCTCTGCTGCCTCCTTCCTCATTCTCTCCCTCTTCTCTTCCTCCCTCTCTCTCCGTTCTTCTTCCTTCTCCCTCCGCCTCTCCTCTTTCTCTCTCCGCTCGTCCTCCCTTCTCATCTCACTAACTACATAGTGCGCTAACGCTCCGTCTCGGAAACCCAGACTTTCCCCAATCTGTCTGAACCTCTCACTATCGCTGAGCGCGACCTCGACTTTGCTCTGTGCACCGGGCGATTTGGCATACATCTTAGGCATAGTGGTCTGAGTACTCACTGCGTAAGGTTCCTCCAACAACCCTGTCACTGAGCCGTCATCACCGAAGTCCCGATCCTCCTGCTCAGCCTCCTCCTTACGGGTCCTAGCGTCGCGGCGCATCGCGGCTCGAGCATCCCGCGTAGCCATGTCGGAAAAGAAGGGAAGAACAAATGTTAGTATACACAAAACAAATAACACTTAACTGATACAAACACCTAACAGAATGAATACGCAACACAACAGTCACAGGAGCCGAGGAATCGTTCACCGTCGTACCCCTAAAGGCGAGCAAGTGAACCCTGCAACTCAATTCCCCGTTAATGCTGCACTCCGAGTGTGATCCCTAGTGCAATACACCCACACTCCCGCCAACCGCCCGCTGCGTACCCTTTCACACAACAACTCAAACACACAACATACACATCTGGCACTACCCTAACAAAATAAATGAGTTTATCCCACTTCTGACACCAAAATGTCACGTCCCCCGAGCGGGTTCAGTGACGTCAGCACATAAAACGAGTGGAAGGAATAAAACTCAAACAAAATAAACTAACACAAAATGCCAGAATACAGTCACACTCTTTTATTCTACAATCAACATACAAACACAGGACAAATGGGAACTAACCTTTCCCCAACCCCTAAATAGACCCCCGTCCCAATACTAACTAACAATTACCTCCCCTTGTAACAAACCCCAAATAGAACTAAACAACAACAGTTTCTTTACAAGTGTGTACAACAAAATCAAAATCAACAAATCAATTCAAAATGCAAGTCTTCAAATAATAAGCAATGGCGTTGAATCATAAACTATTATCTAGGCGAAGCTGTGGCACAGAAGTAATGTCTCAATGTTCTTGTCAAGTAGCTCAGAGAGCTAAACAGTCTCTTTCACAATAAGTGGATGATTCTTCTAACTAAATGGATATGTTTTTAGGTGCGTGCAATGTGAGTCTGTGTGTGCATGAATTAGGTATGAAAACCTCCTGTAAATGTGTTGCCTCGATACATAGGCAAAACCTGCAGCAGTGTAAGAGATCACCACAACACTACTCTGTTGTAGAGGCAAAGGCACACCCCAGGCTGGCTAGGACCCAGTCAGCGTCAACAACAGCAACATCAGTACAGCATAACAGGCAACATCAAAGGCAACAGCGTGGAAATAATGCGTAGAAATAAACACGTAGAAGTAATACGTAGAAGTAATAATCAGCCCACACCTGTTGACATATACACAGTCTTAACAATATGCCCACAAAACAATAAACACTATATAATATAACATAACACGCCGTCCTCCGTCCACCATCTTGACCTGTATAATTATGAATACCATGATAATAATACAAAATACTATACACACATTTCAATAATATAAACCAACCTTTGATGCTTAATAATTCACATCTTCTTTACACACTAATGTTTATATAAATATACATAATTATCGCAACCACACTACAATCTCACAGTCCTGATTCATTCCGCCCCCCTTCATCACCACCGTCACCCCCAACAATTATAGCACATCACGATTACCTCCCTTCATCCATACTGTAAACATGCTTCCTTCATAATCATCACCTCATCTTTCTTCAGTATAATACATTCTATCGCTCTCTCCATACATACACCCTCACTCTCTCTCTCTCCCTCTCTATATTCCCCATCGTCGCCTTTGACCCACTTTTATAACAACAACAGCAACGACATTTCCCCCATCACATATACAATAAGAAAATCATAAGAAAATCATATAAAATCAACAAAATTCATTATACATCCTAAAATACATCCCCTTCCCCACACTCATTACCACTCATACACGTACGCAGTTCTCGGAGCGCGCCACTAGAGAATTGAATGACAGGATTTGCTCACCTTACAGGCCTCGGCTTGTGACGCCCTTTACCCCAACACCACAACACGACACAACACAGTCACAACACAATGGATTAGTCTTTTTGAGAGTCACTTTCTCTTGCTATTGCACGTTATTTCACCTTCCAAATAACACTTATACTGAGGATGAGGACACCTTAGCTCTGGTACAGACACTAAGTCTTGGTGGGTGTTCAATCGAGAACTACACACACCTTAAGTATGGAACTCTACATTCGTTGACGAATGGCAGTTAACATCTTCCTTCGAATTCTAAACATCCTTATCCCGACGAGGGCATAAGACCTTGGGTGGCTATATAAACAATAAACACACCCTTCCAACAGTACCCTACACTACAATGACCTCTGTCACAGGGTTGCTGCCTCGTTAGAATTCGTTCCTCTCGCAACAGCATCTCAAACCACTCTGCCCTCCAAAAACTGCGCCGGCCACAAGCAAAATAGTCGAGCTCTCGTCAGTATGCACGTTCTTTATTACGCGTATCCCTATTCGAAATTGGCCGACTCCCTGTCTTCTACGAATCGCACGGACTTTACGAAACTGCACTTTCATACGCAAAAGTAAATCGGTCACGTTATTCTATGTACAACAGATATACGGAGAAGTGTAACTTCCTAAAAAGTGTAATTCTCCCTGCTATCTGAAAACTCGTGTCGTCACAACCACAAGTAAAACTCGTGGCGCAATGGATAAGTCGCCGGTTTCCTATGCCGAAGGTCGCGGGTTCGATTGCCGCAAGGGGCGAACGTATGTGACTTAGGTACGAGACTATTGAGGTCACCGAGGGGTTTCTCCAGGCACTCCGGTTTCCTCCCTCCCTTCAATAATGGTACAGGATGCAGTCAATATAAAAATTTCACAAAAAAAAATTCGATTTTCTTCCGTCTTCTAATAGCGATCTCCCTGCCTGTACACCACCTGTTTGAGTGATGTATGTGTATTTGGTGTGTGTGAGGGTAAAATGAGACAGGTGAGCGTGTATGTTGGTATAGATCGCCGCGCTTTGAGCCTTGGGGAAAGGCGCGTACATAGCATAGCATCCTGTCCTGTCCTGTAACTAACTGCCTTACATAACGTATGTCCAGTTGAACAAAAACTTCCATCTTCTACTTTCTTTATTTTACTTATTTTATTTATTTATTTATTTATTTGTTGTTGCCAAGGGGTGGGGGTGGGGGATGCTGCAGCACTCCTAGCACCCCGCCCCTACCCCCTGGATCCGGCCCTGGTGCAAGTAAAGAAGAAAAAAAAGCAAAACAAATCAGTGAACAAAATAATGACTTCTCGAATTTCCATCTTTTACCAGGATTTCTGCAGACTGTAATCGTCTGTGTGTCTATTTGCCTGTGTGTTCACGTAACTCAACATCGTTCTAAATTGAGCTGACATTTGGCGCGTTATATACATGTACATTGGAATTGGATCCCATTAATTGATTAGATTCACTAAAGAATTCAGAAGCAGGAGTGTCACAGAACAGTTAAAATAAGACAGTGCAAATCGAACGAATCGCTTTCGCTATTACATATTTTAATTTAGATTAATATTTCTGTGTTGGTTTGTTGTTCCTTGCTGAATTCCACACGAAAACTATGTTTTCCCATTTTAAAAAACACCCCCACCCTCCCCAGCTCCAGCCCCACAGCCCCGGACAGCCGTCTATAAGTCGTCGTGGAGACGTTTGTCTTACCAGAGTTGCCAAGAACAAAATTCAAAGTATTTATTTGAGTGGTTGGACAAGCAAGCTCTCTCTCTCTCTCTCTCTCTCTCTCTCTCTCTCTCTCTCTCTCTCTCTCTCTCTCTCTCTCTCTCTCTCTCTCTGTCGAACATGGCCTTTTCAAAATTTAGATTTTCTTCTTCTTTGTGTTTCCCTTCCCCCCCCCCACCCTCCAATGGGTATTACCTATTGCTATCGTAATTACAGGTAAATAGCAATTACATTACTTGAGTGAACATTATGAATATGCACTCATCGTCAAGATCTATTGTTTCTGGACACAGCCACATGATAACAAGTGATATTTCACGAAAGTGAAAAGGTCCTTTTAGCCTTTCGTATGAAGCCACCAGAAATAAACGGGAAATAGCTGAAAAAGATACTTTTTTTTAATGAACACTTGCAGTAGGTCCATTGTCCCTTATTGGATTCCATTACGCTCACATAATGTTGATTGATTATTTTTGTTTATTAACTCGGGTATTATAAACCCTTCAAGAATACCTCTCTTATAACCCAGTTTGTGTATATTGATTGAAATGTTACAGTATTATTTGTTTATGTCCGTGTGTGTAAGTTCACGTGTGTGTGAGTGTGTGTGAGAGAGAGAGATAGAGAGAGAGAAAGAGAGAGAGAGAGAGAGGGTAAGAGAAAGAGAGAGAGAGAGAGAGAGAGAGTCCATTATCGATAAGAGATAACATGTGAGCCTTCGTGTCCTAATTATTTCAAACCAACCCTTTAATCGGAAGGATAAATCATAAAAGTAGATCATGAATTGTACATGTTGTACTATCGTCATTGTGCAAAAAACAAAAAGCTCACAAAATTAAAGCAAACAAAGACATGAACAAAACCTAAACAATATGGTGGATTTAAAAAAAAGATGGTTTGTCTTGCAAAGCCATGCAACAGCTTAGGAATAAATCTCTTCTTTACTTCTCATTTGAAAGTGCAGTCCAGTCAAAACGTTGGTTTCCCAGTTCTCCATTGATTCGGATTCCTCTCAGTACAAAATGTATAATTATAATGTGTTCAACTTATAACACCCTTATTTAGTCATAAACGCATTTCATCATGTATAGCGAAAGTGAAGTCTATATATATAGCAATTGCTTTAAGATATTTCATTGGTCGCCTAAAAATACGCGCTATTAGGCCTAATGAAGGGCAGACCACTCTAGCGATATAAACAAAAGATCGTTGGCGACTTTCGAATTCGTTAAAAGGTTTTAAAGTTTTAGAGTAGTCCGCCCTTCATTAGGCCTAATACCGCGTATTCTTAGCGACCAATGAAAGGTCGTAAAGGAATTGCTATATATAGTATCGACGAACGGCGTGGTGTCCAAATTCGAACCAGCTTATGTGACTGCGTTTTTGACCAAATTCGCAGTGAAAATTGGAGCCGACATCGTTGGAAGTGTAACGAATGTGTTGCTATGAGTGTTTGTGATTCGTCTGGCCCCTCCGTGGATCGTTGAAATGAACATAATTCAAAGACATCATTCTACATGCCGGACTATGTGAATCTACATGTGTGATAACAACAACGTGACTATTCCTATGAAGAATCTGTAAGAACAAATAATATCATCGGTGTTATATAAAGACTATCTACTACTACAGATATCAACAACTAATCTATTGTGTGAATAACATTCAACTGTAAACAGAGGTGCCAACCAGTACGGATTGACCGTATTTAATTCCGGCGAAGTGAATTAAATACGGAAATACGGTAGCTTTTATAAGAATACGGAGGAGAAGTTGCCGATCGTTTATCTTTGCCAGCAGTGCTTCTGTACCGGTTTCTGGTCTCAGATTAGTACTCGTGCACCCACTGAACGTCGCTGTGCGTCAACGGTATTTTCCGAGAACGCGCGACCCGAATCAAGCACGTGATTCATTTGTCCAATAAAAACACTCGTTCTTAGCCTTTCGGGGTGAAGACTATAACTCGTACAGATATATTTTTAGACTGACGTCAACTGGGGTTAGGGTAGGGTTGGGTTAAAATAGACCTGTACGAGTTCCCTCCATAATAGTCTTCACCGCCTTTCAGAGTGTTTCAAAATCGCGAAAATGGCAGGACGTGGTAGACCCAGACGATGTTGCCAGGCATGTTGCATCTGCTAGACACAAAGCTAAATTACTTACTGTCCAAGATCATACTGAGGATTCTCCTGATCCCTGTGTCCAACTGTTCATGTAAAAGGGTATTTTCTCTGGTTAGAAAAAATAAAACTGACTTTAGAGGGACTATAGTATGGGAAGTAAGACACTGAATGCCATGCTGCAGTTGAAATCAAGAAATTCAAATACTGACTGCTACAAAACAAAACTCTCTCCAACACTTCTGAAAAATGCAACTGCTAAGTCCTTGAAACAATAGAACTGTTTTGTTGCTGACATTGCTTTTATTGGAAAGACTATCAGTATCATTCATTTTAGGTAAAACAAGTTCAACAAGCTGATTTTCATGGTGATTTTAGAGTAAAACAAGTGTAGTGTTCAACAAGCTGATTTTCATGGTGATTTTAGAGGACTGAAAATAGCCTGCTATTTCAGAGGTAAACCTGTCGTTATAATGTCGTAGGCTGGGTTTTGCGAGAAAAAAAATAATGACAAGTGTTAAAAAATACTGACAAACTGGTCCGGAAATACTGACAAGAAGGTTAGGAGGTTGGCACCTCTGTGTAAAGATCTATAGACTTTGAGTTTCGACATATAATAACTTTAATAAACAAGTGGAAGCTGGGCTGTAAACGGATTGTGCATATTGACAATACAGTGAAGCCATATCCACCGAAGATCTACAATAAGGAGCTACTCCACGAGTGAAGGAAAACATAATAACCTGACTATCTGACTGAAAACACTAATTCTTGTATTATCACGTGTTGAAGCGAGAGCTGATAAACTGTAAGTGTAAGTAGATTTATAATGCTAATTGTGTCTTGAAGGGATGTCCAGGAAAGCGATAAAGTACTAGTTAGTATTAAGATAAATAAGTAATAGGTAATACCTTGTAACACCAATGACCAATATATATGTGCATGCATTATATCATCATTCACTCCACCTCATTGATGTGCACGTTGTATATGTGTATGAAAGAAACAGGAATAGTGAAACATCAACAAAAAAACTCAGCAAAAAGGTGTGGTCTTGTAAAATTTATGAGTAGTTGTACTTGAGGTCTGTGTTGTTTATGTGTTTGACGTAAATCGCACGGGTCACGTGACAATGTGATGGTCTGTCGGACTTCGTCGTTGGTGATGTGCTTGGTATAGGAAATGCCCGGAAGTCTTCTGTAGAACCTCATCTCCATGCTTTGTATTCTTCGTTGGAAATCTGCTGTGAGGGTCCATGTTTCGCAAGCATATATGAAGATGGAGATGACAAGGGCGCGCAGCAGCCTTACCTTGGAATGTAGACTGATGGTCCTGTCTTTCCAAATTGTTTGTGCGATCCTGGAGAGGACTTTCTGTCGGGACCCATTGTCTGATACAATGGCTACTAAAAATTTGAAGCTATGCACTGTGTTGAGGGATTGGCCTTGGACTTTGATGTCCGTGTTGATACCATTGGTGTTGTTGGTCATCATTTTGGTCTTCTCTGCACTTATTTCCATTCCATAGGCTCTGGAGGTGGTGTCAAGCCTCTGTACCAGCTGTTCAAGTTTTAGTTCCTCTCCAGCCAATCCATCAATGCTCTTCCCCCTATGCTGACTGTGCCTTCGTGGTCTGCAAGGGCATCTGCCATGATGCGCTCTAGGAAGATGTTGAAGAGTGTTGGAGAGATTAGGCATCCCTGACACACACCGATCGTTGTTCTGAACCAGTTTCCGATGGCGCTGTAGGGGTGGACTGCACTGGTAGCCTTGTCATACAGGCTTTTAATGACTTCAATAATTTTAGGGCTGATGTTGTACACTCTCCTGGTTGCCCACAGAGCTGCATGCCAGACTCGGTCAAACGCCTTTTTGAAGTCTACGAACACATGATATAGATGTTGTTGGTGCTGTAGGTATTTCTCGCAGATTATTCTGAGGTTGAAAATCTGTTCAGTGGTACTTCGTCCTGCCCTGAATCCTGCTTGCTCTTCAGCTATGATTTGTTCAGCTTGAGGTTTTAACCTGTTGAGTATTATTTTCAGGAGGACCTTGCTGGGATGGCTGATGAGGCTGATGGTGCGGTAATTTTCACATTCCTGAAGGTTACCTTTTTTTGGAAGATCTCTTGATGCAAAGTGCAGCCAGCTTTGTTTTTAATACAGGCATTGTATTATTTTTCTTCAAAAAGGTCCCCATAAGATATCAGTGCTTATGTTACGTTTAAGCCACTCATTGTACGATAACACTGTATATAAACTGCCAGCCCTTGATCATGCTGACACCTTGTTAAATAATCTGGGACTTTTTTTTATTTCGACATTGGTTGCACCTGTTCCATAGAAACTTTGAATGAGAGGATTAAACAGCAATTAAATGACTGTCGCGTCACCCGAGCGGGTTCTGCGACGTTCAGCTCAAAGAACGAGTGGAAGGATAGAAACTCAAAAATAAAAAAAAACTAACACAAAATGCCAGATGAACAATCACACACTTTTATTCAACAATGCCACACACACAGGAGATATGGGATACTAAACCACCCTCAACCCCTATCAAGACCCCCAACCCAGTATTTACTAAACAATTACCTCCCTTGTCTAACTGAAAACCCCAGAACTATACACAACAGAGTACCCACAACAGTATGCAACAGCAATGACAATCAGTTAAATTTCAAATAACCAAAATGAAAATTCAACATTAAATCCACAATTACGAAAAACTTGAAATTCAAACGTATGGAACTAGCTGGCTTACAGTTCAAAGTCAATGTTCAAAACCTAACTATCGATTAATTGAGCTCAACGTAATACCGCGGTTAAATACTCAAGTGAAGAAAATAATTTACACTAGATATGTTTTTAGGTGTGTGAATGCGAATCTGTATGTGTGTGGATGCGGTGTAGCTGAGATCCTGTAGCTGTTGGAACGTCTCGTCCGAAGCAATGGTAGGTCCGGCAGTGATGGAGTGTCACTCCCCAGCAGAAGCGCCGACAACAAAAGTGGACGTCACGGTGGTGGCGGTGAGCCCAAGCAACATTCAACCCCTCAGCGGCAAGGGTAGAGGTCTCAAAGCTGACGTCCCCCTTCACAATGATACCGCAGAGACACGTAGGCGTCGCAGAATTACACCAGTAGTAGGGCGTAACAGTAGTGGTACCGGTAGATAAAACAGGAGAGAACTACAATCGAAGCCCAATCCTGTGGACAAATAAGGAATCTCACTAGCTTGTCCACAAAAACTTAAACACTACATAACAGAATACGCCTTTCGCCGTCCGCCATCTTGACCTATTTATACATGCATCCCAAAACACAATGAATTTCCTAACTCTCTCATTTATCTCTTTCATCACACATGATTATTTATATAAATGTACATGATTATTACAACTGCATTCCCATTCATACCATAGCGATTCATCTCAATCACACCTCCACGGGTGACGGGCGACGACGACTCGCAGTACAGACGCGACGTTGACAGGCTGGTAGAGTGGTGCCAGCAAAACAGCCTCGACCTCAACGTGGGGAAAACGAAAGAAATGGTCACAGATTTTAGAAGATCCGGAAGTGCGCCAGAGCCGTTGACAATCGGTGACCAGGTCGTAGAGCAGGTCGACGAGTACAAGTACCTGGGCGTCACCGTCAGCTCCGACATGTCATGGACCAAGCATGTAGACAAGGTAGTCAGCAAATGTCACTCCAGGCTGTACTTCCTAAGGAAACTGCGCCAATTCAAAGTCAACAGCGAAATTCTGACCTCCTTTTACAGAGCCAGCATAGAGAGCGTGCTGAGCTTTAACCTGACCACGTGGCTGCATGGATGCAAAGAGGAGGACAGAGACAGACTGAGACGGGTGGTCAGGCAGGCGGAGAGGGTGGTGGGGTCGCAACTGCCCAGTATCGAGGAGCTGGAGTGCAGCCGCACTGTTAGAAAGGCTAGCAAGATAGCGGAAGACGAGCTGCACCCACTGCATGGCGAGTTCCAGATGCTCCCCTCTGGCCGCAGGTACAGGGTTGCCAAGTGCAGGACCAACCGTTTCCAGCAGACGTTTGTCCCCTCTGCAATCACGCTACTTAACGAGCAGTTAAAATAAATCTCCATAGCATTTGGGCAGGGTAAAGTGGGTGGGGGTGGGTGGGAGTGGGGTAAGACAAACTGTAACTTGTCTTAATAAGTGCTACCTTCATCAGTTTCTTTCTATTTACTGTATGCCGTATGAATGTGTGCGAAAATTATCGATTGTGTGCGAATAATGTATACTCACTAGTCATGTAACGTATTATTGGTGATGATATCAATTGCGCATTAGGCCTATGTATTTACTAGTCATATTGTGTACTAGTCATGATAATTTAAATGGAATCTTTGTCCATCAAGTTTTTTTTAAAATTACTACCATGCTGTATGAATGTGTGCGAAAATGTATTGATTGTTTGTGCATGATGTATACATTGACTATTAATGTAATGTGAACTGTGAGGCGTTGTATGTTGGTTTAATCAATTGACGTATAGACTGTGATGTGGGTGCTTGACGCGATTAGGTGACATGATATATATTGACAGTGTTTGCGGTTCTATTTTGTGATCTGATTGCCTGATGTGTGATGTCTGATTGTTTACTTTTTATAGCCTATTTTGTGTAAATGTGACAAAGCAATGTCTGCTTGCACTGTGCTGTAATGTATTGTATTGCGTATGAACTTATAACCTATATTCTGATGTATTCCCATATGCGCAAAACAAATTCTTCACATGAAGTCAATAAATCTTGAATCTTGAATCTTGAACCTTCATTACCCCTCTCCACGTTATAATACATTTTCTTTTCACAATTGTTTCTATCACACTATAATACAAACACGCTTCCCTCGTATCCATCACCTTCATCACCCCTCTCCAACGCAGTACATTGTCTCCCTTCCATCACATTCATCACCCCTCTCTCTCTCTCTCTCTAACATGCGTACTTCGTTGTCGCCCTTTGACCCACTTGGCAACAACAGCAACGACATTATTTATACAGACGTTAAACCAAGAAAATCATATGAAAATCATATAAAATCGATAAACAACTATTTACCAAAATACATCCCTTACACCCTCATTCACCATCATTCATTCACGTACGCAGACTCGGAGCACAGCCACTAAGGAAAAGAATTGCAGGATTCACCCACCTTTAGGTCTTCGGCTTGTGACACACAGATGCACGTACACTGCACAACATAACACTATAACAACACACTGCACACTGGTTAGTCTGAGAGTTCAAATCCGTTTCTGGCTAATGCTAGCTACGGCTGGGACATCTCAATACTGGCGAAGTACTTGAGCATTAGCAGGTGCCCAATAGAGGGCCACACAGGGTTTAGAACAGAACTCTACACCTATATTACACAATAGATGGCAGTCACAGTCCTCCCACTACAGACCTTTTAACATCCTTGTCCCGACGAGGGCAACAAGACCTTGGGTGGTTCGAAACACTTCGAATAAAGACCCTTCCAGAAGACGTTACGCTAACCTGACACACAGTCACAACGCTACTTCTGTCAAAAGTCCGACTGCATGCATAAGCAACCAAAATGACTCTGCTAGCAAAATCGCATAGCAGCACACAGGACAAACTCGAGTCGAGCTCAGTAACCCCATTTCTAATTCCGCATATGCCCTATCCGCGTTATGCACGTGAAACCACAAATATTTACATCTTTCATACGCAGTAAAAGAAACTGCTGATATCTATGTACACTGTATATTAGAGATGTGCAACTATGCACAATATATAGCCGTCTCTAGCACGTGTTGAAAACTCGTGTCGTCACAATGACCATTTTTTAGAGACATGTCAACATAATTACATAGTTTACATGAAAGTACTGCTTGTATCGTTTACCGAATGTATAATGATCACTTCTGCTTTTGAGATATTATTTGATCCAGTTAACACTAGTGATGAAGAAAAATAATTTACTAAATAATACTTTCATTCCTTATTTTGAATGCACACTTGTTCCTCAGCGGAAGCTCCAACAGCGTTACATTAAACACATGTGGCTCACACCACAATCCACGCAAGTACACTACAACGGACAATTAAAACGTCGTGAATAATCATAATGTAAGAGTCATAAACAGCCAGCACAGTACACAGTACACAATTCACTAGTATAAACAAAGAATTAAAAGCAACCTTCTTAAGACTAATTGAAATGTAAACGTCAAAATAAAAAGAGCAAGTAAAAGCAGTAAAAACAGTCAAATAAGGAACTAAGAAAGCCCATTTGAAAGCCATAATAAAATGAAGGAGAGAGATCAGAGGCTAAACAAATTGAGATTGATTGATTGATTGATTGATTTATTGTTGCTTTAGGTCCAGCGGACTCTTCCGAGCCAAATCAGGACCGGACAACCCCCGATCCGCATAAAAGATCTGCTGAAACAACCCCAGTGGGAAAATTGAATGCCCTCCACCGGCCAGTCACTTTACAATAAAGACATCCCACGCGGGGGACGGCTGAGGGTTGACCTCAACTACGCGAACCCCCGGTTACAAAAACAAAATAGAATACAAACATCATTATAAATCATCAACAAAACACATACATATAAAATGCCTATAAAGCTAAATAGTACAATCATAGGAAGCCCTAGTGACCACCCGGCAGAAAGCGTCCAACACTCCCAAGCTGATCCAACAGACCTCATACACAAACAAGGAGTCTTGTCCAGGAAGAGTTTTCAAGAAAAAAGGTAGGTCATTGATCTAGCGAAGAAGAAGATAGTATAGCAGAGTGAAGGACAGAGCAGGAATAGGAAAGAGTAAATGAGGAAGACAGCGACAGTGGGAATTTAAAGCACCAAATTTCCATAAAGTGGGGATACTATTTATACTGAAAACCCCCGGCACTCCAACGGGGGTACTGTTGCCGCAGTGAATCTGTCTTGCCTATAAAGGAAAGACAGGTTTTCAACTGTGGCTTTCACTGTTCCCTTTATAGGTTTGAACAATCTACAGTGGCAAGATTGCTCATGACCCCAAGGGGTGAACAAATTGAGAGGAAATCATCCATGTTGATGGTTTCAGACTAGGATCACATAAATTACCTGTACAAACACAGAGATACTTAGATATCCCGAGACACGAAGAGTTATTTATTTATGTATTTACATTAGGAGAAATCGGAGATTGATTTCATTATTTCTTCTGATGCATGCACACAGTCTTAAAGAATAATAGAACATCCCTTTTTTCAACCGTTCCTGCATTGCCCAATTTAAATGTAATCATTATAAAGTGTTCGTAATGTTCCAAAGTTCCATATGTGCGTGTGAATGTGTATGTGTGGAGATGGGGTGGGGGGAATTCATGGAGTTAGGGGTGCTATACTTGCCTTTTTATGCACAAAATGGGACTTTTAGCTAACGCTCCACTTTTTTCCGCGCCCCACTTTTTTGCACGTGCATGGGACTGTTTTAAGTACATTCCAGTACTTTAACCAGGAGTGTCGGATAGCGCAGGGATTGGAGCACTCGCTACTGTGTTGCAAGTTAAGCACCGTCCAGTGCAGTTAGCACTTGGATGGGAGACCGCAAAACGTGAAGCGACAAATAACAACGCCCCCAGTTGACTCAACTGTGACTGAGTACCTACTCTCTTAAGGGTAGGGAAGGTAAAGCAGCGAGGGAGTGAGATGGGCATCACCCTCATTACGCTGGCTCAAGATAAGTGTGATCTCCAACATCTCGCTCCCCTACGGCAACAAGGCTATGGGACTACCTTTACCTTCTTTTTTTTTTAGTACTTTATCTGGGACGGGCTGTGTTCTAGACAAATTTGAAGTAAAGGGGTTAGGGGAAGGGTTAGGCTTAGAAGACGGAGTATGTCAATTTTTTTACGAAAAGATACATTTTTAAATCTAATTCTTACATTTTTATTTGAATTTTGCGATCTTTTGTGTTTAAAAAAAAAAGAAACGCTTTCTGATGACAACATTTCGTCCATACCACAATTTGCTATGAATACAGACTTGTGCGTGCGTGTGTGTGCGTGCGTGTGTGTGTGTGTGCGTGTGTGTGTGTGTGTGTGTGTGTTTACATGATTTCTGGTATGTGTTGTACAGTCGAAGGGCGGACGACGCCTCACATAAGCCTATTGTGCAAAAATATCTGCCACGCGTTCTTTGTGGACAAGGCCGCAATTGAGGACTGCCAAAAACGTTGTTCAACGAACTTGAAATAAGTAAGCATAGATTTGTTTATTTTTTTCCTTTCTCTTCAATTTCTTTCTTTCTCTTCCCCACCCCTCTCCACCGCCACACATCCCCCCTTCAGCGTCTCCATCGTCACACATCCCCCCTTCAGCGTCTCCATCGCCACACATCCCCCCTTCAGCGTCTCCATCGCCACACATCCCCCCTTCAACATCTCCATCGCCACACCCCCCCTTCAGCGTCTCCATCGCCACACATCCCCCCTTCAGCGTCTCCATCGCCACACCCCCCCCCTTCAGCGTCTCCATCGTCACGCATCCCCCTTCAGCGTCTCCATCGTCACACATCCCCCCTTCAGCGTCTCCATCGCCACACCCCCCCTTCAGCGTCTCCATCGCCACACACCCCCCCCGCAGCGTCTCCATCGTCACACACCCCCCCCCCCCCTTCAGCGTCTCCATCGCCACACACCCCCCCCTTCAGCGTCTCCATCGCTACACACCCCCCTGCAGCGTCTCCATCGCCACACATCCCCCCTTCAGCGTCTCCATCGCCACACATCCCCCCTTCAGCGTCTCCATCGCTACACACCCCCCTGCAGCGTCTCCATCGCCACACATCCCCCTGCAGCGTCTCCATCGCTACACATCCCCCCTTCAGCGTCTCCATCGCCACACATCCCCCTGCAGCGTCTCCATCGCTACACATCCCCCCTTCAGCGTCTCCATCGCCACACATCCCCCTGCAGCGTCTCCATCGCTACACATCCCCCCTTCAGCGTCTCCATCGCCACACATCCCCCTGCAGCGTCTCCATCGTCACACATCCCCCCTTCAGCGTCTCCATCGCCACACATCCCCCTGCAGCGTCTCCATCGTCACACATCCTCCCTTCAGCGTCTCCATCGTCACACACACCCCCTTCAGCGTCTCCATCGCCACACACCCCCCCTGCAGCGTCTCCATCGTCACACATCCTCCCTTCAGCGTCTCCATCGTCACACATCCTCCCTTCAGCGTCTCCATCGCCACATCCCCCCCCCCCTTCAGCGTCTCCCCACCCCACCCCAGCATTTTTACGAGATCCAGAGTGCCACTCACACCTCTCTCTCTCTATTTCTCTCATTTCGTCGCCACCCCTTTCTCTCTCTCTTTCATCTCTCTCACGTTCTCTCGCAATTTCTCTCTCTATCTCTCTTTAATCTCTCTCACTTTCTATCTCTCCCTCTCTTTCATCTCTCTCTCACTTTATCTCCCTCTCTCTTTAATCTCTCTCACTTTCTCTCCCTCTCTCTCTCACTTTGATCTCTCTTTCACTTTCTCTCCCTCTCTCTTTCTTTGATCTCTCCCTCACTTTATCTCCCTCTCTCTCTCTCTCTCTTTGATATCTCTCTCACTGTATCTCCCTCTCTCTCTTTCATCTCTCTCTCACTTTATCTCTCTCTCTCTCTCTTTGATCTCTCTCTCTCACTTTATCTCCCTCTCTCTCTCTCCCTCTCGCTCTCTCTCTTTCATCTCTCTCCCACTTTCTCTCCCTCTCCTTCATCTCTCTCTCTCACTTTATCTCCAGCTCTCTCTCTTTTTCATCTCTCTCTCATTGTATCTCCCTATCTCTCTCTCATCTCTCTCTCACTTTATCTCCCTCTTTATCTCTTTTGATCTCTCTCTCACTTTCTCTCCCTCTCTCTCTCTCTCTTTCATCTCTCTCTCACTTTATCTCTCTCTCTCTCTTTCTCTCTCTCTTTCATCTCTCTCTCACTTTATCTCCCTCTCTCTCTCTCTTTAATCTCTCTCTCACTTTATCTCCCTCTCTCTCTCACTTTCTCTCCCTCTCTCTTTCTTTCATCTCTCTTGATCTCTCTCTCTTTCCTTTTTTTCTCACTTTACCTCCCTCTCTCTTTCATCTCTCTTTCACTTCCTCTCCCTCTCTCTCTAGTTAGTCTCTCTCTCACTTTCTCTCCCTCTCTCTCTAGTTAGTCTCTCACTTTCTCTCCATCTCTCTCTCTTTATCTTTTCCTGTTTGTCTTTCACTCGCCCTCACCCACCTCCGACACTTAGTCTTTCTTTCTCTGTCTTACTCTCTTTGTCTTTCGTTCTGTCCTCCTCTCTCTTCCGGTCCTGATTTGGCTCGGAAGAGTCCGCTGGACCTAAAGCAACAATCAATCAATCAATCAATCTCTCTCTTAGTCGTTCTCTCTGTGCCTTTCTTTTTTTGTATTTCTGTCTTTCTCTTGTTTATGTCTTCGTCTTGCTTTCTCTGTCTTTCTCAATTTGTCTCTCTCTTTCTCTTTGTCTGTATGTGTCTTTCTCTGTCTTACTTTCTCTGTCGTTCTCTCTGTGCCTTTCTTTGTCTTTCTCTGTCTTTCTCTGGTTTATGTCTTTGTCTTGCTCTCTCTGTCTTTGTCAATTTGTCTCTCTCTTTGTCTTTATGTTTCTTTCTCTCTCTTACTTTCTTTGTTGTTTTCTCGGTGTCTTTCTTTCTGTGTATTTCTCTCTTATGTCATTTTCTCTGTCTGGTTTATATCTTTGCCTTGCTCTCTCTGTCTTTCTCTCTTGTGTCTTTCTCTCTGTGTCTTTCTCTGTTCTTCTGTCTTTTTTCTTCTTCTGTCTTTTTTCTTTTTCTTTTTCTTTCTCTCTGTCTTTCTTGTTGTCTTTCTCTTTGTTTTTTTCTCTGTCTTTCTCTCTTTGTCTTTTTCTCTCTCTTTCTCTCTTTGTCTTTTTCTCTCTTTCTCTCTTTGTCTTTTTATCTGTGTCTTTCTTTCTGTCTTTTTCTTTTTGTCTTTCTCTGTCTTTCTCTGTGTCTTTCTCTCTTTTGTCTTTCTCTCTTCGTCTTTCTCTCTTTTGTCTTTATGTGTTTCTCTGTCTTTCTCTATGTCTTTCTCTCTGTGTCTTTCTCTGTGTCTTTCTCTTTGTCTTTCTCTCAGTGTCTTTCTCTGTGTCTTTCTCTCTTTGTCTTTCTCTCTGTCTTTTTTTGTGTCTTTCTGTCTTTCTCACTGTGTTTCTCTCTGTGTCTTTCTCTCTGTCTTTGTCTATCTGTCTTTTTTCCTCTACCTTTGTCCTTTTCTTTCTGACTTTCCCTCTCTGTCTTTCTCTAGCCACTGCTAGCTAGCCGCTGTAGCGATGAAAATATCATCTAGTGCAGCGTAGAGCGTATTGTTGCAGCATTAAACAAGGAAAATCTCTCAGGAAGTCGTAGACAATTAGTCATAACCACTCCAATATTTATTTCATTCATATTTATTGGTCTGTCTTTTCCATCAAAATCATTAAAAAATAAAACCACACACACACACACCTACACACACACACACACACACACACTCATCCGCACGCGCGCGCACTCACACACACACAAACTTACTAAAGCTACATAATGAGGTCTATGCCAGCTATGTGTGTGGAACGGGGCAAGGTCACTCTGCCAGTCCATATATCCAGCCTCACAGTATTCCGAGTAGACAACAGGCACTGAATTTGTATTCATACTTATCTTCAGCGACATGTCAAAATATTTATCAACCTGAAAATTAAACTGTTATAGCCTACATTGAACACAAATCGTTCAACATTCATAGTTTTGTGAAACTTGTGACTGACCAGCAAAAATTGTTGCATCTGATACCTTTCCATTGCTTAATGCAGAGTACAGACGCCTATGGCTGTTTCTCCTCACTATGACATCACCATCACCTAGTTGACCGCTGGAAGTCAAGTTCAAAACTGCTTGTACATCACGTGATGTCCTGGAGAAAATCAGTAGCCAGAGCGGTGTTTTTGCAATATTAAAAATCGACCTTGAAAACTAAATTAAGAAAGATTATCGTCTTCTTCTTCTTCTTCTATCTGTCTGTCTCTTTGCCTGCTTGTCTGTCTAGCCTCTGTCCATCTGTCCTTCCCTCTGTCTCTGTCTTTCCCTCAGTCTCTGTCTGCCTGCCTGTCTGTCTGCCTGTCTGTCTCTCTGCCCTCTAACTCTCCTTTCACCACCTGTTTTCATCATGAAGTATTGACCTGCAAAACACAAGGAGAAGAGGACATCTAAATCTTCTTTCACAAAGGGCGTAATTACATGTGACTGCAAATTATACTCACAGTGTTGAAGAAACGGAAACTTCGATGGTATGGCCACGTCACCAGATCATCAGGCCTTGCAAAGGCTATTCTGCAAGGCACAGTGCAAGGAGGTAGAAGAAGAGGGAGACTGAAAAAGAGGTGGGAGGACAAAATTCGAGAATGGACTGGTTTGACACTGAGCGAAGCCATCAGGGCTGCTGAGGACAGAGAAAGATGGAGAATGCTGGTTAAACGATCATCTGTGGTGCCCCTACTACCTCCGGGTTACGGGATAGGATAGGATAGGCAATTATACTTGGATTTGCCTCTTGAAAGCTATTGTAACAAGATACGTACATATAGGTCGTACATGGCTTTTGGGCCAGAGAGGCTCGCAACCATTTTGCCAGAAACTGGTCAGCTCGGGCCAATGCCACGCTTAGCCGGATGTTGACTGACCTACTTCGCACTAAGGCTGACACGTCAACATCTTGATGCAAGGTGAAAACATTACTGTGAGTTTGATGCCGTTTTATTAAACATTTACACCAAATTGAGTTGCATTTCATTATTTTAATGCTTCTTCATTTCTATGTAATTGCCACGTCACCCGAACGGGCGTCACGTGACTTCAGCTGATACAACGAGTGGAGGGATACACACTCAAACTAAAAAAAATTAACACAAATGCCAGATGAACATTTACACTTTTATTTCACACACAACCACACAGGAAAATGGGGAATCTAACCCAACCCCAATCAGGGGCGGACGAGGGGGAGTGTTTCCGGGGTTTCCGGACCCCGCCCCCCCCCCACCCTCCCAGCCTAAAAAAAAGAAAAAAAAGGGAAAAAAACACGAAGAAGAAGGAGAGAGAGAGAGAGAGAGAGAGAGAGAGAGAGAGAGAGAGGGAGAAAACTAAAGTTTTAAATATATATCTATAAGTGATTGATTTGTTTCCTTTAAACAGATCAATCACTTATATATATATATATATATATATATATATATATATATATATATATATATATATATATATATATATATATATATATATATATATATATATATATATATATATATATATATATATATATATAATATATATATATATATATATATATATATATATATATATAGATATATATCAGGGTGGAGAACAACTGAATCAAGAAATCTCTGAAATCCGGCCGGGGCCCGGGGGCCAAGCCCCGGTATTCGCCCCCTGGAAGAAAATGAATTTATGCAATTTTGAAAGTAATGTAGGGCCTCTCCTGAAAGCAAAAAGCACAAAGTAAACATGAATAGAAACAACAACAACAACAACAAAAAAGAATGTTTTATGCACATGTCTTTCCAAAAAGTTAAGAATATTGATTTGTAGGCCTAACAAAGTTTGAGGTCCACCACTGTTACACACAAACTCCACATTTCCAATTTTACTGGGCAAACGTTTGTCTATTTTTTTTAGCTGTAAACAGGCAAGAATTTTTTTTTATAATTTTAGAGATATTTAGGGGAACGTTAGTAAAAACACCACATCTTAGGTATTAGTGACTAGTGTATATATTTAAATGAAATAAAATGCAAAATGAACAGAAATAAATTCTCTTTTGATTTCCAACCTTTTCATACTTTTCTTGTCATGTCTTGTTTTTTATTACTCCATGTGTATATAAAAAAAAAGTTTTTAAAAGTCCAAACAAGCCCCCTCCTCTTCTTTACTTTCATGCCAGTCTGAAAGATCGTATGCATGCACACTACTGACACTAATTGTCTAATGTCTGATAAATGGAAGCATGTAAATTCCCCTTCATCAGTCGAAGAATCCAAACCATCCATTTTAGACACACACACAAGAAAATTTGAAGAAAAAAAAATCGAAAAAACGAACGCATCACAGAGAAAACTTGTGGAAATGCAGTCGAATGTTTTCACAACAAAATAAACCGGAAGTCAATTGCCGGAAGTCTCGCAATCTTTCAAACAACGCGAGAATATAACCACATGGTTGATACGGACGTTTTGCCTGTTTAGACCTTCGACCGCTTTTGGCCGATTTGCCCAGTAAAGGGTAGCCCTCAGCTTCTCACACTCGGAACTCAATATTTTTTTCTCGAAAATGCAAATGCCTTCCGCGGAAATCCGCGGATTCGCGGAAAATTCTCCACCCTGAGATTCTATCTATCTATCTATCTATCTATCTATCTATCTATCTATCTATCTATCTATCTATCTATCTATCTATCTATCTATCTATCTATCTATCTATCTATCTATCTATCTATCTATCTATCTATCTATCTATCTATCTATCTATCTATCTATCTATCTATCTATCTATCTATCTATCTATCTATCTATCTATCTATCTATCTATCTATCTATCTATCTATCTATCTATCTATCTATCTATCTATCTATCTATCTATCTATCTATCTATCTATCTATCTATCTATCTATCTATCTATCTATCTATCTATCTATCTATCTATCTATCTATCTATCTATCTATCTATCTATCTATCTATCTATCTATATATATATATATATATATATATATATATATATATATATATATATATATATATATATATATATATATATATATATATATATATACACACGCCTACCTCGGTCCGTCCGTCACAGTCCTTCACTAGCGTCTTTTAAAACGAACTTGAAGACGCTTGGGGTGTCGGATAGTGCAGTGGTTGGAGCACTCGCTACTGTGTCGAAAGTGAAGCACCGTCCGGTGCGGTTAGCACTTGGATGGGTGACCGCTAAGGTGTGAAGCGACAAACAACAACGCCCCCAGTTGACTCAACTGTGATTGAGTACCTACTCTCTTGAGGGTGGGGAAGGTAAAGCAGCGAGGGAGAGAGTTGGGCATCACCCTCATTACGCTGGCCCAAGATAAGTGTGATCTCCAACATCACGGCCACAAGGCTATGGGACTACCTTTACCTTTTTACCTTTTGAAGACGCATCTTTTTAGAGAGGCTTTTTCTTAGGCGCCATGAGTGAGTGTTGTTAGTTATTTTTGGTGTTGAGATGTATATGTGGTTGTGTGTTATTGACCAATGTACGCATGTTGTGTTTACATTTGTTTATGTAAAGCGCTTTGTGATTTTGGAAAGCGCTGTATAAATTGCCTGTTATTATTATTATTATTATTATATATTCTTAAAATTAAACTATAAAAAAACAGACATAAATATCTATCTATCTATCTATCTATCTATCTATCTATCTATCTATCTATCTATCTATCTATCTATCTATCTATCTATCTATCTATCTATCTATCTATCTATCTATCTATCTATCTATATCTATATCTATCTATCTATCTATATATATATATATATATATATATATATATATATATATATATATATATATATATATATATATATATATATATATATATATATTTCATTTTCTTTTTATCCTATCCTATCCCATAACTCGGAGGTCGTAGCGGCACCACAGAACCACAGATGATTGTCTAACCAACGTACATGTACTCCATCTTTCCCTGTGCTCAGCAACCCTGATTGTTTCGCTCAGTGTCAAACCAGTCAAGTCTCGAATGTTGTCGTCCCATCTCTTTTTCGGTCTCCCTCTTCTTCTACCTCCTTGCACTGTGCCTTGCAGGATGGTCTTTGCAAGACCTGATGATCTGGTGATGTGGCCATACCATCGGAGTTTCCGTTTTTTCACCACTGTGAGCAGGTCATCGTGTTGTCCAATGGCTTGTGTGATGGTCTGTCGGACTTCGTGGTTGGTGATGTTCTGGGTATAGGAAATGGCCAGAAGTCTTCTGTAGCACCTCATCTCCATGCTTTGTATTCTTCATTAGAGATCTGCTGTGAGGGTCCATGTTTCGCAAGCATATAGGAAGATGGAGATGACAAGGGAGCGCAGAAGCCTTACTTTGGAATGCAGACTGATGGTCCTGTCTTTCCATATTGGCTTCAACCTCGCCAGGGCAGCAGTTGTTTGTGCGATCCTGGAGAGGATTTCCTGTCGGGACCCATTGTCTGATACAATGGTTCCTAAATATTTGAAGCTATGCACTGTGTTGAGGGATTGGCCTTGGACTTTGATGTCCGTGTTGATGCCATGGGTGTTGTTGGTCATCACTTTGGTCTTCTCTGCACTTATTTCCATTCAATAGGCTCTGGAGGTGGTGTCGAGCCTCTGTACCAACCGTTCAAGTTCTTGTTCCTCTCCAGACAATTCATCAATGTCATCCGCAAAACGAAGGTTGGAGATTGCTCTTCCCCCTATGCTGACTGTGCCTTCGTGGTCTGCAAGGGCATCTGACATGATGCGCTCTAAGAAGATGTTGAAGAGTGTTGGAGAGATTAGGCATCCCTGACGCACACCGATTGTTGTTCTGAACCAGTTTGCGATGGCGCTGTTGTGGAGGACTGCACTGGTAGCCTTGTCATACAGGCTTTTGATGACTTCAACAATTTTAGTGCTGATGTTTTACACTCTCATGGTTGCTTACAGAGCTGCATGCCAGACTCGGTCAAACGCCTTTTTGATGTCTACAAACACATGATATAGATGTTCTTGGTGCTGTAGGTACTTCTCACAGATTATTCTGAGGTTGAAAATCTGTTCAGTGGTACTTCGCTCTGCCCTAAGTCCTGCTTGCTCTTCGGCTATGATTTGTTCAGCTTGGGGTTTCAACCTGTTGAGTATTATTTTCAGGAGGACCTTGCTGGGATGGGTGATGAGGCTGATGGTGCGGTAGTTTTCACATTCCTGAAGGTTACCTTTTTTGGGAAGAGTGATGACAAGCGACTGGGTCCATGGTGTAGGCCACTCCCCACTCTGCCACATCTTGTTACACATTATGGTGAGTGCGTCGATCATCGCTTCTCCTCCTGCTTGAAGCAGTTCCGCGGGTATGTTGTCCACTCCCGCTGACTTCCCCTTCTTCAGCGATTGCACTGCTGCCTCAACGTCTTCTCGGAGAATTGGGAGGATTTCTTCTTCTTCTCTGTTCTCTGGACATGCTAGAACTGATGGGTCTCCGTTTGGTTTGTGGTTGTAAAGGTCAGAGCAGTACTCTGTCCATATTTCCAAGACTTCTTGTTCTTCTGTAAGGCATAAGCCACTTGCTTTGGATCGTAGAGACCTTTGGCTGTTTAACACTTGTCAGCGGCTTCACAGTCTGGTAGGCCTTCTTGCTGTTGTTCTTGTTCAGACTGTTCTCTATTTCCTGGCATTGAGCTTCTATCCAGTTCTCTTCTGCTGTGCGCATGCCTTTTCGGATGTCATTGTTGATTTTTCGGTAGGCATCAGCTCCTTGTCAGGTGTTTTTTTTTCTTTTTCATCTCTCTTCGTTTATCACACAGGTCCAAAAGTTCAGGTGTGATCCACAGCTTCTTCTTTGACCGGTGCTTTCCAAGGGTCTCCGTGGCGGCAACTGTCGCAGTGGTGTCCTGGAGAAAATCTGTAGCCAGAGCGTTTGTAAAATCATTGTAAAATTGCATTGTAAAATCGATCTTTAAAAAAAACACTTCTTCTTCTTCTTCTCCTCCTCCTCTTCCTCATCCTCCTTTTTCTTCTTCTTCTTCTTCTTCTTCTTCTTCTTCTTCTTCTTCTTCTTCTTCTTCTTCTTCTTCTTCTTCTTCTTCTTCTTCTTCTTCTTCTTCTTTTTCTTCTTCTTCTTCTTCTCCTGTCTGTCACTTACTTGCCTGCACCCCTTGGGGTCATGAGCAATCTTGCCACTGTAGATTGTTCTAACCTATAAAGGGAAAAGTGAAAGCCCCAGTTGAAAACCTGTCTTGACTTTGTAGGCAAGACCGATTCACTGCGGCAACAGTACCTCCGTTGGAGTGCCGGGGGTTTTAGTATAAATGTTGTCCCCACTTTCTGGAAATTTGGTGCTTTGGATTCCCACTGTCGCTGTCTTCCTCATTTGCTCTTTCCCATTCCTGATCTGTCCTGTCATTCTGCTATACTATCTTCTTCTTCGCTAGATCAATGACCTACCTTTTTTCTTGAAAACTCTTTTTGGACAGGACTCCTTGTTTGTGTATGAGGTCTGTTGGATCCGCTTGGGAGTGTTGGACGCTTTCTGCCGGGTGGTCACTAGCACTAGGGCTTCCTATGATGTTATTATTTAGCAATATAGACATTTTATATGTATGTGTTTTGTTGATGATTTATAATGATGTTTGTATTCTATTTTGTTTTTGTAAACGGGGGTTCGAGTAGTTGGGGTAAAGCCTCAGCCGTCCCCTGCGTGGGATGTCTTTATTGTAAAGTGACTGGCCGGTGGAGGGCATTCAATTTTCCCACTAGGGTTGTTTCGGCAGATCTTTTATGCGGATCGGGGGTTGTCCGGTCCTGATTTGGCTCGGAAGAGTCCGCTGGACCTAAAGCAACAATCAATCAATCAATTAATCAATTACTTGCCTGCTTGTCTTTCTCTTTGTTTGCCTCTTACCATCTGTTCTTTCCTCTGTCTTTCTACATCTCTCTCACCTCTAGCTCTCCTATTTTCATTGAGCACCTGTCCTGATCATAAAGTATTGACATAAAAACACCAAAAAGAAGAGGACACAATCTAAATATTCTCTCACAAAGAGCGTGACTAAATGTGTCTGCAATTAAACTAGTCTATGGGCTCAATAACGCACTTCTTCAACGCTATTGCAACCAAATATATAAATATAAGACGCTCGTGGGTTTTGGGGTAGAGAGGCTCGCGACCCTTTTGCCAGAAACTGGTCAGCAAGGGCCAACACCACACTTAGCCTGATCGTTGACTGACCTACTTCGCACTAAGGATGACACGTCAGCATCTTAATGCAAGATGAAAACATTATAGTGAGTCTGATGTCATTTTAATAAACGTTTAATCCATACTGAGGTACATTTCTCTTGAGTAAAAACAAAGTATATCTATCGTACTAGACAAGATAATCATACAAAGAATTTATAAGGTTCTTATTATTGTGGTGAAAGTCCTCCGATAGGCATACTAGTTAGCAAGTTTGCAGCTTGTTCGTCCGCGGAGAATGATCGGCCATGACGTTTAGACTTTCATTACGCAAGTAGCAACACAAATAATGATTATGTATGTCAATTCAAGCAATTGGTCATATGTTTACGTCAAGTAATAATAATAATAATACAGGATGCTATATACGCGCCTTTCCCCAAATCAATCAGGCTCAAAGCGCGGCGATCTATACCAACATACACGCTCACTTGTCTCATCCACCCTCACACACACCAAACACACATCCATCACTCAAACAAGTGGTGTAAAGGCAGGGAGATCGCTATTAGAAGACGGAAATAAAATCGAATTTTTATTTTTGAAATTTTTATGTTGACTGCGTCCTGTACCATTATTGAAGGGAGGGAGGAAACCGGAGTGCCCGGAGAAAACCCTCGGTGACCTCAATAGTCTCGTACCTAAGTCACATACGTTCGCCCCTTGCGGGAATCGAACCCGCGACCTTCGGCATAGGAAACCGGCGACTTATCCACTGCGCCACGAGGCCACCCCTCGAAGCCATTTAAGAAGTGTTTTGGCATTGTGCGGTTGGGATCAGACCCGCTTTAACCTTCACAGCTCTTTGTAAGTAAAAGTATTTAAGGCAAGCATCTGATAGGGAAGATCTCAGTGTGTGCCTAGTCACCAACCAGTTGACGTGCAGCTGCCGACCGTTCCCAGCATCAACCATCACGTGGTCTTGTCCACCTTTTCTCTGATTACATATGACACGTTGTCTGTGAGGGCAGGTTGGACGCAGGTTTTTCATTTGTATCATCACAGCCTTCAAGTCGTCTTTAACACAGCAAAGACAGCATCAACATCGCCATCAACCACTGCAACAACAATTATACTTCCACCACAACTGAAAACAAAATCAACCACCACAACACATCCTAGCAACAATTGACCATGGTTGTGCTCCGACCAGCTGTGTTGTTGGTGTTACTGATGTCCTTTACTATGGTCAGCCCTCGTAGTGACGAACCACTACGTAAGTCATCATCATCATCATCATCATCATCATCATCATCATCATCATCATCATCATCATCATCATCATCATCATCATCATCATCATCATCATCATCATCATCATCATCACCATTGTCATCATTGTTGTCATTAAGCTTTGTAAGTAAGTAAAGGGTACAGAGGCTTTGAACTTGCTGTTGGTTTCCTAGTAAAGTGGGGTAACTGTTGTTTTGGGTTGTGAGCGTCCGTCCGTCCGTCTATGCCCGCATTTTCTCTGAAACTATAGGCTGATGTCTTTGAAACGTGGCATGTACAATGAACTTCGGATATAGTAAAGTGCCCTGGGACCAAATAAATCTTTAGTATAACCGAATATTTAATACAACCGAAAATCCGTTTACAGTTAAGTTTTTAAAGTTTACTTTACTATAACCGAAACTTCGTTTATAATACAGTTTTAGAGGTTGACTTGACTATAACCGACTTCGTTTATAATAACGATTTTAGAGGGTTAATTTAGCATAACCGAAACTTTGTTTCTGTTTTAATTTAACGTTTATTAATCCGACACTCTCATTATAAAGAGATAGAAAACGCTGGTCTAAAGTGTGTGTGGGTGCACAGGGCTGGATCAATCCATTTTCGAAGGAGGGGGTGGGGTGGGGTGCTAGTCTAGTTCTTTTTAAAATGTATGGTACAGAGTGGTGAAACACCTCAAGTAAAACTCGTGGCGCAATGGATAAGTCGCCGGTTTCCTATGCCGAAGGTCGCGGGTTCGATTGCCGCAAGGGGCGAACGTATGTGACTTAGGTACGAGACTATTGAGGTCACCGAGGGTTTTCTCCAGGCAATCCGGTTTCCTCCCTCCCTTCAATAATGGTACAGGAGGCAGTCAATATAAAAATTTCACAAATAAAAATTCGATTTTCTTCCGTCTTCTAATAGCGATCTCCCTGCCTGTACACCACCTGTTTGAGTGATGTATGTGTATTTGGTGTGTGTGAGGGTAAAATGAGACAGGTGAGCGTGTATGTTGGTATAGATCGCCGCGCTTTGAGCCTTGGGGAAAGGCGCGTACATAGCATAGCATCCTGTCCTGTCCTGTAACTTACTGCCTTACATAACGTATGTCCAGTTGAACAAAAACTTCCATCTTCTACTTTCTTTATTTTACTTATTTTATTTTTTTTATTTATTTATTTGTTGTTGCCAAGGGGTGGGGGTGGGGGATGCTGCAGCACTCCTAGCACCCCGCCCCTACCCCCTGGATCCGGCCCTGGTGCAAGTAAAGAAGAAGAAAAGCAAAACAAATCAGTGAACAAAATAATGACTTCTCGAATTTCCATCTTTTACCAGGATTTCTGCAGACTGTAATCGTCTGTGTGTCTATTTTTCTGTGTGTTCACGTAACTCAACATCGTTCTAAATTGAGCTGACATTTGGCGCGTTATATACATGTACATTGGAATTGGATCCCATTAATTGATTAGATTCACATAGTTGAACAGTTAAAATAAGACAGTGCAAATCGAACGAATCGCTTTCGTTATTACATATTTTAATTTAGATTAATATTTCTGTGTTGGTTTGTTGTCCCTTGCTGAATTCCACACGAAAACTATGTTTTCCCATTTTAAAAAACACCCCCACCCTCCCCAGCTCCAGCCCCACAGCCCCGGACAGCCGTCTATAACTCGTCGTGGAGACGTTTGTCTTACCAGAGTTGCCAAGTTGTTGTTTGTAGATTATAGTCATACGACACTTTCGCATATAGGTGACTACTGGACCGATTTATACTGACACCAGCGGGCCAGTTGTTGGTAAAGGGGAAAATAATATGATCACACGTTGACCAATCCGGGATTCGAACCAGAGACCTTTCGGTTATTAGCAAGACGCTCTTACCAACTGAGCTACCCGGCCCCACTGTTGCCAAGAACAAAATTCAAAGTATTTATTTGAGTGGTTGGACAAGCAAGCTCTCTCTCTCTCTCTCTCTCTCTCTCTCTCTCTCTCTCTCTCTCTCTCTCTCTCTCTCTCTCTCTCTCTCTCTCTCTCTCTCTCTCTCTCTCTCTCTCTCTCTCTCTCTCTTTGTCGAACATGGCCTTTTCAAAATTTAGATTTTCTTCTTCTTTGTGTTTCCCTTCCCCCCCACCCCCCAATGGGTATTACCTATTGCTATCGTAATTACAGGTAAATAGCAATTACATTACTTGAGTGAACATTATGAATATGCACTCATCGTCAAGATCTATTGTTTCTGGACACAGCCACATGATAACAAGTGATATTTCACGAAAGTGAAAAGGTCCTTTTAGCCTTTCGTATTAAGCCACCAGAAATAAACGGGAAATAGCTGAAAAATATACTTTTTGTTTTAATGAACACTTGCAGTAGGTCCATTGTCCCTTATTGGATTCCATTACGCTCACATATGTTGATTGATTATTTTTGTTTATTAACTCGGGTATTATAAACCCTTCAAGAATACCTCTCTTATAACCCAGTTTGTGTATATTGATTGAAATGTTACAGTATTATTTGTTTATGTCCGTGTGTGTAAGTTCACGTGTGTTAGAGAGAGAGAGAGAGAGGGTAAGAGAAAGAGAGAGAGAGAGAGAGAGAGAGAGTCCGTTACCGATAAGAGATAACATGTGAGCCTTCGTGTCCTAAATATTTCAAACCAACCCTTTAATCGGAAGGATAAATCATAAAAGTAGATCATGAATTGTACATGTTGTACTATCGTCATCGTGCAAAAAACAAAAAGCTCACAAAATTAAAGCAAACAAAGACATGAACAAAACCTAAACAATATGGTGGATTTAAAAAAAAGATGGTTTGTCTTGCAAAGCCATGCAACAGCTTAGGAATAAATCTCTTCTTTACTTCTCATTTGAAAGTGCAGTCCAGTCAAAACGTTGGTTTCCCAGTTCTCCATTGATTCGGATTCCTCTCAGTACAAAATGTATAATTATAATGTGTTCAACTTATAACACCCTTATTTAGTCATAAACGCATTTCATCATGTATAGCGAAAGTGAAGTCTAATTTGCTTTGTAAGTTTCTAAGCTAGGTACTCTTTTTCTGCCAAACAGTTAAATCTCTCCTTCAGTTTTTCACTCTCCTTCATAATCACTGTTACTGTTGATGCCGAAATTGCCAATTGTTCAGCAATTTTTTTTTTCATCTTCAAGTGCGTGAATTAGATCTATTTTAGGCTTCAGGGTAAGCGTGATGACGTCAGTAACTCTGGTGAAACTTTAATACAGTAATCTCCCTTGAATCTTTATTATAAGCGGCAGCAAAACTCGCCAGGGGCCTTAGAAAACACTTTATTATAAGCGGACTTTACTATTTTTTTAAAAATTATATCCGATTTTTTAAAAACAGAGACAAAGAAGAGTTTTGGTCGGGACCAAGACTGGACTTTACTAAAACCGAATATTTATTTTATCCGGCCTTTATTATATCCGGAGTTCACTGTAGTTAGAATATACATAAATATTCCAACCCTTTGACATGCATTTGTGACTATCGGGTGAGGTCATCATGGGCAGGTCCTCATTGGTTGTTGTTTTCTAATCTCATTTTTTCGCAAACTACTGGGAGGGATTTGGTTCGCACTTGGTATGTACTTAGACCTTATGACAAAACCAAACTTACGCCAATCGAGTGATGTCATGGTGACCCCAACTGCCTTTTTTAAATTTTTTAAAACGTCTATGTAATTAGATTGTACAGATGCCTTGAACCTAAAACAAACTTATGTATGTGGATTGATGTCATCGTAATGTCGATATTATTATTTATTTGAAACTTAGTAGTTTATGTGTATTATCTTTCTTTGTATCATTTCGTATTTCCAGACGTATCTCATTATATCTGGTTGGCCAGTTGGTCCGTAGTTGCGCTGGAAGCCATTTCAATATCTCAAGATCGTCCAAAAAGCGATTTTTTGGAGTTTTGGTGTACAGGTTATTTCAACTCATGGGCCAACTCATTTGTCTAAAAGGCTGCTGAACCTAGGTTCGGGATCTGAGAACCTGTACAAAAATGATTCTTGAACCTCCAGGAACCTTCCAGTTAAGACAAGCCATTTTGAAGGCACCGAGACGAACACACAAATAATTGAAAGACGTAGCACGTGCGTCATTTTGAAGCTTTCGTCATTTGTTTTTAATTTTGTACTGTGTCGCTCTGAGGACCAATCAATTGCAGGGAAAAAACCCTGACGCACAGGAACGTAATTGCTGAAGGATTTTTACGGTTGAAAATCAGTCTGAAACAAGCTCTGCAAGAGGACGACTCGGTTACAATAGGCGCTGGCCTAACTAACGGTTTTTTCGACTTTTTTACCAGCCACTAAAAAAGCGTTGTGTCCTAAATGCTCACAGCCTATGTTGATGGTGGAAATACGATTAGTTTCAAATAGGACCACAGTGAGGAACATTTAGACACGAGTTTTGGAAGATTTGGTATGCTGTGGGAGCTACACTTCCATTTTGGCAAATTCTGTCAGCGACGATGAGCAACATTTCAATGCTACAGATATGTGTGTGAAAGGCGTACTGCAGCCGTAATAGCAGGAGTGTCATAGCTAGTTTATTCAGACACCGTTTGGGTATGTAAATCGCCGGTTGCGTGCAATTCGTGGCTGGAAACATCCGTGAAATCATAGATATCAATAGGACGAGGGATCGAAATGCGGTTTCGTCGGTATTTGTGTCGGCAATGGTCGCGCGAGCGTGGCATTAGTTTCCAGTTGCGAATGAGTGAATAAATGAACTGTGCGTTTCGTAACTCGACCGTTTCGTGCATGTTTGCATGTAAATTTAATTAATTCGGGTTTTTAACAGCGCGAAGAATGCAGAAACGTATTCTTTCGTTAGCAGTTAGGGGATGGTGTAGGCGGAAGTGATGGTGAGACTGATTGACGTCATCGCGTGAATATGGCGGCGTCTCGCTATCATTTCCGTGTTTATCATGTTTCAGGTGTTTTTAGTTTTACTTTTAGTTTTACTTCTAGTTGGATTTTTAACTTGGTGTTTTTGGGGACAATCTGGACATTTGCAATTTTATGTATTCTACCATCCTCATTCTATCATGGATCGTTGAAATGAACATCATTCAAAGACATCATTCTACATGCCGGACTATGTGAATCTACATGTGTGATAACAATAACGGGACTATTCCTATGAAGAATCTGTAAGAACAAATAATATCATCGGTGTTATATAAAGACTATCTACTACTACAGATATCAACAACTAATCTGTTGTGTGTATAACATTCAACTGTAAAGTTCTATAGACTTTGAGTTTCGACATATAATAACTTTTATAAACAAGTGGAAGCTGGGCTGTAAACGGAGTGTGCATATTGACAATACAGAGAAGACATATCCACCGAAGATCTACAATAAGGAGCTACTCCACGAGTGAATGAAAACACAATAACCTGCCTATCTGACTGAAAACACTAATTCTTTTATTATCACGTGTTGAAGCGGGAGCTGATAAACTGTAAGTAGATTTATAATGCTAATTGTGTCTTGAAGCGAGCCGTTTAGTGACATCATCGGGGCCTACGATCGAGTTTTGAACTTTATAGCCACTTAGATTGTTTCAGCCAATCGGGACACAGGTAGAGGGTTAGAACCAGTTCTGGCTGATTCAGTCCAAGCCAAGTAGGAGGTCAGTTGTGTGGAAAGCTCTGAGGAGTACACAGTTACCCTCGAGCAGAGAAATATCTCCACTGATAGAACAGGGAAGCAGTGCTTGTTGAATTTTTGAATTCAATCAAGTAACCACGGGCCTGACATTGTCGAACAGGTAAATGAACATACTTCTGTTTCATCGTGATGTATTTATATTATTGTTGAAATTATGTTTGTGGAATTTGCTATGCATAGATTTGAATTGTTAGTCCGATTTTGCCTTACCACGTGGAGAAGCCGAACATGTGTCAAGCACGACCGGTTTTGACGCCATGTTGTATACCTGACGGAACCACTGTTGTTTAACCTATACGTATGCTTGCAGACCAGTGGCTGTAACAGTGAATGTTTATAATATTGTTAATTCTTTATGTGTATAGTTAGCCATGATTTATATTTATGTATGTATAGGAAATTAGAGTGGAGATTCCAGTGGACCACCGACTTAGCAGAATGTTCGTCGCTTATGTATAGAGATGTGGAGCTATCACTGAGGGCTACTTTGGCTTTCAGTGAGACGCTCTGCACAGACCTATTATTCAGGGTTGTGCAGAATTTCGTCTCATAATTATGTTACAGACGAGCAGGCAGGATATCGTGAGCCCAACTCAACAGAAGAGCAGAACCTAATCTACGATTCGAGTCATCTACAGCATCGTGCGCAGATAGCCCCAAACGTCGTACCAAAAGTCAAGGACTACACGATGACCCAGCGTGTACCAGAAGCTACCTCAACGCAGTATTTTAAACACGCAACACTTCAGGAAACAGTGCACTAAAACTGTAGCAAAAGGACCCCAGTAGTCCACTCTTCATGAACGGTAGTAGCCAGTGCCCTATGAAGAAAAAAATAGCTGCCTAGATTATCAGCGAGCGAACCATTCGCATTGACAATTGAACTTTTAAGTTAGATTTGTACTTCGAAGATCGTGTATAGAGTAGAAGAAATAAATGTGTGATTTTAACTATTATCAAGTGGCTGGACTACATATGATTCAAAGCCGTGTGAAAGCTAGTGTGACAGTAATCGTTTACCATTTTTCTATCTATCTCTGTACCCCAGCCTTAACACAGACCGAGCTAAACAAATAAATGTATTAAAGTAATTCACCGGGTGACTCACTAGCGATTCGCATAGAATAGACGTGAGGGTTACAGCATTCCATTGTGCAGAGCCAAGCAACAATAAAACCTCACGTTACAGTAGGGAAGGTAAAGCAGCGAGGGAGAGAGATGGACATCACCCTCATTACGCTGGCTCAAGATAAGTGTGATCTCCAACATCTCACTCCCCTACGGCAACAAGGCTATGGGACTACCTTTACCTTTCTTTTTTTTTTTTTTTTTTTAGTACTTTGTCTGGGACGGGCTGTGTTCTAGACAAATTTGAAGTAAAAGGGTTAGGGTTAGAAGACGGAGTAGGTCAACTTTTTTACGAAAAGATACATTTTTAAATCTAATTCTTACATTTTTATTTGAATTTTGCGATCTTTTGTGTTTAAAAAAAAAAAGAAACGCTTTCTGATGACAACATTTCGTCCATACCACAATTTGCTATGAATACAGACTTGTGCGTGCGTGTGTGTGCGTGCGTGTGTGTGGGTGTGTGTGCGTGTGTGTGTGTGTGTGTGTGTGTGTGTGTGTGTGTGTTTACATGATTTCTGGTATGTGTTGTATAGTCGAAGGGCGGACGACGCCTCACATAAACCTATTGTGCAAAAATATCTGCCACGCGTTCTTTGTGGACAAGGCCGCAATTGAGGACTGCCTAAAACGTTGTTCAACGAACTTGAAATAAGTAAGTATAGATTTGTTTATTTTTTCCTTTCTCTTCAATTTCTTTCTTTCTCTTCCCCACCCCTCTCCACCGCCACACATCCCCCCTTCAGCGTCTCCATCGTCACACATCCCCCCTTCAGCGTCTCCATCGCCACACATCCCCCCTTCAGCGACTTCATCGCCACACATCCCCCCTTCAGCGTCTCCATCGCCACACCCCCCCTTCAGCGTCTCCATCGTCACGCATCCCCCTTCAGCGTCTCCATCGTCACACATCCCCCCTTCAGCGTCTCCATCGCCACACCCCCCTTCAGCGTCTCCATCGCCACACACCCCCCTGCAGCGTCTCCATCGTCACACCCCCCCCCTTCAGCGTCTCCATCGCCACACACCCCCCCTTCAGCGTCTCCATCGCCATACCCCCCCTTCAGCGTCTCCATCTTCACGTTTCCCCCTTCAGCGTCTCCATCGCCACACATCCCCCCTTCAGCGTCTCCATCGCCACACATCCCCCCTTCAGCGTCTCCATCGCCACACCCCCCCTTCAGCGTCTCCATCGTCACGCATCCCCCTTCAGCGTCTCCATCGTCACACATCCCCCCTTCAGCGTCTCCATCGCCACACCCCCCCTTCAGCGTCTCCATCGCCACACACCCCCCTGCAGCGTCTCCATCGTCACACCCCTCCCCCCTTCAGCGTCTCCATCGCCACACACACCCCCTTCAGCGTCTCCATCGCCACACCCCCCCTTCAGCGTCTCCATCTTCACGTTTCCCCCTTCAGCGTCTCCATCGTCACACATCCCCCCTTCAACGTCTCCATCGCCACACCCCCCCTTCAGCGTCTCCATCGCCACACACCCCCCTGCAGCGTCTCCATCGTCACACCCCCCCCCCCATTCAGCGTCTCCATCGCCACACACCCCCCCTTCAGCGTCTCCATCGCCACACACCCCCCTGCAGCGTCTCCATCGCCACACATCCCCCCTTCAGCGTCTCCATCGCCACACATCCCCCTTCAGCGTCTCCATCGCTACGCATCCCCCCTTCAGCGTCTCCATCGCCACACATCCCCCCTTCAGCGTCTCCATCGTCACACATCCCCCCTTCAGCGTCTCCATCGCCACACATCCCCCCTTCAGCGTCTCCATCGCCACACATCCCCCCCCTGCAGGGTCTCCATCGCCACACATCCCCCCCCTGCAGGGTCTCCGTCGCCACACATCCCCCCCCCCTGCAGGGTCTCCATCGCCACACATCCCCCCTTCAGCGTCTCCATCGTCACACATCCCCCCTTCAGCGTCTCCCCATCCCACTCCAGCATTTTTACGAGATCCAGAGTGCCACTCCCACCTCTCTCTCTCTCTCTCTCTCTCTCTATTTCTCTCATTTCGTCGCCACCCCTTTCTCTCTCTTTCATCTCTCTCACTTTCTCTCTCAATTTCTCTCTCTATCTCTCTTTCATCTCTCTCACTTTCTATCTCTCCCTCTCTCTTTCATCTCTCTCTCACTTTCTGTCTCTCTCTCTTTCACTTTGATCTCTCTTTCACTTTCTCTCCCTCTCTCTCTCTCTCTCTCTCTCTTTAATCTCTCTCTCACTTTCTCTCCCTCTCTCTCTCTTTCATCTCTCTCTCACTTTATCTCCCTCTCTCTCTCTCTTTGATCTCTCTCACTTTATCTCCCTCTCTCTCTTTCATCTCTCTCTCACTTTCTCTCTCTCTCTCTCTCTCTCTCTCTCTCTCTCTCTCTCTCTTTGATCTCTCACTTTATCTCCCTCTCTCTCTATCTCTTTCATCTCTCTCCCACTTTCTCTCCCTCTCCTTCATCTCTCTCTCTCACTTTATCTCCATCTCTCTCTCTCTCTCTTTCATCTCTCTCTCACTTTATCTCCCCATCTCTCTCTCATCTCTCTCTCACTTTATCTCCCTCTTTACCTCTCTTTGATCTCTCTCTCACTTTCCCTCTCTCTCTCTTTCATCTCTCTCTCACTTTATCTCTCTCTCTCTCTCTCTCTCTCTCTCTCTCTCTTTAATATCTCTCTCACTTTATCTCCCTCTCTCTCTCACACTTTTTCTCCCTCTCTTTCTTTCATCTCTCTTGATCTCTCTCTTTCCTTTTTTTCTCACTTTATCTCCCTATCTCTTTCATCTCTCTCTCACTTCCTCTCCCTCTCTCTCTAGTTAGTCTCTCTCTCACTTTCTCTCCCTCTCTAGTTAGTCTCTCACTTTCTCTCCATCTCTCTCTCTTTATCTATCTTTTCCTGTTTGTCTTTCACTCGCCCCCACCCACCTCCGACACTTAGTCTTTCTTTCTCTCTGTCTTACTCTCTTTGTCTTTCGTTCTGTCCTCTCTCTTCCGGTCCTGATTTGGCTCGGAAGAGTCCGCTGGACCTAAAGCAACAATCAATCAATCAATCTCTCTCTTACTTTGTCGTTCTCTCTGTGCCTTTCTTTTTTTGTATTTCTGTCTTTCTCTGGTTTATGTCTTCGTCTTGCTTTCTCTGTCTTTCTCAATTTGTCTCTCTCTCTCTCTCTTTGTCTGTATGTGTCTTTCTCTGTCTTACTTTCTCTGTCGTTCTCTCTGTGCCTTTCTTTCTTTGTGCCTTTCTTTATTTGTCTTTCTCTGTCTTTCTCTGGTTTATGTCTTTGTCTTGCTCTCTCTGTCTTTCTCAATTTGTCTCTCTCTCTTTGTCTTTATGTGTCTTTCTCTCTCTTACTTTCTTTGTTGTTTTCTCGGTGTCTTTCTTTCTGTGTCTTTCTCTCTTATGTCATTTTCTCTGTCTGGTTTATATCTTTGCCCTGCTCTCTCTGTCTTTCTCTCTTGTGTCTTTCTCTCTGTGTCTTTCTCTGTTCTTCTGTCTTTGTTCTTCTTCTGTCTTTTTTCTTTTTCTTTCTCTCTGTCTTTCTTGTTGTCTTTCTCTCTTTGTTTTTTTCTCTGTCTTTCTCTCTTTGTCTTTTTATCTGTCTTTCTCTCTTTGTCTTTTTATCTGTGTCTTTCTTTCTGTCTTTTTCTTTTTGTCTTTCTCTGTGTCTTTCTCTGTGTCTTTCTCTCTTTTGTCTTTCTCTCTTTGTCTTTCTCTCTTTTGTCTTTATGTGTTTCTCTGTCTTTCTCTATGTCTTTCTCTCTGTGTCTTTCTCTGTGTCTTTCTCTTTGTCTTTCTCTCAGTGTCTTTCTCTGTGTCTTTCTCTCTTTGTCTTTCTCTCTGTCTTTTTCTGTGTCTTTCTGTCTTTCTCACTGTCTTTCTCTCTGTGTCTTTCTCTCTGTCTTTGTCTCTGTCTTTTTTCCTTTACCTTTGTCTTTTTCTCTCTGACTTTCCCTCTCTGTCTTTCTCTTTTTGTCTTTCTATCTTTGTCTATCTCTGTATATATCTGTCTATCTCTCTCTCTCTTTCTCTCTCTGTCTTGTTCTTTGTCTTTCTCTCTCTCTCTCTGGCTTTCTATTTTTTTCTCTATCTTTATATTTTTCCCTCTGATTTTCCCTCCCTGTCTTTCTATCTTTGTCTTTCTGTGTCTTTTTTTCTCTGCCTTCCTGTATCTCTGTCGTTTTCTCGCTCTTAGTTCCTTTAAAGGAACCCATTTTGGCCACGACGAAGCGACATTTCGGTGTCACAATCACAGCGAATTTTGCCCCACTGTAAACTGGAACACAAAAAAAAAACAAAAAACTACTTTATTTTAAGGTGGTGGGGGGTGGGGTGGGGTGGGAGGGAAGTATAGTATAGTATAGTATAGTAGAGTATAGTATAGTATAGTATAGTATAGTGTAGTGTAGTGTAGTGTAGTATAGTATAGTGTAATTATAGATTATAGTCTCACGACACCGTAGCGTACAGGCGACTAGTCTACTATTCTGACACCAGCGAACCAGATGATGGTAAGGGAAAATAATCTGGTCACACGTTGGCCAATCCAGGATTCGAACCAGGTACCTTTGGGTTACTAGTAAGACGCTCTACCAACTGAGCTACCGGCCCCACTATATTACAGGAGTTTTCTGTGCCTTTAAATAGCCACTGCTAGCTAGCCGCTGTAGCGATGAAAATATCATCTAGTGCAGCGTAGAGCGCATTGTTGCAGCATTAAACAAGGAAAATCTCTCAGGAAGTCGTAGACAATTTAGTCATAACCACTCCAATATTTATTTCATTCATATTTATTGGTCTGTCTTTTCCATCAAAATCATTAAAAAATAAAACCACACACACACACACCTACACACACACACACACACCCACACACACACACAGAGCCACTCTACATATACGCACGCAGACATCCCAACTGATTTGGTTTCATCAAGTGATAGATACTGTAAAGGGATGGATTTTGGCGACTCCCCTGCCACAGATCCATTTTAACATCCACAGTGAGTGTTGACCATTAAAAAGTATGCTTTCCAAAATAAAAACAAACAAACCAAAAACTCTTTGGAAAGCACGGCTTTTTTATATTTAAAAATTCCGTAATGTGTGTACCTATTACTAGCTACAACTCAAGCACTAAAAATATAATAGCAGATGACGCTTTTACTGTATTGGTGTGCCGGTAAAGAGGGCCAATCACTTTCTGTCACAACACAACTGTAAAATTCAAGGTTGGAAAATAAGAGTGCAATCATAACAGTCTAGAAAATGTTTATCAATAGGAGATCTAGTGAGAACTTTCACACCTCCAGTAATACCTTTCATCATCATGCAAATTAAAAAAAAAACAATTTAAAATACAGTAAGGTCTTGACATCCTGTGGCCTAACTCAACTGACCCCAATTTTCCAAACGTATTCTATGTGTGTAATATAAGTTAATTCCAGTTTAGTCACCTTGCCCTGCCATTTTAGGCACCCAGGAATGCAAATGTAGACACCTTGAAATAAAAGTTTAGACACCATGGAATGTATGTTTAGACATCTTGCAGAAGAGTTGAAAATATCTACGCAACAATGAATAACAATCAGGATAATGTTCTAATTGCTGGTCGGTCAGAAGGGAGTCAAACGCAAAATAATCACTTCTTTTCAAAGCCACAGTCATCTGATCATGAGTGATAGAAAGCAGCACATAAACACAAACACACACACACATTTGCAAAATATCATAACTAGGTTTATTTAAGGATGTATGAATCGGAAAGTGTGTGTGTGTTTGGGGGGGGGGTGGGGGGGAGTTTCTATTGGAAAGAGCGCAAAATTCGTCTAAAAATGTAAGAATCTGATGCAAAATTGGCTCTTTCATCTTTTCGTCTAAAAAGTTGACCTAGTTCTTTTCCAATGAGGGACAAATAAGGTGGAACTTTCCTCAAAACTTGCTCAAAAATTGGTTGTATTTTCTCCGTACCTTACCGTACCGGATAGGGCACTCCCTTCTACTTAAAACACTACAACTGCACTCCCATGCACTAAAAGAACACTCCCGTGTACTTAGAAAACAGTGGGGTCCTGGACAAAAAAAAAGAAGTGGGTTCCTTGCAAATGAACCCATTTGTAGCTAAGAAAGGCAAGGTCTGGTACCCATTTGTACGTGTATGCAAGTGCACGCGTACACACACACTCACCCGCACGCGCGCGCACTCACACACGCACAAACATACTAAAGCTACATAATGAGGTCTATGCCAGCAATGTGTGTGGAACGGGGCAAGGTCACTCTGCCAGTCCATATATCCAACCTCACAGTAGTCCGAGTAGACAACAGGCACTGAATTTGTGTTCATACTTATCTTCAGCGACATGTTGTCAAAATATTTATCAACCAGAAAATTAAACTATTATAGCCTACATTGAACACAAATCGTTCAACATTCATAGTTTTGTGAAACTTGTGACTGACCAGCAAAAATTGTTGCATCTGATACCTTTCCATTGCTTAATGCAGAGTACAGACGCCTATGGCTGTTTCTCCTCACTATGACATCACCATCACCTAGTTGACCGCTGGAAGTCAAGTTCAAAACTGCTTGTACATCACGTGATGTCCTGGAGAAAATCTGTAGCCAGAGCGGTGTTTTTGCTATATTAAAAATCGACCTTGAAAACATTAAACTAAATTAAAAAAGATTATCTTCTTCTTCTTCTTCTATCTGTCTGTCTCTTTGCCTGCTTGTCTGTCTAGCCTCTGTCCATCTGTCCTTCCGTCTGTCTCTGTCTTTCCCTCTGTCTCTGTCTGTCTGCCTGCCTGTCTGTCTGCCTGTCTGTATCTCTGCCCTCTAACTCTCCTTTCACCACCTGTTTTCATCATGAAGTATTGACCTGAAAACACAAGGAGAAGAGGACACAATCTAAATCTTCTTTCACAAAGGGCGTAATTACATGTGACTGCAATTATACTCACAGTGGCGTAGAAACGGAAACTCCGATGGTATGGCCACGTCACCAGATCATCAGGCCTTGCAAAGACTATTCTGCAAGGCACAGTGCAAGGAGGTAGAAGAAGAGGGAAACCGAAAAAGAGGTGGGAGGACAACATTCGAGAATGGACTGGTTTGACACTGAGTGTAGCCATCAGGGCTGCTGAGGACAGAGAAAGATGGAGTATGCTGGTTAAACGATCATCTGTGGTGCCCCTACGACCTCCGGGTAACGGGACAGGATAGGATAGGCAATTATACTTGGATTTGCCTCTTGAAAGCTATTGTAACAAGATACGTACATATAGGTCGTACATGGCTTTTGGGCCAGAGAGGCTCGCAACCATTTTGCCAGAAACTGGTCAGCTCGGGCCAATGCCACGCTTAGCCGGATGTTGACTGACCTACTTCGCACTAAGGTTGACACGTCAGCATCTTGATGCAAGGTGAAAACATTACTGTGAGTTTGATGCCGTTTTATTAAACATTTACACCAAATTGAGTTGCATTTCATTATTTTAATGCTTCTTCATTTCTATGTAATTGCCCCGTCACCCGAACGAGCTAGTGACTTCAGCTCATACAACGAGTGGAGGGATACACACTCAAACTAAAAAAATTAACACAAATGCCAGATGAACATTTACACTTTTATTTTACACACAACCACACAGGAAAATGGGGAATCTAACCCAACCCCAATCAGAGGCGGACGAGGGGAGGGGGGAGTTTCCGGGGTTTCCGGCCCCCCCCCCCCCCCCTCCCGAAAAAAAAAGGAAAAAAAAGGAGAGAGAGAAAGAGAGAGAGAGAGAGAGAGAGAGAGAGAGAGAGAGAGAGAGAGAGAGAAAACACACCTAAAGTTTGAAATATATATCTATAAGTGATTGATCTGTTTCCTTTAAACAGATCAATCACTTATCTATCTATCTATCTATCTATCTATCTATCTATCTATCTATCTATCTATCTATCTATCTATCTATCTATCTATATTTTTTTTAATTTTATTTTTTTTGGTACGCGTTTTTGACCTCTTCCACAATATGGAAGCCCTCGCAATCTTCTCCCTAAAAAACTTCAATCATTGCAATCATTCTAAACAATCTCCAGACGAACACCGTCTTTCGTGCTCCACAAAGAGCAAAGCTGACATTTCCCGTCTTCGGCGACATTCTATTTATTTATTTATTTATTTATTTATTTATTTATTTATTTATTTATTTTATTTAGTTTTATTTATTTTTTATTGGGGGGGGGGGGTAAAGGGGGGGGGGGGGTTGTGCGCCACGAGCGGAAGAAATGAAAAGAAAGAAAACGATATTCCTAATGGATAATATAATGGAATACGACAGGAGTGCCCAAAACGTCGATCGCGATCGACCGGTCCATCGCGAAGGCAGTGTGACTGAGTAGATCGCATTTGATGTCCGTGTTGATGCCATGGGTGTTGTTGCTCATCACTTGGGTCTTCTCTGCACTTATTTCCATTCAATAGGCTTTGGAGGTGGTGTCAAGCCTCTGTACCAGCCGTTCAAGTTCTTGTTCCTCTCCAGCCAATTCATCAATGTCATCCGCAAAACGAAGGTTGGAGATTGCTCTTCCCCCTATGCTGACTGTGCCGTCGTGGTCTGCAAGGGCATCTGACATGATGCGCTCTAGGAAGATGTTGAAGAGTGTTGGAGAGAGTAGGCATTCCTGACGCACACCGATTGTTGTTCTGAACCAGTTTCCGATGGCGCTGTTGTGGAGGACTGCACTGGTAGCCTTGTCATACAGGCCTTTGATGACTTCAACAATTTTAGGGCTGATATTGTACACTCTCATGGTTGCCCACAGAGCTGCATGCCAGACTCGGTCAAACGCCTCTTTGATGTCTACGAACACATGATATAGATTTTGTTGGTGCTGTAGGTACTTCTCACAGATTATTATGAGGTTGAAAATCTGTTCAGTGGTACTTCGCCCTGCCCTAAATCCTGCTTGCTCTTCGGCTATGATTTGTTCAGCTTGGGGTTTCAACCTGTTGAGTATTATTTTCAGGAGGACCTTTCTGGGATGGCTGATGAGGCTGATGGTGCGGTAGTTTTCACATTCCTGAAGGTTACCTTTTTTGGGAAGAGTGATGACAAGCGACTGGGTCCATGGTGTAGGCCACTCCCCACTCTGCCACATCTTGTTACACATAATGGTGAGTGCGTCGATCATCGCTTCTCCTCCTGCTTGAAGCAGTTCCGCGGGTATGTTGTCCACTCCCGCTGACTTCCCCTTCTTCAGCGATTGCACTGCTGCCTCAACTTCTTCTCGGAGAATTGGGAGGATTTCTTCTTCTTCTCTGTTCTCGGGACATGCTGGAACTGGTGGGTCACCATTTGGTGTAAGGTTGTAAAGGTCAGAGGAGTACTCTGTCCATCTGTCCAAGACTTCTTGTTCTTCTGTAAGGCATAAGCCACTTGCTTTGGATCGTGGAGACCTTTGGCTGTTTAACACTTGTCAGCGGCTTCACAGTCTGTTAGGCCTTCTTGCTGTTGTTCTTGTTCAGACTGTTCTCTATTTCCTGGCATTGAGCTTCTATCCAGTTCTCTTCTGCTGTGCGCATGCCTTTTCGGATGTCATTGTTGATTTTTCGGTAGGCATCAGCTCACTGTCAGGTGTTCTTTTTTCCTTTTCATCTCTCTTCGTTTATCACACAGGTCCAAAAGTTCAGGTGTGATCCACAGCTTCTTCTTTGACCGGTGCTTTCAAAGGGTCTCCGTGGCGGCATCTGTCACAGCTAAGTTGAAAGTGGTGGTCATGGTGTTGACATCTACTTCACCAGCTCCCAAAATGAGCAGTGGTGCAAATTTACCTCCAATTGTGGCCTAAAATATTTCTGTCACCTCCGGGTCTTGCAGTTTGTCCAGGTCGAACTTCAGTCTAGTGCACTTTGCTGTGTTTACTCTCTTCAAGTGAAGCCGGAAAGACATCATCACAAGATTGTGGTCACTTCCGCTGTCTGATCCTGGAAAAGTGCGTATTAATGTCACATACTCTACCATGACTCACAAGTGCAATGTTTATGGCGTTGCTAAGGAGAGTGCCACTCTAACGGAAGTAAACAAAGTGAAAACAGTCCTAGAGTTGCTTCCCCTGTACCACACTCCCCGTGCATTTCGTGCCGGAACACGCGTCAAAGCGCTCACAGCAGAAGTCCATATCCCTCATTCCTTCTTTGGCACTTGCTCAGTGTGGTGTGTCTACTCTAGCTCTCATTTTTTTGCTGTCTTACTGCGTTCGTCCTGTACTTTGCTGTTACTACCGCCGGCGGAGTTTTGGGTTTCCTTGTCATTTTCACGTAGCTGTTCGTCGGCTTCTACCCCGTCTATGCGCGTCTCTTCTACTTCGGCGGCCGTTCGTTATAAGGAATGTCGTGTTTCCTCTGTACCTTCCTTCGTTTCCTCCCCTGCCGGCATTACCTCTGTTTTGCTGCGTTACGCTTCCGCTCCTGCGCCGCCTGCTTTGTCTTCTACCCTTCAGGTTTGTAGAGTGGTGGTGGTGAGGTGTGGAGTGGCGGTAGTGAGGTGAGGGGTGGCTCCTTGGTCTTGCCAGAAGTGACCTTGGAGCCGTTTCTGGTCAAGGTTACGACCAGAAACATATAAGTGGTCGCCCTAGCTTAGGACCACATTATTTTTCCGGCAGGGATGCCCCGGCTAGTCCGATCAGGCTACCTGTTGAAGCCTTCCCTTCTGCTTCCTGCGGGATTCAGACCGGGTCGGGACTTCTGGCTAATGTCGAGCTTGAGACATATAAAGCACTGCACGCAGTGTTACGTCTGGCTGCGACAGGGGGTGTGGCTTCCGGCTAGTCCGGTTTGTCCCTCACCTCCCCATTCCAGCCCCCATTGCACTCCACTTCCGCTTGCGGTCGTGGGGCGGGGCCTCTGGCTACTGTCGAGCTTGTGACATATAAAGCACTGCACACAGTGTTACGTCCGGCTGCGACAGGGGGTGTGGCTTCCGGTTCGCCGGTTTGTCCTTCACCTCCCCATTCCAGCCCCCTTTGCCCTCCACTCCCGCTTGCGGTCGTGGGGCGGGGGCTCTGGTTTCCGGTACGGGGGTACGGTACACTCGTTACCTTCTCCCGTTCCCGGTTTGGCTTCTCCCTTCCATCCCCCTTTGTTTTCCACTTCCGCTTGCGGTTGTGGGGTGGGGGCTCTGGTTTCCGATTCGGGGGTTCGGTATACCCGTACCTTTCCCTGTTGCCGGTTTGGCCCCTCCCTCCCATCCTCCTTTGTACTCCACTTCCGTTTGCGGTCGTGGGGCGGGGGCTCTGGTTTTCGGATCGGGGTTTACGGTTTACCCGTGGCCCCTTCAGTCTCCGGTTTGGGTCGAGCATTCCCTGTTCACCCTTCGGTCTCTGCCACTTCCGGGTTCGGTTGTGGATCGGGGGTCCTGGCGTCCGGTTCTGATGGTGCGGATTTTCGTTCGTTACCTACTTCCGGATCACATGCACATGTCAATTTGCCTTTCTGTGCGCCAACTTCTGGTTGGGGTGAGGTACGCTTGGTTCCTCCTACCCTCGTTCCTGTTGTCACGGGTACGGGGGTGTTGTTATATCAGGCCCTTTCACCTGATGCTCTTTTGAAGACACCGTTCAGCGCGCTGCGGCTTTGTCCTCCGGTGCTGGAGGAGGTTTCGGTGCCCCTCCCTCCACTCCATTCCTTTCTAGGTGGGCCTCTTGCTCCTGCCGAGTCTAATGAGGCTTGCCTTGTATTCCGGGCGTCTCCTAGGTTTAACTTTTTTGGAGAATGGGCCTCTTCTACGGCTAGAGGTCTTATCGAGGGCGAGGCCTCTTCCTCTTCGTTCGAAAAGATGCCTCGGTTCCCTAGAGCTTCCTCTGTGAGCTCTTTTCTGATTTCGTCCTCATTGCCCGGTATTTCCGGAAAGTTCCTCTCTCGGTCAGTGGTCTGGCACAGATAGAGGGGTTTATTGTTTGGTCCCTTGAGTATACTTCTCTCGCCGACGCGCTGCCTCCTGCGCTGTCTTCGGCTGGGCAGGTATTCTGGGACGACGTTTCGTTCTTTTCGGTGAGGTCCTTGTTACAGGCCCACTATACCTCCTTCGTTCTGGGTTGCGAATCACAGGCTTTTGCCTATGTCATCCTGCTCCTTGTGCATCGTGACGCTTTCGTCAGTCAGCGTCCCTTTTGCCTCCGCTCTTGTCCTCCTCGCTTCGGGTGGGACCCATGGTACCCGACTCTCCCTTTCGGTCCTTACGTTCGCGCGCCTGTTCGTGAGGAGTCGGAGCGGTCCAAGTCGGATGGTTTCGCCTTCTGGGCTCGGACCATACCTTCGGCCCCGCCTTTCTTTCCTGACAGGGGTTCGAGGTCGCTCGGTCCGTAGTCGCTCTTCTCGGGGTGTACGGGGTGGTATCCCCTCTTCCCGTGGCAGGGTTGAGGTGAGCCGTAGGCGTTTGCGCAGTGGCGCGTTTTCCTCCAACCTTCTCCCTGCCTTTCCACCCCTAGGTGTTCTATCCCTCCGGGCGGTTGGCTTGGCTCGCCAGTTTCATGCTTGGCTCGGCCTCCCCTCCACCAGCAGTTGGGATCAAGAGGTGTTTCGGTCGGGGTTCGACCTTCATTGGGGTTCCTCTCGGCCCCCTTTCCGTCGCTCCCCGCCTTTGTTCCGCCCCCTGTCTCCTGCTGAGGCTCAGTCGCTTCTGGACTCGGAGGTCATAGCTCTTCTCCTTTTGGTTTGTTTTGCAGTCCTTGGATTTCCCAAGGATTGTCCTAGTACTCGCTACTGTAGTTCGCGGACTCAGGGTGCGGTTCTCTGCTTATCTTGATGACCGGTTGGTCAAGGCTAGTTCTCACGTTCTCTGTCTGGTGCACACCAGTCTCGTTCTCCTTTAAACGCGGCGCTTGGGGTTCTCTGTGAACCCTCTCCAGTCCGTGTTGTCTCCATCTCCGGTTTTCAACTACCTGGGGTTGTCGTTCGTCACTCGCAATTGGTCGGTCCGCCCTTTAGCTCGTCGGGTGCAGAGGCTTCAGTCCCTTCTGCTACCTTTGGAGGGTTAGGAGGTCGTTTCAGCCAGATTTCTGGCCTCCCCTTTGGGGTCGTTTTGAGTCGGTGGTTTCTCTGGTTCCCCTCGCGGGAGTTCGTAAGCGGCCGATTCAACGTTAGAGCCTCCTTTGGTGGTTAACTTTTTTCGTTTGTGCGCTTGTAGCCAAGCATACAGCGGCTCTGTCATGTCTTAGCCGATCTTCTGAGTCGCCCTCTTTGTGTGTCCACTCGGTATGGACCCTTACCTCTCTGTTCTTCATCCGGTTTGGGCGGAGTGGCTTAAACCTCTGTTCGATCTTTTTGCCATTCGTTACTCTTCCAGGCTCCCCTGTTCGTGTCTCCGGTCACAGACTGCCTGGCTTGGGCGGTGGGCGTGTTGTCCATTTTTTTTGGGAGGGGTTGGAGGCTTATACCTCCCCTCCATTCTCCCTCCTTCCGCGGGTTCTCAGGAGAGCCGAGGAGGAGTCCCCTTCTCTTATTCTCGTGGCTCCCTTTTGGCCAGCTCAGCCCTGGTTCCCCGATCTCCTTCGCCTTCCCCGGGGGAGGTTCATTCTTCTCGCTCTCGGGGCGAGATCGCTTCTGCAGCCTCGATCCGGGATGCCACACGGCAGCCCAAGCGTCCTCCTTCCTCCAGCTTGGCTGTTGTCCGGCCTTCTCTAAGAGGTTTCTGGGCTTCGGGAGGCCTCGGCTGTTCCCGCTTGCATCCTGCTTCTGTCTTGCCATGCTCGAGAGGATGGCTTCTTGGTGTCGGTTCTGTGGTCGCGGCCCTGCTTTCCTGGTCCTCTTCTTCAGCCTTTTCTAGGTATCTTTGTTTCAGTTGAAGTTGCTTCCCTCCGTCCTTTTCGTGCTAATCTGCACTTGTGAGTCATGGTAGAGTATGTGACATTAATATTAAAATTGTATCCCTAAATTTATTATTAATAAGCATACTTACCATGACTCACTTTTATGTCCCTCCCACCTCCCCGCAGTTCCAAATAAGGAATGAGGGATATGGACTTCTGCTGTGAGCGCTTTGACGCGTGTTCCGGCACGAAATGCACGGGGAGTGTGGTACAGGGGAAGCAACTCTATGACTGTTTTCACTTTGTTTACTTCCGTTAGAGTGGCACTCTCCTTAGCAACGCCATAAACATTGCACTTGTGAGTCATGGTAAGTATGCTTATTAATAATAAATTTAGGGATAAAATTTTAATGTCCTGCCAATGTTGATGCTTGATCTGAAGCGTTTCTTGACCATCATTAACATTTACCGAGTAAGTCCCTTTAATAGAATTTTGGAAACCCTCCCCCAAAAACTAAGTGATCCGCCCCTGCCAATCCTTATCTGAACCCACAACCCCAACAATTAACAAACAAAATTAACAATAAAAATAGCCGCCTTTGCTTCTAGATCTAACTCTGTTTTGATCTGCACAGTTTCAAGCTGTAAGTCAACAAGTCGAAATTCGCATTTTGAAGCAGTTAGCATTATTATTATTTTATGATGATTAATATACTGGCACAATTAATACTAAAGAGTAAAAATAATACATAACAAATATTGCACACATACAACGATATTTCACATCTATATCAACAATAAAACCATGACAAAATTTCAAAGCGCTACGTTGATTTCCCTTCAGCACAACAAGCCAAAGCAAGTTCAGAACGAAAAACAGTTTTATTCCAAAGGCTGTCTCATTACTTAATAAATGACATGTGTGTGTGTGTGTGTGCGTGTACGTGTGTGTGTGTGAGTGTGTTTGTTTGTCCAAAATAATTTCATTTAACATTTGCTGTCGTTTAATGTTAGTATGCATAAGTGTAATTATATTCATATGTGACTGTGCATTTTTATCCTCATTCTCATTATGATTGTTGTTATTATTATTGTGATGTTTATTCCTTGTTGATTGTAATTGTACACCACAATGTAATTTCTTGTAAAAGATAATAAAGTTGTATTATCTTATCTTATCTTATCTTATCTTATCTTATCTTAAGTTTATAATGGTCTCAAAAAACAGTTAAATTTGTATTGCAAACACCAAAGCAATTATTTATTTAACTGATATTCTTTTTAAACTGATAGAGTATATTTGTTATATGTATTTTAATGATATGTATTTGAATGAGAAACGCGTATAAAAAAATGTTGCGTGGCAGGTGGAAATTTCCATAAATTATTTGAAAACTTTGGTAAATCAATAAGAAAAACTAACCAGAAACATCTTCTGAATATTTCGGCCTACGCCCAACGTCAGCAAAATCAGACAAAACGTCACTGACCTAATTTACACAATTGAAAACGCACAGCAGCACACTATTCTATTGAAAAAAAAAGAAGTATGTAATAATATAATAATAATAATAATAATAATAATCATCATCATCATAATAATCATAATAATCATAATCATAATAATAACACACAAACATCTACAGGCTGTCCTTGACCAAGTGCCGAAGAAGGACATAGTCATAGTGGAAGGCGACTGGAATGCCAAGGTTGGCCAAGATGCGCACCACAACTGGGAAGACACATTATAACACGAATAGAGAAATACAAATGAAAGATATTATTTGATTTTAATTTGATTGTTATTCCATACCATTGTTCACTCCCCTAATACACACACACACCCATGCACACACACACACTAACTCCCACACACACACACACACACACACACACACACACACACACATATATATATTTGCTGTCGTTTAATGTTAGTATATATATATATGAACTCCAATACGCACACCCCCCCCCACACACACACACCCCATCGCTATTCGAAAAACAATAACAATTTATTCATATAAGAGATTATGTTAAGCAGCAAGCTAGACAAGCCAATTAATACCCAATTAATCATTAAAAAAATTCTTCCTGGCTTAACTATGCAGTGCAGACCACAGAACATACATCATTAAGTACAAACTACGTAGAAAATACAGAGCTGAATACATATAAAATAAAGTACAGATTGTACACACACAAAAACGCACACACAAACTTACTAAAGCTACATAATGAGGACTAAGGCAGCTATGACTGTCTAATGGGCAAGCTCACTGCCAGTCCAAATATCCAGCCTCACAATAATCTTAGTAGACCACAAGCACTGAATTTGTGTTTATATTTATCATCAGCGACATGTTGTCAAATTATTTGTCAATCTGAAAATTCCATTATATATAATATCCTGCAGTGTACGCAAATCGTTCGACACTCCTATTTCTGTTCTTTGTGAACCTTGTGACTGACCAGCAATAATTGTTGAACAGTGTTACATCTTATACCTTTCCATTGCTTATTGCAGAGTACTGCTCTGTGGGTTCGGGCAGTAAATAGAATAGACCCAACGTTTCCCGGCGTGTCGTAAGAGGCGACTAACAGGGGTGATGGGCGAAAGTCTTCTACACAGAAGTCACCGGCCAGGGCGGAGGAACCTCACGTTACTACAGGTTCAACGACCATGTGCTCGGGGCCAAGGCGAGCCACACTGTATTCGTGGATTTCGGCTGTGGCCAACAGCCTGGAGAGGATTGGGCACCGCCAGGTCTTTTTTGCCCAAGACACACTACATGATGATACAATCCACTAATTCCATACCGGATCGGTCGTCGCTCGGCACAAGGACCGCGCCTTCCGTTGGCCAACAGGACGGAGGTGTTAAGTATGCTACTGATGGACAATTTAGCAAGATCCGCACGAGAAACAACATCGTCATAGGAACCTGGAATGTCAGGACCCTAACCGCGGAAGGAAAATTAGAAGAACTGGCCCACGAGTTGGACCACTATCGATGGAACGTTCTAGGCATCAGCGAACTGCGCTGGAAAGGCCTAGGTGAAACAACGACCGACAAAGGCCACAAGCTCTATTTCAGCGGTAGAGATGACAGGCACGAACACGGCGTTGGATTCTTGGTCCACTAGAACATTCTAGCCACTGTCATGGGTTGCCGCCCAGTCTCCAGTAGACTCATTACCATCCGCCTGAGAGCAGCCCCTTTCAACATCACCATCATCCAGGCCTATGCCCCAACATCAGACTATGACGACAGCGAAGTGGAGGATTTTTATGAAAATCTACAGGCGATCCTTGACCAAGTGCCGAAGAAGGACATAGTCATAGTGCAAGGCGACTGGAATGCCAAGGTTGGCCAAGATGCGCACCACAACTGGGGAGACACATGTGGACCCCACTGCAACAACGAGACAAATGACAGGGGTCTGAGACTCTTGGAGTTTGCCAGATACAACAATCTGGTACTGGCAAACACGCTTGGTCTCCACAAAAACTCCAGACGATGGACATGGCACAGTCCTGGCGGGGAGCATCACAACCAAATAGACTACATCATGGTCAAGAAACGCTTCAGATCAAGAATCAACATTGGCAGCACACGCACTTTTCCAGGAGCAGACATCGGAAGTGACCACGATCTCGTGATGATGTCTTTCCGGCTCCACTTGAAGAGAGTAAATACAGCAAAGTGCACTAGACTGAAGTTCGACCTGGACAAACTGCAAGACCCGGAGGTGGCAGAGCTATTTCAGGCCACAATTGGAGGGAAATTTGCACCACTGCTCATTTTGTGGGCTGGTGAAGTAGATGTCAACACCATGACCACCACCTTCAACTCAGCTGTGACAGATACCGCCACTGAGATCCTTGGCAAGCACCGACCAAAGAAGAAGCCGTGGATCACACCTGAGCTTTTGGATCTGTGTGATAAACAAAGAGAGATGAAAAAGAAAAAGAACACCTCACAGGGAGCTGATGTCTACCGAAAAATCAACAATGACATCCGAAAAGGCATGCGCACAGCAAAGGAGAACTGGATATAAGATCAATGCTAGGAAATAGAGAACCGTCTGAACAAGAACAACAGCAAGAAGGCCTACCAGACTGTGAAGCGGAGACCCATCAGTTCTAGCATGTCCCGAGAACAGAGAATAAGAAGAAATCCTCCCAATTCTCCGGGAAGAAGTTGAGGCAGCAGTGCAAGCGCTAAAGAAAGGGAAGTCAGCGGGAGTGGACAACATACCCGCGGAACTGCTACAAGCAGGAGGAGAAGCGATGATTGATGCCCTCACCATTATCTGTAACAAGATCTGGCAGAGTGGGGAGTGGCCTATACCATGGACCCAGTCGCTTGTCATCACTCTTCCCAAAAAAGGTAACCTTCAGGAGTGTGAAAATTACAGGACCATCAGCCTCATCAGCCATCCCAGCAAGGTCCTCCTGAAAATAATACTCAACAGGTTGAAACCCCAAGCTGAACAAATCATAGCTGAAGAACAAGCAGGATTCAGGGCAGGGCGAAGTACCACTGAGCAGATTTTCAACCTCAGAATAATCTGTGAGAAATACCTACAGCACCAACAACATCTATATCATGTGGTCATAGACTTCAAGAAGGCGTTTGACCGAGTCTGAAATGCAGCTGTATGGGCAACAATGAAAGTGTACAACATCAGCCCTAAAATTATTGAAGTCATCAAAAGCCTGTATGACAAGGCTACCAGTGCAGTCCTCCACAACAGCGCCATCGGGAACTGGTTCAGAACAACAATCGGTGTGCGTCAAGGATGCCTACTCTCTCCAACACTCTTCAACATCTTCCTAGAGCGCATCATGTCAGATGCTCTTGCAGACCATGAAGGCACAGTCAGCATAGGGGGTAGAGCAATTTCCAAACTTCGTTTTGCAGATGACATCGATGGATTGGCTGGAGAGGAACAAGAACTTGAACAGCTAGTACAGAGGCTTGACACCACCTCCAGAGCCTATGGAATGGAAATAAGTGCAGAGAAGACCAAAATGATGACCAACAACACCAATGGCATCAATACGGACATCAAAGTCCAAGGCCAATCCCTCAACACAGTGCATAGCTTCAAATATTTAGGAGCCATTGTATCAGACAATGGGTTCCGACAGGAAGTCCTCTCCAGGATCGCACAAACAACTGCTGCCCTGACAAGGTTGAAGCCCATTTGGAAAGACAGGACCATCAGTCTACATTCCAAAGTAAGACTGCTGCGCTCCCTTGTCATCTCCATCTTCCTATATGCTTGAGAAGCATGGACCCTCACAGCAGATCTCCAACGAAGAATACAAAGCATGGAGATGAGGTGCTACAGAAGACTTCTGGGCATTTCCTATATCCAGAACATCACCAACGACGAAGTCCGACAGACCATCACACAAGCCATTGGACAACACGATGACCTGCTAACAGTGGTGAAGAAACGGAAACTCCGATGGTATGGCCACGTCACCAGATCATCAGGCCTTGCAAACACTATTCTGCAAGGCACAGTGCAAGGAGGTAGAAGAAGAGGCAGACCGAAAAAGAGGTGGGAGGACAACATTTGAGAATGGACTGGTTTGACACTGAGCGAAGCCATCAGGTCTGCTGAGGACAGAGAAAGATGGAGTATGCTGGTTAAACGATCATCTGTGGTGCCCCTACGACCTTCGGGTTACGGGACAGGATAGGATAGGATAGGATTGCAGAGTACAGACACCTATCGCTGTGGGTGTTTCTCATCATTATGACATCACCATCACCTACATGTAGTTGACCGCTGGAAGTCAAGTTCAAAACTGCCTGTACATCAAGTAATTTCCTGGAGAAAATCTGTAGCCAGAGCGTTTGAAAAATCATTGTAAAATTGCATTGTAAAATCGATCTTTAAAAAAACCCACCCCTTCTTCTTCTTCTCCTCCTCCTCCTCTTCCTCCTTTTTCTTCTTCTTCTTCTTCTTCTTCTTCTTCTTCTTCTTCTTCTTCTTCTTCTTCTTCTTCTTCTTCTTCTTCTTCTTCTTCTTCTTCTTCTTCTTCTTCTACTTCTTCTTCTCCTGTCTGTCACTTACTTGCCTGCTTGTCTGTCTCTTTGTTTGCCTCTTACCATCTGTACTTTCCTCTGTCTTTCTCCATCTCTCTCACCTCTAGCTCTCCTATTTTCATTGAGCACCTGTTCTGATCATACAGTATTGACCTAAAAACACAAAAAAGAAGAGGACACAATCTAAATCTTCTCTCACAAAGAGCGTGACTAAATGTGTCTGCAATTAAACTAGCACTTCTTCAACGCTATTGCAACCAAATATATAAATATAGGACGCTCATGGCTTTTGGGGTAGAGAGGCTCGCGACCCTTTTGCCAGAAACTGGTCAGCAAGGGCCAACGCCACACTTAGCCTGATCGTTGACTGACCTACTTCGCACTAAGGATGACACGTCAGCATCTTAATGCAAGATGAAAACATTATAGTGAGTCTGGTGTCATTTTATTAAACGTTTAATCCATACTGAGGTACATTTCTCTTTAGTAAAAACAAAGTATATCTATCGTACTAGACAAGATAATCATACAAAGAATTTATAAGGTTCTTATTATTGTGATGAAAGTCCTCCGATAGGCATACTAGTTAGCAAGTTTGCAGCTTGTTCGTCCGTGGAGAATGATCGGCCATGACGTTTAGACTTTCATTACCCAAGTAACAACACAAATAATGATAATGTATATCAATTCAAGCAAATGGTCATATGTTTACGTCAAGTAGCCATTTAAGAAGTGTTTTGGCATTGTGCGTTTGGGATCAGACCCGCTTTAACCTTCACAGCTCTTTGTATGTAAAAGTATTTAAAGCAAGCATCTGATAGGGAAGATCTTAGTGTGTGCCTAGTCACCAACCAGTTGACGTGCAGCTGCCAACCGTTCCCAGCATCAACCATCACGTGGTTTTGTCCACCTTTTCTCTGATTGCATATTACACGTTGTCTGTGAGGGCAGGTTGGATGCAGGTTTTTCATTTTTATCATCGCAGCCTTCAAGTCGTTTTTAACACAGCAAAGACAGCATCAACATCGCCATCAACCACTGCAACAACAATTATACTTCCACCACAACTGAAAAATAAATCAACCACCACAACTCATTCTAGCAACAAGTGACCATGGTTGTGCTCCGACCAGCTGTGTTGTTGGTGTTACTGATGTCCTTTACTATGGTCAGCCCTCGTTGTGAGCTAAGAGGTAAGTAAGTCATCATCATCATCATCATCATCATCATCATCATCATCATCATCATCATCATCATCATCATCATCATCACCACCACCACCATTGTCATCATTGTTGTCATTAAGCTTTGTAAGTAAGTAAAGGGTACAGATGCTTCGAACTTGCCGTTGGTTTCCTAGTAAAGTGGGGTAACTGTTGTTTTGGGATGTGAGCGTCCGTCCGTCCATGCACGCTTTTTCTCTGAAACTATAGGCTGATGTCTTTGAAACGTGGCATGTAGTTAGAATATACCTAAATATTCCTACCCTTTGACATGCATTTATGAAATATCGGGTGATGTCATCATGGGTAGGTCCTCATTGGTTGTTGTTTTCTAATCTCATTTTCTCCCAAACTACTGGGAGGGATTTGGTTCGCACTTGGTATGTACTTAGACCTTACTTAATGCCAATCGAGTGATGTCATGGTGACCCCAACTGCCTTTAAAAAAATTTTTAAAACGTCTATGTAATTAGAATGTACAGATGCCTTGAACCTAAAACAAACTTATGTATGTGGATTGATGTCATCGTAATATCGACATTATTATTTATTTGAAACTTAGTAGTTTATGTGTATTATCTTTCTTTGTATCATTTCGTATTTATAGACGTATCTCATTATATCTGGTTGGCCGGTTGCCGCGATATTTATTTTCCCAACTAGAGTCAAGGCACAAGCCCTAGTCAGTATATAAGTTCTACAACCGGTACGGTATTACGACACGTGTCACTTCCGCTCTTTTGTCGACGATTCTTCTTAATGGCGGTCACTGTAGTTTGGAGGCTAGAAATCGAAAGACAGAAAAATAAATTTTGAGGAATTTTCGTTTGATTAATGATAAAATAACCCTTTAGATAAGCAGATTGATTCAAAATCACTCAAATAATCAAAATTTACACACGAACAGATTGTCGAATTCTTAAATAAGTTCTAAATCTTTCCGTAAAATGTTAATCGAGTGTACGCTCGGAGTGTAGCCGTCCGAACAACAGCCGCTGTGCTCTGTTTTGTAAACCTTTTGCTATGAGACTGGTTGGATAATTTGGATGAAGTAAAAAAAATTAAAATAAATATTTATTAGCATTTCGATTTATTAGCATCAGATTAAAGTTTGTCAAATTGTCACCTCCGCCAACTTTCATATCAAGGCTGATTGCAGACGACGCATGTACGTAGGCATACTGGCTACTGGAGTCCTGTACTAACAATAACATGCCAAAAGTTTATCTGTCGTCGCTCAACTTACAAGAAAATGATAATATTCTCTTAAATTACACATCATAGTTAATGCTGAAACTATAAAATAATAATATTAATTAATAGCTAAATAATTTGTTTAGGTAATTAAGTCAATTTGAAAAATATATTCCCTCGAAATTGGTACATAACATTTTGTAGTAGTAGTAGTAGTAGTAGTAGTAGTAGTAGTAGTAGTAGTAGTAGTAGTAGTAGTAGTAGTAGTAGTAGTAGTAGTAGTAGTAGTAGGGACAATAATAGGCTGTGAGGCCTTTTGGTATGTCCCATCTTTTTAAAATGTAAATCTTATTGTCTTGTCTTGCCGTGTACGCCCACAATCAATCGTGTTGATCATTATGGCATTTGAGAGGTAGGTTTTGTACGCATGTCAAGTACGGATACGGAGCTAATAAGTAAATAACATTTAAATCGTGTCGCTACATGGGAGCTGTGAGTGAAGGGGGAAATGCTGGGTAAGGAGACTGGGGGGATGGCGGGTGGTGTGGAGGATGGGGGAGGGGGGGGAACTTGAGGGTTTTATTGGGAGACTCCCGACACCAAGGTGTCAGCAGCCAGAGCCTCCAGTGCCTCACTGTTGAGGGCATTCCAGTCCTTTATGGTTCGTGGCAGAAAAGAGGCGGCTCTATATTGGGTCCTGCACGAGATTTGTTTGTACTGCTTGTTGTGGCTGCGGCGTTGGCGCGATATCGCCTGTTCCACTTTCCCATTGATGATGGGGCAGTTCGCAGTGCCACTAGTGATCTTGCGCAGCATCTGAAGGCGTGCAGTGCGTCGTCGATCCTCCAGGGACGGCCACCCCAGTGACTCCAGCATGTCCCTAACACTCGATGTGTTGTGATAGCGGTTAGTAGCAAACCGGGCGGCGCGTCTCTGAACTGCTTCCAGCCTGTCGATGCCTTTCTGGGTGTGAGGGTCCCAAACAGATGCTGCGTATTCCAGGATAGGACGCACGTAGGTCATGTAAGCCCGCTCCTTGATGGCCGTAGAGCTCACCTTGAGATTCCTTCTCAGGAAGCCTAGTGTCTTACTGGCCTTGTTGGCGATGCTGCTGACATGTGCGTCCCAGGTAAGGTTGCTGCGGAGGGTCACCCCGAGATACTTGGCCTCAGAGACTGATTCAAGGGTGTGACCGTGTAGGGTGTAGCTAGACTGTAGGGGACGTCTGCTCCTCGTGACTGGCAGAGTTGTGCACTTGTCAGGGTGGAACTGCATGTCCCAGCTCTTCTCCCATTGCTCAAGGCGCTGGAGGTCTTGCTGTAGCTGGACTTGCTCTTGGTTGCTAGTTACCACTCTGTATACAGCTGTGTCATCTGCGAACAGTCTTGTCAGTGCAGTCAGACGGTCTGGTAGATCGTTGATGTAGGCCAGGAATAAGCATGGCCCCAGCACAGAGCCTTGGGGGACCCCAGATCGCACACTGACAAAGGAAGAGCAGCTGCCGTTGACCACTACAGCCTGACGCCTGTCGCTAAGGAAGCTGGCGATCCATGTGAGCACCCTGTCATGGATGCCGTAGCAGCGGAGTTTGTGGACCAACAGACTGTGGTTGACTCGGTCAAATGCCTTCGCGAAGTCCATGATTAGGACGTCTGTCTGCTGTCCACCTTCCATGTTGCACGAAAGCTCCTCGACAAACTCCAGGAGTTGGGTCTCACACGACCGCCCTCTTCGGAAGCCATGTTGGTTGTCGTGAAGGGTGTTGTTGGTGTCGAAGTGGTGCATGACGGCGCAGACGACTATGTGCTCCATAAGTTTGCAGGCCACACATGTCAGGGATACTGGTCTGTAGTTGGCAGGATTGTATTGTTCGCCCTTCTTGAAAATCGGTGTGACGTGTGCAGCCCTCCAGTCTGATGGTACTTCGCCTGAAGACAGGGAGGACCGGAAAATCGCCGTCAGCGCTGGAGCCAGTTCTGCCGCCAGCTCTCTGAGTAGGCGCGGGCTGATTCCGTCTGGGCCAGTAGCTTTGTTGGGGTTAAGGTTTGTCATCAGCTTCCAAACCCCATGTTCCGTGATGGTAATGTTTGGCATGGCTGGGACGTCTTGGTTGGTCATGCCCGTCCTGAGGGTGAACTGCTCCTCAGAGTATGAGGCGCCATCACCGAAGACGGACTGGAACTGCTCATTCAGAAGGGTGGCTTGGGCCTCTGGGTCTGAAGTGAGCTGGCCGTCCTTCTTGAGTGGTGCGACTCCCACATTTGAAGACCTCTGGTTCTTAATATAAGTCCAGAAGCGTTTGTTTTTGCCCGCCTGGTCTGTGTTGTCATCACCCAAGAAGATACCGTTGAGGTAGTTCCAGTAGCCTCGCCGCATCTGTCGTTGTATGGTGCGCTTCAGTTCTTTCACCTGTGCTCGGAGTTCTTCTGAGCCAGTTTTCTTCATTCGCCGGTAGAGTCTGATTCGGCGGTTGATGAGTCGTCTGATGTCTTGAGTGACCCATGGGTGGTTGACCTTCTTGCGTGCGAGCTTGTGTGGAATGTGCTCCTCTGCTGCTTTAAGCAGGCCCTGCTTGAAAGTAGTCCAGAGCTCCTCTAGTGATGCTGTGGCCTGCATCTCCTGCACTATAGTGCTGATTTCCCTTGCAGCCGTCTTCAGGTTCTCCCAGTGCGCTTTGGAGTACAGAGCAATCTGGCGAGGGGCCTGGCGCTTCTTGTGTGGGGTCAGGGAGAATTCGCAGTATGGGATGCAGTGGTCGGATAGGCCTGGGACTACTTCTGTGCGGGGTACAAGTTGGGGGGAGTTAGTGATCAGGAGATCAAGGGTATTGCGGTCTCTTGTGGGCTCTTTCACAAGCTGCTCAAGTCCGTTATCATGAATCATGCTGAGGAAGTCATTGTGAAGAGTAGGGTAATTTTCATTACCTTTCAGTGTCTCGGTCTCCCAGTCCCATCCTGGAAGATTGAAATCGCCTCCAATGAGTAGGTAGGCATTATTTAAGCTTGATGCTCTCTGTAGGGACTGACTGAGAAGTTTAAGGCTAAGCTCGTCAGATTCGTCAGGGCGGTAGAAGGCACAGATGTACAGAGTTCTCCTGCCTTGCAGCTTGACGCGCGCCCACAGAATTTCGCAATCCTCTACTTCAAGTTCTGGGGCTGCATAACTATCTAGATTGTCTCTGATTGCAAGAAGAACGCCACCTCTGTCACCTCTATTGGGTCTGTCTTTCCTATACACGTTGTACATGTTAGGGAAAATCTCAGCAGATGAAACAGATGGGTCTAGCCAAGTTTCAGTTCCTATTACAATATCCGGCTTCAAGGTGCTGAGTAAGTTGGGTAACTCAGCCCTCTTGGAGCTCGCCGATTGGAAATTGATGTTTATAATTCGGAGGGGACGGTGTTTGTATTTATTCTGTTGATTTGCTCTTGTTGGAGTGGAGGCATGTTGTGGGTGGAAGTTGTGAATGGTACTAGGGCCCGGTGATAGGTCGTCCAGCGAGTTGGAAGACCACTCCACCCCGTGCAGGTCGAAGGCCGTTGCACTGTTGGGGTTGCCACATATCACACAGTACCAGGGAGAGTCGCTGATGCCCAGCGCCTCATAATTGTCGGTATCAACACTCTGGCACTGCCCATGGAACCACTGACCGCACTGTTCGCAGGCTAGTCCCCTGTCGCTCCAGACCACAGGCAAGTCGCAAGTCCCACATATCCATGAAGAGTGGGTCTGTGATGAGGAGTGAGAATCTACTGTGTCAGATGGAGAGCTAAAGGTGGATGGGCCTTATTGGTCTGTCGCATGCATAAAAAAGTAATTTTTAAAAGAGTCAGTGCATGGTTTAGTTTTAATTTCTTCAGGGAGGTTATTCCAATAGTTAATTATTCTGTTAGTAAAAGAAAATTTTCTCAAGTTACTGTTAAACTGATGTTTAAAATTTTTTCCTTCCTGATAACGTACGTGTTATATCACAGACAGGTTTAGTAAAAACCATGATTCCAATTTAAATCAACCATATTATTATAAATTTTAAATGTTTGAATTAAATCCCCTCTTAGTCGACCTAGCAGACATGACTAAAGTAAACTGAATCAAAATTATTGTATCAGGCAAGATCATCGACGAAAGAGCAACACATGGACAAGGAAAGCGGAAGTGTAATAAATTTTCGTACCAGTTGTGGTACTATTGTACCGACATGGGTTTTACCCTGTTATGTTATATCAGTTTATAGTCCCCTCTCTTCCCGATAAGGATTTTCAGAGAGGAGACTCTGACTAACTGGGTTTTACCCTGACTCTAGTTGGGAAAATAAATATCGCTGGCCGGTTGGTCCGTAGTTGCGCTGGAAGCCATTTCAATAGCTCAAGATCGTCCAAAAAGCGATTTTTTGGAGTTTTGGTGTACAGGTTATTTCAACTCATGGGCCAACTCATTTGTCTAAAAGGTTGCTGAACCTAGGTTCGGGATCTGAGAACCTGTAAAAAAATGATTCCTGAACTTCCAGGAACCTTCCAGTTAAGACAAGCCATTACAGACTTGGAACAATATCGGGCTGAAATTGGCCGCAGTGTGTACTGTATTAATGTGTGGTAGTAAGGATAGTGGTGGTCTGTATTATCCGAGTGCGAAGTCAACGGTAGGTTCAGTGCAATTGATTGTATGTGTCACGAATTGGCTAGTTTAAACTCTGCCTATCGACTATTTAGCATTGTGTAGCCTTTGTAACAGTAGAGAGTTAGTACAGTACACAGTAGCAATTAAATTACAGCACACTGCGAGCCTGAGCCACACACACAGCGCAGTGACGTCAGCACTTGAGTTTTGAATATGAACATTTTACCCAATGAGAGCTTACGCAAAGCGGTTCGAGCCAGTTTGACTGGGTCCGAGCCTAACACATTTTTGGTCAGTTGGGAGTAATACACCGAAGTGTTAACAGCTAGAAAGCTGGCAGAGAAATCTCTCTACACTTAGACCAGGAAGCAGGACTTAGGAATCGTAGAATTCTATCAAGTCACACGGGCCTGAACTTGTCAAACAGACGGGCAGGCGAGCTATCCAGAGCTATCCCGAGCTATCCCGAGCTATCCTGTGAACCCCACTCCACAGAAACAAGTTGGTTGAGGAACCTCTACCGCACAAGTCGGAACGAGCGACCCGGTAAAACTCCCTGTCAGACCCCACAGCGTGGCCAGGGAACCCAACTACACAACGACACAGGTGGACCAGAAGCTACCTCACAGAAGGACTTCGACCGCACCACCCGCCAGTTAAGTGTGTTATCCCAAGTGCACTTAAACTGATCAGAACAGGACCACAGTAGTCCAACTATTCAGAAACTCTAAAACGGACCACAGTAGTCCAAATCTACATGAGATATACTAGCGAGTGCCCGATGAAGATAGAACAGCTGCATAGACTATCAGCGATCGAACTATTAGCATTGAAAGAGACTTTTTAAGTTAGATTAGTACTTAGAGAACCTTGTATAGAGTAGAAGAAATAAATGTGTGATTTTAACTGTTATCAAAAGGCTGGACTACATATGATTCATAGCCGTGTGAAAGCTAGTGTGACAGTATTCTTTTACCTTTTTTCTATCTATTTCTGTACCCCAACCTTAACACAGAACGAGCTAAACAAATAAATTTATTAAAGTAATTCATAGGGTGACTTACTAGCAGTTCCCACCGAATAAACGTGAGGGTCCATAATTCCATTGTGCAGAGCCCATAAACCCCACGTGACACTTTAATTGGCGAGCCTGCCAGGATGTGTGTATAATAGGAATTGGGTATAAACGGATCTAAGTACAATAAAATTAGATAACAGTAGGAGTAGTAGAATAACTTAGAATAGTGGTAACATTGACTCAGTTTGGGTGCACTATTCTTTAGTTAAAAACTTTTTTGCTTCAATTATTTTTGTGTCTGTATGTTGCATTGTTCTTTTGCAGGTTTTGCTTAAGTAACTGTTGTATGCCATTTGACTTTTGTTTTATTCTATTATTGATTGCAAATTTTATGGTCTTTGCATTGTTGTTATTGACTTGCAATATTGCTAGTGTATTGGTATTCCACGTGAGTCAGAGGTTGTTCATAGACACGTTTGGCAATGTCGGACCCAGTGGCCTTGAGATTGCGTTTCAAGGAATTGGGAGAAGCTTTACACTTAGCAGGGGCGGACCTAATTGCGTATATAAATGCAGAGGTAGAGAAACAGGAGGCTAAGGCAGAGAGAGCAGCAGAAAGGGAGGCGAAGAAACTAGCCTTAGAAGCAGAGCAGAAGAAACTAGCATTAGAAGCAGAACAGAAGAAACTCGAAGCAGATCAGAGAAAAGCAGAATTAGAAGCAGAGCAAAAGAAATTAGAATTAGAAGGAGAACAGAAGAAGGCAGCATTAGCAGCAGAGAGAGAAGCAGAAGTTAGGAGATGGGAGTATGAGAGGGCAGAAAAAGAAAAAGAGAGGGCAGAGAAAGAAAAAGAGAGGGAAGAAAAGGAAAAAGAAAGACAGCATGAGTTAGAGCTAAGAAGGTTGGGATCAGGAGCTTCAAGTTCTTCCTCAACCCCTTCCCACTCAGATCAGCTAGAGGTAGCATCCAACCCTGTACAAGGAATGTCATTTCCACTGGGAACATTCAATGAGAGAGAAGAAGGTCTAGATCTCTATCTGACTAGGTTTGAGCGCCTAGCAACAGAGTATAAACTAGATCCCACTCATTGGTCTTTCAAGCTTAGTCAAGGACTTAGAGGAAAGGCTTATGACATCTACAGTAAGCTACCGACTGACAGAGTGACTGACTATCACAAAGTAAAAGAGGCACTCCTAACGGGATTCGAACTGACAGGAGAATGCTACCGGCAAAAGTTCCGCACCAATCGGAGAGTGAAAGGAGAGAGCTATGCGCAGTTCGCGGATCGGTTGTCCACAACGCTGGATAAGTGGATTAGCCAGTCAGCCACGGCTAAGACGTATGATGGACTGACAGAACTGTTAGTATGGGAACAGCTACGGGAAACCATGACCCCCGAGCTGAGAACCTTCTCAGTAGAGCAGGGCGCGGAAAGACTAGAAGATCTGGTCAAGGTCGCAGATAGGTACGTGGCCGCACACGGAGAAGCCAAGAGCTTCAGGCGAGACCTAAAGCCTAACGGGAAAGAGGCACAGAAACGAAGCCCTAACCGAGAAGAGCGCACCGCGAATAAGCCGAATAACCCCAGACCTGGGCAAAATAAAGGACCCAACACGGAATTCGGGAAAAGAGGTCCCGCAGAACAGAGACGGTATTGTTCGTTCTGCAACAGAAACAATCACTCCACCGCAGAATGTTTCAAGTTGGCCGCACAACGGAGGGAAGAGCGCGAAAGCCGGCCAGCGCACAGAGTTCTAACTCAAAGCAGCGGGAACAAGCCACACACGATCGGAGATCACCCATCGGTGACAGACACGGTCAAGGTCAACGGAAAAGAAGCGAACTGTCTGTATGACACAGGTCTATCATACGACGCGATAGTTAGCGAATCTCTTGTATCGCGCGCGGACTTGACAGACAAGACAGTCGACTTACAAGGAGCAGACTTGACGAAACCGACGACTACTTGCCCAATAGCTTGGATCGAAGTAGAGAGTAGGTACGTCACAGGACGAATCCAAGCAGCTGTTTTACAGAAACCCCTGTATGATCTAGTGCTAGGTTGTAGGTATGTGTTCTTAGGCACGCCCCCAAAAACTGTAGAGATAGCTGCAGTGCAAACCAGGGCCCAAGCTAAAACCCAACCACCCCAGCCCGAGTTCGCTCCGAATCCAGGACTCGAAGAGATCAAAACAGCACAGAAAGAAGACACCTCGATAGCGAAGTGCTTCCAGAAGCTACCCAAGGCGCACACACCCCCGCACAAGGGAGACTTCTACATGGAAGAGGGAGTTCTACATCGACAAGGAGATGGAGATCACACCCAACTAGTACTACCAGCCACCCTTCGAGCCCAAGTACTAGAATTAGGCCACAGCATGCCACTCAGCGGACACATGGGAATTGGAGCCACAGTGCAGAGAATCAGCGCACACTACTATTGGCCAGGAATCACGGAGGATGTCAAGCGCTACGTGAAATCTTGCCACCAATGTCAACGATATTCCCCGCGACATCACACCGTACCAGTTACCTTAGGACCATCAGTAGTAGTCGGCGTGCCATTCCAGCAAGTCTCAGTAGACATAGTAGGACCACTGCCCATGACCAAGAAGAGGAACAGATTTCTACTCACACTCGTCGACGCATGTACGATGTGGTGCGAAGCAGTCCCGTTGCCAGCGATCGACACCAAGAAGATCGCAGATGCACTCATCGCCATCTTTACCAGAGTCGGATTCCCGGACAGCATTAGAACGGACAACGGATCTCAGTTCACCGGCCGCCTGATGCAAGACGTGTTCGAGTTGATACAAGTCCATCACATTCGCACACCACCATACCACCCCGCCAGCAACGGACAAGTAGAAAGACTGAATGGAACCCTTCTCACCATACTCAGGAAAGTCGCCGACGACAATCCAGAAGCGTGGGACACCTACGTGAATGCGGCACTGTTCGCATACCGAGAAACGCCCCATGCAGCCACAGGCTACACCCCGTCAACATTGCTATTCGGCAGACCTCTAGCAGGACCGCTAGAAGCCCTACGCAGAAGTTGGACGGAAGCCAAGATAGACGACACACCCAGAGGTGCCACCAAGTACGTCGCAGACCTGCAGGAAACCCTCAAAGCAACGTGGAAGAAAGCTGGTGAAGCACTGAAGAAGGCAAGAGCCCGTCAGGCGAAGTACTACAACCGCCACGCGAAGGACAGAGAACTGCAAGTCGGCGATCAAGTGCTACTCTTACTTCCAAGTGGAACCAACAAGCTGGACATCGCTTGGAGAGGACCGTACCGGGTGACTGCCAAGAAATCCAAGACAGTCTACCAAGTAGAGGTGAACGGGAGAGCCCGATACCACCACATCAATCTCCTCAAGAAATACACGGACCGACCAGCGACCCCCAGCACTCACAACTTGTTAGCCATCGCCATCGCGGAAGAAGGAGAAAGCATGGAGACCAATGCAGTAGAGTATCCCCTGCACTCCAAAGAAACCTACAAAGACGTGATACTCAACGGAGACCTAGCCGCTAAACAGCAACAGCAAGTACTACAGGTCATTCGACAACATCAGACTGTGCTCACAGACCGACCAGGGAGGACAGACCTCGTTGAAGTAACCTTAACGGTGACCGACCCAACACCCGTCCGCCAGAAGCTCTACCCGATGCCACTGTCTCAGCAGCGAGCCATCAAGGAAGAGATAGACACCTTACTGGCAGCCGGAATCATCTCAGAGTCTACTTCACCCTACAGCGCAGGCACGGTATTGTTGCGAAAACCCAACGGAGAGCATCGACTGTGCATCGACTTCAGACTCCTGAATGCGGTAACGCAGTTCCAGCCAGAGCCACTCCCGGACCAGACAGACCTATTTGCCAAGCTACAGCGAGCGAAGTACTTCTCACGCATCGACCTCAGCAAAGGATACTACCAGATACCAGTGCAACCGCAAGTCCGAAAGTACCTAGCGTTTAGCACTATGGAAGGACACTTCGAGTTCAATGTACTTCCATTCGGACTCCACAACGCACCCAGCATCTTCAGCGCCATGATGCGAAAACTCCTGGCACCCCTGAGCAGCGAGCACCTACATTCGTTTATGGACGACATCCTCATCGCAACACCCACGTGGGAGGAACATGTCACGCTCCTACAACAACTACTCGCCCGCCTCAGAGACACGGGATTGACGGCAAGACCCACCAAATGTCAGATTGGATTCACAGAACTAGAATTTCTGGGACACACCATCAGTCAAGGAAGCCTGCGACCGGTAGAAAAGACAGTGAAACGCCTACTCGACGCTCCTAGGCCCAAGACAAAGAAGGAAGTGCAGTCATTTCTAGGACTCTGCGGCTTCTACCAGAAGTTCATCCCCAACTACAACAGCATCGCCGTACCTCTGACAAATGGAACCCGGAAAATCGCCCCGGACAAAGTCGTATGGACAGCGGAATGCGAGACAGCATTCCAAACACTCAAGGACAGAATGACATCGGCGCCAGTACTCCACCTACCCGATTTGACTCAGCCATTCGTTCTTCGCACCGACGCAAGCGACTTAGGACTCGGAGCAGTACTGCTACAGCGCGACCCCAAGAATGCAGAGACGCTATTCCCTGTCGCCTACGCCAGCAGAAAATTGAGACCCGCCGAGACTCACTACGCCACGTCGGAGAAAGAATGCCTTGGACTAGTCTGGGCCATACAGAAGTTTCAACTCTACCTGTATGGGACCCATTTCACAGTTCAGGTGGACCACCAACCACTATCGTTCCTGGCAGCCTCCAAGTCTTTGAACTCTCGCCTGATGCGATGGGCACTCACCCTTCAGGCGTACTCATTCCAAATCGAGTACATCCCCGGCAAAGAAAACCACGGAGCCGACTACCTCAGTCGCCATCTCGTGGAGGACACAGCAGCTGTCGCCCACCCAACACAACTAAGGGCCACAGCACCAGAATTCGTCCCCGCCCAGTAATACCCTGTCACTAGTGTCCATAGCTACCTGGCACAGCATTGCAGCTCAGGTAGAGCAACTTACTTAGTTTGTAAATAGGACCCTAGGATAGTGCAGTGTTAAACTAGGCTCTGTAGTAGAAAAAGGTCGAATCCAGTAGTCATCGCCTTTTTTCAGTTGAGGGAGCCTGTCACGAATTGGCTAGTTTAAACTCTGCCTATCGACTATTTAGCATTGTGTAGCCTTTGTAACAGTAGAGAGTTAGTACAGTACACAGTAGCAATTAAATTACAGCACACTGCGAGCCTGAGCCACACACACAGCGCAGTGACGTCAGCACTTGAGTTTTGAATATGAACATTTTACCCAATGAGAGCTTACGCAAAGCGGTTCGAGCCAGTTTGACTGGGTCCGAGCCTAACACATTTTTGGTCAGTTGGGAGTAATACACCGAAGTGTTAACAGCTAGAAAGCTGGCAGAGAAATCTCTCTACACTTAGACCAGGAAGCAGGACTTAGGAATCGTAGAATTCTATCAAGTCACACGGGCCTGAACTTGTCAAACAGACGGGCAGGCGAGCTATCCAGAGCTATCCCGAGCTATCCCGAGCTATCCTGTGAACCCCACTCCACAGAAACAAGTTGGTTGAGGAACCTCTACCGCACAAGTCGGAACGAGCGACCCGGTAAAACTCCCTGTCAGACCCCACAGCGTGGCCAGGGAACCCAACTACACAACGACACAGGTGGACCAGAAGCTACCTCACAGAAGGACTTCGACCGCACCACCCGCCAGTTAAGTGTGTTATCCCAAGTGCACTTAAACTGATCAGAACAGGACCACAGTAGTCCAACTATTCAGAAACTCTAAAACGGACCACAGTAGTCCAAATCTACATGAGATATACTAGCGAGTGCCCGATGAAGATAGAACAGCTGCATAGACTATCAGCGATCGAACTATTAGCATTGAAAGAGACTTTTTAAGTTAGATTAGTACTTAGAGAACCTTGTATAGAGTAGAAGAAATAAATGTGTGATTTTAACTGTTATCAAAAGGCTGGACTACATATGATTCATAGCCGTGTGAAAGCTAGTGTGACAGTATTCTTTTACCTTTTTTCTATCTATTTCTGTACCCCAACCTTAACACAGAACGAGCTAAACAAATAAATTTATTAAAGTAATTCATAGGGTGACTTACTAGCAGTTCCCACCGAATAAACGTGAGGGTCCATAATTCCATTGTGCAGAGCCCATAAACCCCACGTGACAGTATGACACTATAGTGGATTGAATTATCCATATGCGAGGTCAATGGTAGGTTGAGTACAATAATATTGATTGCAATACACTGCATGTGTACTGCGCACAATGTCATTAACTACTGAGAAAGCGACGAAATCACTTTACAATTAATAATAATAATAATAATAATAATAATAATAATAATAATAATAATAATAATAATAATAATAATAATAATAAAGTAGGCTTATATGGCGCGATACACCAGCTCATGGCTGGGCTGACTGCTCTTAACATAGGATATATCTTTAGAACAAACATCAGAAACAATAATAAAACAGGGTATAAAACAGCATTCACACCAACCGTACTCGCCAAGGCATACAAGGGAACAACAACATATGCAATACACTACACATGCATAATAAAACAAACAAAAAATATTAATGCAATGACATATTAAATAATAATAAGATTCACCATACAGATTTAAAATATAACAAAAAAAATTGTTACATCTAACAATGGTTAATTAATACAATGATCGGATAAAAAGACAAGACCCGACTCATCACTATTGCAGAAATAAAATAGTATCAATAACATAATGTAGAAACTAATGCAAAAATAATTATATAAAATTAATTAGATAGATCTAATGTCAAGCCATGGACGGCACCCCACCGGCATCCGTCATCAGTCGGAGGGTAAGAGTCAATCAGGATAATACAATTCTCATATTCAATGGAAAAAGTGGAGAAAGTCACCAAAATTCTTGAAAATGCGATTAAATTTTAACCTACATGCATGGTTTTAGGCGAGTTTAGCAGCATCCCATTATCTTATCCTATCCTATCCCATAACTCGGAGGTCGTAGGGGCATCACCGATGATTGTTGAACCAGCGTACTCCATCTTTCCCTGTCCTCAGCAACCCTGATTGTTTCGCTCAGTGTCAAACCAGTCCATTCTCGAATGTTGTCCTCCCACCTCTTTTTGGGTCTCCCTCCTCTTTTACCTCCTTGCACTGTGCCTTGCAGGATGGTCTTTGCAAGACCTGATGATCTGGTGACGTGGCCATACCATCGGAGTTTCCGTTTTTTCACCACTGTGAGCAGGTCATGGTGTTGAAGTCTTCTCTAGCACCTCATCTCCATGCTTTATATTCTTCGCTGGAGATCTGCTGTGAGGGTCCATGTTTCGCAAGCATATAGGAAGATGGAGATGACAAGGGAGCGCAGCAGCCTTACCTTGGAATGTAAACTGATGGTCCTGTCTTTCCAAATTGGCTTCAACCTCGCCAGGGCAGCAATTGTTTGTGCGATCCTGGAGAGGACTTCCGTTCGGGACCCATTGTCTGATACAATGGCTCCTAAATATTTGAAGCTATGCACTGTGTTGAGGGATTGGCCTTGGACTTTGATGTCCGTGTTGATGCCATTGGTGTTCTTGGCCATCATTTTGGTCTTCTCTGCACTTATTGCCATTCCATAGGCTTTGGAGGTGGTGTCAAGCCTCTGTACCAGCTGTTCAAGTTCTTGGTCCTCTCCAGCCAATCCATCAATGTCATCCGCAAAACGAGGGTTGGAGATTGCTCTTCCCCCTATGCTGACTGTGCCTTCGTGGTCTGCAAGGGCATCTGACATGATGCGCTCTAGGAAGATGTTGAAGAGTGTTGGAGAGAGTAGGCATTCCTGACGCACACCGATTGTTGTTCTGAACCAGTATCCGATGGCGCTGTTGTGGTGGACTGCACTGGTAGCCTTGTCACACAGGCTTTTCATGACTTCAATAATTTTAGGGCTGATGTTGTACACTCTCATGGTTGCCCACAGAGCTGCATGCCAGACTCGGTCAAACGCCTTTTTGAAGTCTACGAACACATGATATAGATGTTGTTGGTGATGTAGGTATTTCTTGCAGAGTATTCTGAGGTTGAAAATCTGTTCAGTGGTACTTCGCCCTGCCCTGAATCCTGCTTGCTCTTCAGCTATGATTTGTTCAGCTTGGGGTTTCAACCACTTGAGTGTTATTTTCAGGAGGACCTTGCTGGGATGGCTGATGAGGCTGGTGGTGCGGTAATTTTCGCATTCCTGAAGGTTATCCTTTTTTTGGGAAGATCTCTTGATGCAAATTGCAGCCAGCTTTGTTTTTAATACAGGCATTGTATTATTTTTCTTCAAAAAGGTCCCCATAAGATATCAGTGCTTATGTTACGTTTAAGCCACTCATTGTACGATAATACTGTATATAAACTGCCAGCCCTTGATCATGCTGACACCTTGTTAAATAATCTGGGACTTTCTTTTATTTGGACATTGGTTGCACCTGTTCCATAGAAACTTTGAAAGAGAGGATTATACAGAAAATTAAATGACCATTTTTTAGAGACCTGTCAACATAGTTTACATTAAAGTACTGCTTGTATCGTTTACGGAATGTATAATGATCACTTCTGCTTTTGAGATATTATTTGATCCAGTTAACACTTGTGATGAAGAAAAATAATTTACTAAATAATACTTTCATTCCTTATTTTAAATGCACACTTGTTCCTCGGCGGAAGCTCCAACAGCGTTACATTAAACACATGTGGCTCACACCACAATCCACGCAAGTACAATACAACGGACAATTAAAACGTCGTGAACAATCATAATGTAAGAGTCATACACAGCCAGCACAGTACACAGTACACAATTCGCTATAAACAAACAATTAAAAGCAACCTTCTTAAGACTAATTGAAATGTAAACGTCAAAATAAAAAGAGCAAGTAAAAGCAGTAAAAACAGTCAAATAAGGAACTAAGAAAGCCCATTTGAAAACCATAATAAAATGAAGGAGAGAGATCAGAGGCTAAACAAATTGAGAGGAAATCATCCATGTTGATGGTTTCAGACTAGGATCACATAAATTACCTGTACAAACACAGAGATACTTAGATATCCCGAGACACGAAGAGTTATTTATTTATGTATTTACATCATGTACATTAGGAGAAGTCGGAGATTGATTTCATTATTTCTTCTGATGCATGCACACAGTCTTAAAGAATAATAGAACATCCCTTTTTTCAACCGTTCCTGCATTGCCCAATTTAAACGTAATCATTATAATGTGTTCGTAAAGTTCCAAAGTTCCATACGTGCGTGTGAATGTGTATGTGTGGAGATGGGGGGGGGGGGAGAGGGGGGAGGGGGGAATTCATGGAGTTATGGGGTGCTATACTTGCCTTTTTATGCACAAAATGGGACTTTTAGCAAAACGTGAAGCGACAAATAACAACACCCCCAGTTGACTCAACTGTGACCGAGTACCTTAAGGTTGGGGAAGGTAAAGCAGCGAGGGAGAGAGATGGGCATCACCCTCATTACGCTGGCCCAAGATAAGTGTGATCTCCAACATCCCGCTTTTCTACGGCCACAAGGACTACCTCTACCTTCTTTTTTTGTACTTTATCTGGGACGGGCTGTGTTCTAGACTAATTTGAAGTAAACGGGTTAGGGTAAGGGTTAGAAGACGGAGTAGGTCAACTTTTTTACGAAAAGATACATTTTTAAATCTAATTCTTACATTTTTATTTGCATTTTGCGATCTTTTATTTTAAAAAAAAAGAAAGAAACGCTTTCTGATGACAACATTTGGTCCAAAACCACAATTTGCTATGAATACAGACTTGTGCGTGCGTGAGTGTGTGTGTGTGTGTGTTGTGTGTGTGTGTGTGTGTGTGTTTACATGATTTCTGGTGTGTGTTGATCAGACAAAAGGCAGACGACGCCTCCGTCTGCTGATACCAAGTGCAAAAGTTTCTGCCCAGGGTACAACGATACGGCCTCAATTAAGGACTGCGAAATGCTTTGTTCAATGGCCTTCAATTAAGTAAGCTTAGATTTGTTTATTTTTTCCTTTCTCTTCAATTTCTTTCTTTCTCTTCCCCACCCCTCTCCACCGCCACACATCCCCCCTTCAGCGTCTCCATCGCCACACATCCCCCCTTCAGCGTCTTCATCGCCACACATCCCCCCCTTCAGGGTCTCCATCGCCACACATCCCCCCCTTCAGCCTCTTCATCGTCACACATCCCCCCTTCAGCGTCTCCATCGCCACACATCCCCCCTTCAGCGTCTTCATCGCCACACACCCCCCTTCAGCGTCTCCATCGCCACACATCCCCCCTTCAGCGTCTTCATCGTCACACATCCCCCTTCAGCGTCTCCATCGCCACACATCCCCCCCTTCAGCGTCTCCATCGCCACACATCCCCCCTTCAGCGTCTTCATCGTCACACATCCCTTCTTCAGCGTCTCCATCGCCACACATCCCCCTTCAGCGTCTCCATCGCCACACATCCCCCCTTCAGCGTCTCCATCGTCACAAATCCCCCCTGCAGCGTCTCCTCACCCCCACCCCAGCATTTTTCGGAGATCCAGAGTGCCCCTCCCCCTCTCACCTCTCTCTCTTTGTCTCATTTTGTCGCCACTACTTTCTCCCCCTCTCTCTCTTTCTTTTATCTCTTGCTCACTTTCTCTGTCTTTATTTCATCTCTCTTTTACATTCACTCCTTCTATCTCTCTCTTTCATCTCTCTCCCTCTCTCTCTTTCATATCTCTCTCACTTTATCTCTCTCTTTTTCATCTCTCACTTTCTATCTCTCTCCCTCTCTCTCTCTCTCTTTCATCTCTCACTTTCTATCTCTCCATCTCTCTCTCTCTCCCTCTCTCTCTCTCTCTCTTTCATCTCTCCCTCTTTCATCTCTCTCTAACTTTCTCTCTCTCTTTCCTCTCTCTCACTTTCTATCTCTCCCTCTCTCTCTTTCATCTCTCACTTTATCTCCCCCTCTCTCTCTTTCATCTCTCTCCCTCTCTCTCTTTCATCTCTCTCTCTCCATTTCTCTCCCTCTCTTTCATCTCTCTCTCACTGTATCTCCCTCTCTCTCTCTCTCTTTCATTTCTCTCCCTCTCTCTTTCATCTCTCTCTCCATTTCTCTCCCTCTCTCTCTCTTTCATCTCTCTCCATTTCTCTCCCTCTCTCTCTCTTTCATCTCTCTCTCCATTTCTCTCTCTCTCTCTTTCATCTCTCTCTCACTTTCTCTCCCTCTCTCTCTATTTGATTTCTTTATCACTTTCTCTCCATCTCTCTCTCTTTATCTCTCTCTCTCTTTTTCTTTTTGTCTTTCGCTCGCCCCCACCCACCTCCAACACTTAGTCTTTCTTTCTCTGTCTTACTCTCTTTGTCTTTCTCTGTTTGTCTTTCGGTCTATGTCTTTCTCTCTCTTACTTTCTCTGTCGTTCGCTCTGTGCCTTTCTTTGTTTGTCTTTATCTGGTTTATGTCTTTGTCTTGCTCTCTCTGTCTTTCTCAATTTGCCTCTCTCTCTTTGACTTTATGTGCCTTTGCTCTATGTCTTTCTCTCTCTTACTTTCTCTGTCGTTCTCTGTGCCTTTCTTTCTTTGTCTTTCTCTGTCTTTCTCTGGTTTATGTCTTTGTTTTGCTCTCTGCCTCTCAATTTGTCTCTCTCTCTCTCTCTTTGTCTTTATGTGTCTTTGCTCTATGTCTTTCTCTCTCTTACTTTGTTGTTCTCTCTTTGTCTTTCTTTCTGTGTCTTTCTCTCTATTTCATTTTATCTGTCTTTCTCTGGTTTATATCTTTGCCTTACTCTCTCTGTCTTTCTTAATTTGTCTCTCTGTGTCTTTCTCTCTGTGTCTTTCTTTTTGTGTCTTTCTCTCTCTTTCTTTCTGTCTTTCTCTGTTCTTCTGCATTTTTTTCTTTCTCTTTCTCTTTCTGTCTTTACTTTTGTCTTTCTCTCTTTGTCTTTTTCTCTGTCTTTCTCTTTTTGTCTTTTTCTATGTCTTTCTCTCTTTGTTTTTTTCTCTGTGTGTTTCTCTCTTTGTCTTTTTCTCTGTCTTTCTTTCTGTCTTTTTATTTTTGTCTTTCTCTCTGTGTCTTTTTCTCTGTGTCCTTCTCTCTGTCTTTCTCTCTGTCTTTCTGTGTCTTTCTCTCTGTCTTTCTGTGTCTTTCTCTCTGTCTTTGTCTCTCTGTCTTTCTTTTTCCCTCTATCTTTGTCTTTTTCTCTCTGACTTTCTCTCTCTGTCTTTCTCTCTTTGTCTTTCTCTCTTTGTCTATCTCTGTATCTTTCTCTGTCTTTCTCTCTTTCTGTCTCTTTTTTTTTTCTCTATCTTTGTATTTTTCCCTCTGACTTTCCCTCTCTGTCTTTCTAGATTTGTCTTTCTGTGTCTTTTTTTCTCTGCCTTCCTGTATCTTTGTCGTTTCCTCTCTCTTAGTTTCTTTAAAGGAACCCATTTTGCCCACGACCAATCGACATTTCGGTGTAACATTCACAGCGAATTTTGCCACACTGTAAAGCAATAACCTTGGAACAAAAAAAAACGAAAAAACAACTATATATATATATATATATAATTACTATTATTTTTTTAATTTTGGGGGGGTTGGGGGGGGGGGTAGAAGTATAGTATAGTATAGTGTAGTATTGTATAGTACTGTGTAAATGTAGATTATAGTCACAAAACACCGCAGCGTATAGGCGACTACTGGTCACATTATTCTGAAACCAGCGAACCAGATGATGGTAAGGGGAAAATAATAGGGTCACGCGTTGGCCAATCCAGGATTCGAACCAGGTACCTTTCGGTTACTAGTAAGACGATCTGCCAACTGAGCTACCGGCCCCCCCTATATTATAGTAGTTTTCTGTGCCTTTAAATAGCCACTGCTAGCTAGCGCTGTAGCAATGAAAATATCATCTAGTGCAGCGTAGAGCGCATTGTTGCAGCATTACATTACATTACATGATTATTGCTTTAGGTCCAGCGTACTCTTCCGAGTCAAATCAGGACCGGACAACCCCTAATCCGCATAAACGATCTGCTGAAACAACCCTAGTGGTAAAACTGAAAGCTCTCCACCAGCCAGTCACTTTACAATAAAGACATCCCACGCAGGGGACGCTGAGGCTGTACTCTAATTTATCGAACCCCCGTTTACAAAAACAAAATAGAATACAAACATCATTATAAATTATTAACAAAACTTATACAGATAAAATGCCTACATTGCTAAATAATAACATCATAGGAATCCCTAGTGACCACTTGGCAGAAAGCGTCCAATATTCCCAATCTGATTCAACAGACCTCATACACAAATAAGGAGTCTTGTCCCCGAAGAGTTTTCAAGAAAAAAGGTAGATGACTGGTTAGCGAAGAAGAAGATAGTATTGCAGATTGATAGAACAGAGCAGGAATGAGAAAGAGCAAATGAGAAAGACAGCGACAGTGGGAATTTAAAGCACTAAATTTCCAGAAAGTGGGGATACTATTTATACTGTGTTGTAGCATTAAACAAGGAAAATCTCTCAGGAAGTCGTAGACAATTAGTCATAACCACTCCAATATTTATTTCATTCATATTTATTGGTCTGTCTTTTCCATCAAAATCAATAAAAAAATTTAAACCACACACACACACCCCTACACACACACACACACACACTCACCCCCACGCGCACTCACACACACACACAAACTTACTAATGCTACATACTGAGGTCTATGCCAGCTATGTGTGTGGAACGGGGCAAGGTCAATCTGCCAGTCCATATATCCAGCCTCGCAGCAGTCTGGGTAGACAGCAGGCATTGAATTTGTATTCATACTTATCTTCAGCGACATGTTGTCAAAATATTTATCAATCTGATCATTAAACTATATAGCCTACATTGAACACAAATCGTTCAACATTCATAGTTTTGTGAAACTTGTGACTGACTTTTTACATCTGATACCTTTCCATTGCTTTATGCAGGGTACAGACGCCTATGGCTGTTTCTCCTCACTATGACATCACCATCACCTAGTTGACCGCTGGAAGTCAAGTTCAAAACTGCTTGTACATCACGTGATGTCCTGGAGAAAATCTGTAGCCAGAGCGGTCTTTCTGCTATATTAAAAATCGACCTTGAAAAATAAATTAAGAAAGAACATTATCCATGGGTGCCACCAAGAAATTTTCCAAAATCTGAAGGCAGGAGTCCGGGGCCGCCCAGGCCCCGATGGGGTCCCGGCGCAACGCCCTTGTAGGAGGTTAGGGGAGCAACGCCCCCCGATAGAAAATATTTACAATATTCAAAGCCAATTTAGAGGCCTCTCGTGAAAGCTGAAGAATGATATACCACTAATTTGATACATACAAGACACTCACATAGAACAAGAAAAAACGACATAAAAAGACCAGGGCCTAACATTGGCAAAGGTGGCAAAGTCCCCAGGCTTAGTCAATGCAAATGGGAAACACATATGAACAATCAGAAACATAGTTAAGATTGTTTAAACATTTTGTGAATGTGTATAAGAGGTGAGAGAAAGAAAAGCAAACACACAAATATACACAAGAACAAAAAGCATTAGGTTGTTTTTTTCCAAACTAATTTCACTATTGACCAACTGTATGCATTGGCAGAAATACAATGTAGCTGTATTCTACTGACTATTCTTATCTTAACACTTGGCACATCTTTACAGCACAACAACAACAGAGTATTTATAGAAAACACTTTTCTCTCTAACGCTTTTTTCTTTCCAGTATCGGTATTTTCCTCTAAAAACGGCATGATTGGAACAACAAAGTCACAATATTCACGCTTCAGTTTCAGACCGGCCGGAAGTCATCAACCGGATACGCGGGTTATGCCCCTTTCAGCTGTGCATCTTTACACAAATCTGATACAAATCTTGTTTCGTTTACTTCTATATATATATTTTTTTAACGATTTTTTTTAATCGAAAAATCGGATTTCCGATTGTAGGCTTCAGCAAAAATCTGATTTTCCGACCGTAGTCGGAAAGGTGGCACCCATGCATTATTTTCTTCTTATATCTGTCTGTCTGTCTCTTTGCCTGCCTGTCTGTCTAGCCACTGTCCATGTGTCCTTCACTGTCTGTATTTCCCTCTGTCTATGTCTTTCTGTCTGTCTGCCTGTCTGTCTCTCTACCCTTTAACTCTCCTTTCACACCCGCTTTCATCATGAAGTATTGACCTGCAAAACACAAGAAGAAGAGGACATAATCTAAATCTTATTTCACAAAGGGCGTAATTACATGTGACTGCAATTATACTAGGATTTGCTTCTTGAAAGCTATTGTAACAAGATATGTACATATAGGTCGTACATGGCTTTTGGGCCAGAGAGGCTCGCAACCCTTTTGCCAGAGACTGGTCAGCTCGGGCCAATGCCACGCTTAGCCGGATGTTGACTGATCTACGTCAACATCTTGATGCAAGGTGAAAACATTACTGTGAGTTTGATGCCGTTTTATTAAGCATTTACACCAAATTGAGTTGCATTTCATTAGTTTAATCAGAGAGAAAGGAAGAAGAGAGAGATCACTTCGCGATATCGCCTCTATGAGAAGTGATGTACGGTGGAGGAGTTACGTCCCTTCAACCTCACATGGGCTTGCTTTCGGTTCTTAGTCTCTTGTCTATATATGGGGGTTTTTAATTATATTTTAAAAAAATGTTTTAGACCGCGATTTTCACCTTTTGCTGTTGAAAATGTTTGAAATAAGGCTTTTCAAATTTGAGAAATTTTTTTTATGCACATCTGTTTATTTTTTCATGACTTGCTGCCTCTTGACCGTAAGGGTGTTATGAGCGCTTCCTAAACTGTAACCCGTGATATAGGTGGCTTTTGCATTGTTTTGTTGCTTGAAATAAACAGTATGTATAAGATAAATTGAGTTAATATAAAAATAATAATAATATTTAAAAAAAACCACACACTAGTCTAGAATATGTGTCATACATGCGTAATTTATTTTTTGTTCCGTATGGGGTTAAACACCATACGGATTGATTGGCAGTTTTAGTGTGTATAATTTGTGCGTGTGTGTGTGTGTGATATAGAAAGAGATGGAGATCGAAATATAAATATATTGACTAATTCGAAACGTAAATCTAGTTGTGCACACGGAAATTCATTTATTTACAAAAATATGCTTCGATTGATTTCAACATAATAATTAGGGTACGTAATTATTATACTCTCTCTCTCTCTCTCTCTCTTTCTCTCTCTCTCGTATTTAAAAAAAGGTGAACAAGGCAACTTTTTGTGATCACAAATGAAACCATCCTGCAATCAACCCTATATATTTCATTCAAATTGACAATACATTCAGTGAGTCCTGTGACAAAATAAAGGGTTGGCATCTGTGTTTTATATTAGAATATTCTGCCACAACCTAATTTAATTATAACAGGATACGAAGTTGAGGAATTACAGACACAGTTTGGTGGACAGCAAATAACAAGCCGCTGAAATTTTACTTTTCTCATACTGTCTTACAATCTTTTTTTTTTTTTAGGGCTAATCCAAACCGTTTCTTACACGAAACATCACCTTAGTTTTAATCCGTCTTGTATCATTGACAACCATTCATTGACCGGTCTTGGTCATCATAATTCTTTTATATCACGATTCTTGTCTGTCAGAATAGATCTACAATTTCTTCAAGAACTTACCGTTCTTCTTCCTTTGGGAAACCAAAAAAACTCTTCACCTTGCATACTGCCTTTAATCTTGCGTTTGTGCAGTTCAAAGCTGCACAGTGCTCACCGTAACTCTTCCTGCGATTTATTTTCCCCCTCTCCATCAGATCTTCGCTCTGTGACGCAGCCATTTTCACACATGTTACAATCAAGTCGCATAACTCGTGACGCGTCATCACACCAAAGGCGTCACTGCGCGGTCTAAGTATTCCTGGTCTATGGTTTAATGCTTCTTCATTTCTATGTAATTGCCACGTCACCCAAACCAGCTAGTGACTTCAGCTCATACAACGAGTGGAGGGATACACACTCAAACTAAAAAAAATTAACACAAATGCCAGATGAACATTTACACTTTTATTTCACACACAACCACACAGGAAAATGGGGAATCTAACCCAACCCCAATCCTTATCCGGACCCACAACCCCAACAATTAACCAACAAATTTAACCATAAAAATAGCCGCTTTTGCTTCTAGATCTAATTCTGTTTCGATCTGCACAGTTTTAAGCTGTAAGTCAACAAGTCGAGATTCGCATTTTGAAGCAGTTAGCATTATTATTATTTTATGATGATTAATATACTGGCACAATTAATACTAAAGAGTAAAAATAATACATAACAAATACTGCACACATACAACGATATTTCACAATCTATATCAACAATAAAACCATGACAAAATTTCAAAGCGCTATGGATACGTTGATGTCCCTTCAGCACAACAAGACAAAGCAAGTTTATAATGGTCTCAAAAAAAAACAGTAAAATTTTTATTGCAAGCACCAAAGCAATTATTTATTTAACTAATATTCTTTTTAACTGATACAGTAAATTTGTTATATGTATTTTAATGATATGTATTTTAATGAGAAACGCGTATTAAAAAAAAGTTGTGTGGCAGGCAGAAATTTCCATAAATTATCTGAAAACTTTGGTAAATCGATAAGAAAAAATAACCAGTAACATCATCTGAATATTTCGGCCTACGCCCAACTTCAGCAAAAACAGACAAAAGGTCACTGACCAAATTTACACCATTGAAAACGCACAGCAGCACACTATTCTATTTTTTTAAATGTAATAATAATAATAATAATAATAATAATAATAATAATAATAATAACAAATAATAATAATAATAATAATAATAATAATAATAATAATAATAATAATAATAATAATAATAATAATAATAATAATAACAACAAATAATAATAATAATAATAATAATAATAATAATAATAATAATAATAATAATAATAATAATAATAATAATAATAATAATAATAATAATAAACAAACAAAACAAAATAAATAAATAAATTAACTCTACTACTACTACTACTACTACTACTACTACTACTACTACTACTACTATTACTACTACTACTACTAGCGAAGTTGTGGTCTTGATTTTGTGGTCCTGATTCGGCTCTTTGCAGTCCGCTGGACCCTGTAAGCAATGAATAATTAACTATTAATTTAACTCTGATCTTCAGTTGTCTTGAATTTGTGGTTCTGATTCGGCTCTTTGCAGTCCGCTGGACCCTGTAAGCAATGAAAACTAACTATTAATTTAACTCTGATCTCGAGATATGAAAAAAAAAATTGCTTAGCCTACTCGTCCTTCACCAGAAATTTCAAGATTCGAATATTATAAAGTATAGGCCTAAATAGTATTAATTAGAATAGATATAGTTTATACATTTATTTACGTATAAAACAAACAATACAGGCCTAATAATTATATTCAGCTAGTGACGCTTCTTCGCTGCGCGGAGACTGACTTAATAATATACATGTATAATGTAGATTAGGCCTATTTATATAACAGCGTCTACTTGGTTCTAGGCAGGAAATGGGGAATGCTATTATTAGCCTACTGCTGATAACAAAATTCAAATCAAGCGACGCAACTATTAAATATGGTCGATAATAATTATGTTCACCTTAACAAAGTATACCGTTGCGAAATGCTAATCTGTGTAAGTCGAACAGAATTAGAAGCAACAGCGATCATTTTTAATGTTTAACTAGTTGTTGTCATGCAAACATCATTTCGTAACAAATCGGAGAGCTTCGTTCGACTTCCGTGATTGCATTTTTCGGCAAATGACTGGAACTAGTTTGGAAAAAACAAGTTCGCGTCCTATAAGAGGGTTTACATGATTTGTGTAAGTGTCACTATGAGTGTGTCCGTTCCTATTCAATAGTTATAGTGTCCTTATCGTTCTATAAACTGGTGAAACTAATGTTCTGTAATAAAGAATTGTATCTGACAAAATGTATGAGCCATTGTAGCAAGAAGGATGAAGACAAAAGCCTTTCTTATAAAAAAAATAAATTAATTAAAAACAATTAAAACAAAACAAAAACTTGCAGGGATTCTGAAACCACATACAATCTTTTTGTCTCACCAACGCAAGCCTTTAAAAAAAATCTGACCAAGCTTCCGTCACCTTAAGTATCACTGAATAAAAAAAGCTGCCTCTCAAGTTATTTGCAGACAAATATGAGTTGCATTCTGAAAACTGTCAACAGGTTGCACATATCTCTATAGAGTACTTTCTTTGGCTCTTATAAAACCTAATACTAATGTTAAAGAGTAACGTAACATTCTGACTTTCAGCATCCATGTAGTATCTTAATAATAATAATAATAATAATAATAATAAAAATAAAAATAATAATAATAATAATAATAATAATAATAATAATAATAATAATAATAATAATAATAATAATAATAATAATAATAATAACTATTATTATTATTATTATTATTATTATTATTATTATTATTATTATTATTATTATTATTTTCACTCGCCGACCTCTGTTTGGGACTTCGTAACTAGCCTCTCTCTCTCTCTCTCTCTCTCTCTCTCTCTCTCTCTCTCTCACTCTCTCTCTCACTCACTCACTCTCTCTCTCTCTCTCGCTCTCTCTCTCTCTCTCTCTGGCGATAAGTAATGACGCAGGACAAAATCAGTAAAATGGGTCTTCAGTTTATTTTCTTTCAGTCATCAAATCACATTTAAGTTGTTATGACCTTCGCGGATAATACCCTGGTGATGCCCTGGTAATGCCCTGGTAATGTCCTGGTAATGTCCTGGTAATGCCCTAGTAAAAAACTGAACAACAGGACTTAGTACCAAACAAAACTGGCGATATTTATGCGCAAAGCAAACGCAGCTTACAAAAAGGTAGATAGAAAACTATAATTAAATTCAATTACTTATGAAAAAATTTAACGACGTACAGAGTGCTGATAAAACAACTAAGGCGAACATCGGACAAATTGAAACCGACCAATAGGGAAACCAAAAACACAGAGCCTCAATTTCTTGTCAAGAGAAATCAGTTATTAACAAAAATATTTTGAACCAGACGGTGCTTCAACATGATTGATTCCTACTGCCTATTCAACAAGAAATAAACAAAGTCCAGAGGTTTATAGCAAAAGGAACAAAAATAATAAATTACGAACTTGAACCAAAGAAAGACAAGAGAAATACGTCATTCAAGCAAACTTATCCATAAAAAAAAACTGAAAAATCCTTTCAAAAGAAAGGAAATAAAACAGGTACCAATCTAACCTGTTATCGCCGATGTCCCAAAATAAAGGTTGACTCCAGTCCGTTACATTTCAGGAGTCTATAGGTCTCTGAACAGTCGCCTATATTTCAGAGAATACTGAGTGCCTTTTGTCGCAACAATAAGCAAAGTTATTCCTTCAAAAATGCTCCTAATTAAACAGATTGCCTGTTCACAAAACTCTCTCGAATTCAGGATATAACTTGGTCAATGAAAAAATGGAAAGGGAAAACAGATCACAAAAATACAAAAGGAACTGAGTATGAAAAAACTAATGCAAAGGGTTACATTCACACCCGATAACAGTACTCAGGTAACTTCTATTTCCCGTGCACTTGAACACTAATAAGTTCATACGTAAATGAAACTGAAGACGTCTTGAGGGGAAGGAGAAGAGGAGGTAGAGAAGGAGGGAGAGAAAACCAAGTGCCAATGAACAGACTAATGGTTGCGCGCTCACCAAACCTCCAAGCACCGGCAAGAATAAAGAAAGACGAGAAGGCAAAGACAAGCAATGAACAAAGGGGGTTGAACACAGACTAAGAAAAAGGCAATAAATGATAGGCCCATCTCCAAAAAAGAAAGGAAGAATAAGCAAACACATAAATCGAAGAAAAATTAATCTTGCCCTAACGAGGGCAATAACATTATTATTATTATTATTATTATTATTATTATTATTATTATTATTATTATTATTATTATTATTATTATTATTATTATTATTATTATTATTATCCCATTTTGGTCTTGCAGCCATTTTCCACTACGAATAAAATTGCACGACTCGACTGATTAAGGATTTGATAACATTGGGTTTGTACATTTCACTGTATAATTTATACAAACTATAATACAACCTTATTGTCCAAAAAATATAAAGATAAAAAAAAAATTCATTTAGGAAAACTCGGTTGGATGAGAGTATAAGGTCTAGTTTGTGCATAAATGCATTCCATCGCATGTACTGTAAATATCATGGCACTCATTGCCACTTACACCCCCAAAAAATCCAGAAAGTACTAGGTCCCTTTCCTCACATCCGATTGCCCAAGATTTTCCTCAGCTCTCTGGCGTTACATTACATTACATGATTATTGCTTTAGGTCCAGCGGACTCTTCCGAGCCAAATCAGGACCGGACAACCCCCAATCCGCATAAAAGATCTGCTGAAACAACGCTAGTGGTAAAACTGAAAGCTCTCCACCAGCCAGTCACTTTACAATAAAGACATCCCACGCAGGGGATGCTGAGGCTGTACTCTAATTTATCGAACCCCCTTTTACAAAAACAAAACAGAATACAAACATCATTATAAATTATCAACAAAACATATACATTTAAAATGCCTACATTGCTAATAACATCATAGGAAGCCCTAGTGACCACCTGGCAGAAAGCGTCCAATATTCCCAAGCTGATGCAACAGACCTCGCACACAAATGAGTCTTGTCCAGGAAGAGTTTTCAAGAAAAAAGGTAGATGACTGGTCTAGCGAAAAAGAAGATAGTATAGCAGATTGATAGAACAGAGCAGGAATGAGAAAGAGCAAATGAGAAAGACAGCGACAGTGGGAATTTAAAGCACTAAATTTCCAGAAAGTGGGGATACTAATATTATTATTATTATTATTATTATTATTATTATTATTATTATTATTATTATTATTACTATTATTATTATTATTTACTGCCTATTGTCTAAGCTCTCTGGCGTTAGAGGATAGGCAGTAAATAATAATAATAGTAATAATAATAATAATAATAATAATAATAATAATAATAATAATAATAATAATAATAATAATAATAATAATAATAATAATAAATGAGCAACTTAGCAAGATCCGCACCAGAAATAACATCGTCATAGAAACCTGGAAAAGTCAGGACCCTAAATGCGGAGGGAAAATTAGAAGAACTGGCCCACGAGATGGACCACTATCGATGGAACGTTTTAGGTATCAGCGAACTGCGCTGGAAAGGCATAGGTGAAACAACGACCGAAAAAGGCCACAAGCTTTATTTCAGCGGTAGAGATGACGGAGTTTGATTCTTGGTCCACAAGAACATTCTAGCCACTGTCATGGGTTGCCGCCCAGTCTCCAGTAGACTCATTACCATCCGTCTGAGAGCAGCCCCTTTCAACATCACCATCATCCAGGCCTATGCCCCAACATCAGACTATGACGACAGCGAAGTGGAGGATTTCTATAAACATCTACAGTCTGTCCTTGACCAAGTGCCGAAGAAGGACGTAGTCATAGTGGAAGGCGACTGGAATGCCAAAAGTTGGCCAAGATGCGCACCACAACTGGGAAGACACATGTGGACCCCACTGCAACAACGAGACAAATGACAGGAGTCTGAGACTATTGGAGTTTGCCAGATACAATAATCTGATACTGGCAAACACGCTTGGTCTCCACAAAAAATTCAGACGATGGACATGGCACAATCCCGGCGGGGAGCATCACAACCAGATCGACTACAACATGGTCAAGAAACGCTTCAGATCAAGCATCAACATTAGCAGGACACGCACTTTTCCAGAAGCAGGCGTAGGAAGTGACCACGATCTCGTGATGATGTCTTTCCGGCTTTACTTGAAGAGAGTAAACACAGCAAAGTGCACTAGACTGACGTTCGACCTGGACAAACTGCAAGACCCGGAGGTGGCAGAAATATCTCAGGCCACAACTGGAGGGAAATTTGCACAACTGCTCATTTTGGCAGCTGGTGAAGTAGATGTGAACACCATGACCACCACCTTCAACTTAGCTGTGACAGATGCCGCCACGGAGATCCTTGGAAAGCACCGGCCAAAGAAGAAGCAGTGGATCACACGTGAACTTTTGGACCTGTGTGATAAACGAAGAGAGATGAAAAAGAATTTAAAAAACTCACAGGGAGCTGATGCCTACCGAAAAATCAACAATAGCATCCAAAAACTAAGGCATGCGCACAGCAAAGGAGAACTGGATAGAAAATCAATGCCAGGAAATAGAGAACAGTCTGAACAAGAACAACAGCAAAAAAGCCTACCATATTGTCAAGCGGCTGACAAGTGTTAAACAGCCCAAGGTCTCCACGATCCAAAGCAAGCCTGGCGTATGCCTTACAGAAGAACAAGAAGTCTTGGCCAGATGGACAGAGTACTGCTATGACCTTTACAACCACAAACCAAACGGAGACCCATCAGTTCTAGCATGTCCAAAAAACAGAGAAGAAGAAGAAATCCTCCCAATTCTCCGAGAAGAAGTTGAGACAGCAGTGCAACCGCTGAAGAAGGGGAAGTCAGCGGGAGTGGACAACATACCCGCGGAACTGCTTCAAGCAGGAGGAGAAGCGATGATTGACGCACTCACCATTATTTGTAACAAAATCTGGCAGAGTGGGGAGTGGCCTATACCATGGACCCAGTCGCTTGTCATCACTCTTCTCAAAAAAGGTAACCTTCAGGAATGTGAAAATAACCGCATCATCAGCCTCATCAGCTATTTTCCTGCAAGGTCCTCCTGAAAAACCCCAAGCTGAACAAATCATAGCTAAAGAACAAGCAGGATTCAGGGCAGGGCGAAGTACCACTGAACAGATTTTTAACCTCAGAATAATCTACGAGAAATACTTACAGCACCAACAACATCTGTATCATGTGTTCGTAGACTTCAAAAAGGCGTTTGACCGAGTCTGGCATGCAGCTCTGTGGGCAGCAATGAGAGTGTACAACATCAGCCCTAAAATTATTGAAGTCATCAAAAGCCTGTATGACAAGGCTACCAGTGCAGTCCTCCACAACAGCGCCATCGGAAACTGGTTCAGAACAACAATCGGTGTACGTCAGGTATGCCTACTCTCTCCAACACACTTCAACATCTTCCTAGAGCGCATCATGTCAGATGCTTTTGCAGATCACGAAGGCACAGTCAGCATAGGTGGAAAAGCAATCTCCAACCTTCGTTTTGCGGATGACATTGATGGATTGGCTGGAGAGGAACAAGAACTTGAACAGCTGGTACATAGGCTTGACACCACCTCCAGAGCCTATGGAATGGAAATAAGTGCAGAGAAGACCAAAATGATGACCAACAACACCAATGGCATCAACACGGATTTCAAAGTCCAAGGCCAATCCCTCAATACAGTGCATAGATTCAAATATTTAGGAGCCATTGTATCAGACAATGGGTCCCGACAGGAAGTCCTCTCCAGGATCGCACAAACAACTGCTGCCCTGGCGAGGTTGAAGCCAATTTGGAAAGACATGACCATCAGTCTACATTCCAAGGTAAGACTGCTGCGCTCCCTTGTCATCTCCATCTTCCTATATGCTTGGAAGACATGGACCCTCAGAGCAGATCTACAACGAAGAATACAAAGCATGGAGATGAGGTGCTACAGAAGACTTCTGGGCATTTCCTATACCCAACACATCACCATCGTCGAAGTCCAAAAGACCATCACACAAGCTATTGGACAACACGATGACCTGCTCACAGTGGTGAAAAAACGCAAACTTCGATGGTATGGCCACGTCACCAGATCATCCTATCCTATCCTATCCTATCCTGTCCCATAACCCGAAGGTCGTAGGGGCACCACAGATGATCGTTTAACCAACATACTCCATCTTTCTCTGTCCTCAGCAGCCCTCATGGCTTCGCTCAGTGTCAAACCAGTCCATTCTCGAATGTTGTCCTCCCACCTCTTTTTCGGTCTCCCCCTTCTTCTACCTCCTTGCACTGTGCCTTGCAGAATGGTCTTTGCAAGGCCTGATGATCTGGTGACGTGGCCATACCATCGGAGTTTCCGTTTCTTCACCACTGTGAGCAGGTCATCGTGTTGTCCAATGGCTTGTGTGATGGTCTGTCGGACTTCGTCGTTGGTGATGTGTTGGGTATAGGAAATGCACAGAAGTCTTCTGTAGCACCTCATCTCCATGCTTTGTATTCTTCGTTGGAGATCTGCTGTGAGGGTCCATGCTTCGCAAGCCGGTTTCCGGTTTCCTCCTTCAATAATGGTACTGGACGCAGTCAATATCAAATTTCAAAAATAAAAATTCGATTTTCTGTCCGACTCCTAATAGTGATCTCCCTGCCTTTACACCACCTGTTTGAGTGACGGATGTGTATTTGTTGTGTGTGTGTGGGTGGATGAGACAGGTGAGCGTGTATGTTGGTATAGATCGACGCGCTTTGAGCCTGAATGATTTGGGGAAAGGCGCGTATATAGCATCCAGTATTATTATTATTATTAGTCCCGCCACTTGTTAACAGTAAATATCACACATTTATTTCCTCTACTCTATACATAATTCTCTAAACACTCTATTAAATGTCCAAATTCACTTCGAATAGTTCGTTCCTTGATGGGTCTATGATGCTACTGTTATTTATATTTGCTACTGTCTCATCATTGGGCTTTTTGTTCTGGTTGGCCTAATGTTTGTTTTCAGGAGAGTGGACTACTGTACAGTCCTTCTAGATCAGTGTTAGTGCGTTTTTTCTTGCACTTAGCTGATTCGTTGAGGTGTAGTGATGGTGTCTCCTCCTTTGGTATTGACTATTGGGCGATCGGAGCTCAGTGCTCGATGTTCCCCTGCAGGCCGAATGTCAGGGTTGTTTCTGGTCTATTTCCTGCTTCAGACCAACAAGCCTGCTGGTCTTCTTGACAACGTCAGGCTGTGGCTATACTGCGATGAATGAATTTCACCCGTCACCTGCTTAGTCTTCAGCTAGAGAGATATTTCAGCGTGCGTCCTACTTGGTTGCGATTCAGACAAAGACTGACTACCCCCGCGAAAGTCTCATGAGACCTGAGTGCCTCCTAGCGGGGGAGTGGTGGCTATGCGCCAGCAGGATGAGGTCACTGCCTACCCTAGCGAGAGTTAGCTTACACATGCTTAGCACAGTCCCTTTAATTCTGTCGTCTGCTAGGTATCGACTTTAATTACATTACATTACATTACATTATTATTGCTTTAGGTCCAGCGGACTCTTCCGAGCCAAATCAGGACCGGACAACCCCCGATCCGCATAAAAGATCTGCTGAAACAACCCTAGTGGTAAAACCGAAAGCTCTCCACCAGCCAGTCACTTTACAATAAAGACATCCCACGCAGGGGACGGCTGAGGCAACTTATCGAACCCCCGTTTACAAAAACAAAATAGAATACAAACATCATTATAAATTATCAACAAAACACATACATATAAAATGCCTACATTGCTAAATAATAACATCATAGGAAGCCTTAGTGACCACCTGGCAGAAAGCGTCCAATATTCACAAGCTGATCCAACAGACCTCATACACAAACAAGGAGTCTTGTCCCGGAAGAGTTTTCAAGAAAAAAGGTAGGAGACTGGTCTAGCGAAGAAGACGATAGTATAGCAGATTGATAGTAAAGAGCAGGAATGAGAAAGAGCAAAGGAGAAAGACAGCGACAGTGGGAATTTAAAGCACTAAATTTCCAGAAAGTGGGGATACTATTTATACTGAAACTCCTGGCACCCCAACGGGGGTTCGACTTTAATTTACAAAGGCTACTGCAGGCTGAACTATTTAAGGCGAGAAGCCTTAGTGCAGGGTCTAACTATCCTCTCGTGACAATATGTATGTTCATGATCATTTTATGCATAATATATTTTCTTACACTCATATAAAGGTGGGTTTGGATTTTTTATGGTGTACCGTCTGTACAATTTATTCACCGATAATAATTCACCACTGCCTTACAATTGCATATAATTATGAATAGATCCGATGTAACCTTGGTTCCAGTATTCACCATACGTAGGCCTACTAAGTAGTATTTAGTGCAAACAGTTTATTTTTCCAGATTATTTTTACGATTAAAAAAAACTACAACTATAATTTAAGAAAAAAAAAAGTAACAACGAATCCTTTATGAAATGATCTAAGTCGATTTTAAAGTGTGCCTTGGTCGCGCTGAACGTGATGCCTATTCAATATCAATTCAATTCAATAATTTATGTTAACGTCTTTTTACTTATGTGATTTTAGACCATACAGCCATTCTCACGCATGTACACAAACATATAATATAACAATTTAAAGTTGAACGATAATCATACAAAATATCTAACATTACTACAGAAGTTTGCCAACTGCAGACTTGTAAATTATTCGGGCAATATCTATCATTGTTGGACTATGCAACAAAATGTCAATTGATTCTTGACTATTTACATCGATATTCTTTTCCTTATATAACATAACCAAAATAGGACATTCATATAACAGATGTTTAACAGATATTGGTTGTAAACAAGTACAAACTACATCTTTCGAAAACTTGGTGTTCCATGAATTTACTCTTAGTTTATTAATTATTCTACACAAATGTCTTGGACAAGAAAATTTTTCATTCTTTCCATTGCTAGGTAAATTAGAATATAAATTTTTTTCTAATAAAGATATTAATTCAAATACTGAAGGCTTTATATTATTATATGTAATAGTATCACCTAATTTCATTGCTCCTCGTTTAGCCAATTTATCAACTATATTATTCCAATAAATGCAGGTATGAGAGGGAATCCAATAAAAGGATACTCCAATACCTTTAGATATAATATAATGTATTAAAGACTTAATTTCAAATAAAATATCTGTCCTCCTTTTACATGACCAATATTTCAAAGAATATAAAACTGATTTTGAATCTACACATAAAAGAATATTAAATAAAGCCAATGAAGAATTACAAATAATATTTAAAGCCATAAGGATTGCATACAATTCTGCTGTAAATATTGAGATATTCTTACCAATATAATATGACTTTTGAATTTTAAGTCAGGAATTGCAATTCCAGCGCCAGCATGTGTTGTTTCTAAAACTGAGCCGTCAGTATAAATTTTTAAACGATTAGAATATTGTTTCTCCATAAGCTCTCTAGCATCAGTAACAAGTAACTGTACATTTTCACTTTTCGTGGTATCTGAGTAATCAATATGGAACATGGCGTTTCTATGCTCCCATTGCGGAATCTGAGGTGTAATTGGTAATATAGGAATAGAAGAAATGTCAATATTACAATCTGTTAAAATATCGTATGTATAATTTCGTATTGGTTGGAGATAAGATAAATGTCTAGCTCGTTTGGGGAAATCTACATTAGCATCAATAAATATTTCCTCTGAAAAAGAATTTGAAACTGATAAACTTCTAACAACATATTTTGCTACTGATAATTTTTGTTGTTCAAGAAAAGATAAAAGGCAAGCTTCTTTATAGGATTTTATTGTACTTGAATGCACTGGAACCCCTAAGGCTATTTTCACTGCTTTACTGTCAATGCTTTGCAACTTATTCAACAATGATTTTGATGCTGAAAAATATACTTCTTGTCCATAACTAAGTACAGATCTCACTAACGATATTGCCAAATGAAGTAATGTATTTGTGTCTGGACTCCATGGCTGTAGACAAAAAAGTTTCAAAAAAATTAATCTTTTGCTGGCTTTTGATATTAAGTATTGAATATGATAGTTCCAGTTTAGTTTTGGAGTAAGATGTACACCCAAAAACTTTACATTTTGCTTATAATTTAAAACTTTTCCATTTAGTTCTAACTTAGGCAAATATTGTGAATTTGCCCCATTATTAAACAATATTAGACAAGTGTGTTAGTTTATTAGACAAACGTGATGCCTTTTGTGTATTATATATCTGTTTAATCCACTCTCGTCGTCTTGCTTCGGTCACTTCACGCACCACAGGTCCTTGAGATTGTTTCACAGCTGGAATCCTGAAGTAGGATCGTTTTACTCCCAACTCCTTGTCTTTGGTAGTGCTATTACGGCACAGCTTAATACAACCATCGGTCGCAATTGTTAAAAAAAATAAAAATAATAACGAGTCGTCGATTATCAAAGACGCGCACTGTGGTCTCTCCTCTGACGTTTCAAACAAAATGGCGGACAGCGAGAAAATCGCGATTGCGTCCCTTGCTGTGACGTCAAGTCGTCTCAGGCCAACACAACGCCCGTTTACAAACTTCGCCCTGACTACCTTTTGTCAGTAACATGTTGCTTTTAACCAGTTTCCCTTATATCTCTAACCACTACAATCACCACACCTCTCTAAACCATTGCATCTCCGCCCGGCCCCTGTCTAACTCCGACCCCCTTCCGCCTGCAAGAACTGCGGCACCCAAAAAGATAAGTGGCAAAGTCTTGGTAATCCTCTGGCTAATTCTCGGCGTGTTCAGTTCCCGGTTAGGAACGAAGCTTCCTTCAGGTCTTCATAGAGGATTTTAGCAGAAACCACAGGAGAATTATTTAAATTAAATCGTAGGCCTACGTTGAGATTTCCGTGTAGTCGTGAGCTTTGTCTGACAGTAAAATATAATACAAATTGTGTTTTAAAGTTTAGTGCACAGTCATGACATATGTACAGTTATGTATGCTGTGTCTTTTGTACAACTCCGTCAGAATAAATCAATCAATCAATCAATCATCATCATCATCATCATCATCATCATCATCATCATCATCATCATCATCATCATCATCATCATCATCATCATCATGGAAATTCCATTGTCAGAGTTACACTTTCTTTTTGAGAAGACCTGCGCTATACAAGACTACATCATCTTCCTCCTCCTCCTCCTCCTCCTCGTTCTCCTCATCATCACAACACGACATTCTTGCCTCTGTGCAGAGCAAAGAATAAAAGTCGTGGGCGTCCAACCTTGGCATGGAAGGACAAAATCTATAACAGCCGGGTTTAATTCCTCTGTGTTGTTGATCATGTGGCTGGTGTAATCTTCAGAATTACTGGGTTTTCTTGTCGTCATTATCATATTGAATGGCAGACGTGTCATGATGAAGACGGGCTCCTTGTCCGGGAGACGCCGTATTCCGAGTATCAGAGACTAATAACCGCTTCCTCACTCAAGATTTACAATGGGAACTATCGTTTTTATTTTTATTTATTTAGTTTATTTATCTTCTTCTTGTTCTTGTTTTCCTTGATCTTGTTCCTCTTGTTCTACTTATTGTTGTTGTTGTTGTTGTTGCTGTTGTTGTTGTTGTTGTTGTTGTTGCTGCTCTTCTTCTTCTTCTTCTTCTTCTTCTTCTTCTTCTTCTTCTTCTTCTTCTTCTTCTTCTTCTTCTTCTTCTTCTTCTTATTATTATTATTATTATTATTATTATTATTATTATACGCTGGACCCTACAAAAAACAACGACTAACTAACGAAATTATTATTATATTATTTTAATAAAACGCTCTGTAAGCTCAAGAGCTGCTCAAGACGCTGGCCGATACAGGATCTAACTCAAGCCGACAGAGGCGCCCACTTGCAGCCTTTTGGCGAATCGTCTGACGCCCCATACAACTGAACACAATCCTGGGTTACTGGGGATGGGGGAGAAGGGATCTAGTGTTCGCTGGGTGCATTTCTGTAACCGGCACTCACCCGTCCAGGATATGACTGTGCGTCAGAACTGTAAAGCCTGTTTTGTACAATGCGTGCGTGCACAAAAGCAGACCTCGGTTATACGCTCGTCGCGTACAAAGGTTCGGCCACTATAAAACCCAGTTTGTAACTTGGCTGATCGTTGTTTAAATTGCTGAAACAGGAACCTGTGGATTAAACTCTTTAAGGCACTGTAAAACTTAATAGGAGTACTTCCTAAATAGCTGTCAACATGTATTTTGTACCGCTTTTCAGGGGAAGCAACTCTCATTGACCTACTTTCGGTTTATTTAGGATAGCTGTCAACGTGTATTGTGTACCGCATTTCAGGGGAAGCAACTCTACTTTCGGTTTATTTAGGGATAATGCATATTCAAGCTTACGCTGTCCTAAATATAATGTCCCTGTGGGTTCGGGCACTGAATAGAATAGACCCAACGTTTCCCGGCGTGTCGTAAGAGGCGACTAACAGGGGTGATGTCAGCACGGCACCACTGGGCGAAAGTCTTCTACACAGAAGTCACCGTCAGGACAAAGGAACCTCACGTTAGTATAGGTTCAACGACCATGTGCTCGAGGCCAAGGCGAGCCACACTGTATTCGTGGATTTCGGCTGTGGCCAACAGCCTGGAGAAGATTGGGCCCCGCCAGGTCTATTTTGCCCAAGACACACCATATGATGAAAAGAACCACTCACTCCATACTGGATCAGTCGTCGCCCGGGTCGGGTCGACAAGGACCGCGCCTTCCGTTGGCCACCAGAACGGAGGTGATAGTGTGTTACTAATGGACAATTTAGCAAGATCCGCACGAGAGACAATATCGTCATAGGAACCTGAAATGTCAGGACCCTAACTGCGGATGGAAAATTAGAAGAACTGGCCCACGAGCTGGACCACTATCATGGAACATTTTAGGTATTGCGCTAAAAAGGTCTAGGTGAAACAACGACCGACAAAGGCCATAAGCTTTATTTCAGCGGGAGAGATGACAGGCACGAACGCGACGTTGGATTGTTGGTCCACAAAGACATTCTAGCCACTGTCACGGGTTGCCGCCCAGTCTCCAGTAGGCTCATTACCATCCGTCTGAAAGCAGCCCCTTTCAACATCACCATCATCCAGGCCTATGCCCCAACATCAGACTATGACGACAACGAAGTCGAGGATTTCTATGTGTGGCAGAATGGAAGGCGACTGGTGCACGCTTGGGAGAAAGATTGCAGGACAAGGCGATACGACATATGTTCTCCCCGCCTGACCATTGGTCTTCTGCTTTTTGTGGTGAGCATGACTACATTGTCAGCAGGCATTTTATGCAAGTCAGTGGCAGTGACGTGCGTAGAATGTCGTGGCACTAGTAGCCGGCAAACCGGTTTACAATCAACAGGCTTCACCGTCTTGCAGGGCAAATATTTTTATGTCCCTCTAACGAGGGTAAAATTAAAATTAGCAATTCGGATCGGGCTGTGTCCTCAAAGTGGTGGCCGAGAGACGGGATTCAAACCTTCTGCTCTGCTATATATGAACATCTGCAGGCTGCCCTTAACTAAGTGCCGAGGAAGGACGTAGTTATAGTGCAAGTCCGATAGACCATCACACAAGCCATTGGACATTACATTACATGATTATTGCTTTAGGTCCAGCGGACTCTTCCGAGCCAAATCAGGACCAGTATATAGCCGAATCAAGACCACAAAATCAAGACCACAACTTCGCTAAAAGAGGACTTGCCCCTGATCCGCATAGAAGATCTGCCAAAACAACCCTAGTGGCAACACTGAATGCACTCCACCAGCCGGTCACTTTACAATAAAGACATCCAAGCAGGGGAAGGTGAGGCTATACTCTAATTTATCGAACCCCCGTTTACAAAAAACAAAATAGAATATAAACATCATTATAAATTATCAACAAAACACATACATATAAAATGCCTACATTGCCAAATAGTAACATCATAAGAAGCCCCAGTGACCATTTGGCAGAAAGAGTCCAATATTTCCAAACTGATCCAACAGACCTCACACACAAATGAGGAGTTTTGTCCCGGAAGAGTTTTCAAGAAAAAAGGTAGGTGACTGGTCTAGTGAAGAAGACAGTATAGTAGATTGATTGAACATAGTAGGAATGACAAAGAACAAAGGAGAAAGACAGCGACAGTGGGAATTTAAAGCACTAAATTTCCAGAAAGTGGGGGTAACCATTGGACAACTCGATGATCTGCTAACTAACAGTGGTGAAGAAACGGAAACTCCGATGGTATGATCACGTCACCAGAGCATCAGGCCTTGCAAAGACCATCCAGCAAGGCACGGTGCAAGGAGGCAGAAGAAGAGGGAGACCGAAAAAGAGGTGGGAGGACACATTCAAGAATGGACTGGATTGACACTGAGCGAAGACAAGAGGGTTGCTGAGGAAAGAGAAAGATGGAGTACGCTGGTTAAACGATCATCTGTGGTGCACCAACGACCTTCGAGTTACGGGATAGGATACGATAGGAAATATAATGTTGTGATCAGACTATGATGTAAAAAAAACAACAACAAGAACGACAACAACAACAACAACAACAACAACAACAACAACAACAACAACACATATTAGTGTAATTTTATGTCTTGCTGTTTTTGGTTTATCCTTCCCCTCAAATGATTCGGGGCTACAGGCTCCGTTATGTGAAAGTGAGAGATGCCGAACCCTATGGCGTTGCTCTGTATTTATTAGTATAATGGTACAAAGAGAGATAGAGAGAGGGATACGCTCTCACATTCAGATAGGGGCATCTGTGTTTTGGGCGTACTCTGGGTGAGAGATGAAGGTGTTAACGAGACGTGAGGCTGTGATATCCCTGGGGCCAGTGTGGTCCACCCCCAGCCTGCCTTCGTCAAAGATCAAACCAGTCTAGTGCCCATGATCTGTCATAGAACAGGGCACGTCGCAAGCTAAGTTAAATTATCATCGTCTGTCGTTATCATCATCATCGTCATCATCGTCGTCATCATTATAGTCATCATCATTATCATCATGGTCATCATCGTCATCGTCGTAATCGTCATTTTCTACATCATCATCATCATCATCATCATCATCATCATCATCATCATCATCATCATCATCGTCGTCGTCGTCGTCGTCATAGTTGTCGAAGTCGTCGTCGTCGTCGTCGAAGTCGTTTTGATAATCGTCATCGGTTGTGGTGATTTTTTCCCTTCCTTGCGATCGTCATTATCATCATCATCAAGCGAAGTTGATACGCCCATATTCATTTATTTGTCTTCCTCTCCTCATTAAGCCCAGGACGTCAATGTAGTCTGTGAACGTCCACTTCAGCATTTACTTTCCCGAAGAAATCAGGTTCAGCGACCAAATGGTGAAGGAGCACGTTTCATAGAAAATATAACGAATACATATTATCTCCCGCGCGTAATAGAAAATAAATAATAGGTAAATGTCAGTCATTTCACAGGACCGTCACACACACAGTGAGATTGACAATTTAACCTTTAACGATGAATAGTCTCCCCTTACCAGACAACCTCCACCTCCACCCCCACCCCAACCCTTCCCTCCCACCCATACTCGAGTGTTTTTGTTTTCTAAAGATCATCTGACAGCCGAGACTCAACAGTGGCACCGCCCTATATTTCTCCAGATAGTTCTTCTCGCCTATCATCTCTGGCACCGTCTCCAGGCTGCAATAGTCATCCTGTATCTCTGGTGACCTCGGCAGACGACCATCTCGCCATGGGTCGCTGTGTGAAGGCGAAGAGTTAATGGAAATCGTCAGCAGGATCGATCCCACATCACAGTGATACGGTCACTGGAGCCTCCCGACAGTCCGGGACAGGGCAGCGCTCAACAATGCGCCTCATTTGGCTGTTTTTGATTAGGGGGAACACAGTAGGACCAGCGTAAGGAATGGCTTTCCCCCACCCGGGACGTACAACGCTCTTTACAGTCTAGAAGACTATCTCTCTCCGTGGTCCCACCATCTCCATGACCCATTCCCTACTCCCTGCTACTCACCCCACCCCTATATTCTCCCTCCTTTCCCACCCACCCCCCAAACAATTATACACACATTCACGCACTCGTACGCACACACTATTCAAAGTTTAGGTGGACCTCTCTCTCTTTCTCTCTCTTTCTTTAACTCTCTCTCTTTATCTCTCTTTCTTTCTTTCTTTTTTTCTCTCTTTCTTTCTTTCTCTCTCTCTCTCTTTCTTTCTTTATTTCTCTCTCTCTTTCTTTCTTTCTTTCTTTCTCTCTCACTCTCTCTCGCTCTCTTTCTCTCTCTCTTTCTTTCTCTCTTTCTTTCTTTCTTTCCTTCTTTCTTTCTCTCTCTCTTTCTTTCTCTCTCTCTCTCTCTCTCTCTCTCTCTCTCTCTTGTTCTCTCTTTTTTTTGTCTCTCTTTCTCTCTCTCTTTCTCTCTCTTTCTTTCTTTCTTTCTCTTTCTCTCTGTCTCTTTCTCTCTGTCTCTTTCTCTCTGTCTCTTTCTCTCTCTCTCTCTCTCTCTCTCTCTCTCTCTCTCTCTCTCTCTCTCTCCCTCCCTCTCTCACCTCTCTATGGAGCTAGCGGAATGTTATTTATTTAGAATACAGCACGAAATGGATGCCCTCCTCTCTTTTGAAACCACTATCAACCACTCTCCCGACATACAGTTGCAATGGTGGTACCCTGAAACCCCCCACCCCCACCCCACACCAATCTCTCCCCTTCCCGCTTTTCATATTTCCTCCCTCTGTCCTAACGTACCACCTCCCTGCCCCTCTTCATGTCCACCCTTTTCCCCTTCACCTCCACCCCCACCACTACCACCTTCACCACCAAAGCCTATCCATCAATCAGTGAGCCATTCTATGCGTCTACTCGCTCACTTAACACTTCATAATTGTTATATAACGAGATGTCAGCTGCTTTGTCCGCAAACTTGATGGATTATCATTGACTTACTTTTAAAAAAAAATTCTTCACCCTACCCCCCTCCTCCCCCACCTTTTACCCCACTCTCGCACCCTTAACTTTCCTCTACCCCACCCTCCTCCCCCCACCCCAATGCCTTCACGCTCCCTTTAGCTTTCTTCCTTCCTTCTTTTCTTCTTCGGCATTCTTCTTTCCTCGCTTTTCTGTTTCCTTCCACTTCTTTCTGTTGTAAATGTCACAGATCTTTTTCCTTTGTTTCCATTTATTCATCACGGGTGCATTAATCAAGAAGAATGTATACTGGGAAGGAATTGTTGGATCCCCGATAGCGGAGGGGTAGTGGATCCCCGATAGCGGAGGGATAGAGGATCCCCGATAGCGGAAGGGTAGTGAATCCCCGATAGCGAAGGGGTAGTGGATCCCCGATAGCGTTAGGGTATACAGGATACCAAGGATGTTTAATTTGTGTGACAACGACGTTGTCTTGTCTTGTCTTGTCTTTCCGTAGGCGCCCACAATCATACTTGTTGATTATACTGGCACTAGGAGGGTTTTGCCCATGTTTCATCAAAGGCCGTTCTCCTAGTTCATGGACAGTCCAGATCTGATTAGTGACAGAGGGATTTGGGATAGGGGGTGGGGTGGGGGGTGGGGGAAACTGTCACATTAGAATATTATATAAGGGCAATGGTTGTTCAAACCGACCGCTGAACTTTTCTGGATTTTAGGCGTCTCTTCTTTGTTATGCAAACAAACTACTGTGCTTTTTATGCACACCCTTTTCAAGGGGTGCTAATTTGAGAATAAACCTTGACGCTATTTAGAAGAGCACAAGCACAAATGAATATGTCGATTTATTTCAAAACCGTACATTCCAAAGAAGTTATTTGGGAGGGGGAGGGGGGGGGGGCTTGATCTTAGTTTTGTTCCGACGGGGACAACATTCACTGTGAATTTAAAAATTATGTGTGATGCTGAAAGCTCTTGGGTCTTTTAAATTGTTAGTGTCGTTTGAACTCTTAAAACAATTTCTCGCACAAAGACATTTCATCGTAGAGATTTGGCAAAGGGACATACCTGGTAGTTAAGGGAGACTACAAGGAATGAAATAACAAGGTTGCACTCACACTCCGATCTCAAAATCACAACTTGGCAAGAAATGAACCGCGTTACCTCCTGGCACCGTGCCCATGCTCAGCGACTCCTGACCGCGTGGGGTTCTTTCACTGCAGCCGTCTAACACGTAACCAGGGGAGCCAGGTAACAGGAAATCAAAGATCAAATACAGATAAGCCATCAGTTCTACTGTCACTTGTGTTCAGCAGTTTTGTTTTCATTGTTTGTTTGCTTGCTGGTCAGCGCAAGGGACGTACAAATCAATAATCACGATATGATAATGAGACGGTAGATAATGCTGTGAGGGTTTTACTCTAAAGTAACGAGCGCCATGGTGCGGGATAGCTGCAGTTAAATGGATTGTTATACGTGGAATTACAAGGCGCAAGTGTGAAGATTTTGTTAATCATCTCTCTCTCTCACTTTGTCTCTCTCTCTCGATCGCTCTTACACACACACACACACACACCCACACACACACACACACCCCACACACACACAATCAAGCTATTTTGGATACATATTTAAGATTATTGTTTTCACTTCTGCAGCCTGGATTGAATGAACATTCTAGTTTAACGTCTACACCCACGATTGGCGCTATGCCGATACTTGTGTTCCGAGCGTTCATTAAAGGCCGAAGGCGTACATGTAGTTTTAACAAGAAGTATTTATTGAGATTTCAACAACCCGTAAACTGAAGAGGCCATTGTCCAACCAGGCACAAAACCAGACTCTAACGCATGCGAAAAAGACTACGTCACTTTTCCTTAGACTACGTCACTTTATCTTAGAACCGAAAATAACACATAACACGACATCTTCCCTCCTTTGAGATTTTGCAAAAAAAATCAGCCAACTGGCTAGTTATTCGTTAGAGTTTGTGATAACCGAGAAGGGAGATTATTTCACTTTAACTCAAAAGTTCAACTTTAAAAATGTTTAAAATATCAATCTTGAAAACGGGCTGGCTTGGTAATGATGCGGCCACTGCGGGTCATCGTCACAACCGGACTGCTTTTGCCCTCGGGAGGTCGGCCTGGAGGTAGACGACCGCTAGGAACGCTGCTAGCGTCAGGACGCAGACTGATGTCATCTGGCGGGAGTTGAGCTAGGACGTTGACTGGACGTTGACCAATTTGGACGATGGACTTGCCCTGGCTCAGACTAGAACCGTACTCTGAATTTTGACTGTCAGAGTCGTTGCAGCTAGAACGTGCTGCATTGTGGCGGGGACTGCCACAATCTCCATGCTTGTCACTGGATTCAAGGACAGGGAAAGCATGACTGGACCGGAACAGGCGCTTATGGATACGGCTGGGGTAAGGACAAGGCTGTTCAGGCTGGCTGGGGTAAGGACAAGGCTGTTCAGGCTGACTGGAGAACAGCCTGAGATGGCGACGATTTCGCCGAAAGTTCTTGCCGTTAGGCGTCTGCACCACATAGGACCTTGGTGCACACTGCTGCTGTACGATAGCTGGACTTCCCCACTTCTTCTCGTTGTCCAGCTTCTGGAGAACTGGATCACCCGGCGAAAGTTCTCCAAGTGGACGGACACCATGCCGTCGGTCAAATGTCTTCTTGTAGGCTGTTTTGACTGCTCTATCTCTGTCGGCTACAGACTTTTTGTCGTAACCTCTGGGTGCGAGGTTGTCAGGCAGTGTTGGGAGTGTTGTACGAAGTCTCCGGCCGAATGCTAGCTCGGCTGGACTCTTGCCTGTCGCTGCAATAGGAGTGGCTCTGTAGGCGAGCAAAGCAATCATTGGCTCTTCTTGGCTCAGAATCTTCTTGGCTTCTTGTACAGCCCTCTCAGCTTCTCCATTAGCTTGTGGGTAGTGCGGAGATGTAGTGATGTGTTTAAAGTTCCAACGTTCTGAAAACTCCTTGAACTCTGATGATGTGAACTGACGGCCATTGTCAGTTATTAGGATCTCTGGAATCCCATGATGCGCAAACATATTAGACATCCGTCCAATAACTTCGTATGAAGTAATGTTTTTGAGATGCGCTATTTCAAGGTATCTTGAGAAGTAGTCTGTTAGCACAAGGTACTGCTGTCCCTTGAGTTCACAAAGGTCTGCTGCACACTTCTGAAACGGCCTTTCTGGTAGTTCTGTTGCAATTAGTGGTTCTTTTCTCTGAGTGGCCTGTTTCTCTTGACAGTGCTTGCAGTTGCTAACAATCTGCTTAATGCGCGTGCCGATTCCTGGCCACCAGCACGCTGCGTTCGCTCTTTCACGGCACTTCACTATGCCGAGATGACCATCATGTATCCTGGCAAGGGTTTCGTCTCTCATGGACGCCGGTATGACAATGCGGCTGCCTCTGGTGAGCAGGCCATTGTTCTCGCTGAGTTCACCGCGGACTTCGAAGAGATCTCTCAAACCTTCCTCAACGTCTGACACGTACGTAGGCCATCCTTCCCGTACGTAGTGTAGCGCTGCTTGAATCAAGCTATCTTTCTTGCTTTCTTCAGTCAGTTCTTTCAGTTTCTTGTCCGGCATTTGGCACGACCAAGACAGGTTAACGCTGTCGACGTAGTCTGCTACGTCTTCAATGAGTAACTCCACTCTGCTCTCATCTTCTACCTTGTACTCATGCGGGCTACGAGAAAGAGCGTCTGCCACGACGAGCTGTTTTCCAGGCACGTACTCGGCGATGGGGTTGAACCTCATGAGTCGCATGAGCATTCTCTGGCATCTCACAGGGGTATCCTCAAGGTTCTTGTAGTTAATGATGGGGACGAGAGGCTTGTGATCGGTCTCCAGCTTGAAACTTGGCAAACCGACAAGGTAGCGACTAAATTTCTCACACGCGTAGACAGCTGCGAGAGTTTCCTTCTCTATCTGTGCGTACCTGCGCTCAGTGGGGGTCAAGGTACGTGAACAGTACGCTACCGGCTTGAAAACTCCGTCAGAGTGTTGTTGTAGTAGGACTCCTCCTACTCCAAAACTGCTGGCATCTGCACTCACTGTTGTGGGTTTTCTTGGGTCGTAGAAGGCAAGTATGGGTGATGACGTCAGCATCTGCTTCACCTCTCTCATGGCTTTGATCTGTGCTGGCCCCCATGACCATGCCCTGTCGTTCTCCAGAAGTTCTGTCACTGGCCGCAGTACTGTCGACAAGTTTGGCAAGTATCGGCCCAGGAAGTTGATCATGCCCAGAGCTCTCCTCAACTCTGTCACATTGGTGGGGTCGGGCATGTTGGTGATGGCTTCGACCTTGGTTGGATCTGGAGAGACTCCTTTTTTGCTAATACGATGCCCAAGAAACTCGATCTCTTGTTTTCTCAGCTCACACTTGTCTAGGTTGAGCTTGAGGTTGACACTGGTCAGTGTCTTCATGACGCCGTCCAGGTGGCGCTCATGAGACTGCTCGTCTTTACTGTAGACGAGGATATCATCAAAATAACAGACGACGTTGCTTTCATTCTTCAAGATGTTTTCGACTGTTCGTTGGAAGATCTCAGGCGCTGAGGAAATGCCAAAGGGAAGTCTCTTGTAAAAATATCTTCCTCTTGGAGTTATAAACGTAGTGAGCTTTGCTGTAGAAGGGTCAAGAGGCAACTGCCAAAAACCGGAAGTCGCATCAAGCTTGCTGAAGAATGCGGACCCCGATAGCCTGTGCAGAATGTCGTCGAGGGTTGGAAGGACGTACCTCTCCCGCTTCACAGCCAGATTAAGCTTCTTGAAATCTGTACAAATCCTCACGTCACCGGACTTCTTCAATACTGGTACGATGGGAGCGCACCAATCTGTTGGCTCGGTCACTTCTTCAATGATGCCGTTGGCCTCCATCTGCTTCAATTCTGCTTTGACTTTCTCCAAAAGCGGTATGGGAATTCTTCGTGCTGTGTGTAGACTGTACGGTTGTGCGTCGTCTCGCAATAGAATCTTGACTGGTGGGCAATCCACTGGCTTGTCGTCCAGTATGCCGAAGGGTAGTTGTCGATCGATAGCGTCGACTCTCTTCACGAGCCCCATCCTCGTTGACGCTTCTCTGCTAAGAAGATTGTCAGTCTTCGAATTCACGACAAAGATTCGTAGTGAGAACATATGTTTATGGACGCTGGTGACTGCTTCAAACTGTCCCAGGCACTCCATCACGCCACCAGCGCTGCGCAGAATCGTGTTAGATTTCTGTAATTGTGGTCGTGGACTCATCTTGTTGTACTGGGTAGCAGAGATGACGCTCACATCGGCCCCTGTGTCGATCTTGAACGTGATTTTGCTGTTATCAATTGTCAGAACTGTTGTCCATGGTGGTTCACTGCTGGTCTCACTGTTTAACGTGCCCAAGAAGCTTTGCTTGGGTGCCACACTGGGTGCTTTTTCTTTTTCTTCTTCATACGGGTAGTTGTAGCAGTCGTAGTGATGCTCTTCCACTGAATGCATCGATTTACTTCTGCATACTGCTGCGAAGTGGTTCAACTTCGAACAGTTCCGGCACTTTTTTCCTTGTGCTGGACAGATTTCTGTGTTGCCATGGTGACGACCGCATCTTAAGCATGAGGATGATGGGTAACCTCCTCTCCCCCTCTGCCTGAAGTGTTGATTTCCACGGTCGCGTGAACTGCCACCAGCATGCTGGTTCTGCTGACCGCCGCCCTTACGGCCAGAGCCGCTGCCCTGTGGATAACCGCCCGGTCTGCCACCTCGACTATCGTAACTGCCGCGTCGACCGCCGCTGTGATGTCCTCCACCAGCCCCTTTGCCGCTATGGACTGCATCAATGGTCTGACGTTGTTCTGTAAACTGCGTCTTTACTTGTTCATACTGCCGTGCTGCAGTAATGGCATTCTGCAATGTTAGTGTTGGTATGAGCTGTAATTTCTCAGAAAGCTCACGATCAGTCACTCCCAGAACGAGACGATCCCGTATTGCTTCATCTTGTTTGTCTATTTTGGCCAACTTTGCAAGATCATATAGATCCCGGACGTAAGCCTCAATGGTTTCTCCCTGCTTCTGGTTTCGCGAGTGGAACCTGGCTCTTTCATGTATGACGTTCACTTGAGGGACAAAATATTCATCAAACTTTTCTAGAACAGTCTCGTAAACTTTTCCTTGGTCTTCTGTCAGTTGAAATGACGTCAGAATCTTTTCTGCGTCTTGGCCCATGACGTAAATAAGAGTACTTATCTGAACTTCTGCGTCTTCTTTATTCAGCTTTGAAGCCGTGAAGAATCTTTGGAAACGTTGTTTCCACTCAGGCCATGTTGTAGGGTTGCTAAAATCGAAGTTTTCCGGTGGCTTGAACGGACCCATTTTTGACCGTTACTTCACAAACCAGTACCACAAAAAGTTCGCAGCAAGACACACACTGGTTGTAGGTCTCAGTTCAGCACACAAAACTGCATCCGGATTGACCGCTGCCACCAACTTGTGTTCCGAGCGTTCATTAAAGGCCGAAGGCGTACATGTAGTTTTAACAAGAAGTATTTATTGAGATTTCAACAACCCGTAAACTGAAGAGGCCATTGTCCAACCAGGCACAAAACCAGACTCTAACGCATGCGAAAAAGACTACGTCACTTTTCCTTAGACTACGTCACTTTATCTTAGAACCGAAAATAACACATAACACGACACCGATAACCATCACAGGGAACAAGGGGGTATGGACCTAAATCAACACTGAACCGGAAGAGCAATCATACTTCTGAGATGGACAGTGACAAATGCCAATTTTATCTGGCCTACCACGAGATTTGAAACCTGGGTCATCGATGTACCATTTAGCTACAACAGTGGGATCCTTCGATCTGCTTGAGGGGGATAGAACTAGCAAGCTTCTAAACACGGACTCTACGTTCTGCCCACGCTGAGCCATTCTGGGACCCCTAAAGGGTTGAACGATAGGAAACAGAACACGTGATAATATTATGACGCGAGTCTCAGTCGCCATTATTTTTTTCTCATAATTTCCCTCCCTTCCTATCCATCATTCCCTTTCAAGTGAGGGAACTGAAAAGTTCGCAGACAGGTAACAAGGGTCAACAAGGCCGCTGTTCGGTGCCAGAAGCAAGAGGTATATAATATTATGTATGCCACAGGTAAGATTATATAATATTATGTATGCCACAGGTAAGATTATATAATGTTATGTATGCCACAGGTAAGATTATACATGTATAATATTTTTGTATGCCACAGGTAAGATTATATAATATTATGTATGCCCCAGGTAAGATTATATAATATTATGTATGCCACAGGTACGATTATATAATATTATGTATGCCCCAGGTAAGATTATATAATATTATGTATGCCCCAGGTAAGATTTTATAATATTATGTATGCCACAGGTACGATTATAAGGACGAGACCGATGATGTTTGGTAGTGTATTAGATGGCACGGCATGGGAAAAAAATCACTTAATATTAACAACAGCAATAGCAACAGCGACGGTGACCAAAACAATAACAACAATGACGACGAGCGATGACAACTACGAATACAACAACCACCACCTACATCATCATCATCATCATCATCATCATCATCATCATCATCATCATCATCATCATCATCATCATCATCATCATCATCATCATCATCATTATCAACATCATCATCATCATTATCATTATCAGTTGAAGCAACAGTACCAGCCTTCTCTGTCGACCTCGTCCTGAGTGTCAGAGCACAGGGACATTACACAAGCTGGGTGCTCGTAGCGGATTCTCGATAGCACAGCCTTGCATAGATAGATAGATAGATAGATAGATAGATAGATAGATAGATAGATAGATAGATAGATAGATAGATAGATAGATAGATAGATAGATAGATAGATAGATAGATAGATAGATAGATAGATAGATAGATAGATAGATAGATAGATAGATAGATAGATAGATAGATAGATATTACAAAAAGCGGAAGATATATCATATCATATCAGTATATGCAAGTCTGTGTCCCGTTTTGTTACCGAGGATTGACTATAGATGTCCAACCACACTACACCATGGTGGAGAGGCGACGCAAGGCGTCTCTGCTATGTGGGTAGTGTGGCAGTGGGTCGGACTACTCCACACGCTCTCGTAAGTAACCCGCTGTGTGTGAGTGGAGGGTGGGAGTGTGGTGGGCTTGTTGGAGAGGAAGAAGGGGAAGACGGGAGGAGGCAGGGGAAGGGGAGAGGGAGGGGGAGGGAGGGAGAGGGAGAGCGGATGTCTAGCTGCAAGTTGTTGCTGCTTGCTTTTCACCTGTTTTTCAACGGGAAATTGAAAGTGGCGTGGGGCGAATCATATTTCTTGGGCCCCAGCCAAAATATAAACCCTGGAAGGGGCTTTGCTGAAAGCCAGCAGGACCGTCATGTAAATGCGCAACCCTTTTTTTTTTTAAATTTGTACAGGCTAAGAAGAAGAAGAAGAAGAAGAAGAAGAAGAAGAAGAAGAAGAAGAAGAAGACAGGATGCTATCACGCGCGTTTTCTTCAATCAAACTCAAAGCGCGGCGATCTGAAGAGATCGCCAGTAAAGAAGGCGGAAGATCAATCAGTTTTATTTGTGGAATGTAGATCGACTGCATTCAATAACATTATTGAAGGGAGGGGAGAAAACCGGAGTACCCGGAGAAAACTCTAGGTGACCTGCAACGTCTCGTATCTAAGTCACATAAGTACCTTCCCTGCGAGGTTCGAACCCGTAGCGCCCAAGAAGAAGAAGAAGAAGAAGAATGAGAAGGAGAAGGAGAAGAAGAAGAAGAAGAAGAAGAAGAAGAAGAAGAAGAAGAAGAAGAAGAAGAAGAAGAAGAAGAAGAGGAGGAGGAGGAGGAGAAGAAGAAGAAGAAGATGGAGGAGGAGGGGCAGGAGAAGGAGGAGGGGAAAAAAAGTAGATCAGCCAAAAATGATCACGGAGAGCACAGCAACCGCAGATAAATGAACTTATAAACCAACGCGATGAATCTATGGCTCTAAAACAGACAGAAAACTTGTTAAATGCCCTTGACCAGATCAAACTGCTACACATTTGGTAAAAAGGTAAAAAAAGGTAAAGGTAGTCCCATAGCCTTGTGGCCGTAGGGGAGCGTGATGTTGGAGATCACACTTATCTTGGGCCAGCGTAATGAGGGTGATGCCCAACTCTCTCCCTCGCTGCTTTACCTTCCCCACCCTCAAGAGAGTAGGTACTCAATCACAGTTGAGTCAACTGGGGGCGTTGTTATTTGTCGCTTCACGTTTAGCGGTCACCCATCCAAGTGCTAACCGCACCGGACGGTGCTTCACTTTCGACACAGTAGCGAGTGCTCCAACCACTGCACTATCCGACACCCCGACACATTTGGACTACTTCAAAACCTCTAGAGAATAGAACGCGAACCCCTTGCAAAATTCGTCCCAGAATGATCGACGAGTTGATCGTGGACCCTCAACGCTAAGAAGGAGAACAACCCTAATGGTAACACTGAAGGCACTTCACCTGCCGGTCACTTTACAATAGTTCCACACAGGGGACGCTGAGGCTTTACTCTAATTTTTCGAACCCATATTTACAAGAACAAATAGAATATAAACAGCATTATAAAATATTGTCAAAACACATACATTTAAAATGCCTACATTGTTACATAATAATACCATAGAAAGCCCTAGTGAACATTTGGCAGAAAGCGTCCCATATCCCCAAGCTGACCCAACAGACCTCACACACAAAATAAATGAGGAGTTTTGGGAGAGTTTTCAAGAATAAAAGGCAGGGGAACTGGTCAAGCGAAAAGGATAGTAGATTGATAGACCAAAGCAAAAACGAGAAAAAAAAAACAAAGGAGAAAGACAAAAACAGTAGTCATTTAAACACTACATTTCCACAAAATGGGGATACTATTTATACATAAAACCCCTTTCGTTTCGTTTCGTTAAGTAGATTACCGTCCCCGGACACAAATGCGTATAGGGGACTATATATAAACCCCGGCAATGGGGATACTATTTATACATAAAACCCCCGGCACCCCCACTGGGGGAAGAGACAGGTAGACATATAGGGAGACGTAGCATTGGTGGAACTAGCATTACTCATAGTACTAATACTAGGAGTAGAAGTCACCCAATAACCCCTATTCGCTCAATGTGTCCGGGGACACAAATTTAATAAAGAAGAAGACACCCAATTATCGAAATACTGGGTTGGGGTAAGAAGGGGGGTGGGGAGGGGGGATGGGATAGTATGGTAAATAGATTGACAACAGGAATCTCTGCGTGCCCCGACTGTACTGGATAGTGTGTTTCTAAGCGTGCTGCTGACCAGGGATGAGTGACGAGCAATCAGCATACCTGAGGGTCAAAACACAGTGGGGGGAGCCAAACAGTATAAGCACCGAGGTGCCTCGGGCCAGCACAGCTGGGAGGTTTCGTACACTACACTGTATATATAACGAAAGCTTGAGTTCGTAAGTCGACACACACGATAAGAGGCGTCTTGGTTAGCAGAACTGTGTGGTTTCGTGTACAACAACGTTGTTTGTTTTTTTTTGTTTGTTTGTTTGTTTTAACCGTTCTTATATAGCGCCTTTTTTCAGCTCAAGAGCTGCTCAAGGCACTACCGCTAACAGGATGTAACTCAAGCCGACTGAGGCGCCCACTTGCTGCCTTAGGCGCTGTTCTGACGCTCCAGACAGCTGAGCACAAGTTTGGGCGACCGAGGATGTGGTAGAAAAGGGCCCTAATGCTTGCTGGGTGTATTGAAGTAACTGGCACTCACCCGTCTAGGACATGGGCGTCGGTGATGATAATGATAATGATGATGATGATGATGATGATGATGATGATGATGATAATGATAATGATAATGATGATGATGATAATGATGATGATGATGATAATGATGATGATAATGATGATGATGATAATGATGATGATGATGATGATGATGATGATGATGATGATGATGATGATGATGATGATGATGATGATGATGATGATGATGAAATAGCCTTGTACAGAGTAGGTCTCCACAAAAACAGTTCATGCTCATAGCGCTCAACAAAATAAATTTTTAACAAGATAAAAACGAAAAGAAAAGAAAAGAAAAGAAAGAAAGAAAGAAAGAAAGAAAGAAAGAAAGAAAGAAAGAAAGAAAGTAAGAAAGAAAGAAAGAAAGAAAGAAGAGAAACACACCGGGGAAAAAAAAACCACTTCCACTATTTCACTGTTGGAGGCGCTTCTTCTAATTGAGCGCGAGTTTCTGACGCTGAGCCTCCCCAAACTGTAGATCATACATAGATCGCGCACGTCCAGCTGTTAGCGGCTGGTGTGTTGTTGTACGCCGCTGACGTCCCTCGCTGACGGAATCTGCCCTTTCTGGACTCCAGTCACCTTCACCACTGATCAGCAACGGGGGGTCAAATGCATGGTCAGAGAATATCAGTAGTGACCATTGACAGATCTAGATACAATTTAGTCAGCCATCAAGCAAAAAGTACAATGTTGATGATTGTGATGACGATGATGACGTTGATGGTGATGATGAGGATGACGATGATGGTGATGTTGAGGATGACGATGATAATAATGGTGGTGGTGATGATGATGATGATGATGATGATGATGATGATGATGATGATCGTGATGATGATGATGATGATTATCGTGATGATGATGATGATGATTATCGTGATGATGATGATGATTATCGTGATGATGATGATGATGATGATTATCGTGATGATGATGATGATGATTATCGTGATGATGATGATGATGATGATTATCGTGATGATGATGATGATGATGATTATCGTGATGATGATGATTATCGTGATGATGATGATGATGATTATCGTGATGATGATGATGATGATTATCGTGATGATGATGATGATGATGATTATCGTGATGATGATGATGATGATTATCGTGATGATGATGATGATGATTATCGTGATGATGATGATGATGATTATCGTGATGATGATGATGATGATTATCGTGATGATGATGATGATGATTATCGTGATGATGATGATGATGATTATCGTGATGATGATGATGATGATTATCGTGATGATGATGATGATGATTATCGTGATGATGATGATGATGATTATCGTGATGATGATGATGATGATTATCGTGATGATGATGATGATGATGATGATGATGATGATTATCGTGATGATGATGATGATGATTATCGTGATGATGATGATGATGATGATTATCGTGATGATGATGATGATGATTATCGTGATGATGATGATGATTATCGTGATGATGATGATGATGATGATTATCGTGATGATGATGATGATGATTATCGTGATGATGATGATGATGATTATCGTGATGATGATGATGATGATTATCGTGATGATGATGATGATGATGATGATGATGATGATGATTATCGTGATGATGATGATGATGATGATTATCGTGATGATGATGATGATGATGATGATGATTATCGTGATGATGATGATGATGATTATCGTGATGATGATGATGATGATTATCGTGATGATGATGATGATGATTATCGTGATGATGTGGTGATGATTATCGTGATGATGATGATGATGATGATTATCGTGATGAGGTAATGCGCATGGCTACCAGCGCTTTCAAGATACAGTTGAAAGTACCGCTGAGTAGCGTGAACAGGATATATCGTAATATCGCCAAGATAATAACTTGAGTCCGCTATGAGCGGACGAGGCCACCTGCGAAATCACGGAAAAAGCGCAATTTGACTGCAGTGAACTCATGAAAATAGAAAAATGTAAGTTTCGTCTCCTCTAGGGTACGAATTAGGTCCAACTGTATCAGTTTCTAGGTCAACTGTCTTTTACGAACCGTTTGAGAATGTTTTTGAACCGTTTGTTGACGCCGGATAGTGTCCTCACTTGGTTTCATGCAATTTAAGAATCCAACAAGGCAATTGGGTTTTTGAGACGGAAAGAGCGGAATGTTGTAGAGCAACATTCTGTAGTGAAATTGCGCTTTTTCCGTGATTTCGCAGGTAGCCTCGTCCGCTCATAGCGGACTCAAGTTATTATCTTGGCGATATTACGATATATCCTGTTCACGCTACGCAGCGAAGATTAGAGGTGTATCGTGAGTGCGCTGGTACCTTGGTGCAATGGGTGTCGTGATGATGATGATGATGATGATTATCGTGATGATGATGATGATGATGATGATGATGATGATTATCGTGATGATGATGATGATGATTATCGTGATGATGATGATGATGATGATGATGATGAAGATTATCGTGATGATGATGATGATGATTATCGTGATGATGATGATGATTATCGTGATGATGATGATGATTATCGTGATGATGATGATGATGATGATTGTCGTGATGATGATGATGATGATGATTGTCGTGATGATGATGATGATGATGATTGTCGTGATGATGATGATGATGATGATGATTGTCGTGATGATGGTACCAGTTACATAAATAAACCCAGCAAACACCAAGTCCTAACCCTCCCCCCTCCCCCCGCCCTCTACCACATCTCCCTCTCGGTCGCCCAGGACTGTGCTCAGTTGTTTATGGGCGCCATACGATGCATCTAAAGCAGCAAGTCAGCTTCTCGGGCGACTTGAGTTAGATCTTGTATCGACCAACGCAGCAGTTTTTTTTAGCTGGAAAAGCATTATTTAAGAACGATAAAACAATTAAAAATGAGGAGGAGGAGGAGGAGGAGCAGGATGATGACGATGATGATGATGATGATGATGATGATAATGATGATGATGATGATGATGATGATGATGATGATAACGAATGATGATAATAAAGAATCTAATAAAAACTAATGTAAATTTAATTCTTTCTTCCAGACGATGTAGCCTATTGTTGCCGCACGGTGTAGCGTTGTTTAGGTGTGCTCTGGTGCATTCGCCAGCATGGAAGAGGCGAGAGAGTCGCCATGCGCCATATTGGTGGATGACTTTGGGTTGGAGCCAAGTTTATCTCACTGCCATTTAACTTCTTCCTTCCTGTCCTGTACTGTCTGATCTGAGTTACCTGCCTCTTGAACCTGGTACACTTCAGCCACTTGCTAGCTTTCATTAAAATTGTTGTAAGACAAAAAAGGTGTTGTAGCATTTTAAAAACAAAATGATATTAAAACTGGATACATGTATTGTTATTTCTAACAATTCCGATTGTGAAATTTTACATTGATCTAATTCTTCCTTTAATGTCCATCTGTCATACACGACAATTACTGACTTACTAGGAGATTCTGTGTATGACTGCACTGTGAGTTCCTCACTTCTGACATTGGAATAAAGAACAAATGATGATCTCAAACCCATTCCATAAAATTAAATATGTAAATAATTTGAAAGTATCAAACTTCCACAGAATTACTTCCAAACTAAATGTAGGTAAAATATTGGTCTCCTTGGCTGCAGTTAAGTCCCATCTCCTTCTCTTTTCCCACGAAGTGGCGCTCGCTACAGTAGTGCTAAATTTTTACAGGATTATCTCCCGTCCAAGTTCGCTCATTACGAGGTAAATACGGACTAAATTTATTTAGGATGGTCTTTGCAAGGCTTGATGGTTTAGTGAAGTGGCCATACCATGGGAGTTCTCGTTCCTTCACCACTGTGAACATGTCATCGTGTTGTCCAGCGGCTTGTGTGATGGTCTGTCGGACTTGGTCGTTGGTGATATGCTGTGTATAGGAAATGCCCAGAAGTCTTCTGCAGCACCTCATCTCTATGCTTTGTATTCTTCGTTGTAGGTCTGCTGTGAGGGTCCATGTTTTGCACGAGTATAGGAAGATGGAGATCACAAGAGCACGCAGCAACCTTAACTTGTAGTGTAGACTGATGGTCCTGTCTTTCCAAATGGGCTCCAACCTTGTTAGGGCAGCAGTTGTTTGTGCTATCCTGGAGAGGACTTCCTGTTGGGACCCATTGTCTGATACAATTGATCCTGAATATTTGAAGCTGAGCACCGCGTTGAGGGATTGGCCTTGGACTGGTCCGTGTTGATGCCATTGGTGTTGGTGGTCATCATTTTGACTTTACCACCAGTACCGTACTAAAACATTTTTTTAACAGTGAGAAAGGAGAACAACTGATCTTTGAACGTCAGCCGACAGATCCCAAACCTTTAATAATGTTATGTCTTACTGTATAGGATCTAAACCAACTACCACTTCACAACTGCTAGACTTTCAGTAATCAATACAGTCCATTGTGAAGATGCAGTAGGTTACTGTTTTGAAAACTGGATGTAAAACTCACACGTGGCTGTTTCTGCACTAGCCCCTAAGGGCATGGCCACCAACTCATATGGAGATAGAAGATCCCCTGATTTTAATTAGGGACTGTTAATTAAAATGCCACCTTGCTATTTAGTTAATACCATTCTTTTCTTGCCCAAGGTCCGCTGGACCTAAAGCAATAACCATGTAATGTAAGGTCTTACAATGATCAATGACTTTCAAAGGCAGGAGAAGAAATAAGTTTAAAATATTAATCGAAGGTAAATTTCCCAAATTTTAGCGAATTGTGTGATATACTAAATAATAATGCTTCTTAATGACAGGGGTCTGAGGCTATTGGAGTTTGCCAGATACAACAATCTGGTACTGGCAAACACGCTTGGTCTCCACAAAAAATCCAGACGATGGACATGGCACAGTCCCGGCGGGGAACATCACAACCAGATCGACTACATCATGGTCAAGAAACGCTTCAGATCAAGCATCAACATTGGCAGGACACGCACTTTTCCAGGAGCAGACATTGGAAGTGACCACGATCTCGTGATGATGTCTTTCCGGCTCCATTTGAAGAGAGTAAATACAGCAAAGTGCACTAGGCTGAAGTTCGACCTGGACAAACTGCAAGACCCGGAGGTGGCAAAAATATTTCAGGCCACAATTGGAGGGAAATTTGCACCACTGCTTATTTTGGGGGCAGGCGAAGTAGATGTCAACACCATGACCAATACCTTCAACTCAGCTGTAACAGATGCCGCCACTGAGATCCTTGGCAAGCACCGACCAAAGAAGAAGCCGTGGATCACACCTGAACTTTTGGATCTGTGTGATAAACGAAGAGAGTTAAAAAAGAAAAAGAACACATCACAGGGAGCTGATGTCTACCGAAAAATCAACAATGACATCCGAAAAGGCATGCGCACAGCAAAGGAGAACTGGATAGAAGATCAATGCCAGGAAATAGAGAACAATCTGAACAAGAACAACAGCAAGAAGGCCTACCAGACTGTGAAGCGGCTGACAAGTGTTAAACAGCCCAAAGTCTCCACTATCCAAAGCAAGTCTGGCATTTGCCTTACAGAAGAACAAGAAGTCTTGGACAGATGGACAGAGTACTGCTCTGACCTTTACAACCATACACCAAAATGGAGACCCATCAGTTCTAGCATGTCCCGAGAGCAGAGAAGAAGAAGAAATCCTCCCAATTCTCCGGGAAGAAGTTGAGGCAGCAGTGCAATCGCTGAAGAAAGGGAAGTCAGCGGGAGTGGACAACATACCAGCGGAACTGCTACAAGCAGGAGGAGAAGCGATGACTGATGCTCTCACCATTATCTGCAACAAGATCTGGCAGAGTGGGGAATGGCCTACACCATGGACCCAGTCGCTTGTCATCACTCTTCCCAAAAAAGGTAACCTTCAGGAGTGTGAAAATTACCGCACCATCAGCCTCATCAGCCATCCCAGCAAGGTCCTCCTGAAAATAATACTCAACAGGTTGAAACCACAAGCTGAACAAATCATAGCTGAAGAACAAGCAGGATTCATGGCAGGGCGAAGTACCACTGAACAGATTTTCAACCTCAGAATAATCTGTGAGAAATACCTACAGCACCAACAACATCTATATCATGTGTTCATAGACTTCAAGAAGGCATTTGACCGAGTCTGGCATGCAGCTCTATGGGCAACCATGAAAGTGTACAACATCAGCCCTAAAATTATAGAAGTCATCAAAAGCCTTTATGACAAGGCTACCAGTGCAGTCCTCCACAACAGCGTCATCGGGAACTGGTTCAGAACAACAATCGGTGTGCGTCAAGGATGCCTACTCTCTCCAACACTCTTCAACATCTTCCTAGAGCGCATCATGTCAGATGCTCTTGCAGATCACGAAGGCACAGTCAGTATAGGGGGCAGAGCAATCTCCAATCTTCGTTTTGCGGATGATATTGATGGATTGGCTGGAGAGGAACAAGAACTTGAACAGCTTGTACAGAGGCTTGACACCACCTCCAGAGCTTATGGAATGGAAATAAGTGCAGAGAAGACCAAAATGATGACCAACAACACCAATGGCATCAACACGGACATCAAAGTACAAGGCCAATCCCTCAACACAGTGCACAGCTTCAAATATTTAGGAGCCATTGTGTCAGACAATGGGTCTCGACAGGAAGTCCTCTCCAGGATCGCACAAACAACTGCTGCCCTGACAAGGTTGAAGCCCATTTGGAAAGACAGAACCATCAGTCTACATTCCAAAGTAAGACTGCTGCGCTCTCTGGTCATCTCCATCTTCCTATATGCTTGTGAAGCATGGACCCTCACAGCAGATCTCCAATGAAGAATACAAAGCATGGAGATGAGGTGCTACAGAAGACTTCTGTGCATTTCCTATACCCAACACATCACCAACGTTGAAGTCCGACAGACCATCACACAAGCCATTGGACAACACGATGACCTGCTCACAGTGGTGAAGAAACGGAAACTCCGATGGTATGGCCACGTCACCAGATCATCAGGCCTTGCAAAGACCATTCTGCAAGGCACAGTGCAAGGAGGTAGAAGAAGGGGGAGACCGAAAAAGAGGTGGGAGGACAACATTCGAGAATGGACTGGTTTGACACTGAGCGAAGCCATGAGGGCTGCTGAGGACAGAGAAAGATGGAGTATGCTGGTTAAGCGATCATCTGTGGTGCCCCTACGACCTTCGGGTTATGGGACAGGATAGGATAGGAATGCTTCTTGTTCAGTGAATATAAAGTTGTTTGCCTGCTTGGAACAATACAAATAACGGTTAAGCTGGCACAACGCGCTTCAAGAATTCATACCTTCCAACAGCCATCCGACTGGCAAACAACACGCTCCAGCGATAAGAATGCTAACCCTTGTAATAAAGGAGGCAATTTGCTTTCGTGCAATATATCTGCTGCAAACAATTATATGAGAATGTGGTGTTCTTTTCTTATTCAATTTTGACTAGAGATTTTATCAATTAGTTAATTTGGTTGTTGTTCTTGTTATTATTATTATTTTTTATTAATTTTGTTCCCCGAGATTATCATGAAGCTTCGTTTTTTTTGGTTTTTTTTTTAGTTGTTATTATTATTAGTTGTAGTAGTATTGTTATTATTATTATCATTATTATCATATATTAATTATTAGTTGTCTGTTGGTGCTGCTGTTGTATTATTATTATTATTAGTTGTAGTTGCATTGTTATTATTATTATTGTTATAATTATTCTAATGATTATGATTATTAATAATATTATGATGATTATTTTGTATTATTATTCTTATTATTATAATGATTATTATTATTATTATTATTATTATGATCTAGGATGGATCTAAGGCATGGAAGAATGGGTGAGTGTTGTAGCTGTGTATACATATACTGTGGAATAATTATCTGTGTGTTAAATGTGTACGCATGGGTATGTGGCTGGTTATCTGTTTATGCATGTGTGTTAGTGTTTATAGATTTGTATTTTGGTATGGAAGTTGTTTTTGATAGTATATCAAATGTATCAATATTGTATGTCCATGTTTGTAATAATTTTGATGTTGTTATCTCCTTCCTTATTGCACTGCTAAACAAATATCCATGCCTTGTCTTTGGACAATAAAGAATCTTGAATCTTGATAGATCGACAGCATAAAAGAGAGAGAGAGAGAGAGAGAGAGAGAGAGAGAGAGAGAGAGAGAGAGAGAGAGAGAGAGATGAGCAGAGTAAGGGGCGTAATTCATGCCTGAACATGATTTGTACCGAGTTTGTAAGGCAAACATCACTACTAGCAAACACTTTCTATTAATACCATCACCAATAATAAATAAAAAAAAAAAAACAGCAGCTTATTGGTAGGAACAAACAAATGATAACGTTTTGGACTTCATATTAAGCATTTTAATAAGCTTAAAATGTCAAACATTATTTACACCATCATTCTCACTACAAATGATGTTCAGCAACATCATGCCTCGGCATAAAACAACGACGCTGAGCACTGCACATGAATGGCACCACCGACAATTGTCCAAACCTGACACACTTTTTTACAATACACGTACAACTGACCCAAAATAATATTCTGCATTTGGTTACACATTTTCACATGCTCACCAACACACACGTACACACTGATTTCCAGTTTACACTCGAGTCAGCGCGTCACCAGTATTTGACCCACATACGTGTACTAACAAATGGCAAACGTTCAACAAACTCACTTCATACAAAGTATTTAATCATGCATCTATTCACAAGAAAGTCATTCACCTCAATCGTACAGCTGCTTAACTTCAAAACCGTACAATACAAAAATTCAGGCACAAATTTATAAGACTGTAGCTCAAAGTTAAACTATGAGTGAGTGCGTGCAATTACTTTAGATTGATACTGACATGACTTTTCTACTGCGAAAGAATGTGGTAGTAACCACCATTATTTGCGGTTGGTTTGGCTGTGTATTTTATTTCATCCCATTTTATATCTCTCTGGGCAACGTGAATTAGGTACTCCAAGCCCTTCATTGGCTCTTGTCCGCTCGGCAGTTTTGAGCCAGTTTTGACTTCACTTTCAACACTTATTATTAATGTAAAACTGCATTAAAACGAACAGTGGCTGTATTCAAATAAAAATTGAAAGCTTTATCTTTACATCTGCGTTGTTTTTAATGCATGTTTATGCGAAAGATTCTGAGAAAACAGCTTTTGAATACGCCCCTATCCGAGCGCTGAATGCCGGTGCGAAAAAGTTGTCAGCGTCGTTTGCTGAGAGGTGGCTCGTTTCGAACTCTAAGCGCTTTGAGATAGTTCATTAGATGGCCTAAAAATAAGAACCAATGAGAAGTTCGGATACTTAGCTTCATTTACATATCAAATATTGTTGACTCTCATGTGTAAAAGTGTTGTTACGAGCCGAGCAAAGTGGATAAACCGGTTTTGATGTAAATTTGATTTTAACTAGAAGTTTAAAAATTAGCAAGAAATAAAGAGCAGACTTTCCTTTATAAAACTAGGGTATTTATTAATTTGTGCATTACTCTATCGCGGAGCGCTTTGCCGTAGAAAAGTGTACCCAAACGGTGTTTGGGTTTTCTTGCGGCCATGGCCAACTCGTAGGCCTATTCAGCGACACGAGTGCTGAGCGTAGTAGCACACTAGTAGGCCTATAATTTGCCGGCACGCACTGCGAATTTGATGATTTCCCAACTTTGAAGCACCAAAACGGCTGAACATTACATGGGATAGGCCTGAAGAAAATTGGGCTTGGAGTATAACATATGAAGGGGTTACCTGTCAAAAATCAGCTTTCTGGTATCAATATTGGCTTCACTTTGAGACTCCAAAGTTGTCAATTTCTTCAATTCCAAAACGTTGCCAAAAAACACCAACATTCGGCATTTTCAAACATTAATAACTTTTTACCTATTTGTCCTATGGGGGAAAAAAAATATACCACTGTGTTCAGAATGAAAAGCTCTTTAAATCTATGTCAGTTTTGTGATGAGGAAATCATTTTTTTTAAATGGCTTTTGACTACCTACATGAATTCTATGGAAAAGAAATAAAACTTAAGTCAGGAGTCTTTCAGCCTTGATTTTACCACAACTCTGTGGCATGTTTGGCCGTCTTCAAAAGGTCTGCATATACAACAGTGTCAACTCAACAACTGTGCCTGCAGAGTGGAGAAAAGCTTATCCACACTGATGCACAAGTTCAGCTCAACAGTTTCGGGGTTTTTCTCTTCTTCATGGACTTTAGGGTTTCAACCTCAAAGGTGCTGAAAACAAATTTCGCCAACTAGACTAGTGGCCCTTGCCAAAGCCAGCCCTATACACACATATGCTCATTGTAGACAAATCTATACTTTTAAAAATCAGTTTATGGTTCTTGTGTTATCACGATGAGGATGCTGATGAGGCTTCTTTGCCTGCTTCTGCTGCTTGCTCGGCTTGTTCTTTCTGTGCAGTCTTTTTCCGGTTGCGGTTCGCCTCTACGTAACTCATGGGGTGAATGGGGAAGAAGCCTGCCAGTCCTGCAACCAGAGATTGGATCATGAACGGCATTGGACATGTATTTTAAAATGTTGAGTCATAATTACAGCCCACAACAACAATGCACATGTATGCATATACATACACTCACATACTTGCATGCACGCACACACACACATGAACATAATCACACAGACATACACATACACAGAGTAAATATATAGTAATACACATAATCTACTGTCATAACTGACTTTTTGTCTTCTTGTAAGAATGTAACACATTAATACTGACATTGTGCACAAAGTGTACTGAAATACATAAAGAAATGCATGTTTCCTAAGCAAATGATATTCCATTAAGGACAAGCGAAGAGTTCAGGTGAACGTTTTGCAGAAGAGGGCAAATAAACTTTCTTTCAGTTTCACATAAGCAACACGTTACACATAATTCAGATTACATTGTATGCATGTGTTCAGCACTGGTCAGTGGTTTTCATCTGCATCTGGAAAAGGCTTCTGAGAGAGGTATGGCCTTAATCAGCTTTTTCAAACTTTTCATGTGATTTTAATGATACTAGCTTTCGCAGTTGTTGCAACCGCCAAGTAAAACGTCCAGTCCATGGAGGCATGCATCACTGACGTCAAACAATGGATGTCCGAAAACCGTCTACAAAGCTCAATGATATGAAGCGCTCTTGATCAAAAAGAAATCCGACAAATCTGATTTACCAAATAGCATCACAGTAGGAACCTCATCCATTTCATTTTCTGACCATGCCCGCAACTTAGGTTTCATTCTGTCTTCTGACATGTCACTTGACCAACACATTTCTAACATATGCCGCTCTGCCTATTTCAAAATTCACCGCATTAGCTCCATCCGACAATATCTTACAACCGAAACAACCAACACTCTTGTCTGTGCATTTGTTCTATCTAAACTTGACTACTGCAACTCTCTCCTCTCTGGTTCCCCTCTCTACCTTCTTGAAAAACTTCAGAAAGTCCAAAACTCAGCCGCCCGCCTTGTTCTTAAAGCTAAAAAACGAGACCATGCCACCCCTCTACTCCGATCTCTTCATTGGCTCCCTGTTCGAGCTCGCATCTTGTACAAGCTCTCAACTATTGTTTTCAAATTCTTCACTGGTTCTGCCCCCTCAGACTTTACTGACCTTCTCTCTGTCTACTCTCCTGCAAGACAACTCCGCTCTTCTTCTGATACAAGACTGCTTTCTATCCCCCGTGTTCACTCAAAGACCTATGGTGAACGATCTTTCTCTTTCTCTGCTGCAACTGCTTGGAACTCACTACCGATGCAACTCCGACATGCTCCATCACTTTCTTCCTTCAAGCGCCAATTAAAGACCCACCTTTTTAACATGCAAACTCAATAATTTTCACTCCCCCTCCCTTCCATCCCCATATGTAATCTTTTACCAAGTCACGTCATCTGTTCATGGATGGTGGTGGCACCGGCTCGGTTCTTGGTATTCATATTATCTGTTGTTTTGCATGGCCATGTACTGTAATTATTTAACCATTTGATAAGTGTATACGTGTTCTGTGTGCGTGTGTGTGTGTGTGGGGGTGTGTGTGTGTGTGTGTGTGTGATTGCACGTGTGTTGTCAAGCGCAGCGAGCTCGCTTACCTTACCGTTTGCGAGGTACCGCGCGATATAAATGTACTGTATTATTATTATTATTAAAACGGTGAAGTCAATTTAGCACAAAGTGCATCTTGCAAACTCTGGCCCTTTCCGAGATGTAGTCAGGTAAGGCCACTTTTTGTTGTAGGCTTTCAAAAAAGCTTTATTCCTGGCCTGCTGTTTAGCTTTTGGTTCATCTTTATTTGGATCGGAAGAACTGCCTGCATCACAATTTCCCTTCATTTTTTCACGCAAATACACAACAATGAGCAGAATGGAGGAAACCAGAAAACAAGTGCGGCAAACTTTGGATATGTGAGCATGTGCCACCTCAGTAAGGGAAGTAACTAAACGGTGCGTCTTTTTATCGGAATAAATTTAGAAAACTTCGCTGTATTTTATTTAAGCAGGCTGACCAGATGACCATACTCCAAGGCAAAATTGCGTACAAATATGGCGAACAAGTTGATAGGCAAGTCTGTTGTAAACACCACGAACACATTTGTAGTGGACTACTCTCTATCGGTGCCCTAAATTTTGATTATAAAATTGTGTTAATGTCGAACTTGATGCTATTGTCTTCATTCATCCCTTCAAAGTTCTATCAAATTAAAAATAATAATATAAAATTTTTTAAAAAGTCAAAATTCCAATTGATATACTTACACTGCATCATCATTGAGAGCTTGTGATTTAGAAGAGAGAAAAAAAAGTAAACCAAAAAACATGTGTGTGCACACACACACTTAACAACTGAGACTGAGTCTGTACATACCTAACAATTTTTCAACAGGTTTGCTGCATTGAGCTCCATATGCTAGCCAGTACCTCAGCCGCTCAAAGCTGAATGCCACCAGTTTCTCTTGATGTGTGTTGGGTAATGGGTCATAGGTACCGAGCTGTTCCATTGGGAATGCTTTGCAGTTGGCTCTGTTTGGCATCAACACAATGTGGAAGAATGGTCTGTTCACACACCCATGACGGGCAAGCCGGATGGCCAAATGGGTCGATTTCTTTGGCATTCGTGGCATGGTGATTGTAAGGTCTGAAAAGATACAAAAAGAAACAACACATTTCTATAACCACTATGCAACTGAGAAAAAGCAGACTGTCAAAATCACAATGTTCATCTAATCATTCACTGGCACTTGACTTGCACGCACGTGTGTGTGTGTGTGTGTGTGTGTGTGCAACTTCTTCCACAGTTCCAGCGAGTGTGGTGTTCATACAGATAAAAAGAGCATGCTGCACTTACTTGAAAGAATAAATCAATACATGTACTATAAAGACCTGCATTCAACTAAATTCTTTGATAATTAAATACTCACTCAGTGTCTTCCAATCAATGCTAAATATCTAACAGCAACAGTGATAGTGCTATCTGCTTCAAGGGCGCACATAAAACGTCACAGAATTTGTTTACCATGAATTACAGCAAATTTGTAACCGACCCAAAGAAAATATAATTCTTTTTACTTTTAAGCAGAGAGGCCATCAGATATTTATTCTAAACTAAAACTTTAACATTTAGGTAAAAATCTTGAATATTTTTGCGTACTAAAATTGTTTATTGCAGATAACTAATAATGACGCAAAATGTAGCTTTTATATTTTCCCAAACACAACTTCCGGTTGCTGAATCACGACGGCTTGTTGGAAAACCTGGTGAAGAATGTCGACGCTAGAAGATAAAGCTATCTGGGAAGATGGAGACGTAAGTTAATACAGATGTTGTTGCTCTCTTCTGGACTTTTTAGTTCGCATATTGTCTGATTTCAGTTACCGTCGTTCATATCTATGAAGCTGGCATGCCGACTGAGTGAATACTGTTATACTTATAGTGGAGAGTGCTATTGGCCCACTTCGCTTGCTTAGTTGCTATCCATTGCTTGTACTGTTGATGTATTGTATTTTGTGTAATTTACTGAGTTTACTGTGGTAGTGGAGAGCGGGGATTATCTTCAGTGATATTTCCATGGTTTGTTTTGTTTTCATTTTGTAGAAATACGAATGCAGAAATACCTGAAATATGGCCTTCCATAGACCTTTATTCGCTCTTCGAATTGTTCACTTTCAGTTTCACAGTTTCAGTCAACACAGTTGGCAGCTTCGTAACTTGTGAAAGTAATTTCGTTGTGATTTACCTACTTCCAGTCCTATCCTATCCCATAACTATATTTAAACTATATTTAAACTTACATTCTCTCAAGGGAAGACGTTTAAGAGGAGATTTAATTGAAACTTATAAAATATTTAACCATATGAATGACCTCTCATGGAACTATTTCTTTGCATCACCTGATTGTAATATAACACGACTTAGTGAGGGCAAATTTTTTATCCAGTATGCAAGAACTAACCTTCGGAAAAATGTTTTTAGTAACAGAGGGGTGTCGGATAGTGCAGTGGTTGGAGCACTCGCTACTGTGTCGAAAGTGAAGCACCGTCCGGTGCGGTTAGCACTTGGATGGGTGACCGCTAAGGCGTGCGTGAAGCGACAAATAACAACGCCCCCAGTTGACTCAACTGTGATTGAGTACCTACCCTCTTGAGGGTGGGGAAGGCAAAGGCAGCGAGGGAGAGAGTTGGGCATCGCCCTCATTACGCTGGCCCAAGATAAGTGTGATCTCCAACATCACACTCCCCTACGGCCACAAGGCTATGGGACTACCTTTACCTTTTTTACCTTAACAGAGTTGCCAATCTTTGGAACAATCTTCCTACTAATCTAAAATACCTTAATAGTACTAATTCATTCAAAAATCAAATAGATAAACTACCAAAATTTGAAGTATTATTTAGAAGCTTTGATGAATAATTTAGGTAAATTTATTACATGCTTAAAAACCTGACCTGTAATCGATATCAAATGATAACTACGATGGGACGTATAAAGGCTTCACGGCCTATTCTAGTCCTACTACTACTACTACTACTACTACTACATAACTCAAAGGTCATAGCGGCACCACAGACAATCGCTTAAAAGGAGGCACTGTGGTCTAATGGTAGTGCTTCGGCTTGCGGATCGGAAGGTCCCGGGTTCGAGCCCTGGCCAGGCCATTGTGTTGTGTCCCTGGGAAAGACACTTTACTCCTGTTTTCCTACTCCTTCGGATGAGAGTATAAACCGAGGTCTAGTCTGTGTCGCATACATTCCATCTTAACGGACTTTAAAGATCCTGACGCTCATGTCCTAGACGGGTGAGTGCTGGTAACAAGAACACACCCAGCATGCACCTTGGTAAAAAGTGCCATAATAATCAACAAGATGATTGTGGGCATATACGGCAAATCAACCAGCGTACTCCATCTTTCTCTGTTCTCAGCAACCCTCATGGCTTCGTTCAGTGTCAAACCAGTCCATTCTCGACTGTTGTCCTCCCACCTCTTTTTCTGTTTCTCTTCTTCTGCCTCTGTGCACTGTGATTTGCAGGATGGTCTTTGTAAGGCCTGATGATCTGGTGATGTGGCCATACCATCAGAGTTTCTGTTTCTTCACCACTGTGAGCATGTCATTGTGTTGTCCAATGGCTTTTGTGATGGTCTGTCGGACTTCATCGTTGGTGATGTGCTGGGTATAAGAAATGCCCAGAAGTCTTCTGTAGCACCTCATCTCCATGTTTTGTATTCTTCGTTGTAGATCTGCTGTGAGGGTCCATGTTTGGCAAGCATATAGGAAGATAAAGATAACAAAGGAGCGCAGCAGCTTTATCTTGGAATGCAGACTTATGGTCCGGTCTTTCCAAATGGGTTCAACCTTGTCAGGGCAGCAGTTGTTTGATCCTGGAGAGGACTTCCTATCGGGACCCATTGTCTGATACAATGGCTCATAAATATTTGAAGCTATGTACTGTGTTGAGGGATCGGCCTTGGACTTTGATGTTCATGTTGATGTGTTTGGTGTTGTTGGTCATCATGTTGGTCTTCTCTGCACTTATTTCCATTCCATAGGCTCTGGAAGTGGTATCAAGTCTCTGTACAAGCTGTTTAAGTTCTTGTTCCTCCCCAGACAATTCATCAATGTCATCCGCAAAATGGAGGTTGGAGATTGGTTTAACCCCTTATGCTGACTGTGCCTTTGTGATCTTCAACTTCAAGGGCATCTGACATGATTCGCACTAATAAGATGTTGAAGAGTGTTGGAGAGAGTAGTCATCCTTGATGCACACCAATTGTTGTTCTGAACCAGTTCCCGATGGCGCTGTTGTGGAGGACTGCACTGGTAACCTTGTCACACAGGTTTTTGATGACTTCAATAATTTTAGGGCTGATGACAGTGATGTGGTACACTCTCATGGTTGCCCCCAGAGCTGCATGCCAGACTCGATCAAACGCTTTCTTGAAGTCTACAAGTACAACCACATGATATAGATGTTGTTGTTGCTCTCGCAGATTATTGTGAGGTTGAAAATCTGTTCAGTGGTATTTCACCCTGCCCTGAATCCTGCTTGATCTTCAGCTATGATTTGTTCAGCTTGGGGTTTTAACCTGTTGAGTATTATTTTCAGGAGGACCTTGCTGGGATAGCTGATGAGGCTGATGGTGCGGTAATTTTCACACTCCTGAAGTTTATCCTTTTTAGTAGTAGTAGTAGTAGTAGGACTAGAATAGGCCGTGAAGCCTTTATACGTCCCATCGTAGTTATCATTTGATATCGATTACAGGTCAGGTTTTTAAGCATGTAATAAATTTACCTAAATTATTCATCAAAGCTTCTAAATAATACTTCAAATTTTGGTAGTTTATCTATTTGATTTTTGAATGAATTAGTACTATTAAGGTATTTTAGATTAGTAGGAAGATTGTTCCAAAGATTGGCAACTCTGTTACTAAAAACATTTTTCCGAAGGTTAGTTCTTGCATACTGGATAAAAATTTTGCCCTCACTAAGTCGTGTTATATTACAATCAGGTGATGCAAAGAAATAGTTCCATGAGAGGTCATTTATATGGTTAAATATTTTATAAGTTTCAATTAAATCTCCTCTTAAACGTCTTCACTTGAGAGAATGTAAGTTTAAATATAGTAACCTTTCACAGTATGATAACCCTTTACATTCAGTTAGAATCTTTGTAGCTCTTCGCTGCACCTTTTCTATAGCTACTGACTGCCTCTTCAATAGTGGTGACCAAATAATATTCCCATACTCTAAATGAGGTCTCACTAAGGTCTTATATAGTTGTATAAACATATCTTTATCAATGAATACAAATGTCCTTTTTATTAATCCAATCATTCTATTAGCTTTATTAATACAATTTTCTATGTGAGGATCAAACGACAATGATGTATCAAATATAACCCCTAAATCTTTCTCCTCTGTACTAGTTTTAATTATCATGCTTTCTGCTCCTATTTTCATGTAATAGTTATTTTCTTTATTATTTTTTCCAATGTGCATTACTTTACATTTTTCTACGTTAAAATAAAGATTCCATTTGTCAGTCCAGAGTTGTAACTTATTAATATCGTTCTGTATAATATCACTGTCATCTGCCCCCCCATAGATTTTTGTGTCATCCGCAAATATTTTACATAACGACTGAATACCCTCTGGCAAATCATTAATAAAAATTAAGAAAAGTATCGGGCCTAAGATTGATCCTTGCGGAATTCCGCTAACTACATCTAAAATAGATGATCTTGCATCTCCTATTCTTACTTTCTGCATCCTCCCAATTAAAAAAATTTCTTACCCATCTTAATACTGAGCCCACTATGCCATAGGCCTCCATTTTCAATAACAGTCGTTCATGGGGAACACTATCAAATGCTTTACGAAAATCAAGATATATTACATCAACTGGGGACTTATCATCTAGGAATGCAGTCAGGTCTTCCATAACTTCCATTAATTGAGGAAGAGTGATGACAAGAAACTGGGTCCATGGTGTAGATCACTCCCCACTCTGCCAGACCTTGTTACAGATAATGGTGAGAGCATCAATCATTGCTTCCCATACCGCTTGCAGCAATTCCACGGGTATGTTGTCCACTCCCGTTGATTTCCCCTTATTTAGTGATTGCACTGCTGCCTCAACTTCTAGGAGAATTTGGAGGATTTCTTCCTCTTCTCTGTTCTGCCTTCTGGGGACATGCTAAAACTGATGGGTCTCTGTTTGGTGTGTGGTTGTAAAGGTCAGAGCAGTACTCTGTCCATCTATCCAAGACTTCTTGTTTCTCTGTAAGGCACATGCCAGACTTGCTTTGGATCATGGATATCTTGGGCTGTTTAACACATGTCGGCCGCTTCACAGTCTGGTAGGCCTTCTTGCTGTTGTCCTTGGTCAGACTGTTCTCTATTTGCTGCCATTGCTCTTCTATCCAGTTCTCCTTTGCTCTGTGCATGCCTTTTTCAGTTTTGGATGTAATTCACTATTTGTTCAACAGTCAGAGCTGCCAACCCCTACGGAACGTCCGTAGTTTCTCCGGAAAATGTTCTTTAATTCCGCAACTTCGCCATTTCAAGAAATACTACGGAAGAAAATTTTCAAAGCATACCTATTTTTTTACAAGTATCGAAACAAAGCCGCGAGAGACGTAGGCCTACTAGGCTTTCGTCAATATCATAGACTTTCGTATAGCGCTTTGCGTGTGCGCTATTTTTAGCTCAGCAGCCACTGCGCGGTAGACTGAGAGAGAGAGAGAGAGAGAGAGAGACCACAGTCATGTCTACATGTAGTGAGCCATTGGGTTAGCTTTTCCTAACAAAATGTTAAAACTGTTGTTTTTTTTTCAGGAACATTTCTATCATTTTAAAAATAAATATTTGAAAGTTAATGCTTTTTGTGTTGGTGTTTGGTTTTTATTTAAGCTAATATCAACATTTTAAATAATGCTCATTTTATGATGTGAAAATTCTTGTTCGTACATTTGCTACTGAAATTGAGCTGAAACTACTGATATTTTTCTTTGTTTGCTACTGAAATTTTTTTTAGGGGTTGGCAGCTCTGAACAGTTGATTTTTCGGTAGGCATCAGATCCCTTTGAGGTGTTCTTTTTCATTTTCATCTGTCTTCGTTTAGCACACAGGTCCAAAAGTTCAGGTGTGACCCACGGTTTCTTCTTTGGGCGGTGCTTGCCAAGGATCTCAGTGGCGGCATCTGTCACAGCTGATTTGAAGTTGGTGGTAATGGTGTTGACATCTACTTTACCAGCTCCAAAAATGAGCGCTTCAAACTACATTCTAATTCTCAAAACCACTTTAGATCCCCATTTTTACCTCCACAATGGTTGAGTAAGGTACTTAATCATATCATTGTTGGTGTAATACAAGCGATGTATTCATGTAATAAACAAAATTTATCCCACGAAGTGTGTGGAATGTCTGTTGTTGTTGTTGATTTTTATTGTCCTAATTCATCAAGATGATAAGACAAAACAACAAAAAACAAAACAAAAATAATAATAATAATTTTAAAAAAATAAAAATAATAATAAATAAATAAATAAATAAAAATAAAAAAAGAAAATAAAATACATTAAAATTAAACAATTATATTAATCTTGCAACAAGTGAATCAAAGAGTATTTTTGCCAAGGTAATACACAAAGGATAATTAAGTTCTTTTAAGGAAGTTTTGTCTTTCATCTCCAGCGGTAAAATAGGGGCAATAATAGAGCATGCAAACAACATGTGTTCTAAAGACAAATGTGGAATGTCTGTTTTCACGAACTTTCATCTTTGCATACTAATGACTGCATCATAACTTGCTGACGTCATGCACAGAAAGTAGGTCAGAATCACTTTCACAACAAAACCCATTCACTCCCAAAAGATCCCTAATCTGAAATCACAAGCCAAAACTTGATACTTTGGCAGTCTAATAACAATTAAAAAATTATAAAACTTATTATATTTTATTTTAGGAGTCTCTGGGTGACGATGTTCTACGCATGTCAAATGATGAAATTATCAGCAGAACACGCCTACTGGATAATGAAATCAAGGTATGTATAAAAATATTTTCAAATATTATTAGTTTTTTTAATAATTATAATTGGGATAAAATGTAACTGTTTGTTAATGTAAATGTGTTACAGTATTATCTCACTCCTAGTGCCTGAACACAATGTTCAGCCACTTGAAATCGAAGTGCGCTTCTCAGCCAAATGATAAAATATAAATATATATAAAATAATATAAAATGATAAAATAAATATTTCACAATGTTTATTTACATGTGAGTGTGGAGAGAGGGGGTGAGTGTGCAAGCATAAAATTAATAAAATACAAAGTACATTATTTTAATAGCATAGTGATATATGGATTATGTTACGTTGAAACGCGAATGGTAGGCTAGTATGTCTGAAACGCGCACGATAGATCTAATCGTTTCGTTTTGCAAAGTATTCAATAATAGAGTTTATTTACCTTTGATTTGAGTTTGCATTGTTGTTAGGAGAGGCTTTGTATAACGTTGATAATTTGCGTTAGTCGATATTATTGGAGAATTTTCTGGATCTGCGTGTTTACTCTCGATATAAGTTTCCCGATGGATGTCGAGGTGAGAGAACGTTCCGGGTATGTTTAGAAATATGTATGACGTAAGTCAGTGATGACGATCTTTAATTCCGATTGGTTGTAACGCGTTATTCTAGAACGACCTGAGGTCATCTCGAGTTGAGAGAAAAAATTATATATTCGATGCTCTGTGTGTTGTTGGGAGTAGTAGTTGTTGATAGTGAGTTGGAAAGTAAAATTTGAGAGTGGAAAAGAGATTGAGCGATTGTATGCAGTTGTTGATGTGTGCTGAATAAAAGTGGAAAACTTCATACGTCGACTCTGTGACTTGTATGCTGTTTGAACAGGTTGCGTGGATAAACGAATCTGAGCTACACTCATCAGTACTTCAGCATTGGGGCTGAATCAACTACTGATTGAAAACACCAATAGATTATATACGGAGAAGTCGTAGTGCTGTGTTCGTGATATTTCAGGAAAACATATGTGTCCCCGCATGACAAAACCCGGCTAAAGACGCCAGGATTGATTCGCTGCTACAGCCGTAGAACACTAAAAATAGGCTACCCCATCAATTTTAAGATTGTTGCCTCTTTGTCTTTATTTAAGACTTTTCTTTAATATCCCAAAAGGATTTTGTTCAAAAATTACTAAAACATTGTTTATTTTGTTGATTTTGATAAGGGTGTTGATCACACCTTGCTAAAACAATGGCACTAATTGACCTCCGATACCCCAACTTTTCTTGTCCGACTATGAAGGGAAATCCCCAATGTGGATTGATATATAACGTCTGGGGAGTGAAAAGTCCCTATTGGTACTACTTTTTGGTACATAAAAGTGTGTGGCATATGAATTTTTCATGAAATTCCTTGTTCTGAAGCTTGCTTGTGACACAAGTTGTGTTCAAATGCGTCTCTTGCCGGGTCGTGAAAAACGGAAGTGTTTCCTATAGATTTTCGACGATTTTTAGTTCAAAGTGAATTTTTGTAATGTAGATAAACTCATCTTACATCTATTTCAAGTGTTTTCTTGCACTATTTATGTTGCATTTGTTAGAAACAATTTGTCAAAGTAAGTGACCGATTCTTTTTGGAAACCGGAAGTGATGGCTTCGTCTCCAGCGTCAGTAGATGTGTCGTCTGCTAGAGTAGCTAGGGCCTTGAATCGACCCGGTTTTGCTTCTGAAGAGCTCCAAGACCTGCTTTCGGACTATTTTTATGATGGTGCCGGTGGGAACTGTGATGAGGATTATGATTCTGACGAGCAGAAGCTTGATCCCGTTATTAAACGATACCGTTTGTTTTCATTCAATGATTCATGTTTCGTAGGCCTCTTCGCTATAGGCGTGTCTTTAATAATCCGTCATTCTACTTGCATAGATTTAGGTAAAGGTTGAAAAGGCGATATCAGTGAAAGAATTACAGTAGGAGTGTGGAAAATATTTCGGTAGTATATTTTGTTGGGTGGGGGTGGGGTGGGGAGGGTTGAAAAGGTAAGTAGTCTGGCCTGCATTCAATATTACTAGCATGACAAGTTGACTATGTTCTCAGTATTTATTATTGTTGGTTTGTCTGTTTTAGGAAATGAACATGATGACTATTTACCAAATTACTAGTAATTAGTATTTGCTTTGATATTTGTGTTTATTTAAACTTTATAGAGCAAAATTACATGTTATTTTGATTTACACCTGTGACGCGACAGATTTATTCGACGTGCGGAAGGGAGTGGAGAATCGGGGAATTATTAAAGCTTGATTATTAGGACTGAAAACTACCTAATGAAACTTTTGTTTTAGGTTTGTAATCTTTGTTTGACTATTTGAACTGAGCTGATGTAGCTGCTTGCAATTAAACAAAAAATTACTTGACGGACGAGGGATTTAAGAGGGGGGGGGGGGGGGGGGGGGGGCATTATGATAGGGTTTAGTTTAGAAAAATGATTGATTCAGGCCATGTTCTTGATATATTGTTATGTGTTTGAGTTATTATAGACTTGCTAAACGCTTGTTTTATTTCTAATATGTTTAAAAACACTATGCATTATGGATGGGTACAGAATAAAATTGTGCGTACTGTTTTAATTTGTTTATGTTCAGTATTGTGTGGATGGTGTATAATGTGAATTTTCTCATCTTATCTCAACTCACTGCCATATTGCTGCCATCTTCCTGATTGTTTTTATACCAAATACATGCATGGGAAAATTCTGGTTGTGAAGTAATGATCATTTTACAATTTAAAACTTTGAAGGCAATTTCTGGAAATTAGCCCCCGAGAAAATAAAATATTAAAAAAAATCATAAAACATCAACCAATAAAGATAAAACAATGTTTTTTTGCATTTTGAAGATTATTTTTAGTACTTTGTTAATAAATAAATAAGTAATTTTTCATATTTTGACACTTTAGCCTGGTTTTCTCATGCTGCAACACATATAATTCTGTTTTTCTCGCTCACAGATTATGAAATCAGAGATCATGAGGATTTCCCATGAGCTGCAAGCGCAGAAGGAGAAGATCAAGGAAAACACGGAGAAGATCAAAGTGAACAAGACTCTGCCCTACTTAGTCTCCAATGTTATAGAGGTAAGAACACACCAACATTTAGTCCAGTCCAGCTCCAACAGTGCTGGTGGACTACTGACTTGGACTGGATCAGCAGTCTTGTGGGCCCCCCCCCCCCCCCCCCCCCAAAAAAAAAAAAAAAAAGTGTGTTGTGTCAGCACCTTTGGCCTACAAATGACATGTGTGTTTGTATTTGTCCAAATGAATTTCATTTAACATTTGCTGTCGTTTAATTTTAGCATGCATAAGTGTAATTATATTAATGTGTGACAGTTTTATCCTCATTGTCATTATCATTGTTGTCGATATTATTTATTATTGTGATGTTTATTCCTTGTTGGTTGTAATTGTACACCACATAGTAATTTCTTGTAAAAGATAATAAAGTTGTCTCTTCTTGGGTGGTATTCATGACCGTTGGTTAAGGCTTAACCAATGTTGGTAAAATTAACGACGTTGGTTAAGCTGGAAATTTTAAATTCATGAGGCCTTAGCAGAGTTAATGTCGGTTGCTAACCATGGTTATTTTAACGGAGGTGAAACCACCCGATAACCAATGGAACACTGGTTAAAAATGGCGGCCATCGTTTGGCGGCAACTTCGACAGAGATGAGCTCCGAGGAGAGAGAGAGTATTTCGCGACAGAAGTAATCCACTTGACAAATTTGATGATGTGGAACTGGTATCAAAATTTCGTTTTCGTCGGCATGATATCATCACGTTAACGAACGCGGTAGACAGACTGAAACTGTGTGATCGGCAAGGCGTTTTGTCACCACTTTTACATGTGTGTCTCACTCTTTGTTTTTATGCCTCTGGCACCTTTAATAATCTGTCATATTAATAAAACGGGTTAATATTATTATTATTAAAATATTGTTGTTGGATTTTGACTGGTGATGTGTAGGCTTATTGTGTATCTGTATAGTTTATACTCGTAGGGTAATGCAACCCTACGAAATAAAGACAACATTTCAAGTTCCAATCTACCCAGAAACGGCAGAAATTGACACCTCAGTCTAAAAACAAAATGTAGGCCTAACATTACAAACTACAAAGTGATCAAAAGTGATTTCTCTCCTTTCACCCCAGCAAAAATCTTGCTCTCCTTGCTCACTATGATATCCAGCATGCTGTCGGTAGGCTTGCTAATCACGCCACCATTGCCAGACTTTAATCGTGCGGCTGCACGATTCCGATGGTCTTTTTTAAGGTTATAAAACTTTTCCCTCACGTCTTCGGCTGTTCGCTTCGCACCACCAACTCAACTGCACTCACTCTTTCGGCGATTTTTTTCCAGCAGTCGTTTTTTAGGCGGTTCGTGACATCAGTTGATTAACTTGCCATCAGTATATGTTTAAATTTTATAACGTTCTCAAGGAGAACATTAGTTTCAGTGTACGAAAAATTTGCTTTTCTCTTTGCCATTGCCACAGCCATTTTTATAGGCCTATTTTGTTGACGAAAGAAGGAAAACAGCTGCTTGAATTATGCCCCCTTACGGATATTCCCGCACTGCCCAAAAATAGCCTTGGTTACGTACCAATGGGTGGACACTCGCTCATGAATAACGATTTGCTAAAGGATGGTTAACGATACCATTGTTGGTTACAAAACCAATGTTGGTAACGTTAACCATCGCCTATAATTTAACGGGTCATGAATTCGACCCCTTATCTTATCTTTATGGGTAACCAATGGAGTGATGTGATCGTGTTTTTTTTGCCCTGAAGACTAGCCTAGCAGCACAATTCTGGACTTTTTGTATTTTGTCTATGAGATGACTCGGGCATGAAGCCAGTAGGGCATTACAATAGTCTAGCCTAGACAAGACTAAAGCACAGACTAAGGTGATGTTTGCTTTAAGGATCAAGTAGCAGTGAATGGAGCTGATCTGACGCATGGCAGCATACGCTGATGTACAAGCTTGTGCAACATGGAAATCAAGTGTCATGTCACTCGACATAAAAAAGTTTTAACTTGTTTTGTTTCATCCAGGATCGGGCGTCAGAAATGCAGTTCTGCACAGTCTGGACATTGGCATCGGTTTGCACTGGAAGACTTGATTTTAAAAGCTGAGTGTCATCAGCAAAGGCTTCAACAGTTACAGCGTGTTTCTGAATCAGTTTGAGCAAAGGCTTTGTGTACAACACAAAGAGAATCAGTCCAAGAACCAACCACCAAAAGTCAAATTTTCCTTTGAGAGCACCTCAGCAACGCTAACAGTTTGCGTACGACCTTTGAGATATGACTTGAACCAGGCCAAGGCATTTCCTGAAACTCCAAACTGCGACTCAAGAGTTTCGAACAGAATATTGTGGTCTACAGTGTCGAAAGCAGCCGATAGATCAAGAAGTGTTAGAAGAGATAAGTTGCCTTTGTCCAGAGCAAGCAGAATGTCACCTGTGACTTTGAGTAATGCTGTCTCAGTGCTATGAGAGCTGCGATAGGCTGACTGATGGGGACTGAGAAGAGAGTTGCTTTGCAAGTATGAGAGTAACTATTTCAGTACCAACTTTTCTGTAACCTTGGACAAAATTGATAGGTTAGATACTGGTCTGTAATTTTTTTAGTTCATTCTGATTTAGGCTGGGCTTTTTGAGCAGTGGCTTGACAACTGCCATCTTGAAAGGTGCAGGAACAGTAGCGGTGGACAGAGAGTCATTGACAATGTGTGTTATTGTTGGGAGAAGAGGGAATGGGATCAAGGGAACAAGTGGTTGGTTTAGATTTTTTGATGACCTCTTTGACTTCATTAACAGAAACTGGTTCAAAATGGTCAAACCGTACAGAATTTAAAACAGTTGGCAATGCATCGACATTTGTCTGCACACCAGCATCGTGATCAAGTTCATAGGGTATATAAGCGACTTTCTTGGTGAAAAAATGACAAAAAACATCTGGTTAGTCACAAGGTGGATGAGTGATAGATAGAGCGCTACTTTTTTTCCTTGCCTCGCAGACCCAGAAGAGTTGCTTGCTAGTCTCACTGTTGGCCACTTGACCACTAAAGAAAGCAGACTTGCCCCTTTGGAGAATTTGCCTTACTTAGAAAATAATAAAATCTATCAGCTTCAAAGTTTGGGAAGTGTTGTTTGTTGAATGTACTATGCAGTAAATATATTATTTTGAGTTTCTACCTTTTGTTGGCCTGTCAATGTTGATTTTTAATCAATAATCATTGGCAAATTAGTAAAATTGTTAATAAAGTCAGAAATACAGTGGCGAGTGGATTAGTCGCCGGTTTCCTATGCCGAAGATCACAGGTTCGATTCCCGCAAGGGGGCGAACGTATGTGACTTAGATACAAGACTATGGAGGTCACCGAGGGTTTTATCCGGGCACTCTGGTTTCTTCCCTTCCTTCAATAATGGTACTGGACGCAGTCAATATAAAAATTTCAAAAATAAAAATTCGATTTTCTTTCCGTCTTCCAATAGCGATTTCCCTGCCTTCCAATAGCGATTTCCCTGCCTTTACACCACCTGTTTGAGTGATGGATGTGTATTATATATGTGTGCTCAAACTGATTCAAAAACATGATGTAACTGTTGAAGCTTTTGCTGACGATACTCAGCTTTTAAAATCAAATCTTCCGGTACAAATCAATGCCAATGTCCAGACGGTACAGAATTGCATTTCTGATGTCCGATCCTGGATGAAACAAAACAAGTTAAAGCTCAATGATGATAAAACAGAGGTTCTCTTGTTCAAAAAGACCAGAACTGCCTTAGCTTGCACCTTGCCTACCACTGTAAGTGTATATAATATTGGTGGTAATGCTCTAAAAAAATAATACAAGGCAAGCTTAGTGTAACGAAAAGGGTATTTAAAAATTTGGCGTGAAACTGCGTTTTCTCCCATCTCACAACTGCTCTAATGCGTAACAATAAACTAGGTTGTCACACCCTCCATTAAACAATAAACATAAATCAACACAAATATAAAATTTACAAGAATCAAATGGACTAAATACAATTGCTTCTACTCACGTCATGCCGCAGAATAAATCCGTTGAGAAAATATATACAGTTCACAAATAACACACAACTCCAACTCCCAGTCACCGTCGCCAGAGGAAAGAAAACTAAAGTTATATATATAGTCACACTGTAGTTACGTTCGCGGCATTAACACCATCTTTAGTCTCTTCTGTGTCTATGTGGTCTCTTTTTCTCTGCTCCTCAATCTCACTCCCCTTCCCCTTCTGCCTTTGCGGTCTCTCCTCCTCTTCTCTGCTCCTCAATCTCACTCCCCTTCTCCTTCTGCCTTTGCGGTCTCTGCTCCTCCTCGTCCTCCTCTTGTTTCTCCCCCTCGTCGGCCTCTCCTCAGTCTCCTTTCTCCCACCATGTTTTCTGCGACAGCAAAAATAGATAAGAAAAAAGAGAGGCCGATGCTCGCGGTTATCGGCAGATGTTGAACAAAGACAGTTGGTTGTTGTGTATTGGAAGTTTAAAGTTAGAAAAAAGGTTGTAATGATATCAGTTTCTGTTTCGGTACCCGTTTCGTAGCAGTTTGGAGCATATCAGGATTTTTGGAATGCGCTGTTTGGCGCAGTATAGGATGCTAAGAATCAAATAAAAGAGACTGTTTAACCATATATCTATAATTATTCTGATTTTATCAAATAGGTTGTATTGTGTTTTTTGTATCCTATGATCATGATCATCATCTTCTACAGTCATCATGGCATGGAGATCCTGATGACAGAAGAAGCTGATGTCCTTTTCCATAATGTGATGTTGGCTGCCATCAACAGACTTTGTGGCATGGTCCTGCCCATACACTCTTTGATGTTGTCAGACCAGCTCTTTCTTTGCCATATTTGTCTGTGACCGTTGTATTGTATACAACTGACTGTCCGTTGTTTTGTGTCCTATGAAAACAGCTGCTGGATATGGAGCCTCAGGACGGTGGTGAGGAGGATGGGGCCAACATTGACTTGGATGCTCAGCGCAAGGGCAAGTGTGCGGTCATCAAGACTTCCACCAGACAGGTCAGTATCAAAGGTTAATCAATTATTTTGTGCTGCGCAGAACAGGTCTACAAACGTTTGCTCAAAATACTGTCATTCGTGGCACAGGCGAAGTTAAAAACTAGTTTGTGGTACTTCATCAGATTTGTATACATGTGTATGTTGAGTAGCAGACCACCTCATTTGGAACCTGATTTGTTTTAGCATCTTGTGTTACCATTTTATTTTTCACGCTTTCAGACATATTTCCTGCCAGTGATTGGTCTGGTGGATGCTGAACAGCTCAAGCCTGGAGATCTTGTGGGAGTCAACAAGGACTCTTACCTCATTCTGGAGACTCTACCAACCGAGTAAGTCTTGTGTCAAATTAGAGTGACTTTGTAGGTACTAGAGGTAGCAAGTCCCGGTCAAAGGTAAAACGGCGGGAAAATCTGATACTTTTAGCTAAAACTCCCCTCTGCTAGGCCGAATGTTTTGTTCTGAAGCTGAAAGTGAATGGACAACCTAGTGCATGCACAGCGTTTCTGTTTGTTTTATCTATTGAATGGTTCTTATATAGTGCTTTTCCAGCTCAAGGCGCTGGCCAATACTGGATAACTAAAGCCACCCGAGGCGCTCACTTGCAGCTTTCTAAAGGAGCAATGTGTGCATGAGTCCAATGAATCAAAGGCGCTGGTGTGAGCTTTCCAATTGGCAGTGAATTTGTGCATCGGTTGCGTGAAATAGGTTAGGAAATGCTGAAGTGTTTTTCGAATAGGTCTTTTAATATTGCGTCGGTAGTACATTTTTCTTATATATTTTTTATTTACTATAAAGCACTATACATGATACAATTTTATAAATGCATAAATATTATGTATTTCTTAATGTTATCATATGTATAGCGCTTTTCTAGCTCAGGAGAGCTGCTCAAGATGCTGGCTGATACAGGATCTAACTCTAGGCGCCTGCTTGCTGCCTCAGGCACTTAATCTGACATCACAGACAACTGAGCACAATCTCGGGTGATGGGGAAGAAATGGACCTGGTGCTTGCTGGCTGTACTTGCCCGCTTAGGACATGAGCGTCAGGATCTTTAAAAGACCGAGCGATGGAATGCATGCATGTATAGACGAGACCTCGGTTTATACTCTTTTCCGAAGGAATACGCTACGCTTGCTGTGCGTCAGGGTCATGCTTTGGTTTCGGCACTCAGACGTTGATGTTTGGAACCCATGCCTGCAGTTTTATCGCTCATCATCCAGTGCTTCAGTTGTGTTGCCATTGCCTTTAACCACTGAGCCACACCGCACCCACCATACTTCATAATTGAGTGTTTGGTCTTCTCCTCTGCAGGTACGACTCGCGGGTAAAGGCCATGGAGGTGGATGAACGTCCCACGGAGCAGTACAGCGACATTGGGGGTCTGGACAAGCAGATTCAAGAGGTTGGTGGTTGTTGGCTGTATAGCATTTTGAACATTCCTATTGCCCATGTTGATCAGATTTTGGGTTTTCTATTTTGCGGCATAGCCACCCAAGACAAGAGAACTCTACAATCCTTCCTGATTTTAAATTTACAACCTGAACCCACCCTCTTTCTTTTCCCTACTGAAACAATCGCTTGACTATAATTGCATACAATTCTTATTAAATGATCATTGCATTGTAAAACATTCAGAACTTGAATCTTGCGGATTGGGTATTTCCGTTAAAATTGGAGTGACATGGATAAGCATCGCTGCCTTCCAGAATGAAGACTTTGTCAAAGATTTTTCACCAGTCCATGTTCAAAAGAAGAGGATTAAAATATCTTTCTACAAAATATACTACTCAAAATAATTGAAGGGCCACTCTCATATTTCATTTAGTTTAATTATTTTTTGCTGCTATCAATAATATCGCTTATATTGCTTATTTCAAAACTTATCCTGTACAGTAACATTCAAGACAATCTTATTCTGACAAGTAATCACATGTGTGAGTTTTGAACTTTCTGCACTGAGTTTAAAAACAAACCCAATTTAAAAAAAAAAAAAGACCCTTATTAACTGTTGTCTTGCTAATAGAGCAAAATTTTCAACATAAATAAGTGATTTGCACGCGAAAGGCTTGCATTTTCTGAGTTCAGTTCAACAATATGCGCTTTTTTCTGGGTATAAATGGCAGAGCTTTTGCTGCTTTTCTAACCATGCCCCCAAGGTGACGATTGACTGATATGTCCAAGTGGCCCTTGTATTATGTTGAGTAGTATTATATTTCAGATAATTAGTATTGTGTGTTTGTGTTTTCTTTCATTTTTGTTGGACCAAGATTTTCTTGGTGAATTACATTGATGTTATTGTATGCTAGTTTACCTTTAGCACCCTAGTCTCAACATGTCGCTACAGTGAAGCTTTGTTCATTTACTGTAGTCGCCATGCATCACCAGCGCTGGGTCCTCTTGTTTAGAGCTACTGTACACATACCTTATTGCTATTTGTATCGCCGGAAATGACTTGGAACATTGGGAACAAGGCAGCGTTACTTGCAGAGCTATTTCTAGTGCTGTACTTTTGATTGAAAAGCTGCTATGATGTTTTTTTAAAGTTGAGCTTTGATTTTCAAGTCTGTTGGGTCTCAAAATGGTGGATTTTGATAATGGAGGCCTCTTTCACAAACCTTTAATGGATTTAGACTGACGATGAGTCATTTTACAGCTTTAGATTTACACAACATGACAGGTGTGGTGTATCTGGCAGGGAAGAACACCAGGTTGCTGAAATAAGTGGTGTATTTAGTGTCTCAAGCGATTAAAGTATCAGACAAGTGCCCGATGGTTACTATCAGCAGTGGCTGATTAATTTTGCGAATTTACCAAACCAAATCATATTGATAACAACATTTCACAGGCACAGTTGTTTCAGTTATTCATCACTGATGGAAGTTTTCAGAGTTCTTTGTCACTGAAATAAAAGTAGACTGTACTCCAAGTGTAAGTAATTGAGTTCAATCAGTCTGTTATGTTGTGTCTATCGTGTGGTATAAAATTATTTTTAACCCCCTTTTATATGGTTTCACCACAATGTAAATTCAATTCTTTATTTGCTTTCCAAAAATCATAATAATACATCAACAAATAAAGCGATGATAAGCTTTTTAAATAGATTGACGCTAAAACAAAATAATGCAAGTACAGGGGGAAGAATTGTAGAAAAAAAAACACAAGGTGCTAAAGGCTAAGTTGCTGTGGCCATTTTTTAATAATAATAATAATAATAATAACGTAAATTTATATAGCGCAGTTTCCTGAACAATGCCCAGGCTCACTGTGCTTCACAATTAAAACTTAATTTAAGAAATATGTAACACATTATACGTAAAACTTCACACTTAAAAATGAAGTCATAACAATAATACAAATGACAGAGCCATGCATAGCACAATCAAAACATATCTGCGGCACACACTAAAATCATTGACTTAATTTAAGAAATATGTTACACATTATACGTAAAAACTTCACACTTAAAAATGAAGTCATAACAATAATACAGGAGCAGTGACAAAGCCATGCATAGCACAATAAAAACAATCAGGACACATCTGCGGCATACACTAAAATCATTGACAATGACAATACATGTATACAAAACAATAATAAGTTAAAAATCAGGCATGGATAGCACATATCGAACATCAGTCAAGACAGTCATTATCCCAAAGAGCCGCACAGGATCAGAAAATAAAATGTAATCAGTCAGAGTAGCATTGTCGGAACAGGTGTGTTTTAAGTGCTCGCTTGAAGGCCTGAGTGGTTGGAATAAGTCGAATATGTGCTGGTAAAGTGTTCCATTGTTTCGGGGCAGAATAAGCAAATGCTCTCGCTCCGTAGGATTTCGTGCGGATTCTAGGGATGCACAGGGTGCGCGAGTCTGCAGAGCATTTTAACTCCAATGTGATGTGTGTTGCAGTTGATCGAGGCTGTTGTTCTGCCCATGACTCACAAGGAGCGCTTTGAAGCCCTGGGAATCCAGCCACCCAAAGGTGAGATCATGCTGATACCATTCTGGTGTCAAAGACCTAGTAATCTGCTGATTTATTTATGTCCGAGTTCTTGTATAGTCCTGTTTGCAGCTCTGGAGCTGCTCAAGGTGCTGGCCACAACAGGATCTCACTCAAGCTGCCCGAGGCTCCTGCTTCCTGCCTTAGGGGCATCCTCTGGCTACTTACTTCAATACTGGTTGACCATGTAGCTGGTTCACACCCGTCTACCCCCGTTGGGGTGCCGGGGGTTTCAGTATAAATAGTATCCCCACTTTCTGGAAATTTAGTGCTTTAAATTCCCACTGTCGCTGTCTTTCTTATTTGCTCTTTCTTATTCCTGCTCTGTTCTATCAATCCGCTATACTATCTTCTTCTTCGCTAGACCAGTCGCCTACCTTTTTTCTTGAAAAATCTTTTGGGACAAGACTCCTTATTTGTGTATGAGGTCTGTTGGATCAGCTTGGGAATATTGGACGCTTTCTGCCAGGTGGTCACTAGGGCTTCCTATGATGTTATTATTTAGCAATGTAGGCATTTTATATGTATGTGTTTTGTTGGTAATTTATAATGATGTTTGTATTCTATTTTGTTTTTGTAAACGGGGGTTCGATAAATTAGAGTATAGCCTCAGCGTCCCCTGCGTGGGATGTCTTTATTGTAAAGTGACTGGCTGGTGGATAGCTTTCAGTTTTACCACTAGGGTTGTTTCAGCAGATCTTTTATGTGGATCAGGGGTTGTCCGGTCCTGATTTGGCTTGGAAGAGTCCGCTGGACCTAAAGCAATAATCATGTAATTTAATGTAATGTCACACCCGTCTTAGAAATGAGCGCAAGGATCTTTTTCAAAAGGCTTTATGATGGAATGCGTGGGCATGCCTAGAATAAGACAAGACCTTAGTTTATACTCTTACCCAAAGGAGTTTACTACACTTCATTGTGATGATGTGAACGCTACCTGTTCGCAGGCGTTCTGCTGTACGGGGCCCCTGGAACTGGCAAGACCTTGCTGGCCCGTGCCTGCGCTGCTCAGACCAAGTCTACTTTCCTGAAGCTGGCCGGCCCCCAGCTGGTGCAGATGTTTATCGGTGACGGTGCCAAGCTGGTGCGTGACGCGTTTGCTCTGGCCAAGGAGAAGTCCCCTGCCATCGTCTTCATTGACGAGTTGGACGCTATTGGTAAGCATTATGCTGTTGTTCATTTAATTTATTTCCTTGATCACTTTGTGTTATTTACAATTCTTTTTTGTGGCGGCTATTGGTAAGCATTATGCTGTTGTTCATTTAATTTATTCCGTTATCGCTTTTGGTTATTGCAATTCTTTTTTTCATAATTATGCTAGTTTCAAATCTTTGATTTTGTAAATGGAAACGAGTGTGTATAATAAGTTCCATGCGGTTTGAAGTTGTCCCTGCTCTTGTGTGTATATGTGTATTTGTTGGTTAGCTGTGAACCTGCCCTTGTGTTTGGTTGCGTGCGTGTGGTGGTTATATGTTATATATTGGTAGTGGTTTCTGAACAGGATGGCATTTTACTACTACTGTATTTTATTGTACTGTTACCAGGTTCATTTTCAGTGAAAGTGTGTATGTGTGTGTGTGTTTTGGGGGTTAGGGGGAATGTGCTCAAGTGCATGTGTATAAGGTTATCTTATTTTAAGGAATGTATAAATGTGGCTGTTGTTGTTTGTCATATTGCAAGCATCCTTTGTTTTTGTTTTTAATCTGTACGAGACGGTTGTTTTGAGGCCTAAATAAAGTATACAATAATTAAAAAGCAAATAAATAAAAGTAAGGTATAAACTAAAAATATTTTATATTGATTGGTGAAAACCATGCTTTCTTGTCTGTCTGTGTGCGTGTATATACAGTGTCTGTGTGCGTGTATATACAGTGTCTGTGTGCATGTATATACAGTGTCTGTATGCGTGTATATACAGTGTCTGTGTGCGTGTAAATACAGTGTCTGTGTCCTTGTATATACAGTGTCTGTGTGCGTGTATATACAGTGTCTGTGTGCTTGTATATACAGTGTCTGTGTGCGTGTATATACAGTGTCTGTGTGCGTGTATATACAGTGTCTGTGTGCTTATATACAGTGTCTGTGTGCGTGTACATACCATTCTCCCAACACTCGCCTACCCCCTTCTGCCGTCATAACTAAACGTCTCGGTGTACTTTGGTGTACATGTGTGCCTGTTTTGGATGTATCCTTCCTTTTAAGCAAATGGCAGCATTTTCTTCTGAACTTCAATTAACTGAACTTATTTTAAAAATAATTTGGCCAGGCACCAAGCGATTTGACAGTGAGAAGGCTGGTGATCGTGAAGTGCAGCGTACTATGTTGGAGCTCTTGAACCAGATGGACGGCTTCCAGCCCAACGCTATGATCAAGGTAATATGGCTACAGCAACTGTGGTTGGCCAACTGTTTTGGGAAAATCTTTTTGAAAGGTCGATGTAGCGGTTCGCTACAAGCAGGGTGGAACTGACATGACCGTCTCTCAATCCAAATGCACCTCGGTATTGGTCGACTTAAATGCAGTTATGTCCCTTAGCTGCAGTTACGTCCCTTCACTCTTGTTTGCATCCAACAGCTACATTAGAGTCAGGATTATCTCCCCTATCCAAATGTTGCTTATTGCTGACGTTGAAAGAATGCTGCTGAGGAAAACAGCTTGTGTTTGATAGTATATTATAAGATAACAATAATGACACAGAGAAAACCACTTTTGCAGTATGTTGACTTGGAATTTACTTTTGTCAGTACCTAAATAACTGTTTATTATAATTAAAACATTAGCAGAAAAAATGTGTGCATCACGCTTTTTGGGTACATTTCTCTTGTTCTCTGTATCAAGGGAAGTAACTCATGACATGACCAGTACTTGCTGGTTCATCATCAGTGATGTTGTTTCCCTTGAATACCCATCCATTTGTAAAGTACTAAAATAAAATTAAATTTTAAAAAAAAAGTCAGCTGCTACAGTAAGTTTGGTTTGAGACAAGTTTAGGTCTGCAGTCAGTGCAATCGTTTGAATGAACGCCATTATTCCTTAGTGCAAGTTCTTGTATCTGCCAAGACGTTTTGCTATATAGCTTTTCTTCATTTGTTGTGCCTAGGTGATTGCCGCCACCAACCGGGTGGACATTTTGGATCCTGCTCTGCTGCGTTCCGGTCGCCTGGACCGCAAGATTGAGTTCCCTCACCCCACTGAGGAGGCACGTGCGCGCATCATGCAGATCCACTCTCGCAAGATGAACGTCAGGTAGGGAAGCCAACAAAATATTTACTCTGGAGAAATATTGCCTCTGATACTTCTTCTCCAATCAAAGATTGCAGCAGTGAATGACATGTAGCATTTAGTATGATGGGTTGTTCTACACAGAATACCATGATGGGAAAAGGCAAAATCTAAAATGCTTTAAAAAAAAAAGAACAAGAAACTTTAAAAATGTTAATGTGGAGGCAAAAAACCCACAGGACTTGTTATATGTAAAAGATGCATCATAACCTGAAAAAAGACTCCTCGAGTCTAACTATATATAGTGCCATTCAATCGTTCTGATTTGGCTTGGATAATAATTGTCATGCACAATGGTATAAATATTAAAAGAAAATACAACAGGAGAACAATTGGTGTTTAATACCACGCTACAAACTCTCCTCTGCAGGCTGTCAAACCTTCTCAGTGCCTGGTCCTTCAACTTGGAACTCTCTTCCGCTCTCTCTCTCATCGCAGCTCTCCGGACATAACCACTTTCAAGTCAAACTTGAAAACTCATCTCATCATTATAAATGCCTGATCTTGTCTCCCATCACCAGCATATGTTCCTTCTTTTCTGATCCAGACAACCGCCGTCGCACCGCACGCCCCCAGCTCTCTAACTTCTTGCCTGCTCTCTCCTTCCCCTCCCTTCAACTTTTATATTTCACTTGTAGATATTCCTTTTCATGTTTGTATTATGTCTTTGCTTATTTTATTAGCATATTGCTTTTGTTTCACTTCTTTTCGTATATGTTGCGATGTTAACGTTAAGTATAAATGCTTGAGAACTGAGCTTTGAACTGATTTCATTAGGGAAAAGCACTATATAAATACTCTTATTGTTATTATTATTATTATTATTATTATTATTATTATTATTATTATTATTATTATTTTTATCATTATTATAATTTTTTTTTTTAAACCTCAGCCAGTCGATTGCAACCTGAATAGAGATTTGGACTGCACAGCTGTATAGTGTAAAGTTGAAGCTTGTCTTCTGGAGCAGCACACAAGCATTCCAAACAGTTACATTAATATCTCGTCATTATTTTTAAAGGAGAATGGATCATAGAGAAACAATCTGTTGTTGTGTAAGCCTTGATATTTCCTAAGAAATTATGTCCATATTATTCATTATCTTTTATCTGAAGAATGCAACATTGAAAAAGAAACAAAAAAATAATCAAAAGATTCCGAGCAAACTAATTATTTTGTTTTACAAGACAATGCTGTCATTGCTGCTGATCGGTAGGTCTCATGAAATAGTCTTATGGGACGGTATTTTCTTTGGTATTGATTGTGACATTTACCTGTATATCATGTTTGCGTTATGTAAGCTAGGTCTTGCTGCTTCCTATGATGGTGTTTTTGTCAATACTTGTACCATTGTGGATGCAACTTTTTTTTTCTTCTGTTTTTGTGCTATTCGTTTTTGAGGGAGTGGGGTGGGGACTGTCATTTTTGACAAATTAGGTAAAATATAAACAGGGCACATGAAAGTTTCACATAGATGTTTCAAAACATTTTGTGAGATCAGTTAATTAAACACTCCTTTTTTTTTTTTTCCATTTATTTGAACTCTTCTTTTTTCATTTAGATTTGTTTGTGTGTTTTTTTTTAAAATTTATATTAGTATTATTTTATTTGTTGTTGTTATGTAGCGCTTTTCTCAGCTCAAAAGCTGCTCAAGGTGTTGGCTGATAGGTTCTGACACAAGCCGTCCTTGGCGTCGGCTGATAGGGTTCTGACACAAGCCGTCCTTGGCGTCGGTTTACTTGTTTAGTTATTCAAGGGAGACGAGAAGTGTGTGTGAAAGGCAGGTAGTAGTTGCCTCACTGTACACAAATGGGATGGAGTTATGATGCATTTATTAAGCGTGACCTGGGAGCTCAGTGGATAGTGACTTGATTTCCTATGCCGAAGGTCGTGGGTTCAAACCCCCGCACACAGGACCAACAGACGTGATTTAGGTTCTAGACTTTTCAGGACACCGAGGGTTTTCTCCGGGCACTCCAGTTTTCCTCCCTTCCTTCAATAGTGGTATTGGAGGCAGTTAATCTAAAAAATTTTTAATGAAAATTGAGTTTGATTGAAGAAAAAGGGTGTGATAGCTTCCTGTATTATTTTTATTATTATTATTGAAGTGGTATTTTGTAGTGGTGGTTTGTTGACCTTTGCAGCAAGGATGTGAACTATGAGGAGCTTGCCAGGTGCACAGACGACTTCAACGGTGCCCAACTCAAGGCTGTCTGTGTGGAAGCTGTGAGTCTTTGGAATTTTCTCTTTTTATGCGGGTGTTTTGTGTCCCTAAAACTGGGTGTCCAAGGGCAAAGGATGGGTACAGGCTCCAGACTGTGTAGGAGTTTAGTGCTGAGCGAGTGCGTCAACATTGAGTGCTAGGCGAACTCCTTTTAATGTTCCATGTTCAGCCACACAGACCAATCTGAGTATCAGAGGTTGCAGAGGCATACATTGCACACATTAGCGTTATGTTGAGAGGTCTCTTGACATTCGGTTTTGCGCAGAATCTAAGGGGAAGGTCGGCCCGCACAAGAAGAATGTTCTCATTGTACGCAACATAATAACTTCGGTCGTGTGACGGGGATGTCATAGTAACTGTAATTCTTGTGACGGGGATGTCATAGTAACTGTAATTCTTGTGACGGGGATGTCATAGTAACTGTAATTCTTGTGACGGGGATGGCATAGTAACTGTAATTCTTGTGACGGGAATGGCTTGTTTGCGTAGTTGGTATAGCGTTGTTTCCTGTGTCAAAGGTCATGGGTTTAAACCCCACATGGGTCAGGGGGTGGGTGAACTTATGTGACTTGGGTAGGAGACTTTTCAGGGGTATCAAAAGTTTTTTTTTGGGTACTCCAGTTTCCTCCCTACATTCGAGACTTGTTTAGGATGCAGTCGATCTTAAATTTCAAAAATAAAAATTTATATCTTTACCGCCTCGATCTCTTTTGACTTGGGAGAAAAAAAAGGGTGTGACGGCATCCTGTATTATGATTATTATGATTCATTCAAAATTGTTAAATTGAATTGACTGGAATAGTATTGTGCGGTACCAACAAGCGGTTGTGTGTTGCAGGGTATGATTGCCATGCGTCGTGAAGGCACAGAGCTGACTCACGAGGACTACATGGATGCCATCATCGAGGTGCAAGCCAAAAAGAAGACCAACCTGCAGTACTACGCCTAGAAGTCCCATTCTGCCGCTCTAGTCTTTCTGTTATTTGTGGTCCATCTCACATTTCTTCCTCTTGAAGCTGGTGTTTGTGTGTGTGTGTGCAGTTTCTCGTCCTCTTTAATAATTGTATTTGATAACAAACAACATTGTTGAAGAACGTATTTAGAGGCTCTGATTCCCCTGTTTTATTTGATTTTATTGTTGTCCTATAGCGCAGTTTAAGAGTTGCTCAGGGTGCTGGCTGATACAAGGTCTCGCTCCAGCCTAACTGCTTATTTGTCCGAGCGCCCAGAAAACTGAGCACAATCCTGGGTGACCGGGATGGGGAGAGGGGACCTAGTGCTGGGGGGATGTATCTGTGTAGCTGACACTCGCCCATCTAGGACATGAGCGTCAGGATCTTTTTAAAGTTCGTACAACAGTAATGCATGCGTGCACAAGCTACTCTCATCCTGAGAGAACGAAACAGAAACTGCACACATTGGTTGGTTGATTGAGAGTTATGCTTTTGTCGTGCAGTGTAATAAAATAATTCAGCTATTGTTAAGATGTAAGTTGGCCATTTTGATTCTCCTCTATAGTGACAAGTTTTTAATCTGTTTTGTTTAACATTTTGTTTTGGGGCCCATTTGTCAGCAGGCCTATTATTGCGATATTTGTGTGAGGTGGGTGTTCACTATTATTATTATTATCTCTTCTTTTTTTTTCTCAATTTCCACAACATAAAGTTATGTGATTGGAAATGGGGGATGGAGTCTCATTTTGCTGTCAGTTATGGAGTTAATACGAAGAGATGTGAAGGCTGAAACTGTTTGATGATATGGACCTACATTTTTCTTAGGTCAGTTTAATTGTGGTGGAAGTTTTTGTGGACGAAACTGTTAAGTGAAAAATGTATATAAGTTACAGTTTTGAGACATGTATAGATGTGGGTGATGTGGAGCGCAAAATGCTTGGAGTGTTTGTGTGTTAGTGCGTGTGAGTGTGTGCATAGACAAGTTTTGAAGTTTGATGTTTCTGTACAGATAATTGAACAGTGTGATGCAAGTTTTGATTATTCCTTGTTTTATTACGTAACAACTAACTACAAAGTGAATGTATGTGCGTGCGTGTGTACATAGGGACTTAATATAGTGACAACATTTGTGTCAAACTTTAACGACGGGAAGACAAATACAGTGAGAAAGAAAAATGGATTTTGATTATGTAAATAAAAATTTGTAAAAAAAAATTTTTTCTGAGACTGTTGTAATTAGAGGGTGGAACCGGTACGATTTCTCAAATCGGTTTTTAACCGTTTTTTCCAATAGAAAACCGCGGTTTAAAACCGGTTAACCGGCTAGAAGTTACAACTGGTTACCCCGGGTAAAGGCGCATAGTGAGCAACGGAAATAACCTCTGTATTGAATTTTTTTTTTAATTTATGTCGCTAGCTACTTAACTCAGAGGCTATTTCCCTCCTCCACTGTGGATAGATTTGGGAGTTTGCTTTTCAATTTTGAGTTTGTGAAACCGTTGGTGGAATCTGAAGTTGCGAATGTCATATTGGTTAGAAAAACAATGCGCATTGAAAGATTAAAAGCCTGTTCCAAGTTTGTGTTCTGTGAAATTCGGTTCTAAAAAGTCCTTGCATCTAGCATGTAGGACTTGTGGGTTAAATCTATTGGGTGCAGGGCCCGCAGGCTTGGCTGGCTTCAGCAGCAGCAAAGGGTGGTGTCGGCGAATGTGTGCATTCAGATTTGAAGTGCCACCGCCAAGTTTAATACTTGCCTTACACTCTTTACAGTAACCGGTATTATGGTCAACCTTTCCTGCTTCTGTCTCTCGCAGGAGAAAGAATCTCCAAATGTCAGCTTTCCCACGCGTGTTCGCTACGAATGTCTCTGTTTCTGCCATTTTGCTAGTGCTTTACGGGACGAGTGATGTCCCTTAGAAAAACCGCGGTTTTCCGTTTTTGTAAGGCCAAACCGGTTTACCGAACCGTGAGAAAGTCGAACCGATTTTAACCGGAAAACCGAACACCCCTAGTTGTAATCCAATTTGCGCTGTTGAAGTTGTAAACAGTGAAAAGGTGAACAGTCCCATGAAGTAATGTGAAAGCCAACTTTGAAATGAAATGTAAGAACATTGTGCTTGGTAACCCAAAGGTAATGTGGAAACTAAGGCATTACGAAGCGCTGTTAGGATCGTATATAGCGATGTTAATTATGGTGTTAAAATATATTTTACTATCTCAATGTCTGGTGATTATTACGTTGTTGGCTGTTTAGACTGTGTGTTGTAAATTGTTGGGGTAGTTGTTCAAGAATTAATAACAATTCAGAAAATGAAAGTAAGTTTGTGAGATAAGTACATTTTTGGACACTTTCTGGTTGGTTTACATTTTTGGGTGTTGGTTGGTTGTGTGTGTGAGAGTTGTGTTGGGTGCATATTATCCCAGAATGCAGCAGACACAAAACTGGGACCAAGTTCTTCTCTCAATCTCATCAAACCCTACCCGGTCTCTTTCTTGCTTTCTCTCTCTTTCTGACCCTTTTTGTCCTATCTCTCTGTCTCTCTCATTCTCTTCTCTCTCTCTCTCTCTCTCTCTCTCTCTCTCTCTCTCTCTCTCTCTCTCTCTCTCTCTCTCTCTCTTTCTCTCTCTCTTCTCTTTGTCTCTCTCTTTCTGGCCCTTTTTGTCATCTCTCTCTCTTCTCTGTCTCTCTTTCTAGCCCTTTTTGTCCCCTCTCTCTCCCTGTCTCTCTCTCTCTCTCTTCTCTGTCTCTCTCTCTCTCTTTCTGGCCCTTTGTGTCCTATCTCTCTCTCTCATTCTCTTCTTTCTGTCTCTCTCTCTAATCAAATAAAGAACTAGTTTCATTTCACCAATTTATTTTACTTCACAAAACCAAATGTTGTGTATTTGACCTAGGCTACAACTTGTACATGTATGCAGCTGCTCATATTGATCAACCGTGCTTGAAACTAGGTGTTCTGTTGTGTGTCTGACTTTGCAGCTGATACAATATTATTTTGTCAAGAACGATCATAAGTAAAAAACAAAATGAAGAAATTCGGCCTGTGGCCTTTTATATTAAAAAGAACAACAAAATATGATACCTTTATTTTTTACTTCTGTGTAGTATACAAGGGTTTTGGAAGTGACCATAAAAACTGACAGAATGTAGAACTGGTCATAACGTACAAATAATGTAAAAAGAAGAGAACACAGATTTTTGTGCCAAGATAGTTCTTAAAAATTTGCAACAAAGTAAATATTTGCATGAAAAAAAAAATACAGAAACTACTTATTTTTAGTTCATACCTGTTGCCAAAATTACAGCAATTTTGGCCATGATTCCATTTTGAATGCCATCAAATCAAATGAACAAAAGCCAAAAATATATTAAAATATTTTTCGTATTAGCACCTTTTTCATCGTAACCATTTCAACAATAGATATCAATCGACCAATACGAGTTTGGACTGTGAGAAATATTGGTGCAGCATGCATTTTATGCAACAACATTTCTTGCCTGCAGTTTGTGCCAGAATGTTTTTAAAAGGGGGCACTGTGGTCTAATGGTAGTGCTTCGGCTTGCGGATCGGAAGGTCCCGGGTTCGAGCCCTGGCCGGGCCATTGTGTTGTGTCCCTGGGAAAGACATTTTACTCCTGTTTTCCTACTCCTTCGGATGAGAGTATAAACCGAGGTCTAGTCTGTGTCGCATACATTCCATCATAACGGACTTTAAAGATCCTGACGCTCATGTCCTAGACGGGTGAGTGCCGGTGACAAGAACACACCCAGCATGCACCAAGGTCCTTCTCCCCCATCCCTGGCTGCCCAGGATTGTGCTCAGTTGTCCGGGCGTCCGACCATGCGCCCAAAGGCTGCGGGTGGGCGTCTCGGGCGGCTTGAGTTAGATCCTGTATCGGCCAGCGCCTTGAGCAGCTCTTGAGCTGGAAAAGCGCTATATAAGAACGATTAAATAAATAAATAAATAAAACATAGACACAGGTTGTGCCAAAGTATTTTTGAAAGAATACATTTTATTCAGGGAAATGAATTCTTTGCTAGCATTGTAGAGATAAGTAAAATGTGAATGAAAACTATTTTTTCAATAATTAAGAAAGGTTATATATTTTATAAATGGAATTTGGTCAATTGTTTTTAATGGTTGTAAAGGGAGATAATTAATAAATTCCAAGGAAATATTTGTTTCCAACAAAGACACCTAGGGTTTCCAATTATAATAAAGGGAGGTAATTTGGCCTGACCGGAATCACCGGGAACCAGTGCCTGTTCACAACCGGGCCTCTCAACAAACCTGAGCATCTGAGGAACCACGCAGGTCGCTGACTGACATCCAGCAAGACTAACTTAGAATTGAAGTCTGTTTAAAAAAAAAATTTTGTTTTTGTTTTTCCCTGGTTAATTTGCTCGAGAAAATGAATTGTAAAGAATGTCAGTTGCCGGTTGTTTAAAGCCACATGTGTAAACAAATAAGATAAAATAACACAACTTTATTTTTTTTTCAAAAATTTATATATACTGAGGTTGAGTTGCATTTCCTAGTGTCAAGTATCTTGTGTAATTTGTTGCCATTGAGAAATATTATTACTGTTCATACGACATGAGGGTTCCGTGGGTTTCAGTATAAATAGTATCCCCACTTTTTTTTTTGAAATTTAGTGCTTTAAATTCCCACTGTCACTGTCTTTCTCCTTTGTTCTTTCTTATTCCTACTCAGTTCTATCAATCTGCTATACTATCTTCATCTTCGCTAGACCAGTCCCCTTTTTTCTTGAAAACTCTTCCAAAACTCCTCATTTGTGTATGAGGTCTGTTGGAACAGCTTAGGAATATTGGACGCTTTCTGCCAAATGGTCACTAGGGCTTCCTATGATATTATTATTTAGAAATGTATGCATTTTATATGTATGTGTTTTGTTGATATTTTATCATGATGTTTGTATTTTATTTTGTTTTTGTAAACGGGGGTTCGATAAATTAGAGTATAACCTCAGCGTCCCCTTCGTAGGATGCATATATTGGAAAGCGACCGGCTGGTGGAGTGCCTTCAGGGTACCACTAGGGTTGTTTTGGCAGATCTTTTATACGGATCATGAGTGAGTCCTCTTTCAACCAAGTTGTGGTCCTGATTCAGCTCTTTGTAGTCCGCTGGACCCTGTAAGCAGTGAATAACTAACTAACTAACTAACTAACTAACTAGCTCATAAAATGCAGAAACATAAAAACGGTGTTTGAAGTTTCCAAAACCATCTATTCTGAGCACAGTTATATGTCTGAGTTAAACGTAATTTGTGTGCAATTCAACAAAATCCAGATGAAAAAAATGTGTGCAAAATATCAGGATCAAATGTAACATCGTTAAAAATAATATTTTAAAACAATAAATATAAAAAACTAACATACAAAATATTGCAATAACTTAAATAGGAACAGTGATAAGTTTGTCATTATTTATACAAATTTTGAAGTTCAAACAATTCATGGCATCATTTCATAAGCAAACACCAAACCCAACGTACCGAATATCGGTGAAGGGAAAAGCCCCATAATTGTGACATAGGGTCACTATATATATATAGAGGTACATGTATATATATATAGAGGTATATATATATATATATATATATATATATATATATATATATATATATATATATATATATATATATATATATATAGATATATATCAGAGAGAAATATTCCTGGTCTATGATACATATATATATACAAAAATATAAAATTTACAGGCATCATTGCTTGTACAATCCAAAGTTTACATAACATTCACAGGAACGTTCCACACGTTAGGTGCCTGTATGAGGATCCTCGGTATTACGCAGTCCTGATAGTCATACGTAAAAGCTGTGTGCTATAAACCGCTTTGCTATAGAGGATCTGCTACAGGCATCCAATGTGTACTGCCCCTGTAATAATATTCAAAGATATAAACATTCACGCCAAAAACATTTTCAGAGAACTGCAATGTGAATAAAAAAATATAACTTTGCGGTGCACACACGCGCACACACGCGCACCCACACGCACACACACGCGCACACACCCACACACACACACACAAGCAAACATTGTGATCAACTTGAAACAGGAAAGTGGATAATTAAATGAAGATTATTGATCATGGTAAAGATCTGTCAGCCATCATTACAATGTAGTTTGCTGTGGGTTTATTATCATAACTATGCCTCATACTGCTACAATTAGCGGTAACAATCCTAGTGGAGATTGCCCCGCCGCTCCTCACTCCCCAAAATATAAAATAAAATAACTTGAGAAAATTGAGAACTGCGCTTTATAAACATAGTAATAATAATAATAATAATAATAATAATAATAATAATAATAATAATAATATTATTATTATTATTATTATTATTATTATTATTATTATTATTATTATTATTATTATTATTATTATTATTATTATTGTTGTTGTTGTTGTTGTTGTTGTTATTATTATTAGTGGATAGTTTCATCATGTAGTGGACAATTTAGCAAGATCCGCACCAGAAACAACATCGTCATAGGAACCTGGAATGTCAAGACCCTAACTGCGGAAGGAAAATTAGAAGAACTGGCCCACGAGCTGGACCACTATCGATGGAACGTTTTAGGTATCAGCGAACTTGCGTTGGAAAGGCCTAGGTGAAACAACGACCGACAAAGGCCACAAGCTCTATTTCAGCGGTAGAGTTGACAGGCACGAACACGGCGTTGGATTCTTGGTCCACAAGAACATTCTAGCCACTGTCATGGGTTGCCGCCCAGTCTCCAGTAGACTCATTACCATCCGTCTGAGAGCAGCCCCTTTCAACATCATCATCATCCAGGCCTATGCCCAAACATCAGACTATGACGACAGCGAAGTGGAGGATTTTTATGAAAATCTACAGGCGGTTCTTGACCAAGTGCCGAAGAAGGACATAGTCATAGTGCAAGGCGACTGGAATGCAAAGGTTGGTCAAGATGCGCACCACAACTGGGGAGACACATGTGGACCCCACTGCAACAACGAGACAAATGACAGGGGTCTGAGACTCTTGGAGTTTGCCAGATACAATAATCTGATACTGGCAAACACGCTTGGTCTCCACAAAAACTCCAGACGATGGACATGGCACAGTCCCGGCGGGGAGCATCACAACCAGATAGACTACATCATGGTCAAGAAACGCTTCAGATCAAGCATCAACATTGGCAGGACACGCACTTTTCCAGGAGCAGACATCGGAAGTGACCACGATCTCGTGATGATGTCTTTCCGGCTCCACTTGAAGAGAGTAAATACAGCAAAGTGCACTAGACTGAAGTTCGACCTGGACAAACTGCAAGACCCGGTGGTGGCAGAACTATTTCAGGCCACAATTGGAGGGAAATTTGCACCACTGCTCATTTTGGGGGCTGGTGAAGTAGATGTCAACACCATGACCACCACCTTCAACTCAGCTGTGACAGATGCCGCCACTGAGATCCTTGGCAAGCACCGACCAAAGAAGAAGCCGTGGATCACACCTGAACTTTTGGATCTGCGTGATAAACGAAGATAGATAAAAAAAAAGAAAAAGAATACCTCACAGGGAGCTGATGTCTACCGAAAAATCAACAATGACATCCGAAAATGCATGCGCACAGCAAAGGAGAAATGGATAGAAGATCAATGCCAGGAAATAGAGAACAGTCTGAACAAGAACAACAGCAAGAAGGCCTTACCAGACTGTGAAGCGGCTGACAAGTGTTAAACAGCCCAAAGTCTCCACGATCCAAAGCAAGTCTGGCATATGCCTTACAGAAGAACAAGAAGTCTTGGACAGATGGACAGAATACTGCTCTGACCTTTACAACCATACACCAAATGGAGACCCATCAGTTCTAGCATGTCCCGAGAACAGAGAAGAAGAAGAAATCCTCCCAATTCTCCGGGAAGAAGTTGAGTCAGAAGTGCAATCGCTGAAGAAAGGGAAGTCAGCGGGAGTGGACAACATACCCGCGGAACTGCTACAAGCAGGAGGAGAAGCGATGATTGATGCCCTCACCATTATCTGTAACAAGATCTGGCAGAGTGGGGAGTGGCCTACACCATGGGCCCAGTCGCTTGTCATCACTCTTCCCAAAAAAGGTAACCTTCAGGAGTGTGAAAATTACCGCAACATCAGCCTCATCAGCCATCCCAGCAAGGTCCTCCTGAAAACAATACTCAACAGGTAGAAACCCCAAGCTGAACAAATCATAGCTGAAGAACAAGCAGGATTCAGGGCAGGGCGAAGTACCACTGAACAGATTTTCAACCTCAGAATAATCTGTGAGAAATACCTACAGCACCAACAACATCTGTATCATGTGTTCATAGACTTCAAGAAGGCGTTTGACCGAGTCTGGCATGCAGCTCTATGGGCAACAATGAAAGTGTACAACATCAGCCCTAAAATTATTGAAGTCATCAAAAGCCTGTATGATAATGCTACCAGTGCAGTCCTCCACAACAGCGTCATCGGGAATTGGTTCAGATCAACAATCGGTGTTCGTCAAGGATGCCTACTCTCTCCAACACTCTTCAACATCTTCCTAGAGCGCATCATGTCAGATGCTCTTGCAGATCACGAAGGCACGGTCAGCATAGGGGGTAGAGCAATCTCCAATCTTCGTTTTGCGGATGACATTGATGGATTGGCTGGAGAGGAACAGGAACTTGAACAGCTGGTATGGAGGCTTGACACCACCTCCAGAGCTTATGGAATGGAAATAAGTACAGAGAAGACCAAAATGATGACCAACAACACCAATGGCATCAATACGGACATCAAAGTTCAAGGCCAATCCCTCAACACAGTGCATAGCTTCAAATATTTAGGAGCCATTGTATCAGACAATGGGTCCCGACAGGAAGTCCTCTCCAGGATCGCACAAACAACTGCTGCCCTGACAAGTTTGAAGCCCATTTGGAAAGACAGGACCATCAGTCTACATTCCAAAGTAAGACTGCTGCGCTCCCTTGCCATCTCCATCTTCCTATATGCTTGCGATGCATGGACCCTCACAGCAGATCTCCAACGAAGAATACAAAGCATGGAGATGAGGTGCTACAGAAGACTTCTGGGCATTTCCTATACTCAACACATCACCAAATGACGAAGTCCGACAGACCATCGCACAAGTCATTGGACAACACGATGACCTGCTCACAGTGGTGAAGAAACGGAAACTCCGATGGTATGGCCACGTCACCAGATCATCATGCCTTGCAAAGACCATTCAGCAAGGCACAGTGCAAGGAGGTAAAGGAAGAGGGAGACCGCAAAAGAGGTGGGAGGACAACATTCGAGAATAGACTGGTTTGACACTGAGCGAAGCCATCAGGGTTGCTGAGGACAGAGAAAGATGGAGTATGCTGGTTAAACGATCATCTGTGGTGCCCCTACGACCTCCGAGTTACGGGCAGGATAGGATAGGATAGGTTGTTGTTGTTATTATTATTATTATTATTATTATTATTATTATTATTATTATTATTATTATTATTATTATTATTATTATTATTATTATTATTATTATAGGGTCAATGCTGTTAAAAAGACTTGTTCAACCCTCAACATCAAGTTGTACAAATGTATTCACAATTCCCGTGGCACGATTGTAAACGAAGGAAATTCATTTGGGAACATTTCAAAATAACAGTGCACTGAATGTAAACAAGTGGTAGATACTGCCTCTGTGCACAAAAAACAAAAAATATGAAATTATTGGCTAAGATTCGTTTCTTATGCTAGTCAAAAAGCCTAATGGGGAACATTTCAAAGGCCTACTTTGCACTGGGTATAAGTGCATTCTTGTTTATTCTACTCGAAGCATTTTACGATAACTTGGCATCCTTCGAAACCTCACGTATCGCAAGCGTAAGCGTAACTGTAGATTATAGTCACACGACACCGAAGCGTATAGGCGACTACTGGTCACATTATTCTGACACCAGCGAACCAGTTGATGGTAAGGGGAAAATAATATGGTCACACATTGGCCAATCCGGGATTCGAACCAGGTACCTTTCGGTTACTAGTAAGACGCTCTACCAACTTAGCTACCCGGCCCCTTATATCGCAATTCGTCGTCCCTTCTTTTTCCAGTCATGCGCAGAACTTGACAGAAATGACCTCCGGGAGTGCACGCATGCGCAGAACAATCGGCGATGATTTACATTTGGCGGTGCTACACTGGTGACACTTTCACTAATGACATCATAAAATAATAACTCGGCCAGTGTTTTACACGTACTTAATAAAATTCATTTGTCTTATTTTTTAAAATTTTATTTTAAATAAAATCAAACATTTGTGCTTATATTTTTTTAAACAAATTAATCAAATTAATAACAACATTTAAAATACTACAGCAATCGAAAAACAAAAATGTCATCCCGGGCTTTCCTTTTAAGGTTAGAAGCGGAGTGGAAGCACAGGCGCACGATCCTTAAATCCAACGCTGCCATAGTCTCAAGTCAATAAGTCCTGCACCTGCCTGTCGAATCTTTTTCCTAACCTACCTGACATTATAATAACAGTAGGAAACGACGAAGGAGTATAGATTTGCGTGAGCTGATAACATAAGAAGCTTGCACGGGGAATCAATAGCGTGGGGCCGGGTAGCTCAGTTGGTAAGAGCGTCTTGCTAGTAACCGAAAGGTCGCTGGTTCGAATCCCGGATTGGTCAACGTGTGATCATATTATTTTCCCCTTTACCAACAACTGGCTCGCTGGTGTCAGTATAAATCGGTCCAGTAGTCACCTATATGCGAAAGTGTTGTGTGACTATAATCTACAAACAAACAAACGAATCAATAGCAGAGCCTGACAATGTTTCTCCGACCTGCCGAGCCAGATTTTTTTGGCTTCGTTAATGAATCAATGTAGGAGCTAGCGATTGAAATGTAACCAACAAGACGCGACATGGAAGGCCGAGGAAGAGAGAAAGAAAGAAAGAGAGAGAGAGAGAGAGAGAGAGAGAGAGAGAGAGAGAGAGAGAGAGAGAGAGAGAGAGAGAGAGAGAGAGAGAGAGAGAGGAGTGCTTGAAAGAAAAAAACATTGCAACAAAAACCTTAGAAGCAATAGATATGAAAAGGAAGTTATGAAGAAGTCAAAGTCAAAATTGCTTTATTCCATAAAACCCCATGGGGCACGTGGATACAACTAAAAGAACAAAAATAAACATTGAATAATATGTAAATCATACAATACAACATAAAATACATATGTACATGTACATATATTACAAAAACAAAAGTCAATCTTTCACACTCGCATTCTAGAGGACACATAGTGAACATTTGCAAATGACACATTCATTATTATCATATAACACAAGCATACTACATAACAATTATGTCCACACACTCTGATCACGAATCGCACGCACTCTCTCGCAAGATTGGGTAATAATGAAGGAGCGGGGAGGGGGGGGGGCGGTACAAACTGGTATTGAATATTTAAATTGTCATTATTGATAAAACTAATCACTATTATTACTATCGTTAGTATTACAAATCATTCTATTGCGTTGTTTATCAATCCATTATTATTTTTTATAAACCTAGCCAGTTTTAGCAGAATAGTCTTATTTTTCGTTGAAAATAAATGTAAAAATTTAATAGCATTGGGTCGCACATAGAAACACCTTTTAAGCAGCTCTTTTCGATCATCATCGAAATGTGGACATATAAAAAAATAAAATGAAATTCATCTCCTAGCTCATTAAAAGTGCATTTATTACAGATTCTGTCACATCTCTGGACTCCAAGAAACCGTCCCCTTTGCACTGGTAGCTTATGGTTTAAGGTTTTAAATTTTATGACAACAGCAGCTAGGTTGGCGGGCAAAACTGTCAAATATTCTTCAAATTCAAAATTTTCTTTAAACATTCTAAAATTATACTATAAATTATTATGTCACGATGGCAGGATAGTCTTGGACGGAAGAGGGGAGATCGGAGACGGGGATGGGAAAGGGAGAGTGGCGGGGTTTGGGGAGGGGAGGGAAAAGCACGGGAGAGGGATAAGGGAATGTTAATGGGATGAACTGCAAGCTGCTAACAAACAAATTGATTTTATGTAAAACAAAGAGAAAACGTAAACACCTACAGGCATAACTTAACGTCATATCTATTGATTTAAAGTAACGGCAACTAAGTAGCAGGTATATGAACTGAGAGGACGGAGATTGGAGTCTACCTTCTACCTCAGGTATATGAACTGAGAGGACGGAGATTGCAGTCTACCTTCTACCTCAGGTATATGAACTGAGAGGACGGAGATTGCAGTCTACCTTCTACCTCAGGTATATGAACTGAGAGGACGGAGATTGTAGTCTACCTTCTACCTCAGGTATATGAACTGAGAGGACGGAGATTGTAGTCTACCTTCTACCTCAGGTATATGAACTGAGAGGACGGAGATTGTAGTCTACCTTCTACCTCAGGTATATGAACTGAGAGGACGGAGATTGTAGTCTACCTTCTACCTCAGGTATATGAACTGAGAGGACGGAGAGTGTAATCTACCTTCTACCTCAGGTATATGAACTGAGAGGACGGAGATTGTAGTCTACTTTCTACCTCAGGTATATGAACTGAGAGGACGGAGATTGTAGTCTACCTTCTACCTCAGGTATATGAACTGAGAGGACGGAGATTGTAGTCTACCTTCTACCTCAGGTATATGAACTGAGAGGACGGAGATTGTAGTCTACCTTCTACCTCAGGTATATGAACTGAGAGGACGGAGATTGTAGTCTACCTTCTACCTCAGGTATATGAACTGAGAGGACGGAGATTGTAGTCTACCTTCTACCTCAGGTATATGAACTGAGAGGACGGAGATTGTAGTCTACCTTCTACCTCAGGTATATGAACTGAGAGGACGGAGATTGTAGTCTACCTTCTACCTCAGGTATATGAACTGAGAGGACGGAGATTGTAGTCTACCTTCTACCTCAGGTATATGAACTGAGAGGACGGAGATTGTAGTCTACCTTCTACCTCAGGTATATGAACTGAGAGGACGGAGATTGTAGTCTACCTTCTACCTCAGGTATATGAACTGAGAGGACGGAGATTGTAGTCTACCTTCTACCTCAGGTATATGAACTGAGAGGACGGAGAGTGTAGTCTACCTTCTACCTCAGGTATATGAACTGAGAGGACGGAGAGTGTAGTCTACCTTCTACCTCAGGTATATGAACTGAGAGGACGGAGATTGTAGTCTACCTTCTACCTCAGGTATATGAACTGAGAGGACGGAGATTGTAGTCTACCTTCTACCTCAGGTATATGAACTGAGAGGACGGAGATTGTAGTCTACCTTCTACCTCAGGTATATGAACTGAGAGGACGGAGATTGTAGTCTACCTTCTACCTCAGGTATATGAACTGAGAGGACGGAGATTGTAGTCTACCTTCTACCTCAGGTATATGAACTGAGAGGACGGAGAGTGTAGTCTACCTTCTACCTCAGGTATATGAACTGAGAGGACGGAGAGTGTAGTCTACCTTCTACCTCAGGTATATGAACTGAGAGGACGGAGAGTGTAGTCTACCTTCTACCTCAGGTATATGAACTGAGAGGACGGAGAGTGTAGTCTACCTTCTACCTCAGGTATATGAACTGAGAGGACGGAGATTGTAGTCTACCTTCTACCTCAGGTATATGAACTGAGAGGACGGAGATTGTAGTCTACCTTCTACCTCAGGTATATGAACTGAGAGGACGGAGATTGTAGTCTACCTTCTACCTTAGGTATATGAACTGAGAGGACGGAGATTGTAGTCTACCTTCTACCTCAGGTATATGAACTGAGAGGACGGAGATTGTAGTCTACCTTCTACCTCAGGTATATGAACTGAGAGGACGGAGAGTGTAGTCTACCTTCTACCTCAGGTATATGAACTGAGAGGACGGAGAGTGTAGTCTACCTTCTACCTCAGGTATATGAACTGAGAGGACGGAGAGTGTAGTCTACCTTCTACCTCAGGTATATGAACTGAGAGGACGGAGATTGTAGCCTACCTTCTACCTCAGGTATATGAACTGAGAGGACGGAGATTGTAGTCTACCTTCTACCTCAGGTATATGAACTGAGAGGACGGAGATTGTAGTCTACCTTCTACCTCAGGTATATGAACTGAGAGGACGGAGATTGTAGTCTACCTTCTACCTCAGGTATATGAACTGAGAGGACGGAGATTGTAGTCTACCTTCTACCTCAGGTATATGAACTGAGAGGACGGAGATTGTAGTCTACCTTCTACCTCAGGTATATGAACTGAGAGGACGGAGATTGTAGTCTACCTTCTACCTCAGGTATATGAACTGAGAGGACGGAGATTGTAGTCTACCTTCTACCTCAGGTATATGAACTGAGAGGACGGAGATTGTAGTCTACCTTCTACCTCAGGTATATGAACTGAGAGGACGGAGATTGTAGTCTACCTTCTACCTCAGGTATATGAACTGAGAGGACGGAGATTGTAGTCTACCTTCTACCTCAGGTATATGAACTGAGAGGACGGAGATTGTAGTCTACCTTCTACCTCAGGTATATGAACTGAGAGGACGGAGATTGTAGTCTACCTTCTACCTCAGGTATATGAACTGAGAGGACGGAGATTGTAGTCTACCTTCTACCTCAGGTATATGAACTGAGAGGACGGAGATTGTAGTCTACCTTCTACCTCAGGTATATGAACTGAGAGGACGGAGAGTGTAGTCTACCTTCTACCTCAGGTATATGAACTGAGAGGACGGAGAGTGTAGTCTACCTTCTACCTCAGGTATATGAACTGAGAGGACGGAGATTGTAGTCTACCTTCTACCTCAGGTATATGAACTGAGAGGACGGAGATTGTAGTCTACCTTCTACCTCAGGTATATGAACTGAGAGGACGGAGATTGTAGTCTACCTTCTACCTCAGGTATATGAACTGAGAGGACGGAGATTGTAGTCTACCTTCTACCTCAGGTATATGAACTGAGAGGACGGAGATTGTAGTCTACCTTCTACCTCAGGTATATGAACTGAGAGGACGGAGATTGTAGTCTACCTTCTACCTCAGGTATATGAACTGAGAGGACGGAGATTGTAGTCTACCTTCTACCTCAGGTATATGAACTGAGAGGACGGAGATTGTAGTCTACCTTCTACCTCAGGTATATGAACTGAGAGGACGGAGATTGTAGTCTACCTTCTACCTCAGGTATATGAACTGAGAGGACGGAGATTGTAGTCTACCTTCTACCTCAGGTATATGAACTGAGAGGACGGAGATTGTAGTCTACCTTCTACCTCAGGTATATGAACTGAGAGGACGGAGATTGTAGTCTACCTTCTACCTCAGGTATATGAACTGAGAGGACGGAGATTGTAGTCTACCTTCTACCTCAGGTATATGAACTGAGAGGACGGAGATTGTAGTCTACCTTCTACCTCAGGTATATGAACTGAGAGGACGGAGATTGTAGTCTACCTTCTACCTCAGGTATATGAACTGAGAGGACGGAGATTGTAGTCTACCTTCTACCTCAGGTATATGAACTGAGAGGACGGAGATTGTAGTCTACCTTCTACCTCAGGTATATGAACTGAGAGGACGGAGATTGTAATCTACCTTCTACCTCAGCTATATGATCTGAGAGGACGGAGATTGTAGTCTACCTTCTACCTCAGGTATATGAACTGAGAGGACGGAGATTGTAGTCTACCTTCTACCTCAGGTATATGAACTGAGAGGACGGAGTGTAGTCTACCTTCTACCTCAGGTATATGAACTGAGAGGACGGAGTGTAGTCTACCTTCTACCTCAGGTATATGAACTGAGAGGACGGAGATTGTAGTCTACCTTCTACCTCAGGTATATGAACTGAGAGGACGGAGATTGTAGTCTACCTTCTACCTCAGGTATATGAACTGAGAGGACGGAGATTGTAGTCTACCTTTCACCTCCATCTCAGTGTCGCAGTAGAGCAGTGGTTTTGGGCACAGCTTGTAATGTTTGATGTTAGGCAACGTCGGGAAGGGTTAGTACTTGGATGGGTGACCATACTTGGAAGGCAGCCACCAAACCACACACACAGCAAGTGGACGCCTCGAGCGGATGGAGTTAGATCCTCCATTTGGCCAGCGCCTTGAGCAGCTCTTGAGCTAAAAAGCAATATATAAGAATTATACATTTTATTTTTAAAAAAATTAATAAAGTAATGAAATACATCGGGATTTCACAAAATGATCGCCGATAAGCATCGTATTTGCAAGACAGGAAGTTAGATTAAAAGCATCTGATTAACCGGTTTCGTTCTTTGAAAGTCAATGCCAGACGATTCTGGTCGGGGACAGATGGATTTGCCTCAAATGGAGGATTATGTAATTTGGTACGTTCACGTAAGCTTATCAACCTATGCATTCGCTCACCAATTCAAATTACTTGCTCTCACAGTCAAGGGAAGTAACTCGCTTGTTGATGGTTTAAGTCATTTAAAAACAAGGTCTATTAATGGATCCTCGATAGCTACGCGGTATAGTGGATTGTCGGTAGCATACCTGTAGCAGACATATGTAATATACATGTTTTATAACTATGATCCCGAAGGGTGCTACTGGGGTGCTATTAAGGATGCACTATACCGCTTTGCTATCAAGGACCCATTGTTGGTTAATGCTTGTGATGATGAGTCCTAGCGAAATGAACCATCAAGGGTTGCCTGAAATGCCTTGCACCGAATATCACACAAATCCCAACCCTTTGACCGAACCGATTACCTCCCTTGAAATGAACTGTAATGGTTACCTCCCTCGATATAAACTTGTAACTATTCGGACGATCACAAATCCAATCTCTTGACTGTAACGATTACCTTTCTGGAGAAAAAAACCATTTATATAGCGCAAACCCTCCAAAAACTCATTACGCATACTCATGCAGTCCGCTGGACCCTATAAACAATGAGTAACTAACTAATCTACAGACATTCCAACTAAACACAAAAATATTATCCAAAAAAGACCAACTCCAACACAGACTCCCTTTAAGATGAAAAGGGGTGGTGGGCGGGGAGGGAGAGGGGAGAAGGGGGTTGCGGGTACTCAAGTGCTAAGCGAAAAAGGTAGATTTGCAGTTGTGCTTTATGTGTATCAATCTCATCCAAGTTCCTCAGACCGACAGGAAGTGCGTTCCGTAGAGATGACACTGTGAAACTGACACCTCCAAACTGAACCGATTGGAATGCCAAGTTTGAGAGTCAGGTCGGAATCATTGATCTTTGGGCTGGCGTCATTGTATGCATGTCGGTCGTGATTATCGACCCAAGAAAAGAGGCTAACTAATACAGCAACTACTTTTTTTTAAACACTTGATTTTATTATAAATATATGCAACCATAGACAAGTGAATATATTTACATAAATAAATATAACTTTCCCACCCCCCAAAATTTTTTTTACATATTTAAATAAATGAATAATTGAATAAACAAATAAATTTAAAAAAATAATAAATAGAGGTCTAGACTAAAAGTCCTAGGATACACACTAAAACTTTGACTATATTTGTGCTTATATTTCAAAAGTAGATGTCAGATTGGCAGTTTGGCTTTGTTACGTTGAAACGAACGAAAGTGTGTCTAAAGCGCGCACGATAGATCTAATCGTTTCGATTTGCAAAGTATTCAATAATGGAGTTTATTTACCTTTGATTTGAGTTTGCATTGTTATTAGGAGAGGCTTTGTATAACGTTGATAATTTGCGTTAGTCGATATTATTTGAGAATCTTCTGGATCTGCGTGTTTACTCTTGATAGAAATTTCCGGATGGATATCGAAGGTCGTGAATGTTCCCGGAAGTAGAGAAAATGTGAATGACGTAAGTCAGTGATGACGATCTTTAGTTCGATTGGTGGCAGTGCGTCATTTCTACCACGTACCAAATCGTTCCAGAAAAGAGAGAGGTTATTTAATCGTGAGCCGAGTCGCTGTTGAGAGAGTAAAGTTGTTGATAGTGATTTGGAAAGTTGCTGTGAAAGTTGTTGAGTTGAATTGAGAATTGTATGCAGTTGTTGATGTGTGCTGAATAAAAGTGGAAAACTTCATACGTCGACTTTGTGACTTGTATGCTGTTTGGACGGGCTGTGTGAATAAACGAATCTGAGTTACACCCTATCAGGAATTCAAGCATCGGGGCTGAATCAGATACTGATAGAAAACAACATCAAACTGAGTGTAACATTTTGGGGGCCAAGCCGGGATTCACGCCATAGCCAAGGGTTCAACTGCTACAACAAGCGAGTCAACGTTACGAGAGGCAGTCATCGAGGGTAGCCGCCAACGAGTTGCGTCGAGAGGGGCCAACATACTGGGACTACATCACCGATAGATTCGGGTTGACTGCAAGGGCGTGTAGTCGCTGAAGAGTTGCTTCGTGAGCGAACAACAGATCAGGACTACGTGGCTGCCGCAGGACTACGTCGAGGGACAGTCTCGGAGCTACATCGCCAGTGTTACAGAGAGCGGCGAGCGGACGTCGCGTCTACTTCAGCACAGGAACGTGTACATCAACACCAGCGTGGTGCAGCGTCGCATACGACGAGGACAGCGGGGCCTGCGTCAGCGAAGGCGACTAGTGACAAGCATCAGCGCTACTGCAGAAAGCGTGCTGTTCTAGAACAGTCTAGAAAGGTACAGCACAGTCAAGAACTTTCCAGAAAAAGAACTCTACAGTCAAGAACTTTCTAGAAAAAGAACTTTCCAGAACTTTCCAGAAGCATCAAGATGGCTGACTTCTGGCAGAAAGGGATTCAACTGAATCTAAAAGGGAAACAGTTGACGGAGTACGTCAAGTCCCAGGAGAGAATACAAGAACGAGAACTAGAAGAGCAGCGTCGCCGTGAAGAAAGAGAACTAGAAGAGCAGCGTCGCCGTGAAGAAAGAGAACTAGAAGAGCGGCGTCAAGAAAAAGAAGAGCAACGACGTCGAGAAGAAAGAGAGTTCGAAGCGCAGCGTCGCCGAGAAGAAAGAGAGATGGACGAGAGACAATTAGAGGCTGAGCGTCAGTACCAGCTGGAGTTGGCGCGTATCCAAAACAATCAGCATGCGCCACAAGTCGTCAGCGACCACATGGCTCCAAAATTGCCAGCTTTCGTCGACGGGAAGGACCAGATCGACAGTTATTTGGCGAGATTTGAAAGGTTTGCCAAAAGCTCTAACTGGCAACCTCAAGACTGGGCGATTCGACTAAGTGCACTTCTGACGGGAGAAGCACTCGACGTCTACACCAGATTGTCGGACGATGACGCTAAAGACTACGACGTCTTGAAAGAGGCCCTATTGCAGTGCTACAACTTTACAAAGAAGGGCTACCGTAAACGCTTCCGTGAATGCCGGCCTAAGTCAGACGAGACGCCAAAGCAGTTTGTGGAGCGCCTGTCGTCATATCTACACAAGTGGGTGGAGTTATCAGGCGAAACGAAGTCTTACGACAGTCTCCATGACCTGATCGTGAAAGAACAATTTCTCAATGCCTGTCACAAGGACCTAGCGACCCACTTAGAAGAACAAAAGCTGCAGACGCTTAAAGATGTGACTGAGGCTGCTGAAAGATATCTCATCGCTCATGGGAAAACCCTGGGGCTACCCAGCGCGACGAAACATTTTCAGAAGACTGCAAACCATGGGAACCAGGTCCAAGGGAGCCAGACGAGCCAGAGACAGACGGACTCCACGCCTCCTCCCAGGGAAGGGCACTCAAGAGGCTGTTTTATCTGCAACGCTACAGACCACAGAGCTGCCAGCTGCCCTCAAAGCAGAAATAGCGGACAGCGGAGCAGTACGGACAATGCAGCGGCGGGCAACCGGCAGAGGCGGTTCTCCAATCAACGGCAAAACAGTAGATCTGACCATCAAGTGTGCGGCGGGAGCGTCATTCTTCCGAGTGAGACCAAGCGCACAGCTACCCCTGCGGACGTGCAAAAGTGCATGACTGATGGCCAACTTCTCCTTGCCAACGGAAAATCCATCCCCGTCGTCGCCAGCGCAGCTGTGACCGTCCAGAACATGCCTGTTTCAAAGGGACGCGTCGGAAATCGTGAAGTGACTGTCTTAAGAGACTCTGGCTGTAGTGGGGTCATCGTCAGAGAAGACCTAATCGCTAAAGAACAGTTCACTGGCGATTCTAAATGGACACTCATGGCCGACAGCAAATGTGTGAAAGCGCCAGTTGCAAAAATTCATGTCAACACCCCTTTCTACATAGGCGAAGTCGAAGCGGTTTGCCTGAAGAAGCCGCTGTATGATTTGATGATCGGGAACATCGACGCCGCGAGACGACCCGACGACCCCGATCTAGAGTGGAGTCCTGCCTCAACCCAACGCGTCGAAGTTGTGGAGGAGGATCCATTGCCGTTTCCCGATGGAGACCTTACAGAGCTGCTACGGGACAATGTGGTTACTCCGGCTCAGCCCTGCCGACCAGAGATCGTCGGTGCTGTTACTACCAGGGCCCAGGCCAAGAGAGACAAGACGTCTACGCCACTGAAGGTCGCCGACAACTCTAAAGCTGCCATCGTGGACAGAGATAAGCTGATCCAGCTCCAGGAAGCTGATAGTACTTTAAACAAGTACAGGAACCGCCAAGACCACGTGACCAAAGGCAGTGGTACGGTCTATTTTGAGGTGAAGGCCAAGATCCTGTATCGAATCTTCCAGCACTCGAGGGTCAACGGAGGTAAACCACTACGTCAAGTTTTGGTACCGTTACCCCTAAGGCGCCAAGTGATGGAAGTAGCACATGACTCAATCATGGGAGGTCACCTAGGTATCAAGAAGACGTCAGACAGAATCCAGGCGGTGTTCTACTGGCCAGGACTTCATGCGGACGTCAGCCGTTTCTGTCGATCATGTGACATTTGCCAGAAGACCATACCTCGAGGAAGGGTCCCTAAAGTGCCAATGCAGAGAATGCCTTTGATCGACCGACCTTTCAAGAGGGTGGCCTTAGACTTAATCGGCGAAATAAGACCTCCGAGTGAAGAAGGTCATCGGTGGGTACTGACTTTAGTGGACTATGCGACTCGGTACCCAGAAGCAGTGGCTCTGAAGAAGATTGACACTGAAACTGTTGCAGAGGCACTGGTGGACATGTTCAGTAGACTTGGAGTGCCTGAAGAAATTCTGACAGACCTCGGGACGCAGTTCGTCTCTGACTGCATGAAGGAGGTGAACAGACTGCTGAGCATCCGGCATTTGACTACGACACCCTACCATCCGATGTGCAACGGGCTTGTCGAAAAGTTCAATGCTACGCTGAAGTCCACCTTGAAGAAACTGTGCAGCGAGCAGCCCAGACAATGGCATCGCTACATCAACGCCTTACTTTTCGCCTACAGAGAAGTACCGCAGGAGTCCACCGGCTTTTCTCCGTTCGAGCTGCTGTACGGAAGAACCATCCGCGGGCCGATGCACATCCTGAAAGAACTGTGGACGAAAGAAGTAGACACCCCAGAGGTAAAGAACAGCTACCAGTACGTGTTTGAGCTACGGGAGAAGCTGGAGCAGACTCTCGAGATAGCCAGAGAAAACCTGAAGAAGTCCCAAGACTGTGGAAAGCACTACTATGACCGTAGGGCTGTGAACAGGAAGTTCAAACCTGGCAACAAGGTGCTGGTGCTGCTACCTACCGATCATAATAAGTTGCTGATGCAGTGGAAAGGCCCGTACGAAGTGGAGACCGTGGTGGGGATCAACGACTACAAGGTGAAGGTCGGCCAGCATTCCAAGATATACCACGCCAACCTCCTCAAGCTGTACGTGGAAAGGCCATCAGAGACTGTGCATGTGGCAACAGCAGCTGAGATCGACAACAGCTTTGATAGCGAGGAACTGTTGGAACTTGGAGACTTCCACAGCAAAGAAGGCATCGATGATGTTAAGCTAGGACCAGGCTTGACGGGAGGTCAAAAGATGGAGCTCAGGAACCTTATGGGCGAATTTCCCCACAACTTCAGCGATGTCCCTGGCTCTACGACTTTGGTCGAACATGAAGTCCACACCCAGACCCGGAAGGAGCATCTGCAGACCTTGAGGAAGCTGTTCCACCGTCCCGCAGAAGCCAACCTGACCGTGAGACCCGGCGAATGCATTCTGGGAGCTGACAACGTCGACTGCGTCGGACATCCGATGGAAGAAGGAGACAACGGAGGACGCACTGATTCCGGAAAAGCCCACGTGATCATCGTCTTTGACCCTGGGCCGATGACGACCGCAACTGACGAGGGCGTCGATTCCTTGCGAACGAAAGAACATTGACTGTGTGGACGAACTAAGAATATTGGTAATGACAGACTTGAAAATGAAAAACGTTGACTGGGTAAATGATCTGTGAACATTGACAGTATCCAGAAAGACTGGCAGATGAGAAACTTTGACTCTGTGTGAATGAACTGTGAATATTGACAATATCCAGACAGATTTGAAGATGAAAACCATTGACTCTGTGTGAATGAACTGAGAACGTTGATAGTGTTCAGACAGGCTGAAATAAGTTTTAATTCTGAACTTTGTTTGTGCATTACGTTTCAACGTTGTTGGAAGAAATTAGGTAAATTTCTTCTTGAGTGGGGGGTTATGTTACGTTGAAACGAACGAAAGTGTGTCTAAAGCGCGCACGATAGATCTAATCGTTTCGATTTGCAAAGTATTCAATAATGGAGTTTATTTACCTTTGATTTGAGTTTGCATTGTTATTAGGAGAGGCTTTGTATAACGTTGATAATTTGCGTTAGTCGATATTATTTGAGAATCTTCTGGATCTGCGTGTTTACTCTTGATAGAAATTTCCGGATGGATATCGAAGGTCGTGAATGTTCCCGGAAGTAGAGAAAATGTGAATGACGTAAGTCAGTGATGACGATCTTTAGTTCGATTGGTGGCAGTGCGTCATTTCTACCACGTACCAAATCGTTCCAGAAAAGAGAGAGGTTATTTAATCGTGAGCCGAGTCGCTGTTGAGAGAGTAAAGTTGTTGATAGTGATTTGGAAAGTTGCTGTGAAAGTTGTTGAGTTGAATTGAGAATTGTATGCAGTTGTTGATGTGTGCTGAATAAAAGTGGAAAACTTCATACGTCGACTTTGTGACTTGTATGCTGTTTGGACGGGCTGTGTGAATAAACGAATCTGAGTTACACCCTATCAGGAATTCAAGCATCGGGGCTGAATCAGATACTGATAGAAAACAACATCAAACTGAGTGTAACAGGCTTCGTCAAACTGCTTATGTTAACAAGTTAAATTAGACTAAGTCTGTTTTCTTCTCGTGATCAAATACTGTGCAAGATAACCCCTTACCTAGGCACAAAAATGGTCCTTGATCTGTTGTAATCCCTTTTCGTTTGAGTGTAAACGGAAAAAAAATGTAATGTAGAAACTCAGTCCTTGTTCTGGTCTGTGAATTTTTGCGCATTAGATCTATATTGCGTGGAATGTTGTAGTCTAGGTTCTGATTGTTCTGTCTGATTAATTCATTATTTTCCATGAAGTGACTGATGTTATTAAGCCAGTGATGTGGGAGGTGAGAGGGTTGGGGGGTAGGGGGACACCTGATATAAATTAAATTCACACTATTAGTGAAACATTTTGTTATTGTGCTTTATTGTGATTAATTGATTGAATGACAGAGCTCTCTCTTCCCCCAACTCCCCCCTCTCTCTCTCTCTCTCTCTCTCTCTCTCTCTCTCTCTCTCACGATTACGGATTTACACAGTTTCGGATAAATGAAACAGTCTGTCATGCATATTTTAATTTTAAAATATCTGTCGTTGATTAAAAAATAATAAAATCCAGGGTAGAAAACGAACCTATGACATACACACATAAGCAGCATAAAAGCACCTAATAAATGTCAATAAGTAAACATAAACAACAAAAAAAAAAAAAGAAAATAAGACAGCAGTAGCGGAATGTTAATAATAATGATGGTTAAAAGTTTGGTTTTTGCAAACGTTGCCTTAAAAATGTTCTTTTGCAATGGCATAGGCTCAATAAGTTACCACGCACAGATCATTCATATAGCAGATGATGAAATATAGCCAGCCCGAGCAAAGGGAAATAATCCGTGAGAGCGTCTCGCATTTTTGTATAGGACATAATGGAAGTTCCTCCTCTTTCCGTAATAAGCTCTTTGATGTGTTCACAAAGGCAACACGTATTTGAAAAGAAACGGATTTAAAATAAATTACAAATATAAAATTACAGCCAGAACTGATCGAGTGTTGGCAAGAACTAGTGCTTTAACCACAGGCGTATCTTCACCATTAGCAGCATTACACAGAAAAGATAACACAAAGATTATAATGACGACGCCCTCTGCCCCTGCCCAATAGTTCAGCTATGAAAGCGACCAATTCTTACCCTCCATCTCCTCCCCTTCCTTCCTCTTCCTTTCCCATTATCTCCCCCATGCCCCCTCCCATCTCCCCTCCATTCTTCTACAGCTCATTATCGGCATGTTCTGTATACATGGCACATTTACTTTGGACGCTGCATGCATCATTATGACATTGCCAATATGCATGTGTTCACACGTATTTCAAAAGAAACGGATTTAAAATAAATTAAGAATATAAAATGACAGCCAGAACTGAGTGTTGGCAAGAACTAGTGCTTTAACCACAGGCGTATCTTCCTTTGTTTTCTTGTATAAACAAACAGCTGTGGATACTATACACACACTTTCGCAGCGGTTCTATTTTTAAATCAACCTTGATGCTATTTATAATAGGCCCCCAAAATAAAACCATTTAAAACTGCTGTTGAAAGAATTTTATTTTGTTTGTTTGTTTGTTTGTTTGTTTTTAAATAGGGCAACACTCGAAAAGGATTCGTGAAGCTGAAATGCGCGATCCTGGGGCTCTTTAAATGTGAAATTAATGTGTGTTAACCATTTAAAGTGGCTAATTTGGTACGTCGTTTGAAGAATTGATTTGTTTTCGCACTGCGCGTCCTATGGCGTCATCTTGAGTTTACTACAATCATGTAGTGTATTGATCTGAATCATGTTTATCTTTTCCTGTTAATAAAAGAAAAATACCTTTGCTAACAATGTTAGATTGACATTATGTAGGTGAATTAACGTCGGTGAGTAGTATTTTATAATGAAGCATAAATTTGATTTTCAAATCTCGACGTTGCCGTTTAGATCGATTTCAGTTACAAGATTCGTTTGTGTTGAAAATGTGCAACGAAGAGTAGGTCTACTTTCAGTTTCCACTTTTAACATAACTACTTCTCGCATTCCTTATTAGATAAATTTATTATCAAAATGAAGGTCTGGGATCACTTGTGCAGTACCGCAGTCAACAAAATACAGCGGAAAAGGAGCCAACAGGCTTGAAATATAGTAGACACAAACTACTGCTACCGCTAAGCTACCGTGGACCCACTAACTCTTTACTATGGAAGATCCGTTCTACGTGGTTAAAGCCTCTGTGCCCTAGGACATGAGTCAGGTCCGTTAGATGGCATGCGAACGTGCTCATACTAGACCTCGGTTTACAATCTCATCCGTGTGTGTATCAATTGGCAATAAGGTAACCTGGGCTATTAGTTACAGGCCTCACTCTAGCTGAGTAAAAGCTTAAACTCTCTTCACCGACGAGCAGTTAAGCTTATTCACACTGACCCAACTTTGACTACTGTACAAAAATGAAAACTTTGCAAATATTACCTTTGGATAAGCAATTTATTTACACCAAAGCAATGCTTATGTACACAGTTCACACAAATCAATCACCTGAATACCTAAAGATCCTTCTCTCGGCAGCCCCAAACAGTCGATCCATCAGTTCTAAAAGGTATTTATTGCCCTTACCACACACTGATAACTTTAAATCCAGCTTTTCCTTTTCTGGACCTTCAATTTGGAACCTCCTCCCAACACAAATCCAACAACAGACAACAGTTGGCGGTTTGAAAACAAAATTACGCTACCATTTATTCAATCAGATAAAATAAAACCAATACAGTATTCAGTGATGGAGAAAGTTTTTAAGCTAGGGGTATTTATACCCTCAACCAAAACATGTGGGGGTTTTCATACCCTCATTGCAAACACAAGGGTTCTTTTTATACCCCCTTTCAGTTTTTTAGGGGTACACCAACATACGTAATAAACAATGTCTTGTGTTTGACGCATGTTTTGCACAGCATAGAACTATTTTTCTTTCAGTGTTAGCCACGGAAATTCCAGGAGCCATTTCTCTTGGAAAGTCTTTTCATCAGTTTGAGTTTCTTCAGCCGGGCCCGGTTGCGGCTCACCTTTTTCTTCTCTTACCAAGTTTGTTTTTCTTTTCTTTCATCTTGTTTGAATTTTTTTGAGCAATTAGTTTTGTCTGCTTCCCCCCCTCCCCCCCCCCTTTTCTTCGGCTTTCCCTCAGATCGCTGCTTGTCGGCCATGTTTAATGTTGGGTTGTTGTCAGTCTTATATAGCCAAACAAAAGCATCGAGAAAAAATAGTGAATATTATCGTGCATATGATTGGCTGTTTCTCGGAAGCGACAGAATGAATAGGAGGGGGAGAGAGGGTGGTAGGCGGTCGCGCAGGACGCACAGGCACACGATCCAAATCGAGCGAAAGCTGTACGCACGACCGAAATAGTTGTACCTGATGATACCTCCCAGCAACTTAGCTTTACGTTTTCATACCCCTTTGGCACTGACTTTGTGCGTATTTATACCCTTTCATTACATTTTCGTTACGTGATTTCCCAACTCAGTACGTGAAACACGTACAATTGTACGTGATCTCCATCACTGAGTATTATTAATACTAAGTTGGTAATTATGTCACAGCCTTAATTTTTATAACGTATATATTAAGTGTTATTTTTTAAAACTTTTAATTTTTTTATATAAACTGTATCATAATTGTAAATGCAAAATTCATGTTATAATGTATATCATAAATGTGCATGTAAAAATCAAATGTATTGCTTCATATTGATTAATTTGTTTCCTAAATATGTAAAACTTTTGTTGTTGTGTAATTTGTTTTTAACTAATTGAACCTCTTAAGATTGTTTTATTGTTATTGTCTCCTAAAGAGATTTGCTTTTGATGTTTCTAACCGTTTATTGTAGTAATAGTGGTACAAATAGTTGTAGCATTAATGGTGGTTGTGCTTTTTTTTGTATTTATTGTAATACACGTGTTTTTTTTGTTTTTTTTTTAATGGTAAAGTAAATCTTGATGTTAACTTATTACAAAAGGTTTGATTGTAAGAATAGGCTTATGCCTAAAATCTTAACCTTTTAAAATAAAGTTCTGAAGTCTGAAGTCTGAAGTCTGAGTATGAAAACTACACCCTACTGTCTCGCTATCGTTCTCATTTCCTATCATTTCTATCATGCCTCTCACATGTTGGCAGGAAAAAAACAAACAAACAACAATCCTTGCAATAATTCAAACAAATAAGTTTTTCCCTTATGACGAAACAGTAACTAAATCTCACATTTGCTTCCGTAATTACCACGTATGCTTCACCTTATACCTGGTAATTAGCAGCTAAGCCAATTACCGCCTTCGTGACTGCGTCACGTGATGAACGCTCCTGGAAAAATAAAACCTATTCTTTTAATTGGCTGAAAATGGCGTCACTGCCTGTCAAGTATTAGATGAGCAAAAACATTTTTTTTAAAATAAATAATAAAAAATAAAATAAAAATATTGGCGCGTTGGGAATTCTAAAAGCGTTATTAGTGGTTAGCAGAAAAACGGCGAGCCAATAGGCCACGGAATATTGGTTTGAGGGCACCCTACTTGCAATAAGAAAGCTTTGGAATACAGACGACCCACGGCACTGTTTAGTTTTGCCGTTTACAACAATAGTACAGGACCCGCTGGGACTGGTTGGGGAGTCTATACCGTGGGATTGTTTGAAAACAGTTGTTTCTTCGACCGCTTTTTCTCCGTTGTAACAACGGTGTGGGAGAATCAATAATAATAGATTCAAGTTCACAGCCTTCCGTGCCTTGGATGACTCTTGGGAGCACTCTCTCTCTCTCTCTCTCTCTCTCTCTCTCTCTCTCCTGTAATCATCTGCGCCTTTTATTTGAAATAATTTATAACCATATCTATCAGTCTGACAGCCTCTAAACATTGTTTTGTTCCCCCACCCCACACCCCACCACATTTTCAAGAAATACACTTTATATGGATGAAGATAATTGACTATAAAAAGTATTATGTTTCTGCCATTGGAAGTCATGTTATTATGGTGTATTATGAAGTAAATTAAATCATTACTATGACGTATTCTGAAATAAATTAATCATTACTATGGTGTTGTGACAAGGCGGGCAATCACCCTCCGAGCTAAGCTGCTACACAGTCATCACTCACTCGCTCAGCCAGCCATCATTCCTCTTGACCAGCCATCACTAGCGAGCCCGCTCGCCCAGCGCTTAAGCCCCGCCCCCCGGGGTAACCCTGTTTAAAGCCTGACACGCCACAAGACCGGGTGTCAGATGCCAACCTTCCTGCCTCGAAGTCACAGCCTGTCCGAAAACACGTCTACATCACCGAGTGACCTCTGAGTTTCGACAGTACCCTTGTGCTTCCACCCGTCTTAAACCAAGGTAAGAGAGGGAACTTACTCTTTGTCATATAGCAGACCCATCGCCCGTCGTTCGCCCATCATGTTCATGCGTCCTGTCAATATGTATGTTCATGTTTATAATTTTGCCTTGATGTGTTGCTATGACTTGTATTTCTCCCTTGCACATATTTTCTACCCTGTATATGACCCATGACATGTTTGGATTTATGCTTGTATGCTCCGTTTGCCCCACGTGTAAATATCCCATGCCATGCTGTCCCCTCCACATAGATTAAAGTCCCCACTACGACCCATTTGCCCTGTATCCTCCATTTGCTTTCCACCATGCTCCCAATGTATAAATATTTGCCCTGTTGACTACCCCATCCAAATGCGCCGAATGTATCTTATACTAGTGGCTGCCAATAACCTCCACTTTGGCCCAGTAAATCTAGTAGCATTGTTTGACTGTTGGTATTTGCACTGGCTCAACCCATGACCGGTCAAGCCAATTTGAATTCTGAGAAGGGCTATCATAACCACAGGCCCTGAATCCACACTATCCCTATCCCCCGCTGATACAGCGTCTGTACACATTGCAGACGGGTTCCTGTACCGGGCGTATCACCCCGGCATTGTATCAACTCCCAGTCACTGACCCGCCGCAGGCCCCTGTCAACCCAGGAGGTCAATGAGAAGCGAGACTTGGGACTTCGCCATTTTCCAGACGGCTAGCCACGTAAGCCGATTTCGACGCCTGTGCCATATCACAAGACTAGCACTCGTGGTCCATGAGTCATCATCGCGTGACCACTGACCTGCATCTTAGCACCCACGGTACTACCCACGCCAACAAGCCAACCAGAGTATCCTAGACAAATCGCCGCACTACAGTACAGAGCTAAGTGCCTAAGCCTACGAGAATCCCCCCTCGCCAGATTATCAGAGTGACTCTAAAACCATACAGATACACTCTCGCCCTGTGATGAGATCAGTCTACATTCGCTCTAGTATCCCCAATATTGACTATCCAGAAAATCACCAGACTACTCCTTACTAAAAGACGCTATGCCTATGACTCACGCTAGAAGTATCTGACCTAGACTCTCCATTTCAAATTAATAAAGTAACTAGCTATAGAAATCGCAATTACCTTGACTGGCCTTTGAATGTGCATTTCTTAACTATTGTAGCCTTATTTTCCATCTCGTCTTTTTCCCTGTCTGTTTATTAAGTTGGCCCAGCATTAATCTCTGGAATGTCACCGCACCATTATCCTATTCAAAGGAGGTAATAACGCGCTAGAGATTAAGAGCTTACCCCCCATCCCCCAACCCCTCTCTTCGTGACATTAACTTTGGCGACCCCGACGAGACTAAAGACTTAGGTTTTCCCCCTCCAACCCAACGAGACAAAAGACTTAGGCTCCCATCCCTACTTGACTAGACTTAGGACTTAGCGTAATTTCCACCCCGCCCAGTATAGGTAGGACCCAGCCCTCTAAGCCTAGTAGTAGATAGCATAGCCCCATAGGTCCCCTACTGGTTTTCCCGAGTGGTGATTTCTCAACAGGCTTTTTTCTTGCATTCATTTTTGTATTTTTGATTGATTGCATTTTGTCTTGTGGTTGTGTTGCACTCGCCCCTTTGCAGATTCATCGTAGCTCATCCAGCCCACCCCCTTGTTTTCCGTCGGTGTACCCCTTGTGTGCGCCCCTCATTCCGGTTAGGACCTTTTTCAGGGTAAGTTACCTCCCTTACCATGGCCGACCGGGGAGAGCTTGCTCTTAAGTACAAGAGTATTGGCGAGAGCTTAGGGCTCGCCGGCACCGAACTCAAAGACTACGTCTTGGCTAACGTAGATGCTGACGTGGCAGAGGAAAAGTTGAAGAGGGAGGAGAGGGCCAAAGAGCGAGAGGCGAAGAAAGAGGAGGAGAAGGAGCGCATCGCCGCGGAGGAACGGGCCGCCGCCCGGAAGCTTGCAGAGGAGGAGAAAGCCGCCGCGCGGAGGAGAGAGGAGGCGAAGGAGAAGCTTGCAGAGGAGGAGAGAGCCGCCGAGCGGAGAAGAGAGGAGGCGAAAGAGAGGATAGCAGAGGAGGAGAGAGCCGCCGCAAGGAGGAAGGAGGAGGACGAGAGGACCGCGGCACTGGAAGAGAAAAGGAAGGATAAGGAGCTCGAACGGCGCCAAGCACTCCTCCAGCTTGAGCGCGACCGCCGCGATTTAGGGATCGCATCGCCCGCTAGCGAAGACTATTCGCTCATCGCCCCCAGCTTCGCCACCAGCACCGGAATACCCGCACCCCCCCCGCCGATTCCGGGGATGAACTTTCCCCTGGACCCATTCGTCGAACGAGACGAATCAATTGAAGTCTATCTCGGCCGATTCGAACGAGTCGCGAGAGAAAACGGTCTTGACCCCCAGTTCTGGTATCGCAAGCTCAGTCATGGCCTTAAGGGGAAGGCCTATGAGATTCTGGCCAAGACACCGACTTCCGAGGAGGGAGACTATCCCGCCCTCAAGAGAGCCCTGCTGCATGGTTTTGAGCTCTCCGGTGAGCACTATCGCAAGAATTTCCGGAACTCCCGGAGAGAGAAAGGGGAGAAGTTCACGCAGTTTGCCGACCGTCTAGCTACGCTACGGGACAAATGGATTGAGCAAACTGACGAACCCAAGACATACGACGGATTGCTAGAGTTGATGCTAGCCGAGCAACTCCGAGGGACAATGCCAGCGGAACTTCGGACTTTCGCCGCCGAACAGGGCGCCGCTCGCCTTGAAGATCTGATCGTCGTCGCGGACCGATACCTCACCGCCCATCCCGACGACAGACAGCCTCGCCGCGATCCCCCCGCACCCTCGTCGCCAGATACCCGCCACCAGCCTCGCCGGCCAGTCCCGCCAGCGAACCACCGTCCACAACCGCCCAAAGGACGCCCGAACCCCGGAGCAGAGCCAGGGAAGCGGAGCACAGAGCTCTACTGCGGCTACTGCCAGCGCCGAGGACATACCCGGGAGAAATGTTTTCGACGCATCAGCGACCAGCGTCGCAAACAAGGTACCGTACTAGCCCTACGCCAAGTTACCCCCGACGGGAAACCGGTAACCCCCGTCGTCACTCCCGCCGATCGACCGGCCGTCACCGAGCAAGTGACTGTCAACAATCGCCCAGCCCACTGTCTATACGACACTGGACTCACCTTCGACGCCGTCGTCCGCCGCTCGCTCATCAGGGAACAAGACCTGACCGGCGAGACTATCACCCTGAAGTTGGCCGACGCGTCCCAACCCAGCACCACGCTCCCTATAGCCCGGATCCAAGTCACCAGCCGATACGTAACGGGGACCATCCAAGCTGCCGTGATGGACCAGCCCCTGTACGACCTGATTCTAGGATGCCGATACGTGTTCTTGGGGATGCCGCCCCAGCCTGTGGAGTCGATGGCCGCCGTCCAGACGCGCGCCCAGGCGAAAACAGCCGCGACACCACCCCCGATACCCAACCAGATGCCGGAACAGATCCGGAAGGCCCAGGAAAACGACGTCACCCTCCGCAAGTGCTACGGAAAACTTCCCGCCGCACGCACTCCACCCAAGTCCGGGGACTTTTTCGTCGAAGACGGACTCCTCTTCCGTCAGAAGGACGACCATTCCCAACTCGTCGTGCCTGCGACACTTCGCCCCCAAGTCCTGGAACTTGGCCATAGCATGCCCCTAAGCGGACATATGGGCATAGGAGCGACCACTCTACGCATCAGCGCTCAGTACCACTGGCCCGGGATGACCGAAGACGTGAAGCGCTACGTCAAGTCCTGTAGCCAGTGCCAACGATACTCGCCCCGCCATCACACCGTACCGGTCACTATCAGCCCCACCGTCGCTGTCGGAACACCCTTCCAACGAGTGGCAGTCGACATCGTAGGACCCCTCCCGCGGACCAAGAAGCGGAACCAGTACCTACTAACCCTGGTCGACGCTTGCTCGATGTGGTGTGAAGCCGTTCCTCTACCGAAGATCGACGCCGCCCGAGTCGCCGACGCGCTCGTCACCATATTCACTCGAGTCGGATTCCCGGACAACATCTTGACCGACAACGGGTCCCAGTTCACCGGAAAACTCATGCAAGAAGTTTTTCAACTACTTCGCATTCGCCATATCCGGACTCCACCCTACCACCCCGCCAGCAACGGACAGGTCGAGCGCCTAAACGGGACTCTCATCTCGATTATCCGCAAGATCGCCGACGAACAGCCGGAAGCGTGGGACACATACGTCGCGTCAGCGCTCTTCGCGTATCGAGAGACCCCGCACACCTCCACCGGATACACGCCTTCCACGCTGCTTTTTGGAAGACCCCTTTCCGGACCTCTAGCCGCCTTGCGACGTAGCTGGACCGACGCCAAGCTGGACGAGGCACCGGTCGACGCCACAAAATACGTCACGAAGCTCCAAGAAACCCTCAAGGCCACCTGGAAAGCCGCCTCCGCCAACCTGAAGAAGGCGAGAGAAAGGCAAGCCCGCTATCACAACCGCCGCGCCCGGGACCGAGAACTACAGGTAGGAGACCAAGTCCTACTGCTCCTCCCCAGCGGCACAAACAAGCTAGATATAGCTTGGCAGGGACCCTACCCGGTGCTTGAGAAGCTCTCCCGTACCACTTATCGCATCGAGGTAGGCGGAAAGCCCAGGACCCACCACATCAATCTGCTCAAGCGGTACCTGGAGCAACCTGCACCCGCCCCAGACTCCCACTCGCTACTCACGGTCGCGCTGGCCGTCGAAGTGGATGGCACAGAGACCGGCGTCGCCGAATTTCCGCTAAAAGGGAAGGAATCCTTCCGGGACGTCTCTCTGGACCCCTCACTCCCCGCCGGCCAGCAACGCCAACTACGCGCCATCGTAGCGGAATACAGGGAAGTCCTCACCGACATTCCTGGGAGGACGGACCTGGAAGAAGTTCGACTAACCCTGACGGACCCCACTCCCGTCCGCCAGAAACCGTACCCCGTCCCACTTTCCCAGCAGCAAGTAGTAAGAACGGAAGTAGAGGCTCTGCTACAAGCCGGAGTCATCGCTCCCTCCCGTTCCCCCTACAGCGCTGGAATAGTTCTATCACGGAAGCCCAGCGGAGAACATCGCCTCTGTATCGACTTCCGGCAGTTGAACCTTGTAACCCAGTTCGTGCCCGGACCCCTATCCGATCCCACCGACTTGTTTGCAAAGCTACAATCCGCCCGATACTTCTCCCGAGTGGATCTGAGCAAAGGCTTTTATCAGATTCCCGTGCACCCTTCATCCCGCCAGTACCTAGCCTTCAGCACGATGGACGGCCACTACGAGTTTAACGTCCTGCCGTTTGGTCTGCACAATGCCCCAAGTATTTTCAGCACGATGATGCGGAAGCTGTTGGACCCCCTCCACTGTCCGTTCATACACTCTTTTATGGACGACATACTCGTCGCAACGGAGACATGGGAGGAGCACCTACGAGTGGTGCGCCAACTCTTGCGCCGCCTCAGAGAAGCTGGCCTCACTGCCCGGCCGACCAAATGCCAGTTCGGCTATCAAGAGCTGGAATTTCTTGGCCACACCATCAGCCATGGACAGCTCCGGCCTCTAGAAAAGACCGTCCAGCGCCTTCGAGACGCGCCACGCCCCAAGACCAAGAAAGATGTTCAGTCCTTCCTGGGACTGAGTGGCTTCTATCAGAGGTTTGTACCCGGCTACAACGGGATCGCCGCGCCACTATCCAGCCTAACCCGGAAGACCGCACCTGACCGAGTCCTCTGGACCCCGCAATGTGAAGCTGCCTTCCAGGAGCTCAAGGACAAGCTGACGTCCCAGCCAGTCCTGCGACTCCCCAACCACGGACAGCCCTTCGTCCTGCGCACAGACGCCAGCGACGTAGGCCTCGGAGCCGTTCTACTCCAACGGGACTCCGCGGACTCCCCGACGCTCTTCCCCGTCGCGTACGCCAGCCGGAAACTCAAGCCGGCCGAACAGAATTACGCCACGTCGGAGAAAGAGTGTCTCGCCCTCGTCTGGGCAGTCCAGAAGTTCCAACTGTATCTCTACGGCTCGCACTCTACCGTCCAAGTGGATCATCAGCCGCTTTCCTTCTTGGCGACATCCAAATCGCTCAACGCCCGGCTGATGAGGTGGGCTCTGCTGCTCCAAGCATACTCTTTCCAGCTGGAGCACATCCCAGGGAAAGACAACCACGGCGCAGACTTCCTCAGCCGTCACCCCGCAACCGACTCCAGCGAGTCGCCCCTGAGGGCCGACGCCCCAGCCTTCATTCCCGCCGCCGCCCACTAACCGTAGCCGAAACCCGGCAGCTCCGCGGACCCCAGCCTTGGGCATCCGCCATCGTCTACCCGGAACCCTGCATCGCCCCGCATCATCCGGATCATCGCAAACCATCGTCTCACCAGGCAGCCGACCTCAGAGCTGATTGGCCGCGTCTTCGTCGAGTCCTACGTCCTCGCCTTTTTCCTTGGGGGGGCCTCTGTGACAAGGCGGGCAATCACCCTCCGAGCTAAGCTGCTACACAGTCATCACTCACTCGCTCAGCCAGCCATCATTCCTCTTGACCAGCCATCACTAGCGAGCCCGCTCGCCCAGCGCTTAAGCCCCGCCCCCCGGGGTAACCCTGTTTAAAGCCTGACACGCCACAAGACCGGGTGTCAGATGCCAACCTTCCTGCCTCGAAGTCACAGCCTGTCCGAAAACACGTCTACATCACCGAGTGACCTCTGAGTTTCGACAGTACCCTTGTGCTTCCACCCGTCTTAAACCAAGGTAAGAGAGGGAACTTACTCTTTGTCATATAGCAGACCCATCGCCCGTCGTTCGCCCATCATGTTCATGCGTCCTGTCAATATGTATGTTCATGTTTATAATTTTGCCTTGATGTGTTGCTATGACTTGTATTTCTCCCTTGCACATATTTTCTACCCTGTATATGACCCATGACATGTTTGGATTTATGCTTGTATGCTCCGTTTGCCCCACGTGTAAATATCCCATGCCATGCTGTCCCCTCCACATAGATTAAAGTCCCCACTACGACCCATTTGCCCTGTATCCTCCATTTGCTTTCCACCATGCTCCCAATGTATAAATATTTGCCCTGTTGACTACCCCATCCAAATGCGCCGAATGTATCTTATACTAGTGGCTGCCAATAACCTCCACTTTGGCCCAGTAAATCTAGTAGCATTGTTTGACTGTTGGTATTTGCACTGGCTCAACCCATGACCGGTCAAGCCAATTTGAATTCTGAGAAGGGCTATCATAACCACAGGCCCTGAATCCACACTATCCCTATCCCCCGCTGATACAGCGTCTGTACACATTGCAGACGGGTTCCTGTACCGGGCGTATCACCCCGGCATTGTATCAACTCCCAGTCACTGACCCGCCGCAGGCCCCTGTCAACCCAGGAGGTCAATGAGAAGCGAGACTTGGGACTTCGCCATTTTCCAGACGGCTAGCCACGTAAGCCGATTTCGACGCCTGTGCCATATCACAAGACTAGCACTCGTGGTCCATGAGTCATCATCGCGTGACCACTGACCTGCATCTTAGCACCCACGGTACTACCCACGCCAACAAGCCAACCAGAGTATCCTAGACAAATCGCCGCACTACAGTACAGAGCTAAGTGCCTAAGCCTACGAGAATCCCCCCTCGCCAGATTATCAGAGTGACTCTAAAACCATACAGATACACTCTCGCCCTGTGATGAGATCAGTCTACATTCGCTCTAGTATCCCCAATATTGACTATCCAGAAAATCACCAGACTACTCCTTACTAAAAGACGCTATGCCTATGACTCACGCTAGAAGTATCTGACCTAGACTCTCCATTTCAAATTAATAAAGTAACTAGCTATAGAAATCGCAATTACCTTGACTGGCCTTTGAATGTGCATTTCTTAACTATTGTAGCCTTATTTTCCATCTCGTCTTTTTCCCTGTCTGTTTATTAAGTTGGCCCAGCATTAATCTCTGGAATGTCACCGCACCATTATCCTATTCAAAGGAGGTAATAACGCGCTAGAGATTAAGAGCTTACCCCCCATCCCCCAACCCCTCTCTTCGTGACAGGTGTATTATGAAGTAAATTTAAACATTACTATGACGTATTCTGAAATAAATTAAATCATTACTATGGTGTATTATGAAGTAAATTAAATCATTACTATGACGTATTCAGAAATAAATTAATCATTACTATGATGTATTCTGAAATAAATTAAATAATTACTATGGTGTGTTATGAAGTAAATTAAATCATTACTATGATGTATTCTGAAATAAATTAACCTGGGGTGGCCTGGTAGCACAGTTGACAGTGAGCTGCTTGCCTATGTCGAAGGTCGCGTGTTGGAACCCCGCGTGAGATGAACTTACCTTACGTAGATACAAGACTTTTCAGAACACCGAGGGCATTTTCAGGTACCCCGGTTTACTCCATCCCTTTAATATCAGTTTGGATACAATCAATCTAAAATTACAAAAATAAAAATGAACTTCTATTCCAACTTTTGAAATGGCGATCGCCGCGTTTGGAGTTCGAATGAAGGGAAAGTGCGTGATAGCCTCCTGCATACCCCCGTTGGGGTGCCGGGGGTTTCAGTATAAATAGTATCCCCACTTTCTGGAAATTTAGTGCTTTAAATTCGCACTGTCGCTGTCTTTCTCATTTGTTCTTTCTCATTCCTGCTCTGTTCTATCAATCTGCTATACTAGCTTCTTCTTCGCTAGACCAATCAACTACCTTTTTTTCTTAAAAACACTTCCGGGACAAGACTCCTTATTTGTGTGTGAGATCTGTTGGATCAGCTTGGGAATATTGGACACTTTCTGCCAGGTGGTCACTAGGGCTTCCTATGATGTTATTACCTAGCAATGTAGGCATTTTATATGTATGTGTTTTGTTGATAATTTATAATGATGTTTGTATTCTATTTTGTTTTTGTAAACGGGGGTTCGATAAATTAGAGTACAGCCTCAGCGTCCCCTGCGTGGGATGTCTTTATTGTAAAGTGACTGGCTGGTAGGGAGCGGGTTGTTTCAGCAGATCTTTTATGCGGATTGGGGGTTGTCCGGTCCTGATTTGGCTCGGAAGAATCCGCTGGACCTAAAGCAATAATCATGTCATGTCATGCCTCCTGCATTATTATTCCTAATTATTCATCTTTTTCTAATGTATTATGGAATTAATCAATCGTTTTAAGCAGTTTTGTTAATGGAAAAGCGCTATATAAGCACGACCAAATATTTTTAAAAAATTAAGCAGTATTTTAAAATACATTATTCTGTAATAGGATGTATTTATGACTTTTGTTTCATGAAATAAATTTTTTGTAGTAAGAAAACATTAGCCGCATATATGGGGTGCAGCATTACCACAGACAGGTTCTAAACGAAAGACAAAAAAAAGCAGACGAAGGAGTCACCCAGTTCAATGCAATAATACTCCATAGAAATCACGTGCTCCAAGCTAATACTGTAGGGAGGTGAATGACAAAGACTGCGCCGCGGATAGAAAGGCACAGTAATGATAATAATAATAATAATAATAATAATAATAATAATAATAATAATAATAATAATAATAATAATAATAATAATAATAATACTGGATGCTATATACGCGCCTTTCCCCAAATCAATCAGGCTCAAAACGCGGCGATCTGTACTAACATACACGCTCACCTGTCTCATCTACCCTCACACACACACACACACAACAAATAAACATCCAGCACTCAAACAGGTGGTGTAAAGGCAGGGAGATCACAACCGCAACAAGAAGGAATCATTCCCACAGCGCGATTGACTCCAGGCGATTCCTGCTCCTGCTTCCCTCTCTCCTCGTTTAATCTGAGTCACGCATGTAGGTGACTAATAATACTATGCAGCATAGCTGATGTTTAAGGCCATTCTTTAAAAAATAACAACAACAAACAAATAAACAACAGCATCAACGACAACAACAACAATTACAACAACAAAGCTGTTTCGCTTTGTTGTTTCCCCGAGGGAGACGCCAAGGAATTATTTTCACGCCCGGATGACTAAACAGATGAATTACAATGGGCGCTCGGTGCAAAATGCGAATTTGGTTGTGAACTGCAGAAGTTAGCTTCTTCTTCTACTTGCTTGGATAGCTGATTGGTTCAATGTGAAAGCCTTGAACTTGAGTTTTGGGCGACGTGGGTTCTCATATCGACTTCATAACATACTGTAAGAACATTTAAGTAAATTTAAAAACAAATTATTAATTAATTAATTTATTTATTTATTTATTTCATTATTATTATTATTATTATTATTATTATTATTATTATTATTATTATTATTATTATTATTATTATTATTATTATGATTCTGCATTTAGTGCGTGGCATTATTCACAAGCAAGACAGGTCAATCGACCGCGATTCAAGAGCGTCAAAGAGGCTGCTAACATCTACACGCTGCTTTTGGTGCAAACAATAGCATTCAATATTGTCATCAGAATGATTCAACAGATAACATCTCGAACAATGTATACTCAAGATCATAGTTTTACAGACAAATCCAACCGCCAGGCGCATGATCGTTCGTGCGCCTGTGCCTGGACCTTGGACTGTAGTTTGCAAATTATAAATCTTAAACGCGGATGAAAAACACCGCACCAACACATAAGTCATTTAATCAAGTTAGGTGCCTATGGCGGATCGCAATAAAAGCGGTAATAATAATAATAATAAATTAAAATAAGGGTATTTAAATAGCGCTTTTTAAAAATGAACACTATTAGTTCAAAGCGCAGTACTCACGCATTTATTCTAAACATCCGGTTTCATACAAAATAAAATCAGGCAAAACACTTGCTAACGAATTACGGAAGGGTATAATGTACAGTCAAAGTGTACACACACACAGTACAAGTGAAGTATAAAAGACGATGGAGGGAGGGAGAAGGGGAGAGCGACGAAGGGGTGATGGGGTGGGTGGTGGCGGTGGTCTGAATAAAAAAAAGATAAATGACGACGATGATGATGGGAGACAAGATCAGAAACATTTAAGGAAGAGATGAGTTTTCAAGTTGGATTTGAGAGTTGCGAAGAGAGAGGAAGAGAGTTACAAGTTGAAGAGCCAAGCACTGAGAAAGATCGACAGCCAGCAGAAGAGAGTTTATAGCGGGGTATGTGAAACACTCTTCAACATCTTCCTAGAGCGCATCATGTCAGATGCTCTTGCAGATCACGAAGGCACAGTCAGCATAGGGGGCAGAGCAATCTCCAATCTTCGTTTTGCGGATGATATTGATGGATTGGCTGGAGAGGAACAAGAACTTGAACAGCTTGTACAGAGGCTTGACACCACCTCCAGAGCTTATGGAATGGAAATAAGTGCAGAGAAGACCAAAATGATGACCAACAACACCAATGGCATCAACACGGACATCAAAGTACAAGGCCAATCCCTCAACACAGTGCACAGCTTCAAATATTTAGGAGCCATTGTGTCAGACAATGGGTCTCGACAGGAAGTCCTCTCCAGGATCGCACAAACAACTGCTGCCCTGACAAGGTTGAAGCCCATTTGGAAAGACAGAACCATCAGTCTACATTCCAAAGTAAGACTGCTGCGATCTCTGGTCATCTCCATCTTCCTATATGCTTGCGAAGCATGGACCCTCACAGCAGATCTCCAACGAAGAATACAAAGCATGGAGATGAGGTGCTACAGAAGACTTCTGTGCATTTCCTATACCCAACACATCACCAACGTTGAAGTCCGACAGACCATCACACAAGCCATTGGACAACACGATGACCTGCTCACAGTGGTGAAGAAACGGAAACTCCGATGGTATGGCCACGTCACCAGATCATCAGGCCTTGCAAAGACCATTCTGCAAGGCACAGTGCAAGGAGGTAGAAGAAGGGGGAGACCGAAAAAGAGGTGGGAGGACAACATTCGAGAATGGACTGGTTTGACACTGAGCGAAGCCATGAGGGCTGCTGAGGACAGAGAAAGATGGAGTATGCTGGTTAAGCGATCATCTGTGGTGCCCCTACGACCTTCGGGTTATGGGACAGGATAGGATAGGATAGGTGAAGCAGGAGGGTGTAAGGGGAAGAACGAAGATTTTTAGAATGTTCTGGGTTAGGTAGGAAGGGGCTAAGCCATGGACGCATTTGGAACAAAAAAATATAGATTTTGTAGATAATTATATGAGACACTGGAAGCCAGTGGAGTGAATATAGAAGGGGTGTGATATGATCAGATTTTTTTCTTTTTTGAGAACCAGACGAGCAACAGAGTTCTGAACACATTGGAGCAGATAAATAGAAGAAGAAGGAAGTCCAGCCAGGAGAGAGTTACAGTAGTCTAAGCGTGACAAAACAAGAGAGGAAATGTGTTACGTTGAAACGCGAAGGATAGTATGTCTGAAACGCGCACGATAGATCTAATCGTTTCGCTTTGCAAAGTATTCAATAATAGAGTGTATTTACCTTTGATTTGAGTTTGCATTGTTGTTAGAAGAAGCTTTGTATAACGTTGATAGTTGAGAGAGAGTGAAAAGGCGATTGTATGCCGTTGTTGATGAACGCTGAATAAAAGTGGAAAACTTCATACGAAGACTTTGCCTTGTTGCTGAGTGAGCAGGCTGCGTGGATAAACGAATCAGAGTTACACCTATCAGGATTTCAAGCATCGGGGCTGAATCAAATACTGATAGAAAAACACCAACATCGAACGAGTGTAACAAAATGAGTTTGACAGTAGCGTCAGTGGTCAGATGATTGCGGACAAGGCCTATTCTACGGAGATGAAAGTTGCATGTTTGACAAGTTTTGCAGAGGAATTCTGACATGGAGAGGATTTTGTGAAGAACGACACCGAGGTTTTTGACATTAGATGACATTGGAAAAGTGGTTTGGCCAAGAGTGATAGTGTCTACAGAGGAAGAAGACATGTTGTGTTTGGTACCTGTGAGCATAACTTCAGTTTTTGATAACATTGATGGAGCTTGTTGACTGCCATCCAGTTAGAAATGTCTTCAAAGCAGTCAAAGGTTTTGGTCAGAATGAATGGGAGGTTTAGAGGAGTGTCACTGTTTTTTATCTGTGTATCGTCAGCGTAGAAATGGTGGAAAGTGTCGTGATTTTGGATGATGTGAGACAGAGGAGTTGTGTAAAGGGTGAAAAGAACAGGGCCTAGGACTGACCGCTATTCAGTAGACAGTCTATCTAGGGCTGTGTACTAGCTACCTCTATGCTATAGAGGTTCCGCAATACCGGCACCCAATTTGTGTAATGCCCCTGTGCTAGTATGTAAACTTTCAAAATCAACATTCGATTTCAATTTCCGTCTTCTAGTAGCGATTTTCTTTACACCACATGTTTTGAGTGATGATTAATTATGTTTGTTGTGTATGTAAGAGTGTCTTTGACATGTGAGTGTGTATGCTGGTTATAGATCGCCGCGCTTTGAGTCTGATTTAGGAATAGGGTGCGTATAGCATTCATTATTATTATTATTATTATTATTATTATTATTATTATTATTATTATTATTATTCAAATTCAATTCAAGATTTATTCGCCAATTATTATTATTATTATTATTATTATTATTATTATTATTATTATTATTATTATTATTATTATTATTATTATTATTATTATTATTATTATTATTATATGATGTACGCAGCAAGACGGCAGTTCTGCTTTCATTACAGTTTTTAAAAGCATAATTCGGAGTTTCAAAAGTAATATTTTTAGTTCATTAAACCACTTTTCCAAAGTGTGAGCTTATCTTTAAACTCGCTTGCCATATTGAAATCATCTAACATTGAAAAAAAATCAAACAATTATTTGTTTTAAAGTTTTTGCGCACAACTACGTGCTTTTTACGCATATGAAAGGAAAAAATACAATCAAATTTAATGTTAAATTTACAGCAACCTAGAATTTGCGGCGTAGAATCGAATGACACACCCCCCCATCCCCTTCCTCTGCCCAACCAAAAATTAAAATCGGAATTTTTTTATCTATCGATTTCCTAAATTCCTTCAATTTTTGAAAGCGGTGCTGGGAATTTATGCATTGTGCTGTTCCATGCACAACAGCATCTGCCAAGAGCTATTTGAAAACCTACCTGTGACGCACACGCAACATTGAGGTGTATTTTCCTGTAGCGTACTTTGAACAGCCACTAGCACGCTTGATTTTATCAAAAACATCTTAATCTATATATATAAATTGCTTAGCCGGAAGTCCTTCTTCGCCTCTACTGTAAAGTTTGTCCGGTATGGACGCTGATCTGGGCAGGTGCTGGGCGCTGCGGATCAGCCTGCTGTGCGCTCCAAACCCTCGAAATCGTTATAGGCGACATTTCCTTACCGAACGTTTAACCGTTTCTGAGATAAATAAATAAACAAAATGTCCACAAACTGCAATAGCCTCATTCCGCGCGCGGTTTCGATTCAACCCGTGTCAAGAACGTGCCGTTCCGTAATACCGCAAATTTTGTTATATTTCCATTCAAAACACACCGTGCTCTGGCCGTGACTGAACGCTAAACTTTCGCGTCTTACCGCGTCTCCCCAAGTTTTAATCACTGCCGGAACACGGATTACCACGCGTGTTTCACGTGTGTTGCACGTCTTTACCGCGTGTGTTACCCGTGGTTGTGCGCGGGCTAAAATTTTGAGCAGTTCAAAAAGCCCCGGTCACACAGCCCTTTACGGCTGAATCACGGCCAAAGCGCGTCCAAAATTTGTTACCCGTGGAGTGGACGTTGTTGTTCGCGTTGATGTCGAGGTTAAGACGAGCTACGGTCGAGGTATAGACGTGGCAGGACGCGAGGAGAAATCTGAACGGCATCGGACGCGGCAAAAAGTTTTGAACTGCTCAAAATTTTAGCCAGCACACAACCACGGGTAACACACGCGGTAAAAACGTGCAACACACGTGAAACACGCGTGGTAATCCGTGTTCCGGCAGTGATTAAAACTTGGGGAGACGCGGTAAGACGCGAAAGTTTAGCGTTCAGTCACGGCCAGAGCACGGTCATTGGACGCATGTACCGCGTTGGAATCACGGGAAATAGCGTGTGTTTAGCGGCTTATCACTGACAAATGGATTTTTCCACGTACATAGCACTACCTAACGACGTCTCGAACAAGTTCGAAATACGTCCTGATCACTGCCTAATCACTTCTGTATCACTTCTAATTTGCGGCATATAAATACCGTAATTTTCCTAGACCTCGGCACGTGCAGTGTCGCCTTTTTCCCTCTCGTGAACATGTGCAAATTTATTTTTAGGCTTACACGTGGCTGGACGTGGTTGCAGTGCTTCAGCAGTGGAACAGCCGCCGACGGCCATACCCCGTCCAAAGCAAGGCCAAACCAAAATTGACCGAAAATTACCACGTACGACCACGTCCACCAGATTTTCCGAACTTTTTGTACGTGGTTAAGACGTGGAGTGCTGTGTGACCGAGGCATCTTTTTGCCGCGTCCGATGCCGTTCAGATTTCTCCCCGCGTCCTGCCACGTCTATACCTCGACCGTAGCTCGTCTTAACCTCGACATCAACGCGAACAACAACGTCCACTCCACGGGTAACAAATTTTGGACGCGCTTTGGCCGTGATTCAGCCTAAAGGGCTGTGTGACCGGGGCTTTAGACTATGCTCTTTCTGCGTCTTTTGGGCTATTGTCCACAACAACAAAAAACTATTTTTTCTGTATTTTTTTCCTTTGGAATATTAATTGGAAGCTTGTAGTTTGAAAACGTATTTAGCATTCCTCAACGTTATTTGCAGCAAACTGCATACCACAGCAAAGAATATTATTTTGGTTGCTTTTGTTTTTCTTTATTTCCGGTTTTCCGCTGTTGGTTTGTATATTAGTTATTTGTGTTTGGGTTATTTTCAACTATTTTATTTATTCTCATTGCTGTGGTTTAATTAGGAAGCTGTTGTTGCGTATTGATTAATAGTTTTCTGCTATACGCAGCCTCTCTCTCTCTCTCTCTCTCTCTCTCTCTCTCTCTCTCTCTCTCTCTCTCTCTCCCTCCCTCATTCTCCCTCCCTTTCTCTCTCTGTCTTAAGCTTGTATTAGTTTGTTTATATTGTTTTAAAAGTATTGTCCTGAAATTTCATTATTGATAGTACTTTTGGTTTTTTTTCCATTTCGATTGTCACTTTGTCATTAATTTTGCTAGGTGTTTTAGTTTTGTTTTGTTCCGTTGTTCCCCTCAAAGGGCCTGGAATTTAACCTTTGCCTTGTTTTTTGCCTTGGTTAAATCTTGGAATTGTCAGTCTATCGCGGTACATTAGTTTGTGACTGCATCACATAGTCCAGGAGAGAGTTCATGGGCACGTTTTCTACACGATCGATAGTCAGCCTGCTTCCAGTGATAGCACGCGTTTGGGTGGGTGTGTGGGTGTGTGTGTGTGGGTGTGTGCGTGTGTGTGTGTGTATGTGTGTGTGTGAAATATAAACGTCCTAGTTTTTTGTGTTTGAAAACTGTTTGAAACAACAACGATAATATTCATTGTCTACCAGTCTTTATGCGCTTTTGAGCTGAAAGGGTTTATGTGTGTGTGTGTGTGTGTGTGTGGGTGTGTGTACGTGTGTGTGTGGGAGGGTGGGGGGAGAGGAGTGAGAGGGGTCGGGAGTGGGAGGTAAAGTGATGAGGGGTGGCTTTGGATTTCGGAAAAGAGCGTAGGCTACGCCGGTTTTGCTTATAGTGTTTTAATAATAATAATAATAATAATAATAATAATAATAATAATAATAATAATAATAATAATAATATTAATATCATTATTATTATTATTATTATTATTATTATTATTATTATTATTATTATTATTATTATTATTATTATTATTATTATACAGAAATACAGACAGATAGACATAAACATATTAATACTATAGTAATAAAGGATGCTATCGCGCGCTCTTTTCTTCTATCGAACTCAAAACGCCGCGATATGAAGATACCGCTATAGCGCTGTTTCATAATGTAAGCGAAAGTGGCGGATCGGTTGCGGCCCTTGGGTTCGGCTAGTTCCGGTTGAAGCAAGAAAGATGGAGGGTTATATAAATTATATTTCTCTTGTACAATCGTTCAAATTTTACTCAGGATGGCTGCTTGCCTAAACATTGATTGCTGATTTGTTTGTTCAGTAGGCCTAATTTGTTTGTCAGTGACCTACATTCACGAGAAATTCGAAGTCTCTTTCTTTTTCTTTGCTTTAATTTTTTAATTGAGAAATTTTAATTTTGCACTTTATCTAGAAGATAACATTATTTTACAGTAGAATAATTTTTGTTTTTAATTCAGTGAAGCAGCTGCAATTATGTCTTTATTTTCAGTCTTTCAGTTGTTATTATTATTAGTTGTAGTAGTATTGTTATTATTATTATCATTATTACCATATATTATTAGTTGTCTGTTGGTGCTGCTGTATTATTATTATTATTATTATTATTATTATTATTATTATTATTAGTTGTTGTTGCATTGTTATTATTATTATTTTTATAATTATTAATTACTCTAATGATTACGATTATTATTAATAATATGATGATTATTTTGTATTATTACTCTTATTATTATAATGATTATTATTATTATTATTATGATCTAGGATGGATCTAAGGCATGGAAGAATGGGTGAGTTGTAGTTGTGTATACATATACTGTGTATTTCGTATTATGTGGAATAATTATCTGTGTGTTAAATGTGTACGCATGGGTATGTGGCTGGTTATCTGTTTATGCATGTGTGTTAGTGTTTATAGATTATTTTGTATTTTGGTATGGAAGTTGTTTTTGATAGTATATCAAATGTATCAATATTGTATGTCCATGTTTGTAATAATTTTGATGTTGTTATCTCCTTCCTTATTGCACTGCTAAACAAATATTCATGCCTTGTGTTTGGACAATAAAGAATCTTGAATCTTGAATCTTGAATCTTATTTTATATTGTTGTAATCTTTCCGAATCAGTCGCAAACGTTGTTCCCACAGTCGTTTCAGTGTTTTGTTAGGTGGTAATGTGTGTAACTTGACAATGCGCCCTTCAATTACTTTTCCTGCGAAATTAGGGCAGCAAACGCAATACTGTTTTTCTCCGCCACAAGTCTTCCGTCTACGTGCGGCCAACTTGTTTTTTCCAACCTAGTTCCAGTCACTTTCCCGAAAAAGGCAATTACCGAAGTCGAACGAAGCTCTCCGAGTCGAGCGGAGCTATCCGATGTTTTACGAACGAATGCTGGCAGGACTACGTGAAACCACAGGCTGGGAATTCTCGTCTTTCGTAGGCCTCAATTACATACTATACTACGTACGTATTTAGGAGTTTACAAAGACAAAAGAAAAGACTTCAGAGCCTGTGGTGAAACATCCGGCCGTGCATAAAAATAGCCGCTGCTAGATCTTATTCTATTTTGATCTGCACAGCTTGAAGCAGTTAGTATTATTATTATTATTTTATGATGAATAATATACTGACACAATTAGTAATAAGGAGTAAAAGTAATACATAACACATAAAGCACACATACAACGATTTCACATCTATATCAACAATAAAACCATGACAAAACTTAAAAGGGCTATGGATACGTTGATGTCACTTCAGCACAACAAGGCAAAGCAAGTTTATAATGGTCTCAAAAAACAGTGACATTTGTATTGCAAGCACCAAAGCAATTATTTATTTAACTAATATTATTCTTTGTAACTGATACAGTACATTTGTTATATGTATTTCAATGATATGTATTTTAATGAGAAACACGTATTAAAAAAATGTTGCGTAGCGGGCGGAAATTTCTATAAATCATCTGAAAACTTTGGTAAATCTAAAATAAAAAATAACCAGTAACACTATCTGAATATTTCGGGTTACACCCAACTTCAGCAAAAACAAACAAAACGTCACTGACCACATTTACACCATTGAGCACGTACAGCAGCACACTATTCTTTTTTTTTCTTTTTTTTTAAAAGTAGGAATAATAATAATAATAATAATAATAATAATAATAATAATAATACATACATATAAAATGCCTATAGTGCTAAATAATACAATCATAGGAAGCCCTAGTGACCACCCGGCAGAAAGCGTCCAACACTCCCAAGCTGATCCAACAGACCTCATACACAAACAAGGAGTCTTGTCCAGGAAGAGTTTTCAAGAAAAAAGGTAGGTCATTGATCTAGCGAAGAAGAGCAAATGAGGAAGACAGCGACAGTGGAAATTTAAAGCACTAAATTTCCAGAAAGTGGGGATACTATTTATACTGAAACCCCCGGCACTCCAACGGGGGTACTGTTGCCGCAGTGAAGCAGTCATGCCTACAAAGGCAAGACAGGTTTTCAACTGGGGCTTTCACTTTTCCCTTTATAGGTTAGAACAATCTACAGTGGCAAGATTGCTCATGACCCCAAGGGGTTGTCAGCACATTGGCAAGTTGGTATAATGACTATAGCTGTCAGGCTGCTAACATAGCATCTTGCAAACATGAACTGTTTACACTGAACACAGCATTATACCATTAGTCAATATTACACCAGCAATGTATTTTGTTGATGATTTATAATGATGTTTGTATTCTATTTTGTTTTTGTAACCGGGGGTTCGAGTAGTTGGGGTAAAGCCTCAGCCGTCCCCTGCGTGGGATGTCTTTATTGTAAAGTGACTGGCCGGAGGAGGGCATTCAATTTTCCCACTAGGGTTGTTTCGGCAGATCTTTTATGCGGATTGGGGGTTGTCCGGTCCTGATTTGGCTCGGAGGAGTCCGCTGGACCTAAAGCAAGAATCAATCAATCAATCAATCAATGTGCTGACATGGGTTCTTCTAGTCTACACATTTTCTAACAAGAAATGCACTGTAGAGCAATTTGTTTCATTTACCCCAAGTTTGTATGGCAGCATGACTGGCCATGTACCAAGAGATTTGTCAGCTATGTAAACCCTATCTTTAGTCATTCGCCTCCATGTTAAAAATAACTCATTACGTCATAGCAGTTGTGGATCCAGCAAAGCCCAAAATGACAAACGCATTTTATTGTATTTTTGAAGAAGACACACAAACTGTTATGCGTTAACAAGTTCTGGATGCAGCATTGGACAGTTGATAGTGGATATTACAATATTTGCTACCTTTGATATTATCATGTTGTCACATTACCTTCATTGCCTTCATTTGCTATTTGAATGTTATCATAGCTTCTCAGTACAACAGATTTGGGAGGGGACTTTTTTGAATGATGCATAATTTACATGTGTATGCATGATATGTGCATGTATACTTCTACGAGTGTGGGTGTTTCCTGCAATAACCTATAAAATGTAAATGCTGATTGATTTGTCATGTCAGCTTTTCTGTCTTCATTGATAATACTGTTTTGAACATTGATACTACTGATTGATCCGATGACAATAATGCTTGTTGATCCTGAGTTTTGATTCTGTGATAAGTTGGTTAGTGATTGTTCATGGCAAGTGTACAGTGTACATAGCAGTTGACAATTTTTTGTTTTCAATCTTGCTAATTCAGTAATTGTATATATTGCTGTGTGTACATATTGCAGTGTGTATGTATTCTGTGGGTTCGGGCAAATAGAATAGACCCAACGTTTCCCGGCGTGTCGTAAGAGGCGACTAACAGGGGTGATGTTAGCACGGCATCACTGGGCGAAAGTCTTCTACACAGAAGTCACCGGCCAGGGCGGAGGAACCTCACGTTACTACAGGTTCAACGACCACGTGCTCAGGGCCAAGGCGAGCCACACTGTATTCGTGGATTTCGGCTGTGGCCAACAGCCTGGAGAGGATTGGGCCCTGCCAGGTCTTTTTTGCCCAAGACACACTACATGATGACACAATCCACTAATTCCATACCGGATCGGTCGTCGCCCGGGCCGTCACCCGGCACAAGGACCGCGCCTTCCGTTGGCCACCAGGACGGAGGTGTTAAGTATGCTACTGATGGACAATATAGCAAGATCCGCACGAGAAACAACATCGTCATAGGAACCTGGAACGTCAGGACCCTAACTGCGGAAGGAAAATTAGAAGAACTGGCCCACGAGCTGGACCACTATCGATGGAACGTTCTAGGTATCAGCGAACTGCGCTGGAAAGGCCTAGGTGAAACAACGACTGACAAAGGCCACAAGCTCTATTTCAGCGGTAGAGATGACAGGCACGAACACGGCGTTGGATTCTTGGTCCACAAGAACATTCTAGCCACTGTCATGGGTTGCCGCCCAGTCTCCAGTAGACTCATTACCATCCGTCTGAGAGCAACCCCTTTCAACATTACCATCATCCAGGCCTATGCCCCAACATCAGACTATGAAGACAGCGAAGTGGAGGATTTTTATGAAAATCTACAGGCGGTCCTTGACCAAGTGCCGAAGAAGGACATAGTCATAGTGCAAGGCGACTGGAATGCCAAGGTTGGCCAAGATGCGCACCGCAACTGGGGAGACACATGCGGACCCCACTGCAACAACGAGACAAATGACAGGGGTCTGAGGCTATTGGAGTTTGCCAGATACAACAATCTGGTACTGGCAAACACGCTTGGTCTCCACAAAAAATCCAGACGATGGACATGGCACAGTCCCGGCGGGGAACATCACAACCAGATCGACTACATCATGGTCAAGAAACGCTTCAGATCAAGCATCAACATTGGCAGGACACGCACTTTTCCAGGAGCAGACATTGGAAGTGACCACGATCTCGTGATGATGTCTTTCCGGCTCCATTTGAAGAGAGTAAATACAGCAAAGTGCACTAGGCTGAAGTTCGACCTGGACAAACTGCAAGACCCGGAGGTGGCAAAAATATTTCAGGCCACAATTGGAGGGAAATTTGCACCACTGCTTATTTTGGGGGCAGGCGAAGTAGATGTCAACACCATGACCAATACCTTCAACTCAGCTGTAACAGATGCCGCCACTGAGATCCTTGGCAAGCACCGACCAAAGAAGAAGCCGTGGATCACACCTGAACTTTTGGATCTGTGTGATAAACGAAGAGAGTTAAAAAAGAAAAAGAACACCTCACAGGGAGCTGATGTCTACCGAAAAATCAACAATGACATCCGAAAAGGCATGCGCACAGCAAAGGAGAACTGGATAGAAGATCAATGCCAGGAAATAGAGAACAATCTGAACAAGAACAACAGCAAGAAGGCCTACCAGACTGTGAAGCGGCTGACAAGTGTTAAACAGCCCAAAGTCTCCACTATCCAAAGCAAGTCTGGCATTTGCCTTACAGAAGAACAAGAAGTCTTGGACAGATGGACAGAGTACTGCTCTGACCTTTACAACCATACACCAAATGGAGACCCATCAGTTCTAGCATGTCCCGAGAGCAGAGAAGAAGAAGAAATCCTCCCAATTCTCCGGGAAGAAGTTGAGGCAGCAGTGCAATCGCTGAAGAAAGGGAAGTCAGCGGGAGTGGACAACATACCAGCGGAACTGCTACAAGCAGGAGGAGAAGCGATGACTGATGCTCTCACCACTATCTGTAACAAGATCTGGCAGAGTGGGGAATGGCCTACACCATGGACCCAGTCGCTTGTCATCACTCTTCCTAAAAAAGGTAACCTTCAGGAGTGTGAAAATTACCGCACCATCAGCCTCATCAGCCATCCCAGCAAGGTCCTCCTGAAAATAATACTCAACAGGTTGAAACCACAAGCTGAACAAATCATAGCTGAAGAACAAGCAGGATTCATGGCAGGGCGAAGTACCACTGAACAGATTTTCAACCTCAGAATAATCTGTGAGAAATACCTACAGCACCAACAACATCTATATCATGTGTTCATAGACTTCAAGAAGGCATTTGACCGAGTCTGGCATGCAGCTCTATGGGCAACCATGAAAGTGTACAACATCAGCCCTAAAATCATAGAAGTCATCAAAAGCCTGTATGACAAGGCTACCAGTGCAGTCCTCCATAACAGCGTCATCGGGAACTGGTTCAGAACAACAATCGGTGTGCGTCAAGGATGCCTACTCTCTCCAACACTCTTCAACATCTTCCTAGAGCGCATCATGTCAGATGCTCTTGCAGATCACGAAGGCACAGTCAGCATAGGGGGCAGAGCAATCTCCAATCTTCGTTTTGCGGATGATATTGATGGATTGGCTGGAGAGGAACAAGAACTTGAACAGCTTGTACAGAGGCTTGACACCACCTCCAGAGCTTATGGAATGGAAATAAGTGCAGAGAAGACCAAAATGATGACCAACAACACCAATGGCATCAACACGGACATCAAAGTACAAGGCCAATCCCTCAACACAGTGCACAGCTTCAAATATTTAGGAGCCATTGTGTCAGACAATGGGTCTCGACAGGAAGTCCTCTCCAGGATCGCACAAACAACTGCTGCCCTGACAAGGTTGAAGCCCATTTGGAAAGACAGAACCATCAGTCTACATTCCAAAGTAAGACTGCTGCGATCTCTGGTCATCTCCATCTTCCTATATGCTTGCGAAGCATGGACCCTCACAGCAGATCTCCAACGAAGAATACAAAGCATGGAGATGAGGTGCTACAGAAGACTTCTGTGCATTTCCTATACCCAACACATCACCAACGTTGAAGTCCGACAGACCATCACACAAGCCATTGGACAACACGATGACCTGCTCACAGTGGTGAAGAAACGGAAACTCCGATGGTATGGCCACGTCACCAGATCATCAGGCCTTGCAAAGACCATTCTGCAAGGCACAGTGCAAGGAGGTAGAAGAAGGGGGAGACCGAAAAAGAGGTGGGAGGACAACATTCGAGAATGGACTGGTTTGACACTGAGCGAAGCCATGAGGGCTGCTGAGGACAGAGAAAGATGGAGTATGCTGGTTAAGCGATCATCTGTGGTGCCCCTACGACCTTCGGGTTATGGGACAGGATAGGATAGGAATAATAATAATAATAATAATAATAATAATATAAATAATAATAATAATAATAATAATAATAATAATAATAATAATAATAATAATAATAATAATATAAAAAAAAGAAATAAACAATAAAAATAAAATAATAATAATAATAATAATAATAATAATAATAATAATAATAATAATAATACACAAACAAAACAAATAAATAATTTAAAGATTTAACTAAATAACTATACTACTACTACTACTACTACTACTACTACTACTACTACTACTACTACTACTACTACTACTACTACCACTACTACTACTTGCGAAGTTGTGGTCTCGATTTTGTGGTCCTGATTCGGCTCTTTGCAGTCCACTGGATGAATAACTAATAAGCTTTTAATTTAACTCTGATCTCGAGTTGTCTTGATTTTGTGGTTCTGATTCGGCTCTTTGCAGTCCGCTGGACCCTGTAAGCAATGAATAACTAACTATTAATTTAACTCTGATCTCGAGTTATATTAAAAAAAAAATTCGCTTAGCCTACTCGTCCTTCTCCGGAAATTTCAAGATTCGAATATTATAAAGTATAGGCCTAAATATTATTATTTAGAATAGATATAGTTTATACATTTATTTACGTATAAAACAAACAATACAGGTCTAATAATTATATTCAGCTAGTGAGCTTCTTCGCTGCGCGGAGACTGACTTATAATATAATAATGTAGATTAAGCCTATGTAACAGTGTCTACTTGGTTCTAGGCAGGAAATGGGCAATGCTACTATTAGCCTTTACTGCTGAGAACTAACAAAATGCAAATCAAGGAACGCAACTATTAAATATGGTCGATAATAATTGTGCTCATATTATGCTCATATTAACAAAGTATACCGTTGCGAAATGCTAAATCTGTGTAAATCGAACAGAACTAGAAGCAACAGCGATCATTTTTAATGTCAGCTAGTCGTAGTCATGCAAGCATAATTTCGTAACACATCGGAGAGCTTCGTTCGACTTCGGCGATTGCCTTTTTGGGCGAATGACTGGAACTAGGTTGGAAAAAACAAGTTTGCGTGCGGCCATGCTTAATACTCAACCGGAACTAGCCGGTGTCCTTGGCCTAGGTGAAGGCAGGGACGGATAACTCTATCTGCACTAGTTTTGCAACAGCGCTATTAGATCTATAGAAGGCGGAAAAGAAATAAATATTATTATTATTTTTATTGTGTGTGTGTGTGTGTGTGTGTGGGTGTGTGTGTGTGTGTGTGTACATTTAGTTTGATTGCTTCCAATATCATTGTCATAGGGAGGGAGGAAACCGGAGTACTCGGATAAAACCCTCAATGACCTCAAATTAAAGTCTCGTACATAACTAAGTCAAACAAGTTCGTTCCCTGCGGTATTTCGAACCCGCGTTCTTCGTCCTTCGTCACAGGAAAAACACCAGCGCTCTACCCGCGGCGCTTCCAAACCATCTCCTCATTTAATCTTTGATAGTCTTTCTAACAGCGTACAAGTCGTGTATTCCATTTGTTTTAGTATTACTTGTTCTGGATCCGTCTGGATACGAAGGGCGTATCCTTTGATTTCCCTTATATTGATTCCACTTGCTACATCGCATCAGATTTCTTTACCGAAACGACAATGAATGCATTGTTTTCGATAGCGTTGAAATGGCTTTCAAACCTCTTAATACAAAGCATTGAACGTTATCAAATATCACTTGTATTTCTTCAAGGTTTCCTTCGAATGCTGAAGTCATTTTCACGAAAATGTCACTTTATTTTTCTTCTTATCTTTTCTTCTTCTGCTCATGCTCCTTCTTCTTCTTCTTCTTCTTCTTCTTCTTCTTCTTCTTCTTCTTCTTCTTCTTCTTCTTCTTCTTCTTCTTCTTCTTCTTCTTCTTCTTCTTCTTCTTCTTCTTCTTCTTCTTCTTCTTTTTCCTTGTATTTCATCTTCTTAAAAACTTTATATTTGGAAAGAAGTTTGACACCTTTCACTTGAATATTTGTTTCTCTTTCAGAAACGAGTTGGTTATTATAATATATATATTTTAAAATTAAACAAAATAAAATAAAATTAAAATTAATTAATTAATTAATTAATTAATTAATTAATTAATTAATTAATTAATTAATTAATTAATTAATTACTTAATTAATTAATTAATAATAATAATAATAATAATAATAATAATAATAATAATAATAATAATAATAATCATACTACTACTACTACTACTACTACTACTACTACTACTACTACTACTACTACTACTACTACTACTACTATTACCACTACTACTACTACTACTACTACTACTAATCATATGGCGTCTTTTGTTTGAAATTCACTGCAGGGGTTTTGAATGTCTACCAACCAGCTAATGCTAAAATATATATATATATACATGTATATATATAGTACATGTTAGTACAGCAATTTGCTCAGCAGACGCAGGCCAGACCGTCTGGCCAGAGTCAGCCTTCACCTGCTCGCGGTGTGGGAGAGGGACCCGGTTCGAATCCCGGATTGGTCAACGTGTGATCATATTATTTTCCCCTTTACCAACAACTGGCCCGCTGGTGTCAGTACAAATCGGTCCAGTAGTCACCTATATGCGAAAAGTGTCGTGTGACTATAATCTACAAAACAAACAAACGAGGGACTGCCACTCTCGCATTGGCCTTGCCAGTCACGCTAGATGCTGTACCAGGACCGACTCCTAGATGCACAACTCCATGGACTCCCCGACGGATGCGCCTACTAGTGTAATAGTACTAGTAGTCATTATTCCATAACAATAGTCTGCATCTATCCTATCCTATCCCGTAACTCCAAAGTAGTTGGGACACCACAGATAATCGTTTAACCGGCGTACTCTATCTTTCTCTGTCCTCAGCAACCCTCATAGCTTCATTCAGTGTCAAGCCAGTCCATTCTCGAATGCTGTCCTCCCACCTCTTTCTCTGTTTCCTTCTTCTTCTGACTCCTTGCACCGTGCACTGCAGGATGGTCCTTGCAAGACCTCATGCTCTGGGGAGGTAGCCATACCATCGGAGTTTCTGTTTCTTCACCACTGTGAACATGTCATCGTGTTGTCCAATGGCTTGTGTGATGCTCTTGATGCATATTACCTTCACATGTTAATTTATACCGGGCTTTCCCTGAGAAGTTAAGCCGAATTTTGTCCGCTTGGGTCAGGAGTAAAATCCCAAAACCTCAAATCCAAATAAATAAATAAATAATAAATAAATAATTCTTTGTAAATCAGCATCTGTACAAAACTATTGTAAGCTTACCACTCATCCTAAAATGTCATGAAACAGTATGTTCGTTTGTTTTTAAATTATAGAGTGGTGAATGCGACTACTAGCCTACTACTACTTCTACACTACTACTACTACTACTACTACTACTACTATTTATTAATCTTGTTGTTGTTGTTGTTGTTGTTGTTGTTGTTGTTGTTATTATTCTTCCTCTTCTTCTTCTTAATAATAATAATAATAATAATAATAATAATAATAATTATTATTATTTTATTATTATTATTATTATTATTATTATTATTATTATTATTATTATTATTATTATTATTAATATTATTATACAGAAATCCACCACGCGCTTTTTCTTCAATCGAGCTCAAAGCTCGGCGATCTGAAGAAATTGCTATTTCAGAAAGCAGAAGAGAAATCAATTTTGATTTTTCAAATTTAGATTGACTGCATCCAATACTTTAAGGGAGGGAGGCCGAAACCTGAGTACCCGGAGAAAACCTTCGGTGGCCTGCAGTGCAGATTGTAAATTGCAAAACTGATGTTGTTCTTCTTGATTTGATCTTGCTGAAGCATGTTATTTTTTATTTGATCTTGCTGAAACATGGTATTTTTATTTTTATATTGCTGAAGCATGTTATTTCTGATTTGATCTTGCTGAAACATGTTATTTCTTATTTGATCTAGCTGAAACATGTTATTTCTTATTTGATCTAGCTGAAACATGTTATTTTTGATTTCATCTTGCTGAAACATGTTATTTCCGCCAGTCTTCCAAGTTGTAGAATGTGTAAAGGTCATTATATGCTTTTTGAACACGCTTACATCGGGAGTAGTGGAAGCGAGGGAGGGGAGAGGTGGTGAAGAGGGTTGGAGCAGGGCGGGGTGAGCTGGAAAGGGATGTGGGGGTCGGAGTGTTAACAATACGAAGACTCTCTCTCTCTCTCTCTCTCTGGTTCTCTCTTTCTCTCTCTCAGTCTGTCTGTCTGTCTCTCTCTTTCTTTTTTTCTCTCTCTCTCTTTCTTTCTCTTTTTTTCTCTCTCTTTCTTTCTCTTTCTCTTTCTTTCTGTCTCTCTTTCTTTCTTTCTCTTTCTTTCTTTCTATTTCTGTCTGTCTTTCTCTTTCTGTCTTTCTTTTCCTGCCTGTCTTTCTTTTCCGGTCTGTCTTTCTTTTCCTGTCTGTCTTTCTTTTTCTGTCTGTCTGTATGTCTATCTGTCTGTCTGTCTGCGTCTCTGTCTGTCTGTGTGTGTGTCTCTCTCTCAGGTTGAACGCAGGTAAAATCAGGTAAAGCTGGCAAAGGTTACAGGCTCCTACAGATTACACGCTTGGAGCGGTGAAGCGTCCTTAGAGACCGCTAAAACATCAATTATACACGCTCAGTGCGACAGTTCTCACTCAGGTTTTACAGTAATCACCCGTAAAAGCTATCTGTGTGATCATAGGCACCCTGGCCCTGTTAATAGCATACAACCGTACAGCACATCCAACTACCTCGTAAACTTTAGAACCATTACTACATTAGCTACGTGTTTAAATCTACCCCTAGCAGTAGTAAGGCAAACGATATTACGTTTACATCATTATAGCAAGATCATAATTAGGCCTTCTGTGTAGTGCCCAACCAAATGGTATTGCCGGTAGGTTTATCGTTGTTAATGGCAGTTATTCCAGCTCAAGAGCTGCTCAAGGCGCGGGCCGGTACAGGACCTAACACTCAAAGCCTTTAGGCGCATCCTCTGATGCCTCACACCACTGAGCAACATCCTGGGCGACCGGGGATAGGGGAAAGGGACCTAGTGCTTGCTGGGTGTCTTTAGGCCTATGTATCTGATCCCGTTAAAATAACTGTTCACTTACCGACCACAGTCCTGTAACAGGGTTCAGCCTGACACAAAAAAGCTATGGGCCATTGGGCCCCTCAGATCAAATTTCAATGGGCCATGATTTCAGCAGTAATTTACGTAGACAACATGTAAAAGATAACCTGGAGATATTATTACAGAAATTAAAACAAAATAGATTATTGTGAGTGTGCATGTGTTGTGAAGCATGTTTACCAACAAAACACTAACCAGAACAGGGATCAGTATTTTGACTTGACTCGGGGCTCACACAATCATCTTGCGTAGGATTAGCGGCGGTAGACTGTAGTTTAACAGCAGCAAACGACAGTCTAGACTGTCCTACCTCAAGTTTAGGTTCTTTTTTTGGGGGGGGAGGGGGGGGGCGAGGGGGGGGGAAGGAAGGGGGGCATTTTCAAAGCGGCACAAAGGAAAACACAAAATCCTACTTGCACGGACACAACATACGCGCAGACGATAGCAAATTCTGATTTGGAAGAATCGTACAACACTTCTTATTGGCTGAAAGATCAACATCCGGGCCCTCATAGCCAATCGCTGAACTTGCCTTAGCAAAAGCACGTTTGTCGCCTCCAATACAGTGCACTGTTATTGTGGTGGCGCACTGGTACCAAAAATCCAAGCGCCATTCGGCCCCTGGCAAGAATTGTAGATGGGCCATTTTTAATTTTTATGCGTCAATGGCGCAGGGCGCGCTAGTAAACCGATCCCTGCTGTAATATATCATGAGCGAGCGTTGTGGCCAAGTGGGCTAAGGCGGGACTAACTTGCCTTGTCCACAGGCCAGAAACCAATGGCGCCTGGCAGGTGTGGGTTCGATCCAGCATCTGGGCGTTATGTTTCTCCGAATATTATTTACTTTCGACTCGGGCAACGTCTCGGGGGTTTTCTCCGGTTACTCCGCGGTTTGCTCCCCCAGCAAAATGTCAAAATCACAACTAATGTTGGTTTTGGGCGCGCCACAGGCTGCGACTACGCTTTCCCCAGGGGAGGCGGCCCAGAATTTCCCTATGGAAAAAGGGACAATAAGGTACAGAAAAAAAAAGAAACAGTAACTCGTTAAAAAAATGTATTACATTAGTTCTGAATTCAAATGCTGTTTATGGAAAACACATACAGTACCAAGAAAAGTGCTCTAGTTTAGTTTATGACAATTCATGATCATTTTTATCAAAGACAAGGAAACACTAACCTTGGCTTGAAAATATACGTTACTTAAATAAAAAGCATACTCAATATTATCTAATCTTTTCAATTTACTTACAAACAGTTTGAGATTTCCAACAGCTCTACTGACTTATAGCACATAACATGGATTACAGTCGTTGAGTTTATTTAAAGTGCTTTGCTTCGCGTCGGGTATTTAACATACTACTACAATAAATAAATAAATAAATAAATAAATAAATTACTACTACTACTACTACTACTACTACTACTACTACTACTACTACTACTACTACTACTACTACTACTACTACTGATGATGATGATGATGATGATGATGATGATGATGATGATGATGAAGAGTAATGAATACGCTTTGACTTGGTCTAAGTTTTGTGTCCGGGGAAGAAGAAGTGGGCTATTTAAGTAATGCAATCCAGGCAACCTGTCTGCATACTGTATTAATAGACGAGAGAAAAATAAAAGTATATAATAAACACAAAAAACAAGAGGCTTGTAAAAGTAGGTGTCAACATTTCCATTATTAAAACCTTCGTCAAGACAATAGCCGTCCAAGTATGCGCCCCAAACTTATTACTGTATTAACTAACAATCACACACAAACACAAAAAAACCAACTGTTATTATGAAATAGGTTTCATAATATTGGTTCACAGCCCTGATTGAACAAGTCTGACCATTAATTCAGTTCTGAGTATCAGTAACTCTTCAAAAGTTGCTGAAAATGTGAAGTTCTCAATTCCGCAATGTCCCGAGTACCACGCAGGATGAAAAAAGGATGAAATATTTCCACATATTCTCGCAAACACGCACACATATATAACTAACACGCGCAAACACTTATGCACCAACCCCCCCACCCCTCCTTCCTATCACTCCCCCTTACCCAATCCCTCTCCACCCCCACCACCCTCTCCCACTCGCTTTTTCTGGAAATGACATTATATTACATGATTATTGCTTTAGGTCCAGCGGACTCTTCCGAGCCAAATCAGGACCGGACAACCCCTGATCCGCATAAAAGATCTGCTGAAACAACTCTAGTGGTAAAACTGAAAGCCCTCCACCAGCCAGTCACTTTACAATAAAGACATCCCACGCAGGGGACGCTGAGGCTGTACTCTAATTTATCGAACCCCCGTTTACTTGATTGATTTGATTTATTTATTGTTGCTTTAGGTCCAGCGGACTCTTCCGAGCCAAATCAGGACCGGACAACCCCCGATCCGCATAAAAGATCTGCTGAAACAACCCCAGTGGGAAAATTGAATGCCCTCCACCGGCCAATCACTTTACAATAAAGACATCCCACGCGAGGGACTGCTGAGGGTTGACCTCAACTACGCGAACACCCCGGTTACAAAAACAAAATAGAATACAAACATCATTATAAATCATCAACCAAACACATACATATAAAATGCCTATAGTGCTAAATAGTACAATCATAGGAAGCCCTAGTGACCACCCGGCAGAAAGCGTCCAACACTCCCAAGCTGATCCAACAGACCTCATACACAAACAAGGAGTCTTGTCCAGGAAGAGTTTTCAAGAAAAAAGGTAGGTCATTGATCTAGCGAAGAAGAAGATAGTATAGCAGAGTGAAGGACAGAGCAGGAATAGGAAAGAGTAAATGAGGAAGACAGCGACAGTGGGAATTTAAAGCACTAAATTTCCATAAAGTGGGGATACTATTTATACTGAAAACCCCCGGCACTCCAACGGGGGTACTGTTGCCGCAGTGAATCTGTCTTGCCTATAAAGGAAAGACAGGTTTTCAACTGTGGCTTTCACTGTTCCCTTTATAGGTTTGAACAATCTACAGTGGCAAGATTGCTCATGACCCCAAGGGGTAACCCCCGTTTACAAAAACAAAATAGAATACAAACATCATTATAAAGTATCAACAAATCACATATATATATATAAAATGCCTACATTGCTAAATAATAACATCATAGGAAGCCCTAGTGACCACCTGGCAGAAAGCGTCCAAACTTCCCAAGCGGATCCAACAGACCACATACACAAATAAGGAGTCTTGTCCCGGAAGAGTTTTCAAGAAAAAAGGTAGGTGACTGGTCTAGCGAAGAAGAAGATAGTACAGCAGATTGATAGAACAGAGCAGGAATGAGAAAGAGCAAATGAGAAAGACAGCGACAGTGGGAATTTAAAGCACTAAATTTCCAGAAAGTGGGGATACTATTTATACTGAAACCCCCCGCACCCCAACGGGGGTTTCTCTGGAAATGTCTGCCCACAAAAATATAATGACGTCAAATAAAAAATATATACATGGTAGTAGACAGTAGACACAATACCCGACGAAGGCGATAATGACTGTTCACAAAAGTTCACCATTTGCGGAGTTTGCCCTCCAAAAATTGCACTCTGGGGTATATAATATATTGCATAAATAATTTGACTCACAGCTTTTACATGACAAAAGACCACAACTGTACTTGCTTCAAGGCGAATAAGGAAACAATATTTACAACGCATTTGCGAAAGACAATTATTACAGATCTACAAACGTAAATAGCTTTTTTGACCATTTTCTTTAGCACTCGTCTGCAACATGTGCAGTATAACATAAAAACAACAAGAGTTTAATATAGTTCCAAAGAATACATACGCTTTATCTGTTGCAAAAATATACGTACAAAACATCAGTGCAAATTTACAGATAAATTCATCAGTGCAAATTATAGATAAATTCATCAGTGCAAGTTATAGATAAATTCATCAGTGCAAATAATACATAAAATTCATCAGTCCAAATTAAACATGCAATTGATCAATTGCAAAAGTATACATAGTCTATATCAGTCCAAGTGACACCAAATTACATGTATACATGCATCTGTCGAAATTACACATAGAGTTGGTCAGAGCTGCAGTGAACATAGCTCAAGTCATAAACAATGAAAACAAAATATTAAGGTACAAAGACTACAAAGACAAAAGGCATGCAATAACAAACCGCTATACACTTTTCTTTTCTTCTTTTTTTAAATAAAAGATTTACACCACGACTGAGTAGTGTGCAGGCGAGTCGCCGTTGTCAGCATATTGTACAGGGTGAGCAAAGGATCCACCGCCGTATCTCAGTGATAGAACGTTCGCCTGGCACACCGAAGAGCCAGGTTCGAATCCTTTATGGTCAAGGGGAAAAAAATTGCCATTTTTTCATTGTCCATCTTAGCAGACTTGTTGCTGTGAGGGATTTAATGTAGATTTAGGTTTTACTTGGTTTAGTTATCCATCCCCTACCCCTCCTCGTCATATTGCCATATCGCCAATGGTGGGTGTATTATAACGTAAACTTCAGTGTTCATCCAGAATAAGTAGAAAGCAAACTAAATAGAAATATCAGAAAGAATTACAAGTCAGTGCGAGTGGAAAAAAGACACCCATTCATGGTGTATGCAGCGACAGATTACATCACAAAATTAAAAATATATATATTCTTTAGCTCGAATCTTTTATTAATAATGTCATCGAAGTGGTATTAGATTCCAAACAAGTGTAAATTAAATAACAACAACCACTATGAATCATTTTCACGGGGAAAAAAAAAAGAACTACAATTCAAACTACAGGAAACATTATAATAATTGTTCTACTTCAGATCTACATTCTGGTACAGCATCAACAATATCATCTTCATATGTATGTTGTTACTGGGTTTTGTTTAATCATACTGAATCACTCTTGATCTCTCTCTTTATATTATCATAAAACGACAAATTGGGACACAGTTTTACAATGTCGGAGCGACGCATTTTTTATATAACCACTAAAAAAACTAACCCAAATTTCTTATGCATTCCGTAAACAATAACAACGGATGCTTTTATTGGCAATGTTAAATTATATGTGACAGCATCCCTCAAATCTCACCAACGTCCCGACAAGCTAAGGGAACATATAGATAGTGTCTTCAAGAAAGACCAACTGCTGCAGGTTTTGGTGATACTAAACCACATTACGGGTGCATGTAGCAGGTCCTCGATAGCGCATCGGTAGCTTCTAACACTGTTAGATGCAGGCTGCATGCTCGCTACTTGTATGCTATCCGTGATCCGCTACAGGAGCCCAACTTAAGTAATGCTCTCTGCCACCCTCACACCCCTTGTGATGAAAATCAATCCAATGACATTCAACAACAATTGGTGCACATAATTATGGACAATGATACAGTAAGTATAAGTATGATAAATTATGTACACTTATCATAAATTATGCACACTTATCATAAATTAGGTATACTTATCATAAATACTGGTCCACTGCAGTGGCTAAGAAGACCACGTTGTCGATTTGAATTAACTGAGAATCCGCACAAGAATACTCTGTTCAGTGTGAACAATAAAAATCATTATTAGAATGTAAACAAATATTAAGAAAACCACAAAAGAACCAACCACACCAAAACCCCACAAAAATATACATTAATTTTTAAATAGCGGCACAATTGAACCATACAAAACAAGCCAAATAGTGTTATTTTTTAAATTAAATAGGCACAACCGTTTTGTCCTTGCTGTTGTATAAAAAATGTCATCAATATTGTACTTGCGTGTACAGCAAACTTTTATTCGTCATATAAGTGCAAAGTAAAGAACTGTGTAAAGAATCATGGTACGGCCTTGACTTTGCATAACATCGCGTCTTCCTTCGATTAAAAAATGGCGACGGTCAGCGATTTTAGCTGGGTTGGAGGAAGGCGGAACGTGGAATGAGAATTGGGAGGAGGAAGAGTGAAGGAGAGAGAGAGAGGTGGGGAGGGTTGTTGAGTAAGGGGGAGGGGCGGAGGGGAAGGGGGTTTGAGGACTGCCAGCCAAAAGAAGGTTAGGCGCCGGGAGGCTGTCTTATGGATTGTATAATTACAGTGAGCATCACATGTCAATATAAATATACTGCATACTTAATTTAACATCGCTGCATTCACTTTGACACGAAGTTGTTTTTTTGCACTTGTTTGTGTTTTGGCAAACAATAAACACACACACACACACACACAACCGAGTAGAAACGCCGTTGTGATGGCTTTCATAAAACTCTACATACGTTACTTTGACATTTTTACAAATGTATCCATTTTTTAAAGCTAACCCTAACCCTAACTCTAACCCAAACCCTAACCCTTAACCTAACCCTAACACAGCCCTAACCCTAACGGAACAGTGTTTTGACGTCAAAATAACAGGGTCCGTCAAAAGAAAGTACGTAGAGGTTCAAGTGTATGTCAGAATAAAAGACGTTACACACACCCACACACTATCAGAAACGAAAATGATCTCCTATATTTTAGTTACCTTTTCCATGTACGATTTATATGTTCTGCAATAGCTGGTTTCAATAAATGAATTAATTAATCAATCAATCGGCCATATCTTTTCACACAAAAAGGTGAGACTGGACTCACAGCAACGTCACCACAGGTTATTATCACTGTTAGATCCACTGATAACGTCTACAACTGGTCGCCTGCCCTATCTCCAAAGGTTAGTGCGGACGTTAAACTTCACTGTTTATTTCAACATCTCCAGTCTCATCATGCCTATTAGAATCATGGTTTCTAACAGTATATAATTATGGAGTTTCAAAAACAAACGGAATGTTATCACCGACAACACTAGAAAAAAGCTGCCAAAATGTGGAAAACAAACGCTTATCCAGAATGGCATAGTAGTCTGAAATAAAAATCTTCAGCTTGGGTCCCTGTCCTGTTCTAGAATGAAACTCTTTTGTCCGAGTTCCTGGAGTTGCGTCCCTGAATGGTCCAGTGATAGAGTTGTCCTTTTTTGAGTCCCGATATTGTAGCCATACTAGTTTACACCGTACACTCACAGCTTAGCGAAAGAAAGATTAATTGTAGATTATAGTCACACGACACCGGAGCGTATAGGCACCTACTGGTAACATTATTCTGACACCAGCGAAAAAGTTGGTGGTAATGGGAAAAATAATATGGTCACACGTTGGCCAATCCGGGATTTGAACAAGGGACCTTTCGGTTATTAGTACGCCGCTCTACCACTTCAGCTACCTAGCTTAGCGAAGACCTGCGAAAACATGATACATCCAAGCGTCTACTATAGGGTTCAACCTTGAAAATCGTTCTTAACAGTCCCAAGTAAACGAAAATGTAATTCGAGTTCCAGTTTCGTCAATTTACACACAAAAAATTCGTTCTTTTTTTTAAAGAGTCATTCGTTCACAAATTCACAAACGCAAAAAGCTGCCAAAGATAAAATTGGTATGACCAGTATTGAAAATCCTCTGAGTCCAAATATTGTTGTGATGTTGTTTCACAGAAGAAAAACCAGCGGAGAAGCTGCTATGTCCAGTGCTTGTCCACTATGGTCTTCCGCCATTATCGTGGATCGCTGTATTTTTGTTGAGGTGTGACGGTAGTAGGCTTACAGTCACGAAAGATTGTCCTTGAGTTCTCTGAGTTTGTGTGCGTTGGTTTTATCTGTGGAAATTGAGAAAAAAAGAAGTAAAGTCAGAAATGCACAAGAATACTTACTAGTTTATAAGGGGAAAAAGACTACTTACTGCCACCACATTGGTTACCTTGAACCGATTTGGATGACAATGATGATGGCATAGACTGGTGCTTCGGTCAGCGTTTCTCTTTTGGCGAGGTACCACCTGATAACTTTGTATGATGATGATGATAATGATGATGCTGATGAAGAAGAAGAAGAAGAAGAAGAAGAAGATGATGATGATGATGATGATGATGATGATGATGATGATGATGATGACGATGATGAAGAAGAAGAAGATCATAATGATGATAATGATGATGATGATGACGATGATGATAATGATGACGATGATGATGATGATGATGATTTGATTCATTCTGTGCTCCTTATCCTACGGCCAATATAAATATTTATTTTTTTAAAAGATGGACGGTTGTGGTGTAGTTTCGGATGGGGACGGGAGTTTTCGAATTTATTATGACTTTTAAACCTGACATCACCACAGAAAAAACGAAAGCATGAAAAACATCTCCCTGATGGGGGCTTAAACCTATTTAAAACTTCGAATAAGAGTAGAAACCGAGGTCTGGTCTAGTCCGTGCACGCACACATTCCATCGCACAGACATCAAAGATCCTGACGCTCATGTCCTAGACGGTTGAATGCCTGCTACACAAATACACCCAGCTCGCACTAGGTCCCGTCTCCTCATCCCCGGGTGCCCAGGATTTGTACTCAGTCGTTTGGGCGTCAGAACATGCGCCAAAAGGCTGCAAGTGGGTTCCTCGGGCGGCTTGAGTGAGATCCTGTATCGACCAGCGCCTTGAGCAGCTCTGGAGCTAGAAGGGCGCTAGATAAGAACGATTAAAATAAAAACAGGTGCTGGACCCTTACGGGTGCAGAGTCCCCTCGCGTGTGGCTCTCATAGTCCCCTCGCGTGTGGCTCTCATACTTACACACGCATTATTTCATAACTAAATACCAAGTTTCAAAGAAATTCGTCTATTAGTTTTAGAGAAAAGTGCGCAAACATCCCCATCTGCACACTGGACGGACGGACAAAGCCAAAACAATAGTTCCCAGAGCTTTACATCTCGGGAACTAAAAAAAAAAAATGAAATAAGGAAACAGGTTAAATGGTTGAGGTGGCTATTTTACCTTAAGGCTCCAGCAGTCGCCCTCCAGTTTAACCTGTGCTGTTTGAAACTGTTTCAGGACTGGGACCAACAAGTTCTAGTGGAACCCACAGTGCGATAGCTACACTAAAATAACGACGACGACAACGACAACAGCAATTACAACGCCGTCCGATCCCCTGTGTCAACTGCGGCTAACGATCCTGATTTCCTCAGAGCAGTTGCCACAGCAACGACATTGTAACATCACAAACGCAACCCATATTTTGCAGATAACGGGTGAAAAGGCACTATAGCAATGCAGAGTGTATGGTCACCCTGGTTGTGTGTTGATACTTCGAACTGGGAATCGATTTTCCCTATATTCCTTTTGACGTTGCTAGCTGTTCTGGATAATGCAGAACACTCTCCCAATACATTGTGATATTAGATGGCGGTAGTGTAATGTCGGTTGTATTGATGATGGTGGCGATGATGATGATGATGATGATGATGATGATGATGATGATGGTGGTGCCGGTGGTTATTATTAATGATGGTCATGTTGATAATTATGATGATGAGTTATTGACGATGGTGGTGACAATATTAACGATGGTGATGATGAAGATTATTAATAATAACGATGATTATTCATGGTGGTGATGACATTAATGATGATAATGATACTGATGATCATGATAGTAATAATAATAATAATAATAATAATAATAATAATAATAATAATAATAATAATAATAATAAGATAGAACGAGGAGGAAAGGGAAGAAAAGATTTCTTATTTATTCAGTTTAGTTGAAAATGTAAATCCTTGTGTCACAGTGAGATTAAACAGACCTGTGCACACTCAAAATGCTCATCAGTAGCAAACAAACCAAATTTCAGTAGTTTTTAAAAATTTTGAGTAGCAAGCTGTAACGACGAATAACTTGATTTCCAGCACTGTTGTGCCGTTCTCTTCTTTTTTGGTGACAGAGCTGGGTCAGATGAATCCTCTTCACTATCTCTTCTCACTCTTGCGGTTCGAAAAACGTCTTTTAAACACAACTAGTCAAAAACATCTTAAAACAGAAAAAACGTTAAAAAAACATTTTTAGTAAAAAAATCGTAATTTCGGAATTTTAATAAGTAATCCATAGCTCCGTATTCTGCTCATGAAAATCGGAGAAAATACGGAAAATCCGTAGATGTGCACAGGTCTGGATTAAATCAGAGATCAGTATTTAAATTCTACCACTGTAGGGATCACAGCATATGGTGTTTCATGCAGATGCAGTATTGTTTACAAAGGTTATCACAATTTCAAATAGGGAGTAACTTTTCAACCACTGTATATAGCGCGATTTCTCAGGACTGTCTAAGACAATACATTTGCCGGTTTTACGGAGTCGGATGAAATATGTTCCAGGCTATGAAGTCAATGTTTCGGATTACACGAACCGGTGAACCCGAGCACACACAATTGATTGGTAAAAAGGATAAGTTGATCGCATTGACGCTGTAGAAAAAACCAAAACACCAACAACACATCATGACTTTCGGGAAAGCGCAAGTGTCCGCAATTGGGAACTGACCGCAAACAGGGGTTAGGCGTCCGCAATTGGGAACTGACCGCAAACTGGGATACCTACCTTACAGGTCAACAAGACACAAAATGTCGATTTTTCTCAAACCGAACGTCGTTGGGACTTACCGTGTTTTATCATCACAGGGCAGAATGAGTGATCATCATCAGTAAAGAGAAAGTAATCAATGACCTATTGACCCACATAGTGGGCCACTCAAGGTTAACTCTGTGTTAGAAAATGTCACAGAGCAAATCTTACGTCAGTATTTTACGCTCGATAACAATTTTATAAATGGTCTGAAATTTAGCAATGAAAAAAAATTAATTGGCTGAATGTTTTTTTTTTTTTTTTTTTTTTTTTTTTTTTTTTATAGTACTCTAGAAATAAAATTCAGCTTTTTACGCCTGAGATAATTGAACTGATTAATAGCGTGGTCTGTAATGATTAATATTTTTCCTACTTGAAAATACACTGTAACATTTCTTATTAAAAAACTGATTCAAACAGGAGTAAAAGTTAACAGAAGAAAGGGGAGAAAGCAAAAGTAGTAGAAGAAGAAGAACCAGAAGGACTAGAACAAGAAAGAATAAGAAGAAGAAGAAGAAGAAGAAGAAGAAGAAGAAGAAGAAGAAGAAGAAGAAAGGAAGGAAGGAAGAAAGGAAAGAAACAAGGACGACGACGACGATGATGATGATGATGAAGAAGAAGAAAGAAGATGATAATGATGATGATGTTGATGATGACGTTGATGACCATGATGTTAATGACGATGATGTTGATGACGACGACGATGATGTTGATAATGATGATTATAATGATGCTAACGTCTACAATAGGTGTAGATGATGATGATGATGATGAAGGAGAATAAGAAGAAAGAAGATGATAATGATGATGATGTTGATAATGATGATGACGATGATGACCCTGATGTTAATGATGATGATGTTGATGACGATGATGATGTTGATAATGATGATAATGATACCAACGTCTACAACAGCTGGATGATGATGATGATGATGATGATGATGATGATGATGATGATGATAATGATGATGATGACGATGATGATGATGACGATGATGATGATGATGACGATGATGATGATTAGGACTACTTTCATTGGCCAGCGTTGTTATTGACCTCGATCTTAATTGAGGTTATCTAGAATTGTATTGTAAACATATTGCATTGTTTAGTAATGTATTGTATTTTCGTCTCGTCTTGTCTTGTCTTGTCTTGTCTTGAATAGTTTACTAACCTTCAATGTTGGAATGTAGATCAGCAGCATTGTTAGCCTCCACAGTTGTTTAGCCCCGCTACAAGTCCTTGGGGTTCCTTTTCGTTTGCAATTCCTGCTGTAAGCCTGCAAACGACAAAGCGAGACGGACATGAGAAATGTACAGCCGCTGCGGGAATCAACAGTTTGAGATCATCTAGATACACAGGCGCACGCCATCTGAATGTAAGAGATATAGAAAGCTGTCTCTTTATGTACATGTACTCTCATATAATAGTATAGAGAGATGCGCTGCTCTATAAAGAGACCACAGGCGCACGAATCTGAGTATGAGAAACGCCGAAACTTATAGCGGCATCTCCAAATAATAATAATAATAATAATAATAATAATAATAATAATAATAATAATAATAATTATTATTATTATTATTATTATTATTATTATTATTATTATTATTATTATTATTATTATTATTATTATAAATATATTATTTTTAAATTATTTTTTTTAAAAGGATATACGAGCCTTTTCTAAAATCACCTATCGGGCTGAAAACGCGATGATCTGTACCAACATACACGCTCACATGTTTCACCCACTCACACACACAACAGTAACAACAACAACAACAACAACAACAACAACACACAGACACACATTTATCACTCAAACATGTGGTGTAAAGGAAGGCAGATCGCTATTAGAAGACGGAAAGGAAATGTTATTTGTGGCATTTTAGATTGCCTCCAATGCCATTACTGAAAGTGGGAGAGGGAGGGAGGCAGGGAAGGATAGGGGGGGGGGGAAGTGGAGTACTAGAGGAAACCCCTCTGTGATCTGAGTAGTCTCCTATCAAAGTCGTGCCTTAAACTAATAATATTACAGAACGAGACTCTCGCTCATCTAGATGCGGGAGCCTGGTATAAGAGAGAACGAAAGAAAATGTGGATTGTACAGGGTCTCGTTATTTATTGCAGCTTACTGGCAGTGTGGGGTGCAAGGGGACTAAACAGTTTTGCTAAGCATGGCCACTAATCATAAAGCGACTTAGCTTCGTCCTTTGATAATATTGCAAGACACCCACCGACATAACTCAGAGGTAGAGCGTTTGCCTGCCACTCCGATGACCCAGTTTCGAATCCGGTGTTGTGCAAGATAAAAGTGTTTTTTTTTTCGTTCTCGAACTTAGCAGTATGATCGCTCCGGTGGTTAATTGTTGATTTAGATCCATATCACCTCTTTCATGGGAGGTAATTCCGACATGTGGGTAAGTTGTTCATTCTCTTGTACTTATTTGCCGCTCTCTCTCTCTCTCTCTCTCTCTCTCTCTCTCTCTCTCTCTCTCTCTCTCTCTCTCTCTCTCTCTCTCTCTCTCTCTCTCTCTCTCTCTCTCTCTCTCTCTGTCGCTCCTTCTTCCTGCCTCTATTTCTGTCTCATTATTTATTTTAATTTTATGTTATATTATTTATTTATATAAAATATTCATTATTTTTTGTTATTGTCATTAATAATAATAATAATAATAATAATAATAATAATAATAATAATAATAATAATAATAATAATGAAGAAGAAGAAGAAGAAGAAGAAGAAGAAGAAGAAGAAGAAGAAGAAAATAGTATACATGATGCTATAAAGAAATGTTTTATTGTAATATTAACGACGTGTTAACAATATTAACGGTAAATTAAAGCTGTTCTGAACTGGGAGTGAACTTGAGGTGTTTCCTATCCCAAAGCAACCATTGTTGTCACCCAATTGCAAACTTAATACCGCACAGAAAGCTATTCCACGGTCTCACCATTGTTTGCTATTCAGTATTTTTATACTAAGCTATTTGCATTGACTGTTGGAAAGAATCAATGAGCAGGTCATATTAAATAATGTCATCGCAGAGTTCAAACAATAATGCGTAATGGCGTGTTGATGCAAATGAAAGTAGTTCAGGATTATTTATTAAGTGCAAGTACGCACACACCCTGGCGCAAACACAGAGAGAGAGAGAGAGAGAGAGAGAGAGAGAGAGAGAGAGAGAGAGAGAGAGAGAGAGAGAGAGAGAGAGAGAGAGAGAGACAGACAGACAGACAGACAGACAGACAGACACACAGACAGAGAGAGAGAGAGAGAGAGAGAGAGAGAGAGAGAGAGAGAGAGAGAGAGAGAGAGAGAGAGAGAGAGAGAAAGCACTGTCCAAACTGGCAAATGAAATTAAACAGAGGTTGCGGGAGGTACGAACGGATGCTCAGTACGGCAACGAAAGGTCCTCGTCGTTCGTTCGTCGTGGGGATTCGTACCGACAACACAATCGCTTGCGCACAGCCCGAGAACGAAAGAGTAGTGAGGGGAAATAACCTACTCCGCTACAGAAATAACTATGGCTGTAATTCTAATCCTCAAAAACGGTTGCTGAGAACAGAGAAAGATGGAATACGCTGGTTAAACGATCATCTAAGATGCCCTAACGACTTTCGAGTTACGGGATAGGATAGGATAGGATATGGTAGATCGACAAAGGCCTAATTTCTATTATACGGCCCTCGGAGCTCGACGCTCCATCTTAACCCAATGTTTTTCACCGTTATCGCATTTGAGCCTCTTTCGGAAACACAATGATCCGGATCAATGGTAGGAAACACAAAAGCACAGCATAATATATTGGCACTTTTCACGCCTGTATCTTCACAAAATATTTTTTTTTCCAATATTTTTGTTTATTTCAATAAATTTACATACTGATAACACACACAGAAACACACCAAGCATTTTCAAACAACAATAACAACAACAACAGAAAAAGAAAAAAAATTAATAAAATAAAATAAAATAAAATAGAATAAATAAATAAAGGTGTACACTTATAAAATCACTTTTTTATACATTAGCCACTGGTCATTAAATCTATTGCATTTCATTTTGATGTTAGCATTAATTTTTTCTATTTCATACCTGTTCTTAAGCATGTTGATAAAGGCATCCAGGGATGGTATTTCTTTTTTCATTTTACATGTATATATATATGATTTTGCAAGTAACAAAATTAAATCAAATATTGCATCTGTTTTGCATTTTTTTTCACATCCAAACAAAACCAAGTGTTCATTAAATGACAAGTTACTAATATGTTCACAGGTGTTTAAGAGTCTTTGTAACCCTAACCAGAAACTAGAGATGTATTCGCAACTCCAAAAGATATGTTGAATATTTTCCTTTTCTCTCTTACAAAATGAGCAGAGATTGTCATTTTCAAGGCCCATGCTCTGACATACAATATTCGTGCCAAGAATCCTGTGTACAATTCGTATCTGTAGCCATTTTAACTTAACATCTTTTATTTGTGCAATTCTTTGAAAAATGAATTTCCAGTCCACATTTCGTGTAACCCTAACATCCCATTTTGTACAACAATTTGGTAAAATATTAGGTTTTGCAAGAATGTCATACAGCAATTTTGCTCCTTTAAATACGGAACACAGTATTCGCTGGGCTTTGCAGCACTCAAATTTAACCAAAAAATTATTATTATTAATCTTAACATCAGATTCATTTAAGTACTTTTTGATGGCCTGTACACACCCACTATATGTTACAAAATCAGTGTCAATGTTATATTTAGTCTTAAAAGCTTCAACTGTTAAAAAATGTCCATCTTCTTGAAGTAGGTGTGCTATCTGATATACACCTTTTTTAATCCACTTTTTACAGCAAAAAGGTCTATTACCAATCAAAATCTTGCCATTACACATAAGTGGTTCGGAAATCAACTCTTCCTCATTTTCCACCTGAATTTGTTTACCAAAATCAAAATACGCATTAAATACATCACACCAGAAATCATTAACATTAACAAAATTACAGAATGCAGGGCCCACTTTATCGAGGAATGATATAAAAGTATCACCAGAAGTTAAAATATGCTTCCATTTTTTATTACCAGTTAAGAGTTTACGTATCCAGGTTAATTTTAATGCGTTCATAAACTTTCTAATGTCTGGAATTCCAATACCACCTTCACTAATGCTTTTAGTGGAAACTTTCCTGCTAATTTTATCAGGTTTCATGTACCAAACAAATTGAAAAGCAGTTTTCTGAATTGCATCAACAATATAATCCGGTGGATTGGGCAACAGTAACCACAAATGCACAAGCTTAGATAATATTAAAGATTTTAGAACAGCGACTCTACCGATAGGTGTAATTTGTCTCTTGAGCCAGATTTTGTATAAAGACTTTATTTCCATAAACTTTTCATCAAAATTTAATTGTACACAACTTTTTAAATCATTAGAAAACCAGATTCCAAGAATTTTAAAATGTTCAGGGTTCCACTTCATTTGCAAATGAGGCATATATACTACTGCAGAATGTTTTTGGCTACCAAGCCATATTGCGCTAGATTTATCAGCATTTAAAATAAGTCCAGAAAATTTACTAAACATATTAATGGTAGAAATAGCTTCACAGAAAGATTCACTGTCCCCCTCAAGTGTTAATTCGGTGTCATCAGCATACTGCAAAATTTTGTTTTCCTCTTCATTTATTAAGATACCTCTGATGTCTTTGTTTCGTCTAATCATTATACCCAAAATTTCGACGCTTAGAATGAACAAATAAGGCGACAGCGGATCTCCCTGCCTACAACCACGTTCAACAGAAAACCATGGGGTTGATCTGCCATTTACAATAACAGTTGATTTAATATTACTATAAAAAGTTTTGACCCAATTGCAGAAATCATTCCCAAAATTATACATATCAAGAAATTTGAACATAAAATCCCAGCTTAATGAGTCAAAGGCCTTCTCGAAGTCAAGGCAAAGCAACAGACCAGGTTTTTGATTTTTATTTAAATATTCAATCAAATCATAAATGAATCGAACATTGTCACCAAGATATCTATCTTTCATAAAACCTGTTTGATCTTCGTTAATTAATGAAGGCAGCACAAGTTTTAATCTATTAGCTATGCAAGCGGATCCTATTTTATAAGTTATATTTAATAAGGATATTGGACGCCAGTTTTTAATCAGATCCCTTGGTTTGTCACCCTTTGGGATGCATATGATTACCCCTTCCTTCTGTGTTATTGATAATTCTCCCTTTATAAATCCCTCATTTAAAGACCTAACTATATACATACCTAACGATTTCCAAAATACTTTAAAAAATTCTACTGTAAATCCGTCACTTCCAGGGCTTTTGTTGTTTGCCATATTCTTTAAAGCTCTACTTGCTTCCTCAAAAGTAATTTCTCCCTCCAAAGATTCCTTCTCCGATATAGTTAAAGATGGAATGTCACTACCTAAAATATGTTTGTCGAATACATCAACTGCTTTTTTAGAATAAAGTTTGGAGTAGAAAGAATTCACTTCGTTAGAAATATCATTCGTATCATTTAAAATATCACCATTTTGTTTTGTAATTTTTCTTATTTGTTTGCTTACATAATTTCGTTTTTCAAGAGCACAGAAATATTTCGTTACTTTTTCACCATCTTCAATCCACCTAGCTCTAGATCTCAACAAAACCCCTTCCATTCTTTTTTCTCTTATTGACACTAATTCATTTTTGAGGTTTACTAATTCAACCCTTTCATTATCAGTTAGATTGTCTCTTTTTTCAAAAGTTAATATCATATTTTCTAAATCCCTCTCTTTTTTCTGACTTATTTTCTTTTTTCTGCTTGCAAAATTAATAGTCTTGGCTCTAATTTTCATTAAAAGAGTGTCTAAAAAGAGTTGGTCAGAAATAGTAAACTGTAGTTCACTAGATGGTATGTTTATAATGTTAGTCCTGTCGTACGGCAAAGCTGCGTAGTCCCCTGTAACTTCTTTAATTAATTCATTTACCTCGTCTAAGAAAGTCTTATCTTTTAATAACGAGGAATTAAATTTCCAAAATGTAAAGTGTTTTTCTTCCTGCCCTGTCGTTAATGATAAGGTAACCAAAGAGTGATCTGTACGGTAGCCTGGGAGAATATCTGCATCTATTACAAGACTAGAGAAAGTGTCCGAAATTAGAAAGAAGTCTAATCTACTTTGTTGGAAGGGTCTATTTCTACGCCAGGTAAATCTACGTAATTCAGGATTAATTTCACGCCATATATCAACCAGATCGAGATTTGACATCATAGATTCCACCTGTTCTTGCGCTTTTATATTATTGTTATGTTTATAATTGCAGTAATCCAAACAAAAATTCATAACTAAATTCCAGTCTCCACACATTATAATATTCTCACATCCCATTCTCTGTAAACAAATTTCAAGTTCAGAATAAAATTGTGGATCATCCTTGTTTGGACCATAGACATTTACAATAACCAATTCTTTTCCCAACATTTTGGCAGAAATACAAAGAAAATTGCCCCCGGGATCCCTACAAACATGTGTTACAGAAAATTCAAAATTATTATTAAAAAGAACAGCAACTCCACGTGAACTTGAGCTATAAGAAGCAAAATAACATTTATATCCCCATTCAGATTCAACATAGTTTTCTAGCTTAGTATATCTTCACAAAATATGGTTTTGCCATCATCACCGAGCTGAGCGATACCATTATAGTACTCTTAGCACCAGTACGCGTTGTTGTTGTTGTTGTTTGTTTGTAGATTATAGTCACACGACACTTTCGCATATAGGTGACTACTGGACCGAGTTATACTGACACCAGCGGGCCAGTTGTTGGTAAATGGGAAAATAATATGATCACACGTTGACCAATCCGGGATTCGAACCAGCGACCTTTCGGTTACTAGCAAGACGCTCTTACCAACTGAGCTACCCGGCCCCACTCCCGTACGCGTACTACAATTCGTCTAAAATAAGATGCTGGTTTTTGCACATACTGTCTGCATTTTCTCTTCTTGCTCCCTGTAACTATCACTCAACCCCTTCATAAATCAAACAACTTGTGTTAAACGTTACGGACCCAATTTTACTGATTTAGTGACAGTAAAATGCCTATTTCTCACATTTCTCTGCAAATTTAATCGAATTTTACAGGCATTGAACCAAGCGACGACAAATTGGTAAGATCCGACCTCGTTACGAAGCTCAAACAACGCGTGTAGAGTACTTACAACGAGGAGGTGACGTAATTGAGGTCACCGAGGGTTTTCTCCGGGCACTCCGGTTTCCTCCCTCCCTTCAATAATGGTTCTGGACGCAGTCAATATAAAATTTCAAAATTACAAATTCGATTTTCTTTCCGTCTTCCAATAGCGATCTCCCTGCCTTTACACCACCTGTTTGAGTGATAGATGTGTATTTGTTGTGTGTATGAGGGTGGATGAGACAGGTGTACGTGTATGTTGGTACAGATCGTCGCGCTTTGAGCCTGATTGATTTGGGGAAAGGCGCGTATATAGCATCCATTATTATTATTATTATTAGTATTATTATTAATTGTCGTCTCGTTGCCGTACTTCGCATTCAGTCCTAGTTCCCGCAATCTCACTCACTAATAGTGTTTTTGATATGATGATGATCATCATCATTGTGGTCACGGTGGCGACGTGGTGATTCGTCCTTAACGCTAACGTTATTCCTCACTAATAATAGTGGTGGTGGTTGATGGTGATGGTGATGATGTTGATGATGATAATGATGATTATGATTATGATGATGATGATGATGATGATGATGATGATGATGATGATGATGATGATGATGATGATGATGATATAATATTAATAGTAACATACATAGCACAGCAAAATTTAATGACGTAGCCTATGTGCATGTGTGCTTGATAATCATAGAATACAGCGCTATTTTCAATGCCGATTGTCCTATCAAGTATTCGAATTTACCAAAACATACACAAATAATTAACTAACAAAATGTCCCGAGTAATTTAAGCAGCATCTAGAGCTATGTGTACCTACGGGTACATCCCACTAACATTAACTTTAAAGTATTCAAATTCACTAAAATAGCTGATGAGACAAGCTGTAACATATAGAGGCTCGCTGAAAGGCACATAATAATAATAATAATAATAATAATAATAATAATAATAATAATAATAATAATAATAAGAAGAAGAAGAAGAAGAAGAAGAAGAAGAAGAAGAAGAAGAAGAAGAAGAAGAATGAATGAATGAATGAATGAATGCTATGTACGCGCTTTTCCTCAAATAACCAACCAGACTCAATGTGTGGCGATCAGTACCAACGTAGAACACTGGGGAAGTTTTGGTTCGTACGAGCACGCCCGACACTTTCCGACTATTTTCACGACCACTGAAGGATTTTTTCCCCGAGAGACAGCTATTATTTATTACAGAACCAGTACACAAGTTGGGTGCCTGTAGATCTATAGTTAAGCGGGAGATAGCATTCAGGGTGTGACAATTCAATTCTTCCTTGAAGGGACCCACTGCGACCACCACACCCCACACCCCCACTGGACATATTCATTCACAGGGAATGTCGCCCTACTTAAAAAAAACAAAAAAACTTGCAACAACCAAACAAAAAATAATTGTAAAAATAAATTTAACTTTTTTGAAAGAATAATTATCTTCCTATATGCTTGCGAAACATGGACCATCACAGCAGATCTCCAACGAGGAATACAAAGCATGGAGATGAGGTGCTACAGAAGACTTCTGGGCATTTCCTATACCCAGCACATCACCAACGACGAAGTCCGACAGACCATCACACAAGCCATTGGACAACACGATGACCTGCTCACAGTGGTGAAAAAACGGAAACTCCGATGGTATGGCCACGTAACCAGATCATCAGGTCTTGCAAACACCATCCTGCAAAGCACAGTGCAAGGAGGTAGAAGAAAGAGGGAGACCGAAAAAGAGGTGGGAGGACAACATTCGAGAATGGACTGGTTTGACACTGAGCAAAACCATCAGGGTTGCTGAGGACAGGGAAAGATGGAGTACGCTGGTTAAACGATCATCTGTGGTGCCCCTACGACCTCCGAGTTATGGGATAGGATAGGGGAATTATATAAATATTAAATCAATAAATGCCGTAGTTTGTGTGCGTATTTTGTAGCAGCGTCTGGCGACGGTTATCATCTCAACAGTGCGTATTGGTGAATCATTAAACAGGGGAGATCACTCCTGGTCAGAACAGGCACCCAAATTTTATACTGATCCCCTGTGGATTTGTATATTTATTCTTTGTTGCCGATCCTGCTCATTCGTCTGATTCCCCAACT